>CM024599.1:51977356-52691061 GCA_014182555.1 Eucalyptus erythrocorys | reverse complement strand
TGAATGAGACTGTGTTATTTTAAGAATACAGAAAAGTGATACAACTGCCATCAGAGCTAAGTGAAATTAGTTCAAGTGATGGATTTTCTGTTCTTTTAGTGATTCCTGATGGTGCTATTCTTCAGTAAATGGTTTCACCTGTCTCTCTCTCCGCAGTTAAAGGAATTTGACTATCATGGTTAAGCCTTTGTGATTTCGCCAGTTGTTTATCAATTTATTGATGGTCCTAGCTTCTGTAGTACTAGATTCTAAGGGTCTTTTGTGTATTGCCTCATCTCACTTCTGTAGTACTAGATTCTAAGGGGTCTTTTGTGTATTGCCTCATCTCACTGGGATGGCGCCGCTTATGTAGTGGAGGCAATTGCCCGTAGGTAATCTGATATTTAAAATTTCAGTATATGTTCTTTTCTTATAAGAAAACTGATGCATTCATAAGTTCTAGGCCTTGACCAACATTTTGTTCTGATAATCCAAACTAGCTCTCTTTTTGGCCTCCACAATATAATCTGAAATAAAGCAAATCCTGTTCTACAAAGTTACCTTCTAATTGTTGCAAATTTAGCGATTGCAATTAGCACACTGCTAGTTACGCACATTTCATGGAAAAAAAGTAATTACATAACGTGTTCTAATAATCTCTTTTGAAATTTTGTCCCCACTGCCTGACTGCTCTAGCTCCATCCCAAAATCTCGGTGTCGTCCTATACATATGACCAACAAAGAAAGATATATGTAATGTTGTTTGATTCATGTGTAATACTCGTTTTCCTCAAGTTTTTGTATGATGAAGCTAACTGGGTTGTAGAGTTGTAGGCCATGAAGATGAACAAAGGCAGTTTTATTTTTATTTTTATTTTTTTTTCGTAGATGCAAAGCCAGTTGACCAGCTGGATTTGATTTGTGGTTTGTCTGTTATCTGTCAAGCAATTGCGAAAGAACTCATTAAGTTTAGCTTGAATTTTAGGAGCATGGAGATCACTGAAGCTTTGAGAATGCAGATGGAAGTTCAAAACGGTTGCATGAACAACTTGAGGTATAACTCGTCAGATATTCTTATCATGGTTTGGACTCTGAGTTAATGATGAGAAAAGTATTTGGTGATTTGTTCAACCAAGTACCCACCACTTCACATTTATTCTGTATGTTCGAGCGCTGACATTAGCACATGAGTATTTCCCTCCTTTATTTTTGGAGTATCCACATAGACTGTAGAGCTTGTTCAGCCTTGGGACTCATTTAGCAAGCACTTGTAGGAGCATGCCTGTGACTTTAAACTCCATGTTTACCCCCTAGAAATGTCTCCTTAGTGCACACTGCTACTTGGATGTTGTGAAAACTTAACTGGTTTAGTTGACAACTTCTTTGTTTGATTCATTCTCTGCTTTCATTTGTCACAGATTCAGAGGAAACTCCAGCTTCAGATTGAAGAGCAGGGGAAATACCTCCAGAAGATGTTTGAGAAGCAGAGCCACCCAGGAATGAGCAAGCTGAAAGAATCTTCTTCTAGTTTGGATAATCACTCTGTGCCTTCTGGAGACCTTCAAGACTCCCTGAAAAAGCCGAATATGAAGAATCCAAGGAGGAGCTAGAAAAAACTGATATTGATCCTATCAACGATAGCTACGTTGCTCCTAGAGAGTGTTTGCAGGAGCAGGGGCGCAAAGTGAACCTGCAGCTGTCTCTCTCGAGTCCTGAGCAAGGGTGCGCGAGTCGTCTTCTGAGCCTTCAAAGCGTCAGAAAATGGGTGTTTGAGTTCATGATTTATCCCAACTCAGCATATCGAATTTGCGGTGAGAATGTCAAACTAAACGAAAGGAAGAAATGAGCCGAGAACGGCGTCACTCTCAGCTTTCGGCGTCACTCTCAGCTCTTTTTCACGTGGAGCATCGAGCTTCAGGGCTTTTGTGTCTTCATTTTCATCATCTCTTTGCTGCAATAGGTATATGTATATCCACTGACTAATTATTGCTACTTGGTAGCGGCTTTTTGCATTAGCTGAACTGAACATGGCTTCGGCCCTGGCGCATCGGTTTTTCTGTCTGGCTACTAGAGAATTTGGCAGTCTCTTATAACAATAACATGCTGGAACGCTGCACTTGATGTGTTTCATATGCATTGAATGTTATCATCTTATGTCTGCTACTCAGAGATGAATGCCAGACGAAGGAAAAAAAAAACAAGAAGCGCTGCTTGGATTTTGCTCTTTATTGAAACATCGATGAGAGATGATGATCTTCTCTGCCTTTGAGATGGCTGAACAATGCCCCACCTCGCTATGGGAAGTCAGCAAAAGGGATGCGTAGCTAGAAAAACAAAGAAAGGTAACCCAAATCAAAGGAGATGCTGGTAGTTTTTCCCGTCTCTGTTCGGAGAAAACTTAGATGGGCGCCGCTTACATTCTTTTGAGTTAACTTTGCACAAAGCATCGCTCATCTTTCAAACTTGCCAAAGAGTTCGGCGTGCGAAGATTCGGTCCTATTGACTTATGATGCCGGTTCAGTCGTAGGTTGCGTTTTGCTCGACCCGATTCGACCCCGCCTGAACCCAATTCGATGCCACACCTGAACCCGATAATCGAGCTATGCCGGACCTGATTTGACCCCGCCTGAACCCAATTTGATGCCACATCTGAACCCGATAATCGAGCTACGCGATACATTGTAAAGAGGTGTATACGCACGTGTTCATGGAGGGCGGGGAAAGCAAATTTCCTCCATAAACAACGTTGTCATGGTTTGGAAGAGGGTTAGCATCAGCGTTTTCAAGACAAACTTGGATTCGAAGTAACCGGAGCGGCAGCAACAGCAGCAGAGCTAACAAGCAATCTCCTCCTGTGTCTCCACCAAAACATTGCCAAAAAATTGACGTCTCTTCAACTAAAACCCACGACCTCCCACCTCACCGTTTGGTAGAGAGATTACACAACACTTCCACACACACACACACATACTCTCTCTCTACGCCTCTCTCTTCTTATATGATGCAGCCCTAGCAAGCACCTCTCTCGTACCGTTCTTCTCCTCGGCGCCTCCACCTCGCGATTGTTTCCGGCTCGGCCCTGCGGCCTCCCGACACCATGTCCGGCTTCGCCGTGGGATCTCACTCCCGGAACGAGCTCCATGTCACGAATGGCGGCGCTGCGGACGAAGTACGTAGCCAACCTCCTGATCCCTCTTCTTTCCATCCATTTTTGAGGACTTGTCATCACATGTTCATTCGATTTTTGTTTTGCTCTCTTTTAACTCTTGGAGGTTTGCGTTTTCTGAGTTGATAAATCATCATGGATCGCGATATTTCTCTGATATTGTATCGGATGTGCACTTGAAAGTTTTACGTATACGTTCTTCATTGCATGTTGCATCATTCTCTCATTCATCACAATTCTTTTGTAATCAATAAGGAAGGAGAATACAAAAGAGAAAAATAATATTATCTATTTGAAGTATCATTATTGCTAGCTCTTGTTCGAAGCTTGATTATGATCTAAAAATTTTAGTTACGGTTCATTTCATCGCTCGATAAATTAATTCATATATTAATTTATATAGGCTAATAACATTTGGCGGGTCCTTGTTAAATTGATAATTGGTGGATAAGTCTCCACGAGCATGGCTAATCACATGATATTCCCGAAAAAAAAAGAAAAATGTAACAGGGAATAAAAATTCAAATTTAAAATCATATGATACATTAAAAATAGGTAGATCCGATTTTGCGCTGAAAGACTATATGAATATATAAGGGCAAAAATTTCACTATATTCCACTTTTAAATTATTTCATTTTCTTCCCATTTTTAGAATTTTAATTTATTATGGAGAAATAAATGATTATTATGATTATCACATGTGCTTATCAGTCGAAAAATCGACATAATTTAATTCGGATTATTTGTTTATTACCTTATTTTTCATTTTCATTTTCATTATTTTTTAATTTTAATTTTAATTTTTTCCAGCACCGCTCTCCTCCCCGCCAAAACGCGGCCAGGACCTGCCGCGTCTGCGGCGACGAGATCGGCCTGAAGGACGATGGCGCTCCGTTCGTCGCCTGCCACGAGTGCGGCTTCCCTGTCTGCCGCCCCTGCTACGTCTACGAGCGCAGCGACGGCACCCAGTGCTGCCCCCAGTGCAACGCCCGCTACAAGCGCCACAAAGGTCCGCCTCCCTTCCCCCTTATCCTCCTCCGCCGCCGCCGTCGCCGGCGGGGCCAGTCCGGCCGGTCGGTCCGGTCGGTCCGGTCGAGTCGCTTCTTCGAATGACGGGGATTTTTGACTCTGTTTTCGTGGCGGTTCTCGCAGGGTGCCCTCGGGTCCCGGGAGACGACGAGGACGACCACTTCGACGGCGAGGATTTCGAGGACGAGTTTCAGATCAGGAACCGCGGCGAGAATGAAGTTCGCCCCCGGTTTCGATCGTTCGGTAATGACCGGCTCGATCTGATGCTGCCGTTTGATTTCTGGTTTTGAAACGAGGCTGATCGATCGATGATTGTCGCAGGAAAATGGGGACGGTCACGCGCCGCAAGTCCATCCGAACGGTCAGGTTTTCTCTTCGGCCGGAAGCGGTGAGTCTAGTTGGCCGATGATGATCGGCTTTCTTTTGTGGTGTTATTTGGCGGTGTTTGTGTCGGTTGGTGGTCGAAACGAAGTGAAGTGATCCTGCGTGTTTTGTTTCGCAGTCATCGGCGCGGAGTTGGAAGGAGAAGGCAATGCGGAGTGGAAGGAGAGGATCGAGAAGTGGAAAATCAGGCAAGAGAAGAGGGGCTTAGTGAGCAAGGACGATGGCGGGAACGGCGATGGAGAGGAAGATGACTACCTGTGAGTTCTCCGCAAAAGTTTCGTTCCTTCGGGACTTATCAATTCTCCATGTCTCCGTGATTATACTGCTCTGTGCAAATGACTCCTAAGAAACATTTCCTTCTGTGTTGTTTGGAAAACAGACAACTGGTCTGTTTGCTGAAACTCTGAATCAGGTTGTCCTTGATGATCTGATCATGGACATGCTTTTGGGGTATATTTTTGACATTAGAATCAGGAAGGATACAGCTTCACACTTTCATGGAAAAAATTAAGTGCATGGACTCGTTGCAAAATGTTTCAAATGTACTTTCTAGGCGAACGTGTGCAATTTATCAAATGCCAAAATAAATACACCTTTGGAGGTCCTTGTGAAAGATCTGATACTCTTACCTCTCAAAGGACTTACATAATGCAAGGCAGTTGCATTACAGCTATTAAAAGTCGGTGGCATGTGCTGAATGATGCTTATTCTTCTTCATGTTAATTTTGCAGGATGGCTGAAGCTCGGCAACCACTTTCGAGAAAAGTACCGATTTCTTCCAGCAAAATAAGCCCATACCGAATTGTCATCGTCCTGCGCCTCATAGTCCTAGGCTTTTTCCTCCATTTCCGTATCTTGACCCCTGCAACTGATGCATTCCCTCTATGGCTTATCTCAGTTATATGTGAAACATGGTTTGCTTTTTCGTGGATTCTTGATCAATTCCCTAAGTGGAACCCGATAAACAGAGAAACTTATTTGGATAGATTATCCATAAGGTTTGACCGGGAGGGTGAGCCCAGTCGCCTAGCTCCTGTGGATGTGTTTGTCAGTACTGTGGACCCTCTTAAGGAACCTCCAATAATCACTGCAAATACTGTCCTCTCAATCCTGTCCGTTGATTACCCGGTGGACAAAGTTTGTTGCTATGTATCTGATGATGGCGCTTCGATGCTGCTTTTTGACACTCTCTCTGAAACTGCCGAGTTTGCGAGGAGGTGGGTCCCATTCTGCAAGAAGTACAGCATTGAGCCAAGGACTCCGGAGTTTTACTTTTCTCAAAAGATTGATTACCTGAAAGATAAGGTGGAGCCCAGCTTTGTGAAGGAACGTAGAGCCATGAAGGTAAGAAGTAGCTTTTATATGTTCGAATGCTGAATGCCCTTTTCTCTTTTGTTGTGAAATCTGCTGAAAGTGGGTGTCTCTCGTATTGATGTAGAGAGAGTATGAAGAGTTCAAAGTGAGGATCAATGCATTGGTGGCAAAAGCTCAGAAAAAACCTGAAGAAGGATGGGTAATGCAAGATGGTACCCCCTGGCCTGGAAACAATACACGCGATCATCCTGGCATGATCCAGGTAATTTTGCTCATTTAAAGAAAAACTTTATGACAGTGCAGAAAACATGACTCCTCATTTTTGTCGAGGCTTATTAGTCTCCCTACATAGAGAATTGCGATAGGGTTTTGTCTTTTAGATGCTTTCAGCAATACCTTCTCTGAAATCAGAAGTAGGTGCAGAAAAAGACAAGAAGAGCAGAGTTTTTATAATGGATGAAAGAATGCTCATATACATGTATTTTATAGGTTTATTTGGGAAGTGCTGGAGCATTGGATGTGGAAGGCAAGGAGTTGCCTCAACTTGTATATGTGTCCCGTGAGCGACCTGGTTACCAGCACCACAAGAAGGCTGGGGCAATGAATGCTCTGGTGAGTTCCTTATGACTATCTTCCAAGCATTTCATGATTCCTGCAATGGAAATATTTTGTCTCATGTTGGTATTGAAATACAAAGTAATTCTTAGAGAGACCAATAAGATAAAAGTATAAGAAACTTGGAAGTCCTACGAAAATGCTAAGGTTAGTTCTTAGTTATCTGATGTGACATAAGTGGCCTCTATTTCAAAGTTCATCTTATTTTAGCACATCGCATTCTATTAATTACCTGTTTCTTGAATCTGCTGAATGAACTGAATGCCTCAACAACCATGTTTTTCATAGGTTCGAGTGTCGGCAGTGCTAACAAACGCACCCTTCTTGTTGAACTTGGATTGTGACCATTACATCAACAACAGTAAGGCTATCAGGGAAGCTATGTGTTTTCTAATGGATCCCCAACTTGGAAAGAAGCTTTGCTATGTTCAATTCCCTCAGAGGTTCGATGGCATTGATCGACATGACAGATATGCTAATAGGAATATAGTTTTCTTTGATGTAAGTGTGCAGTGATCCCATCCTTCTTTCAATCCCCATTCTCCAAGTAGGTAAAGAGACTGAATGAGCTTTGTGTCACTTTCAGATCAACATGAGAGGGCTTGACGGGATACAAGGACCAGTGTACGTTGGAACTGGATGTGTGTTCAATCGGCAGGCATTGTATGGGTATGATCCACCAGTGTCCCAAAAGCGCCAAAGATGACATGTGATTGCTGGCCTTCATGGTGCTGTTGTTGCTGCGGTGGTTCAAGGAAGTCAAAGTCAAAGAAGAAGGATGATA
Organism: Eucalyptus erythrocorys; assembly: GCA_014182555.1. Lineage (NCBI taxonomy): Eukaryota > Viridiplantae > Streptophyta > Magnoliopsida > Myrtales > Myrtaceae > Eucalyptus > Eucalyptus erythrocorys. Next base: position 52,683,788 of record CM024599.1, on the reverse strand, counting down.
CAAGTTTGCTTGGGCCTATTCACGCCAAGAAGAAAAGATGACAGGAAAGACCTACTTGAAGAAGAAAGGGTCTGGACCTGTCTTTGATCTAGAAGACATTGAAGAAGGACTTGAGGGTTTTGATGAGCTAGAAAAATCATCACTCATGTCTCAGAAGAATTTTGAGAAGCGGTTTGGACAGTCGCCTGTGTTCATTGCCTCCACACTAATGGAAGATGGTGGCTTGCCGGAAGGGACTAATTCCACTTCACTTATTAAGGAAGCTATCCATGTTATAAGTTGTGGCTATGAAGAGAAAACAGAATGGGGCAAAGAGGCAAGTATAGTCTGGTTATGGCTCCTTAGATGCATGAGTACTTTGTTTTCTTACTTTTTATTATCTGAATATCTTCTGCCTTCCTACTTAGCTTCCCTTTTTAATGGAAATTAATAAGGGCATCCTTATGGTTCCTTGAGCTGGAAATGACATTTTCTGGGAAGAATTACTAGTGTGCCTCCATATTATTTGTGAAATTACTGGTTCTTTTGGAGAATTTTGCTTGGTGAAGTTTTGAGAAGTTTAGTCATCAGGGAAGCTCATAGTTGAATTATTTGGAAAATGTTGCTTTAACTCACTGGGAACTATTTACCATCAGAAAACGGCTTAGGTATTCTTTTATTGTTGTTTCTTGAAATGAAACTGAAATCTATACCTCCTTTTGGCAGATTGGATGGATTTATGGCTCCGTTACAGAAGATATCTTGACAGGCTTCAAGATGCATTGTAGAGGATGGAAGTCCGTATATTGCATGCCCAAAAGACCAGCTTTCAAGGGATCAGCACCTATAAATCTATCAGATCGACTCCATCAAGTTCTGAGATGGGCTCTTGGCTCTGTTGAGATTTTCCTCAGTCGTCATTGTCCTTTGTGGTATGCTTGGGGAGGAAAACTCAAATTGCTTGAGAGGCTTGCCTATATCAACACCATTGTCTACCCTTTCACTTCCATTCCTCTGCTTGCCTACTGTACAATACCTGCCGTTTGCCTCCTCACTGGGAAATTCATTATCCCCACGGTAAGTTCATTAAGGATAACTTCCACTTAAAAGTCTGCACTCACGCACCTTAAAATCTCATTCAGGCTATATGAGTGATAGAATTTTTAAATTTTTGTGGCATGACACTCTCAAATTGGTGTAATGCTAGGGATTAGTGCTTTATATTTGTCCAGTTGTTTATATTAATTTATGTTGTAATTAAATTGACATTATTCAGTTAGTTTCTCAAGGATCCACTAGAGAGTGCCCTAAAAGTCATCTTCCAGAATGATAAGAATTATTCCATGGTTGTTTCTCCCTGTTTTTGTCTGGGTAAATCTGAATAGTTGCCAGTCATTCTAATTGACTTTGCCTTTGACAGCTCAATAACTTTGCGAGCATATGGTTCTTGGCCCTTTTCCTATCCATCATAGCCACAGGCGTGCTTGAACTACGGTGGAGTGGTGTCAGCATCGAGGACTGGTGGCGTAATGAACAATTCTGGGTCATTGGTGGCGTATCTGCACATCTCTTCGCTGTATTCCAAGGCCTCCTCAAGGTGCTTGCCGGAGTTGATACTAACTTCACTGTTACAGCAAAGGCAGCCGAGGACACTGAGTTTGGTGAACTCTACCTTTTCAAGTGGACTACCCTGCTCATACCACCAACCACTCTAATAATCTTGAACATGGTCGGCGTCGTCTTGGTGTTTCGGATGCCATAAACAATGGATACGGATCATGGGGCCCTCTGTTTGGGAAGCTCTTCTTCGCCTTTTGGGTGATCGTCCATCTCTACCCTTTCCTCAAAGGTCTGATGGGAAAACAGAACAGGACACCCACAATCGTGGTCCTTTGGTCCGTACTTCTTGCCTCTATTTTCTCATTGGTCTGGGTCGGATCGATCCGTTCCTGCCGAAGCAAACCGGTCCAGTTCTCAAACCGTGTGGGGTGGAGTGCTGATTCTGGCGTTGGATTTCATTCAACATGCCGTCTCTCCGACCCGATTAGATGTGTCGGCTTACGAAGCTGTTTCTTTCTGTCTCTTACTTGGGACATATTGTAATGCACCAGGGAAATCTTCCCGCTTGAAATCTCTTGACTAGCATAGGTTTTGCTTGAAGAGTATGTGGAACTGGAATGTGCAAAGTCCTGGTTTCGAACTTTTTGCAATATATTCTGCTGAAGATTAAGCACTTGCCATCCATCTGTTGTTAGCAGAGAAAACCAATCCCAGGAAAATGCAGCACCTGCACATTTCATTTCCGTTGACTTTTGCAGGAAATTTTGCCTTTTGTTTGATTTAATAATTTACATCAAATTAAATAAAAATGAAAAGAAAGCAATCTTCATCGTTGGAAATACGACAATCGTCCGAAGATTTGCGACAGAAGTATGGCATATATGTGTTGGAAACTATAACCTTCATGACTATAGATTTTAGGAGTTCTTTGAGTAATTATTAGTTGTGCTAACTACATAAATTATATGTCGTAAAATGTCTTATGATTATTTTCACACATGTAATTCTATCATATAAATAATGTTGACCATGTGAATAATTTTTAATTACCATTAGCATCATCGCACCATTTTTAAGTAAGAGAGAAACGACACGATAATTATTATAATTAGCAATACTATCATATCAAATCTCTATTCGATACGCATGTAATATGATCATCGGTATGACCAAGCATGTTAATCCAACACAGTATTGATATAAATGTGACGTGATATTGATTTGATAAAAGTACATTAAATCACTTTTAACCGTACGAGGAAAATATGAAATGCCTTTTAAGATAAGTTGCCGTTATGTGGTAAGATATCATCAGCTGGATTTTCATTTGCACACGCCCCTTGTTACCCGACACAACTGTAACGGTGCTACTCAATTTTGCGAAACTATAATGTCATATGGGCATACAGGCATCGTGTAGTAATTTTCTATGAAAATATCGAAATTTTGTTACCAAAAATGAAAGAAAATGGCAATTATCTACAAAATTAAACATCGAGCTTTCGCATCATTCCAAAACAAATGTAATAAATCTATCATTAAATTATCATTTAAGTACTTTTTTTTTAATCATTCACAAAATTTCTTAAATTTATTTTTATTAGGAAAAAGCGCGAAAAACTCGGCTCTTAGGTGATCATTCCCAAACTTTTTGTCTGGTGAAAAGCACAGATTACTACAGCATTTACGTGCTTATTTATCATGAGCATTTTTTTTTTTTTTTCTTCTTCCCTCCGCCGACCATGGCGGAAGGAAGCGGCGTCGGCGAGGTCGCCCTCGCGCCTCGCACCTGCGACGAGGCGGCCCTCGCTTGACGCTATCGGGCTATCCTCGCCGGACACCAGGCTTCCCTCCGCCGGCTCCGCCATGGCGGCGGCGGGAAGAAAAAAAAGAAAAAAATTTTAAAAATGAAAAGACAAAATGCCTCCAATTTGGGGGTAAATGTGTCCTGTAGAAAAAGTTCGGGGTTTTTGGTATACAAAAAAAATTTGGGGAAATATGTTATGATTTGAAAAGTTTGGGGTATTCTTTGACTGAAAAAAAAAATTTAGGATAAATGTGTCGTTTGTGGGAAATTTGAGGTTTTCGTGATTTTTCGTTTTTATTATTATAAAACCTCATCATCTTCCAATTCCGCCTCCATCCACCGCCTCCACCATTTCACACCTCTCTGTCTCTCTGTCTCTCTCTCTCACTCTCGCTCTGAGTCGGTCGCTCCCTCCATTACCAGGTGAAGAGCTCTCTCTCTCTCTCTCTCTCTCTCTCTCTCTCTAGGTTTTCTCGTCCGCAGGTTTTCCCACACCTTGCTAGGGCTTCCGCATGATCATGTCTTCCCAGGCCATTCGCCTGCCGTCGAATTTGGATTAGCTTGCCGCGTTTCGCTTTTCCACCCCGTCCCCGATGGGGTTTCTCGGGGTTCGATGCTCGCGACCCCACGTCGCGAACTGAGAATTCCTTTCAAAGTTCGCTCCTTTTTCGTTGAATGTATCCGTAGCGCGCTCTTTCACTGGTCGCTCACTTGTCTCTGTCGTGTTCTTACTGAATGAGATGATGGCGTATCGGATGAATCGGAATTTCCTGTAGTTCATTTCGTTCTGTCTTGCGATGACGAATGCTTTACGTCGGAGTATCGATTCGGTCTTCATTGATTGTGTGTAGGGGCGCGGCATGATTTGTGGTCAGGCGGGAGAGCTGCTGTGTTTGGTGAAATATGAGTTGCGTTCAAGCCACCGCCGCCGTCAAGCCGTATGGCTATCCCGTCTGCCGCGACAGGGCGTCCCCCTCGTGCAGCTTTCGTTCCGCTCGTGTTCTGCCTGTCGGTGCTAATCGCTCATCTGCGACATCTTTGAAGCTTTCTGCCAAGAAGCTTGTGTCCCATAATTTATGCCGGTGCCGAAGCACGGGCGCGTTTACCTGTGTTGAACCACCGGCGACTGGTTCCTCTTGGCTTGTTTGGCGGCAAAGGAAAATCAGAAAGTGAGAACGAGGCAAGTCGTATGTCTTCTTATTTGATGTTGGACAATGCTTATGGTAAATAAAGTTCTTGGACAGCCTTTTATAAATTGTACATGTTCACTGTATATCTGCTACGTTAAGCAGACCAAATAAGGGGTGCTCGATTATGCATAAAGTTTCATTGATTGCTCTTCCCCCTTTCGATCTTAAGGCATTTGAGCTGAGTATGCATCTCGTTGCACCTTACCTCTTGAGATCATTCAAGTCGATTGAACAAATTTGTAGTTTGTGCAAAGTTATGTATAGTTTGGGGCAGTGAAGCCTGCTTTTAGAACTAAGTCACGTTAATGCCACAATCCGAAGGTAGGTTGTGCAAAATCTATAGTTATTTGTCCTACGCTATCTCTATTCTGAAGTTTTTATTAAGAGCTTCTATGTTTTTGACTTTTCTTTGGCTTGATGAAAACAATGTCCTCTCCGTAGTGATAGATTATCTGTCTTGCTTCTGTTATAATCATGGAAAAGGAACTCTAGTGTGAATGGAACTCATTGTAGTGATGCTAAAGGGAAATTAAGGCTGAGGAATCCTACTGAATTATGCAGAGGACAGAAAACCTTAGAGCTGGGGAACTAGAACTGGTTTGGGGCTAGATCTGGCTGAAGGTTACCAAGAGTTGGTTCTCGGTTCTTGTCTTGGAGACTCAGTCAGGCCATGCATAGTGCTCACTCTTAGAAAGAGGAACTCTAGAGAGAATTTTCAGTCAATGCTCAATTATTAATTCATCCCATGACAGACGTTTTTCATTTTCATGCAAGGGGACATATTCTGTTGTCTAAAACCTTATGTTTCATGCATCTATTATTTGAGGAAGGGCAAAGGTGGAAATTTTATTTTGTAATAAACAATCTGCTGTCGGGTTCTTATAATTCTGCTCTGTTCTGTTCTTCTTTTTGGCGTCAAGGTACGTGGTGATATTATGACTTGCCTTATTTCCTTTCTTGTTTCATTCCATTGTCGGTGTTATTCATGACTTCGATTGTCCTTTTATAAGCTTTACACGTAGATAAGGGAGTTATTTATCTGTTTAGGGCCTACTTAAACAAGTTTCCTACGTAAGATGCCTCCCTCCTCCTCCTCCTCTCCCTCTTTCTTGTTTTTGCTCTGGAAGGTTCTGATGAGAGGATTTGGTTGTCATTAGGGTTCAGCTTGGAAGTCTCTTGAGAGGCAATGGGAAGTTTTCGCAAAGACCCGTCAATTGAGGATGTATTGAGGCAGCAAATTGAAAAACAAGATTTCTATGATGACGGAGGCTCTGGCAAAGGACCAACAGGAGGTGCTGGAGGTAGCGGTGGCAGTGGCAGTGGTGGAGGTTTTGGTGGAACTGACGATGAAGGTTTGCTGGGATCATGGAAGAGCGCTGCAAGTAGTTTTGGCAACACTTGGTTTTATATTTCTGGTAAATATATTTTTACTTGCTTACAAAATACAAAATTTATGTTCCTTCCTATTCCTTTTTTTTCCCAAGTAATGAATTACTGGGACAGTTGATAAGAATTGTTAGTATATATCGAGCTTTATAACATCCTGCAAGAGGCAATTCAGTTAATTAAATGAAGTTTAAGATAATCTAATCCTGTAAGTATGTGTAGCCTGCTTGATGTACTCAAACATGACAAATAATAGAGGTAGGGGAAAAATGTTGGTACGTCCATAGATTGGCAACTGCAGCGATAGTGGGGGTCGTTGAGTATTGTGGCAGAGGATGATGTTATCTATGACTGAAATTTAAGGTCATAGTCATAGTGGCGTTGGGTTAAAGGTAATGCTAGCAAGTAGTAATGAAGTAAGTAGCATTGGTGGTGGTGCCAATTCTAGAGAGGAAGGTGATTGCCTGATTAGTGCTTGCTAGTGGTGCTGTCGGATTTGTTGGTGGTAGTGTCAATTTAGAGGAGGTGCTGGTAATGATGGTAGACAGAGGAATCATGTCTATCTCATAGTTTGTGCTTTGACATGTTGATATTGATAATGTAAATCTCATTTTTGAAGACTGCTTTATCACTGTCCCATTAATGCTTTAATGACAGTCAAATTTACATTTCAAATAATTGCAGAAATAATGAGATTGGTTTCTTCAGTGGAAAAGAAGAAAACCCTCAATTATCGGCGCTAGACTAAATTGGTATATAGTGAAGTTGTAGATTGTAAATTGATCTTGAATATGGACCACTTGTTTGAAAGGTCCATCTGCAGTCTATGTCAGATGTTATACAATTATATAGATTGGTGTAGCATTACTCTTTACATTTCAGATGATAAACACAAATCTTCTATCGATGATCTACAGTTTGTACACGTATTTATAATACTACATCATGGTGCCTGCTGAAGTTCATGTGATATCATTACTGTCAAACGCATATAGCTGATTTTTATTTCTATGCTTTTGTTCCATCTGGTGTTCTTTTTATTGTCCTCGTTGACAAACTAATTTGACCATTCAATGCAGTATATCAGTATAATATCTGGAAGGCTGTTTGGCTAGCTAAGGATTACATCAGGTATCTTCTTAAAGGAAGCCAGAGCGTTAGATTAAGACGTGCAATGTACCAGTGGAGAAGATTTAGCAAGAAGATGACAGAGAAGGAAGAGGTTGATAAGTATTGGTTAGAGAAGGCAATAATTAATACCCCGACCTGGTGGGATAGTCCTGAGAAGTACAGGCGCATGGCGAAATCCATCCTAGAAGATTCTGACCAACGTTCGAGCTAGGATGATGAAATCTGAACAATTCTTCTTCGTGTTGCCAAGTCATTTTATATGAAAGGCGATATCATTCTAAGCTTCTAGTTCTGCAGTGATCCAAAGCTCAGTCTTGGTAGACGATGACAAAGCCGTCTCGTGTAATTTCTACAGTCATGAAGATTTTTGTGCAAAATTTCACAGAAAGGTTGATTTTCTCTCATTAAGTGGGAATACTCCATCAAGAGACGATTTTTGCATGCTTAGGATCTGTCCGTTTGAGGGAAAATGTTTCTTGATTTTTCAATGCTTGGATGATGGAAATTTAATTGATTTATGAAAATGTTTTTATGGATAAAAATAAAAAGCTTAGATTGGGGAAGATTACTTTTTAGAAAGAAGTTATTTTACCTAAATCATTAAATATATGAAAATTATTTCCATAGAGGATATTTTTTTCTGGTTCTTTGGTTTGAAGGAAAATTATTTTTAGGAAATTGTGTTTCGACTTTTGGTGTTTGGACGATAGAAAACTAATCAATTTATGGAAAGTATTTTCCATGTATTGAAATAAAAGCTTAGATTGAGAAAACCTATTTTGTCTTAACATGAAATTACTTTTCGTGGATCATCATATAAATGAAAAATCAATGTTTACCATGAAAGTCGTTTTAAATTATCAGGAAAAATAGTTTCCTCATAAGTAATCAAATGCGTGAGATGGCCCAAAGAGAAAATGGAAAGTTCAAATGCATGAAGTTGAAGTCTATGTCGTTCTGTCTCGTCGCATTATATTGTCTAGAGTTCAAGTCGATTCAAAGCGTTAGAAGTCGGGACTTAGGAGGCTGCTACCCAGCGAGGACTTCTCCATTTCCACTTTTTTTTTTTCACCTTTTGATTCGTTTTCATTTCTGCCATTGGTTTGTCATTTTAGCTTAGGCTGCTCCTAATAGTCAGAATTTTTGTAATACTTGATATCATACATAGATACACATATTACTTATGTCTATCTAAAAATATTCCGACTTTTAGATTCTGCTTTGGCTGGCGTCTAAGAAATTCCCTTCTACCAATCTTCCAAGAGTTTAAAAACTTACCTACTTGAAAAGTCAGATTGTGACAGCAACTCCTGTTTGCTCTTTCATTTGTCTTGCATTGCACATTGGTTGTTTTTCTGATTTTGTGTGTTGATAGCTGTTTTATAAACACCAAGTTGCTGCAAGAGTCAAAGGCCAAAAGAAGCACGGCAAAACAAATTTTGCAGGTCGGCAGCAACTGCTGCCGGCCATGCTATCAACTTCAGAATTTGTGGCCGGGCTTCCACGTACCTATACATTAGAGTTTCTCGAAATTGTCATTTGCATTTACACCATCGTACGCACCCACCCACTATTCTCATTCATTACAAGCTAAGTCAAAACAAAGAAAAAACAAGAAGACGAATAGGAAGACGAAAGAACATAATTTGATTTAGGCTATCCTTGAACTTTATTTGCAAGACTCGATAGCTTGCTGATGGTTATGGAGCCAGGGCTCGGACAGGCAAGGTTGTGCGCGTGCGGATAACGCTATAAGAGAGCGCATGGTGGGTCGCGAATCGGGACTCGTCCCCGTGCACGCCAGTGCCACTGTGACGATGGATACCACTTCCTCGGCTAGTTGGCCGGTCGGAGGAGGAAGGCGGGGAAGTGCATCCTTTACTGAAAACTTGGGTCTTCCGATAATGTCGACGTTTGTGTCGTCTGTAGAGAAGAAGATCCCCGGATGCTTCCCCATCATAATCTCTAGCGCCACTACTCCAAGCTATACACGTCATTTGTCTGTCAACCGCATAGTTACTGCTAACTCTGTTTTTGAAGAAGAATGAATCAATGTTGTGATCATAATGTCAAAGCTATATTTAAATTCTGAATTTGTAGGACGCTCTAACGCAGACCACTTTTCTTAATCTACTTGCTCATCCTTAAACCCTTTTTTGGAATTATTTGAATGCAAGATGCTATGGATGAAGAAGTTCTTAGAAGAACTTGGGTTCAAGAGAAAGAGGTATGTGCTATTTTGTGATAATCAAAGCGCAATTCATCTTGGTAAGAATTCATCTTTTCATTCTAGATCGAAACATATTGATGTTAGATATCATTGGATAAAGGATGTTCTAGATGAAAAGTTGTTGGAACTTGAGAAAATTCATATAGATCATAATGGCTCTGATATGATGACGAAGACTCTACCAAGAGAGAAGCTTGAACATTGCCAATTGATAGCGGGAATGGTGAATCCCTCCACATTGTCGTGAGGGGAGATTTGTTAGCCGGGTTCACTCCTATGTGGAGGAGACCCAATGAGTTGCAAGCCCAAAAAGGGTTTGAGCCCATATAATAAGTTATATGAGGAAACATTGTTTCTCACTATCTATATAAAGTGATAGTCGCAAAAGGAAATAGTAACAAGAGAAAAAGAGAAAGTAGAAAATCCGAGGGTTGGGGCAATATCTGATTTACATCAAGCTGGCGTCGGATCGATTCGTGGTCCGATTGAGCTGAAATTTTGTTAGCATGTTCGTGGCACAATCTTCTCGAATCTGAACGGTTTGATTTTCGTTTGAAGCTGCCTACATCAAGTTTTTTGTGGATTGATCAAAACCTGCGTTTTTTATCAGATTTATCCTTGATCTCTTGTAAAGTTTATGTGTATTGCCAAGAATTATGTTCTTGAGGTCTTTGCTGTTATGTACCTCTAGTATTTGCTAGAGAAGAACAATTTTATTGATAGTGAAGAATTTTGGGTGGACTCCGGTCCCGTGGTTTTTTATCTCCTCACATCGAGGAGGTTTTCCACGTAAAAAAATCGTCTTGTGTTCGCGTGCTTGGTATTTATTTTATTCTACTATATCGATTCCTACTAGGTTTACACAAGAGGGGAGATTATTTTATTCCGCTGTGTTGATTCGATATTGTTCGAATTGTTATCGTTCTCCCATCACGTACTTGCGGATTAAACCTTGATCCAAGAGTTTCACAGAGAGAGTTTTCCATAGAAGCTGCAGAAGTTCTATGGAAAGCGATCGAGTTCAGATGGCAAGCGACGAAGATCAAGAATCGATGGAGGGATCACGCCAAAGGGAAAGCGACCTAGTCACAGGCGAGTTGCGAACGCCTCAAGAAATTCCAAGTGCACCAAGCGATGAGCTAACGGCAGGGGGAGATATCAAGGCGGACGAACAAGACACTCGTGGTCAAGATGATAACGTGAGACGCATTGAAGAATTATTCAATGAAGAAAGGAGATTTTGTTAATGAAATGGAACGATTCTTGGCCTTGGCTAGAGCACGTAAGGCGGATGGTCATACTAATGTATAGTTATTGGCACCCCCAGCTGTTTCCTGCGATCTTGATTTACGCAGGCATAACCTTGAAATGGAAAGGAATAATGATGAGAGTAGGGATGAGGAGGAAAAGTCACCAGAATTCAGAGAATTGTTGGAGCGAGATACTGCCGTGATTGAGAATAGGGGGTCAGGGCGAATCATATGGCCAGGAGAGTTCTCGGTTGTGTTTAACCCATCGGAGTTCAAAGAATTGTTAGAGTGAGATAATATCGTGGTTGAGAATAGGGGGTTAGGGCGGATCATATGGCCAGGAGAGTCCTCAATTGTGTTTGACCCGCCGCAGGAGGAGGAGGACGACGACGAGGACGAGGAAGAGGATGAAGAAAGGGAGGAGGAAACCGGTCAGAAGAATGCTTCCCTTTTCTCATTTGTTTCTTCTCATTTTAGAGCATAGCTGTATTTTTGTTAAACACTTAAAATTAAATTATATAGAAAATTAGAGGTCAATTTGACTCTAATAAGAAGGATGGCATTAATGTTATCTGCATCAACTAAGTTTTATTTTTATTTTTTATATTGCATTTCGGATAAATATAAAAAAAATATTATTAATTAAAAAAAAAAAAAGAAAAGGACTCTTTTCTCCCTTTCACATGGACCGACACGAAGTGGACTGTCGACGTACATGAAAGAAAGGGCAAGCGCTCCGCACATGAAAAAAGAAAGAGAAGAAGGGAAGAGAGTCGAACGGCCAAAGAAAGCCTCCCCCCTTTTGCAAACTTAGTTGATGCGCTAATTACCTAGTCATCTCCCATAAGCCTAATCTAATTCTACTTCTAAATCGCTAGTGATTAGTTCGTGGCAAAGAAGGTACAAAGATCTTTTCGTCTGTCGTGATGATAGAAGGTGCTCAGAATACGTGAGGGAAGAGTCCAAAAGGCATCCACATTCCTCAAGTGCTTTGCGGGGATTGAAGCCGAACCTGGCTGCCTCCTCTTTTGCAAACTTTCTTTTTGTGAAGCCTTAATTTTAATGTGGAACAGTACCAGTTTGATGAGAAAAACTGCATGTCCATTTAGATCGATTTTTCTATCATCCAAATGCGTGCACGATGCAGCTGAACCTTGAGTTAAAAATTTTAATGATGAAACATGGCCTCTGTCAACACTTAGGCCTCGATAATTCCAGAGGCCATGCCACACAGCAAATGTAACATCCAGCCATATCGAAAACGTCTTTGATAGAGGAGTATTATGGATGCACAAGACCCTTATCGCAGTATAACCTAGAAACAAATGGTAGCCACAGCCAAAAGAGAGTTTTCTTTGTAGTCATGTTCTTCAACCTGAGAAATTCAATCATGATCAGTCAAGTCAAGAGGGAAAAGAAATCTCAATTAAGGGAAAAAATTTATATGAGATTTCAAATTCAGGGATCCGTATTATTTAGGTTTCCATAATCATGGATGTATACTCAAGATAGTTTACTACTTACTTTGTCTTAGATAGTTCTATTTATTAGAAAACTATGTCTAGAGAAAATAATAACCTTTGTAATGTGTGGTATCCAATGAGTACTCAATAATTCAAGTGAGATAGGTTCGAAATACCATTTTACAAAATCATATAGGGCTTGGGACAACTTGACGAATATTCAAAAGTTATTGGGAGGGGTTGGGCATGAGGCATCCAAATATGGGTTAGAATATGGGTTCTAGAACTATTTTGCCACCTCCATTTGATGTTAAGTATAGCTTTCATCTAATGTGTTTAAGAAAAAAATTTGAAATATATTTAATTAATATTATTATATTAAAAAATTTAGAAATAAGGAAAATCCAAAGAAAAAACACAAAAAAAATAAAATACTAAATTATATATTAAAAAATTTAGAACATCTTGTATTCACGAGCGCAAATGAGGAAAGCTTACGTGTTGTACGGACTCTATCACAATTTGATTTCTTGCATCCTTTTGGTTTAATTATTATAACAAGAGAGCTGCCACAAACTTTTCTAAGTCAGTATGAGTCAAACAAGACATGAGAAGGCCTTACTTTTGTGAAAGAAAAATTTCAACTCACCCCTAGACTTGTCAATATGGGTCAAAGACCCATTTCTTAACCTATATAACCCATATCTAATGGTGTGGATAATAATTGGGTTGCCTTAATTTTTAAAAACACATTTGGATGTTGCAAAATGGTTATAGAACCCATACTTGGATCCAGGCCTCGTGCCAAAACTCTCCCAATAACTTTTGGATATTTGTCAAGTCATCCAGAACTTTGTATGATTGTGTAAATTATTTTGAACCAATCTCATTTGAGTTATTGGGTATCAGATACCCCCCCTCTCTCTCTCTTTCTCTCTCTCTCTCTCTCTTCCTTTTTTTTTTGTCTTTCTGTCAAGGCCCATTGCTAGTCACAAGCGAGCCTCAAGCAAGCCGCTCTCTCTCTCTCCCTTCCTTTTTTTTTGTCTTTCTGTCAAGGCCCATTGCTAGTCACAAGCGAGCCTCAAGCGAGCCGCTCACCAGATCGACAAGATCAAGGTGGCCGCTCACCTAGTCGGCGAGCATCAACCTCTAGCGAGTAGCGAGCTGGAATCTGGCAAGCCTTGAGTGAACTCGAGCTTGCCTTTGGCTTGACACCGGATGTAGCCAACGGTAGAATGAAGAAGAAGAAGAAGAAGAACAAAAAGAAAACATAAAAGGAAAAAAGTAGAAAGGAAAGTAAAAAATTAAAAAAATTAAAAATTCTATTTAAAATTATTAAAAGGATAGAAAAAAACAAGTCGAATTTTCCGCACCAAACGATTTTTTAGCTCTTTTTCAAGTTTTAGCCGAATACCAAAAATATTATCATTTTCTTGAAAAATAACTTCTTGAAAAATATCTTTCAAAAATGCCATATTTTTTTGTGAAACGAATGAAATTTTAATTACAAATTTTGTGCATCCATATCACTTAGCATAGATTACGTATTTGCCATGTCATTCATGTGCTATGCCATTTAAGTTGCCATGCCATTTAGGGTTGCCATGTTGTTATGCCATGTCACTGATCGCATGCCATGTCATGCTTACCATGCCATACACATGCCATGTCATATTGCCGTGCCATTTTTCGCCACGTCACTAGGTCATATCATCAAAAGTGTGCCAACATTGTCACGTCATTTGTCTATTGAGGAATGTGAATTTTACATGTACTTTCCATTAGGTTATATTGCGAAAAGAATTAAATAAAAGATGAATGAATGAAAACTATTTTCAATGATTAATTTTTTGAAGTGATATAATCAAATTATTTTTTGGAAAATATTTTCCAGATTTTTGAGTTTAATGCAAAGCCATCAATTACCCATTAAGTCTAGAATTGATTTCGTAGATGTGTTTATTATGAGTCTTGATATATTGTTTCGATTTTGATTTGTAGAGATGCATTCTTCACCTTAGGCTCGATGTATGGGAGGGACCTCATCCAATGCATACGATACATTAATTGATGGTTTGTCTATAAGTCACTCTGAAGGTGTACACACACCAGAATTCTTTACATCATCTCTGTATTCCGTTCCATCGCTCGAAGTTCCTTTGTTGGAAAGCGCTAGTCCTTGGTCTTTGATTCACAATTCGAGGGTTTGAGCCAACATTAAGTTTCGATTACGTTGCACTTGATATCAGCTAATGATAAATTTCTCACGCAATCATACTGAATTCGGTGGATATAACAAGTTGAATCCATTGTTGGTTTTGGGGAAAATTCTAAATAAGGATCCAATATACCCTCAATTTTTTATATAAGGGTATGAACTGAACATTGTCTAAAATATGGCCCTAATGTGACTTCATTTTTTTTAAATAAAGAATTGAAATAGACCTTATTTCAAATGAAGGCTATGCTAGTCTTAAAGAAAGACCCGACTCATCACTGTTAAGGTGTCGGCCATGGCTAGTGGTGGCGCCTCAGTGAGGACCACGATCATCTCCCTAAATTAGATTAATATCATGAAAAATATTTGACCTAGACCAAATGCATCAGATCAGAAGATATTTCAGTGCAATGAGGAAGCTCGGGTCATATTGATTGAGGGAAACCGAATCCCCTAGAGAAAATTTGACTAGGGGTCGGTTCAATTTCGTACGCTGTCTATTTTAATACAATGCTGCGCTTAGAAGAGGGCCAAGCCTGTGTCCGAAAAAATATTTGGCCCATACCAAACACGTTGGGTCAAGGGGATATGTTTGGCCAAATGAGGAAGCTTGGATCGAATTTTTTTTTTTTTTTTTTTTGTCAGTCTTACTCTATTCCTACGCGATACTCACTCTCAGACTTTTGCCCTACCTCTTGCAGAGCGTGAAAGTCGAAACCCACTCTTGAAACTTACGCGTCCCCACCCCATCCTCCCTGAGAAAGTAAGGATTTAAACCCCTAACCTATGTTGGAAGGGTGGCCACTGGGGCGAATCACAGTGGTTGCTTGAATCGAATTGATTAGGGGAAACAAAAACCCTTAGGAAAATTTGACTAGGGTCAATTTGAATTCGTACAATGTGGTTCTTAGAAGAGAGCGATAGAGATCAATGACATTTGGAGAGGTCTCAAATTCACGACAACAAAAGTATTCATTCACAACTGTTTGGAAAAGTATTATTTTTAATAGGATTATGTCATTTTAATGGTTTTTATCTTTGCTATTATTGTGATGACTTGACAAGTGACATGGCAAAAAATGGCATGACAATGAGCATGACATGGCATAATGACAAGGCAACCGTAAACGGCATGGCAACTTAAATGACAGGGCACGTGAATGACATAGCAATTGTATGACATGGCCAACTAAATGCCATAGCAAATATGCAATTTATATTATGCGATATGCATGCACATGATATGTTTTTGTGTTTTTGTAAAATTCATAGTTAAAATTTAATGAAATGAAAACTATACTAAATGAAGACTATAACCGTGCTGTTTTATTCTCCTCGTCTTCTTCTTCTTCTTCTTTTTTATAACCGTGTTTGATTATCAACTTTAACGGACCAGACCCCATCTTTTTTAAATAGGTAACCCCAACTCCCACCCGACCCCACGTTAACGTCTCTAATTAGAACCCGAATAGTCTCATGCCTACTCGAGATAACTTAGGCTTCTATTACATAATTTCTCTATCCAACTCGTATTTATTAATTAAAAAGAAAAGAATAAGCTTGTTTCTTTAACTATTGACTCGACCACTATCCAAGTCAAAGTCAATTGCATTGAGGTCTTTTAGGCTAGTCTTCCGTGGGCCTCACGAAACAATAATCGAAGGGGCAGGAAACCAAATTCCCTCTTTAACTATAGACTCGACCACAACTCAAAACCTTGGTTTACGCTTCATACTAGATAGAGGTCGGTACTTACGGATTAAACCTTGATCCAAGAGTTTGACAGAGAGAGTCTTCCATATAAGCTGCAGAAGTTCTATGGAAAGCGACCGGGTTCAGATGGCAAGCGACGAAGGTGAAGAATTGGCGGAGGGATCACGCCAAAGGGAAAGCGACCATGTAGTCATGGGCGAGTCGCGAACAGCGCAAGAAATTCCAAGTGCACTGGGCGATTAGGTAATGGCAAGGGGAGATATCGAGGTGGACGAACAAGACACCCATGGTCCTAATGATGATAACGCGACAGTGAGAAACATTCAAGAAATCATATTGAGTCAACTCGATCAAGAAATAAGATTGTGTCAACGCAATGGAACGATTCCTGGCTTTGAGCACGTAAGGCGGATGGCCATACTAATGTATAGTTATTGGCACCCCGAGCTGTTTCCTGCGATCTTCATTTACGCAGGCCTTCAGCCGAACCTTGAAATGGAAAGGAATGATGATGAGAGCAGCGATGAGGATGAATGGTCACCGGAGTTCAGAGAATTGTTGGAGCAAGATAATCCCGTGGTTGAGGGGTCAGGGCGGATTATATGGCCAGGAGAGTCCTCAGTTGCATTTGACCCACTGCAGCAGCAACACAGTGATGAGGACGAATGGTCACCGAAGTTCAGAGAATCGTTGGAACAAGATAATACCGTGATTAAGATTAGGGGGTCAGGGCGGATCATATGGCCAGGAGAGTCCTCAGTTGCGTTTGACCCATCACAGCAGGACGAGGAGGAGGAGGACGAGGAAGAGGATGAAGAAAGGGAGGAGGAAGAAGGAGGAGGAGGAGGAGGAGGAGGAGGAAGACGAGGAAGAGGATGAAGAAAGGGAGGAGGAAACCGGTTAGAAGGATGCTTCCCTTTTCTCATTTGTTCCTTCTCATTTTAGAGCATAGCTGTATTTTTGTTAAACACTTAAAATTAAATTATATAGAAAATTAGAGGTCAATTTGACTCTAATAAGAAGGATGGCATTAATGTTATCTCCATCAACTAAGTTTTATTTTTACTTTTTATTTTGCATTTCGGATAAATATAAAAAAAATATTATTAATTAAAAAAATAAAAGGAATCTTTTCTCCCTTTCACATGGACCGACACGAAGTGGACTGTCGACGTACATGAAAGAAAGGGCAAGCGCTCCGCACATGAAAAAAGAAAGAGAAGAAGGGAAGAGAGTCGAACGGTCAAAGAGAGCCTCCCCCTTTTTTCCTTCCTCTTTCCTTGCTCCTTCCTTCCTCTTCCCTGGAACCCACGCACGCCGGATAAATAATCAAAAAGTTTCCTGTCGTACGCCGTGAGTCCCGTCGCGATTCCGAGTCTCGGTTAGCGAGTTTCTCTCTCCTCCCAGCAGGCGTACTCCAGGTGTTCGGTGTTCGGTGACCGCGGCTCGAGTTACGCCGACGAAGGGTGATGGCCGGCGATGGTGGCTTGCTGGACAGAGGCCGAAGCGTTGGTCTGGGTTGGCCAAGGTGTCGCCGGAGCAGGTGATCGGCCGTCTGCGTCGGTCTCGCGAGAAGGGAGAGCGGTGGCGGTCGTGAACCGGGTCAACCCGCGGGTCTGTCCGACCCGGTTTTCCTTGGTTCTGGGCTAGGGTTTCTGCTTTAATGGGCCAGACTTGGTTTGGTGTAAATCTTGGGCTGGGCATTTCTCTTAATCGTGGGTGGGCTTGCTTTGTTTATTTTTAAAAATGGGCTTGGGTTTCTTTTATTAATATAAAAAAGAAGGGGAGCTCTGGGCCGGGCTAATGGTTGACGATCCGGGTCGGTCCCAACCCGGGAATCCGACCCAGGTCGTTTTTATAGTAATATATTATTAGTTTAATAATAAAAATTAAGAAAAAGAAAAACCCAAAAATAATTTACACTTTTCAAAAAATCAGAAAAAGCCTAAAAGGTAGTTTTTTTATTCTTCATAAATGCACGAAAAATCCTTAAAATTCCAAAAAAAGTTCGGGTTTAAATAAGATTAGGTATCAAACAACAAAATTAGGTATCAAACAAAATTATGTATCAGAATGATATTAGTGATTACTTAGGGTTCGTTCGTTTCGCGGAAAATGGGCCATCTCTAGAAAATATTTTCTCGAAGTCATTTTCCAAGAAAATAATAATATTTTTTAGTGTTGGCTAAAACTGAAAGTGTTTGAGAAAATATTTTCCGATGTTTGATAAGGAAAATATTTTCCACTCACCAGGTTGGCGGCGCGAGTGCCAAGCTTGAGACTCGCTAGATCGACGAGCGCGAGTTTAAGATCGATGAGCTTGAGGTTCACTTGGTCCAACAACTAGTCAAGAAAAAAGAAGATATGAGACAAATAAAAGAAAATGAAAAAAAGAAAAGAAAGAAAAGAAAAAGGAAATTAAAAATAATTCTAATTAAAAAAGAAAAAGAAAACTAAAAAATAATTCGAATAAAAAAAGAAAAGATTAAGAAGAAATGAGAGGAGAAAGTGAGGATTTGTAGAGGTGTGAGGTAAGAGAGATAAAGTGTCGAAAGTGGAAAAATACTTTAAAAGGCTTTTTTTCCTAAAACATTTTCCTCTAGGAACTTATTTTCCGTGAAACGAATGCCGGAAAATCCGAAAAATATTTTCACGAAAAAAATTTTCTCATGAAACGAATGGAGCCTTTGTGCAATCAAATTTTCAATTTTAATTTCTTTGATTACGCAAAGAATGAAGTATCTTTCTTGATACTTCACTTGAGTTTCTAATCAAGTCACTCCAAATCAATAAGTGGTAATTTCTAAAAACTCGAACCATAAGTTATGAATTGGTAGGTTTGAGAGTATCCAAGCTGTGCCTAATACTTAGCGCCAGCCATTAGCCTCCACACGCATGTGCGTAAGGGTGTTGAAAGGAGGGAAAGGAGGTCGCAACAGCAAGGTCTATGGAAAAGATTGTCTTTCACAATTCAGTTTTCTTCTTTCAAGGTTCACTTTTAAATTGGATCTTGGCAAATGCGTCTGTTATTTATTTTTCCTCTTTCGTGGAATTTTCAAGCGATAATCTGGTATGCGCTAATTGTAATCATCTCCCGTAAGGCTAATCTAACTCTACTTCTACATTGCTAGTGATCAGTGTGTCGTCCAGCGTGACGATAGAAGTTGAGGAAATGTGATATATGGACTTGAAAAGTAAAAAGAGGAAAAAATGAAAATAAAAGGAAGACTTGACCAAGTCATCACTGGGACGCTCAGCTCCTTCTATTTAAGAGGGAGTGCGCGGGCAGAACAAAGGGAAAAGAAAAGAAAGGGAGAGGGAAAGAAGAACCAAAGGAAGAAAGAAGAGGGTCCTTGTCATGAGGACCCCGCAAAGTTTTAAACACCATATCAGCCCAGTAAGTACTCGCGCCCCTCTTACGTTCAATTGGAATAATTTCAGAATTAGGTTTTGGAATTCGGAATTACGTGGGATTTGATCCGCGAAGTCCGGTTTTTGAGTTGACGAGCTGCATATATATATATATATATATATATATATATATATATATATATGTGTGTGTGTGTGTGTGTGTGTGTGTATTATAGTTTAAGATGTTGTGACGTTATAGCATTTTACTGATTCTAATTTGAGCTTATGATTCGTCCAAAACAAAATCTTGAAATTTTCCGTGTGATGAACAATGCACGTCCAGTAACTTCAGGGCCATATTTCGATGATTTTCATCTTGATTTTGGAACAACCAAGTTAGGATCCTGTAGTATGCCAAATGGGCTTTGTTTTGACTTATGGTAAGTCTGAAACAAAGTTTGGTGGAAAGAGTTATGCTTCTCGTGTTGATGACTGATTCCCACACGAGCGACAATGGCGTAGCTAAGTTTTGCGTTCAAATTCTGCATCATGGACAACTTGAATAATCATTTTTGATATGCAATTTGTTATGGCGTAGATGTCATTTTATCAACAAAAAGTATAGTTTAATAAAGTCATATTCCAGATAGCATTTTTCTCTATTTTAACGTTATTTCTCGCTTATTTAATAAGATTGTGAGTTTGATGGTTTTAGTAAATTTTGTTTTTTGAACGTAAGCTTTCCTAAGTTGTATGTTTCATGATTACATCAACTTACATAAATTTATAATAGTCTATTGAAACATATAGCGCACGTTTGTCAATTTTAATTTGTTTTGGATAAAAGAAAACATTTAACTCATTTCCACAGATATATAATAAAGAAATGCAGTCTAACTGCAAATCAAGACAAATCCTAAACAAATCCAAAACAAAACAAGCTCTAGATAAGAAGACGAATTATCAAAATAAGGTTAGGGATCACACCCTCAAAAAGTAGATCTGTGATTTCTTCAAACTAAAATTGACGGCCGATCACTGTATTCATTCAGTGATGAGCAGTTGAGCACACATTGAGTTCTCCATCGGTAGTTATGGTTTTGCCTTTCGAAGGTTTGTGCTTAGGTTCGCCAAGGTTAAACATGCACAAATTTTAAATCTATGAAAGCAAAACATTCACGGAACTTCTCTAATTATCTTTGAAACTAGACTTTTACATTAATGAAACACGAGGGAAGCGAAACCCCATAAACATACACACAAAGAAACTCCAAATGTAGACTCGGTTAGGATAGAAACATCCTTGAAACAAGACTGAAAAACTTCTAGATCTTAAACTAGATGAAAAGAGAAAAATTCTTTAAAACGGGAGAAAAGCAAGAAAAAGAAAATAAACATCCTTGACAATAATTTTTGTTTAAACATTTTCTTCGTTTATTCTTTTTTTTAAGTGATATAAGTGATTATTTTTGGAAAAAAATATTTTTTATTAGTTATTTTTCTCAAAATAAATGCATTCATAATTAGAGATTTCAGGGTACTATCAAGTGAGGGTATAATCAATGGCACTTACAAGACAAGTTTTATGATAATTGGCATATTTATTATTTCTCTTTTTCTCACAAAATAGATAGAAACGAGAAAAAGAAAATTCAGGACTGCCAGGAAGGAAGGAAGGAAGGAAGGCATCGCTCTTCCTCCCAGAGCCTCTTCTGAGCTTGACCTGAGTAGATAGCTCATAGAGACGTGTACCTGCTGGATGATCCTGTGCTTGTTTTGCCCGGCGGCGAGATCGTCGAAGTTGACAATGCGATTGATGTTGTTCTGTACGTTGCGGATGAGCTGGAACTGGACGTCCGCATTGAAGAGGGCCCGGTTGATCTCATCGGGGCACTCGTTCAGGACCTTCTGGTCCATGATCGTCGCGTTGCTCATCTGCCCCCCAACCTACACAAAGCTCAAACATCGCTATGTGCACAAAACAGTAATTAGGCACGGGAAAGGGATAATAGAATCTTGCTATTGATGGTTAAAAAGTGAGTTCTATGGATACTCCGGTTGCCGGTTTAATGGAAAAAAATACCAATTGCGGGTGAGCATGTGTCAAAAAATGAACCTTGTAAGAAGGCATAAACCGAGGATTTATTTGATGGGTTTATTGCTAGTAGAGAGAGATAATAGCACCTTCAATAGAACATCCACATCACCACAGGGAAGTACGGGATAACCGATCTGTGCTGTAGGCCGAACATTGGCAAACACATCGCCCGTATTATTCATCTGATCTATTCCAAAAGCTGGACTCTGCTTTTGGAGCACCCTTAATCTAGCTGCTCTCTAAATGCTTGGGGCATCAATTGCTGCTGCAACTGCAGTTGACTGGAAGGATGACATGACTGCATCCAAGATTTCAGCCACCGGTTCAAGCCAAACTGACGCTGATTCTGTCCCTAAAAAGTAGTTAAAGATGAATCCGATGGGGCACAGTCATCCATTGTATCAGTTATACCACAGTTAAACTCCAAAGTACATCAAGTAAATAGTGAATAGTCTACCAAATTAGCCTACCAGGAAAATTTCATCTTGGAGAACCTCTGCAGGAAGGGTTCTAGAACGCCATCCATCCAGCAAGGACTTTGCAGGCAGTCACCACTGCAGCGCCAGGAATATAGCGTTTTAAAGTTTCATCCACTCATTTTCCTGCCGCACATGCAAAAGTAGGTTGTCATAAAACTCACAAGATGATTGCTTGCATGTTAGGTATCATGTGAATATGATATACGTTGCAATTACCTACAATAGAGTTCAATGGCAAGCATTACCCTGTTTCAGACAGGGAATGCTGGAAAACGTCCATGAACCACACCGTAATCAGTCAAGTAAATCCAGCAAACCCAACATGACTGAGGATCTTAGGAAGACCAAAGAGATATATGCATGAAGGATTCGTGAGACCTATCCGTGTCTTCGCAGGCTTCTCTTGGCGCCAGTGGATATTCAGGTCGGATGGTTGCTGAGGAATTCAGTCTCGGCAAACACGTCTACCATCCACAAGTCCACCACTCTTCATTAATGGTAGGTGTTGTACTTACTTAAAGTTAGGATAAGTTAAATTTTCAAACAGAAACATATTGGTAACGAGCCATTAAACAAATTGTTCCGGTGGAGTGGTACAAAACAAGAATATTATGAAACCAATAGCATGGAGAAATGTCAACAGTTCCAGATGCGGGTGCCTACAGTTTGGATAGGGAACTATAACTAGTCAAGGATGCATGCAAACCCAATCCCATTGTTTTTATACAAGCAAAATTTTAGAATGAATCTACTTTGCAGTTAAACAGGAGACAATCCATATGGGATGGATCAATTCCTTCGTATTCAACATTGTACAAATCCTCGAAAAACACAAACAGAGATTGAAAATTGTGAACTCATTATGCTATATGAGGAACAAAAACGCACCTCGGCATAAACTAGTCGAGGGAAAATAA
Organism: Eucalyptus erythrocorys; assembly: GCA_014182555.1. Classification (NCBI taxonomy): domain Eukaryota; kingdom Viridiplantae; phylum Streptophyta; class Magnoliopsida; order Myrtales; family Myrtaceae; genus Eucalyptus; species Eucalyptus erythrocorys. The sequence continues at coordinate 52,661,016 of CM024599.1, read as the reverse complement.
ATCTCAACTAATAAGGGAAAAAATTTATATGAGATTTCAAATTGGGGGGATCTGGATTATTTAGGTTACCGTGATTGTCAATGTATACTCAAGATAATTTACTACTTACTTTGTGTTAGATAGTTCTTTTTAAAAGAAAACCATGTGAGAAAATTAGACTTGTTGATGATGGGCTAAGTTATTACATGATTAGTTGTATTCAATAAATTGATTTTAATGGACTTAAAATGACTCCGTCCAAAGAAACACGATGTATTTCTCGCATTACATCCTCTTGGGAAAGAGGGGAACGAAATGAAAGAACTTTTGTCGAGGGTTTTGAAGGGAAGAAGTTGAAGTCGGAATAATTTTCTAAACCTTGTAACCGTATCATGCATTTGATAAGCCTTGTAACCGTATCATGCATTTAAGCCGTAAAACTTTTCTTTGTACAAGCACAATCAGTGTTCTAACTTCTAAGGCACAATTCCTGATTTCATACTGAATTCATCATAGTGCGCGAAAATCAACCGCCTAACACAATCCCTTAACAGCTAATACCATGGAATGCGCAAAGATCAAAGAGGCAAGATAAGATCAATTCAACACGCTGGTGATTGAACGTAGATCATCAAGATAGGATGGAGCATCATGTACTTCAAATCAAAGTGACTCCGGAACAGTCGCATTGAAGCTCAAAAATGTAAAATATTAAAACCCTCTCCAACAAGAAAAACGCACACAAAGTGCAGCCACATCTAAGGAAAAGGAGCTGCGCTACTAAGAAACTATTACAAATACTCGGTTCTCAGTTCAATCACACCATTCTGCATATCACCAAATCATCTTTTTTCAATAAATGACAACGGCGCAAAAAAGAGGTTCACAACATGAGCTTCAAGAGGCTGCCTTATATCGGCTGAGCCTTCATTCGAATGCGTCATCGTCGTCGTCAGGAAGAGGCTGACTAGCAGCTTGAGCAAGCTCCGCCTCATGCCTGCAAGCACAGTAGCTGGCTGTCACACACAAATAATTGACCAACAGGAAGTTGGGAAGTAATGTACCAAACAGAAGGACAACGCAAGATGTCTAATCACTACTCAGGTTTAAAGCCACCACCAAATAGACATTCTGGCTGCATTGCAAGTTTCAGCATGTGTACCAATATGTGAATATACACTCAAATCTACAATGTCATAAGCACTCGAGGAATCGGGGATGCCATGGCAAGCAGGTAAGATAATTTCCTAAATCATCACATAAAATTCCAACAAATGGGGAAAAGAGAGATAAGTTCCGTACTGTTGCTGGGCAGCCAAGTCAATGTGTACTTCTGGAGGAGCCAGAGCAGGAGACTCCACAAAGTGAAGGTTAGGATCCCTAGAGTTCCAAAAAGAACCAACATGTTACTTCCTCCGTGACAAAGACACAAGGTGATCTGATGGGTATGACAATAATTTGAATTACCCAGCAAGTTTTCTGGCGAGATAGAGAAAAGGCTTCTCAAAATTGTAGTTGCTCTTGGCAGATATCTCATAGTATTGGAGATTCTTCTTCCTGTGGAATGTAACCTGCTTTGCCTTAACTTGCCTGTTCTTCACATCCACCTTGTTTCCACACAGAACAATGGGTATGTTCTCACAGACCCTAATATCAAAAAGCCATAAAAAGTTAAAGCCACTATGTAAGCACAAGTTAAGGTTAATAGAAAATGCATTGTAGGAAAACCTGCAGAGATCGCGATGCCATGTGGGGACGTTCTTATAGGTCAACCTGGCAGTGACGTCAAACATGATGATGGCACATTGACCATGAATGCTGCAGAAGAAAACAGCCAAACCCCACATGAGCAATTATACATGCCACTTGAAACTTATAAATCCAGAACAAACATGATAAAAAGAACATGAAACAACATAGTAACGAAGAGATATACCAAAAAAGTTTGGAACACGAAACCAATCGATACTTAACAAGTTCTAACAAAGAAATGCATAGTTTCCCATTTTACTTACTAGTAGCCATCTCTCAGACCACCAAACTTCTCCTGGCCGGCAGTATCCCAGCAATAAAATCTAATTTTGCCGCAATTGGTGAAGAAATCCAACGGATGAACCTCAACCCCGATGGTCGCTGTTCAAGCCCCAATCAAAATCCAATCAATTCCCATATAACAAGAGGGACACAATCAAGTGGGGCCAAAACAATAAGGCACAATCCAAGACTTACGCTCATATTTCTTCTCAAACTCCCCAGTCAGATGCCTCTTCACGAAAGTCGTCTTGCCTGCAAAATGCATAAATAATTCAACTCTGGCAGTAACAGCAAGTAAACATGGCCGAACCAAACTTCAAAACAACCCCAAAGATCGAGAACATCAATGCCAAAGATTCTTAGGGAGCCCTAAACCATAAAGATCGATTTCCAGCACCATTCCAGCATCCAAGTTTTCAAAGGCAAAATATACATTTCCGCCGGAAATACTCGATGATCAAGGCACACAAGGCAGAAACACTTCCCCATAATTCCAGATAAAGAACATCAACACTGGAAAAATAGGAAATCACTCCCACAAGCAACGATCCCATCCCCATCCAGATCACATGAAAAGCACTCAAGAAAACCAAGAGAAGGGAAAACACGAGGGCAATCGCGAGTCGTTCCATCAAATCGAAACTAGAAATACAAGGAACTCACCAGTGCCTCCGTCGCCGACGATGACGAGCTTGAAGCTCGGGTAATCGACGGTCTGTTGATTCGGCAAAGCCTACCAAAAAAAATCAAACAATATCAGGAAAAACAGAACCAAAAAAAAAAAAAAAAAAAAAACAGCATCGGAGCTCTTGGCCGAGACGGCATCGATCATCCCCGCCGCGTCCGAGAACTCGCGAGCGGCGATCCACCGGCGACAATCGGGCCCAAACAGCGGAATCTCGAGGACGACAGAACGCGAGCGACGGAAGAGAAACCCCACTCACCATGATCAGGTCCTCCGGGCGGCGGAGCAGCGGCGGCGCAGCGAGGTTTCGGAGGGGCGCGAGCAGCGGAAGGAAGACGAGCGAGACAGAGCGAGAGGGGGAGAGACCAGCGAGGGCAGCTAGGGTTTATAAGAGACACAAAGGAGGAGAGGGGGAAGAGAGAGAGAGGAGCGCGTGCGTTTTATTCAAAGTGGCTTTCGCTTGACGCAACAATCTGGGCCGTCCGATCCCGCCGATTCCCCCCTGTTGAGGGGCGCCAACCAGATCGGCCGTCCGATCTGCTTACTTCCTTCTGGGGGGAGTTTGAAGCGATTAATCGCTCGCGGCATGTCCGCCTTCCGTATTCGCTCCCCTTCGGCTAAATCTTGCACATTAGGGAGCGCCACTGCTCAATTAAAGAACGTCAATCTTGCAGATTTACCACATCAAAATCAGTAATTTATAAAACTAAAAAACTAAATCAGTAATTTTGATTAACGGAATCCATCGATGAAACACTGAACAAGATTATCAGCTAATATACGCAATTAGCTTTGTTCAAAATATATATATATACGCAATTAGCAAAGATCTTTCTAGAAAGAAACGTTACTTATGCACCGACGGCGATAGTCGCAGAACCCTCTTCTTCTAATCACACCACTAAATCATACGGGCCTGCTAAAGAGGAAGAAAAATGGGGGGCTGGGTCTTGAGGTGTCAACAATACGTCTCGAAGACAATTATAAGTGCCAAAGGTCAACATTTGACAACCAATTGGTCTAGATTGGCTTAGTCTAGATCTTACCGTATCTCGATAAATCACGATGGGTCTGGATTGGCCTAATCTATATCTTATCGTATATGGATAAATCACAATCGATCTAGACTGTCGATTACCCAAGCTTCAAGCTCATCAGAGTGGGCGCCCACTCTGATGAGCTTGAAGCTTGGGTAATCGACAGTCTGCTGAATAGACAAAGCCTACCCAAAAAAAATTAAACGGACAAAGAATCAGCTGCTTTCGAAGGAATATGCGCATCACGACCAGCGTAAAGAAGGCAACTGGGACTTGTAAAGTTGTAAGAGAGACAGGAGGGAGTGGGGGGGAAAGAGAGACAGGAGCGACCTTTATACTCGAAGTGCGAACTTCTTCTGCAAGCAGACGCAACAATCTGGGCCGTCCGATCGGGCTGATTTCGGACAATTGAATATTTTCTCCCGTCTTTGGGGCAGGTGGTATATGGCTGGGGGAACGCTGAAGAGAGAGAGCGCACCATGTTTTAGTCGAAGTGGCTTTTAGCTTCACGCAACGATCTGGGCCGTCTAATCTGGCCGTTTCCTCCCTTGTTTTGGGGTTTGAGCCAGGTCGACCGTGCGATCCGCTTACTTCCTTTGGTTTTGTGGTTTTTTTTGGGGGTGGCGTTGGGCGGTTGGTGTGCTGTCGTTTGAAACGTGCAACGGTGGGGAATCTATTCGAGCCATCAATTGTTGCTAATGGAATGGGCAAGGCCCGTTTGTTCTCGGGCCCCAGCCCAAGCCAGCTCAGCGATGCCCGAATAATGCTTAGATGTTGGAGCGAAATGTATTTAGTTCTGGCGGATCCGCTGAGGGGGATCCACTGCGGACATGACGGGGCCGACCAATCACCGTTGCTTGCTCTAGTGCAGGTGCTGTAAACTCATCTAGCTTGGTGCCAAGCGTGTGTATATCTCACTTTCTGATTAGTTAGGTAGACCATCTATCACTACTCCTGGTGATACATTTCTCACCTTAAATGGGTTCACGGGAAAGAGGGGAATGAAAGTAGACGTCGAAATATATAATATTTTCTCAAATTTTTTCGTCACGAATGGTTTTGGAGGGAAGAACTTAAAATTGGGATAATTTTCCGAATCGTGTAATTGACAATACATTCAGTGTATGTATACCTCACTTTTCAACTAATTGGTTAGACCTTTTATCAGTGCCACATGATATATTTTTCACATTAAACATGTTCTCAAGAAAGAGGGGAATGAAGGTAGGTGTTAAAATATATAAAATTTTCTCAAATTTTTTTGTCAAGAGTGTTTTGGAGGGAAGAACTTAAAATCGAGATAATTTTCTAAATCTTGTAATTGTTGACGTTGCATTTGAGTCATACATTCAGTATTCTTAACTTCTAAGGCACAACTCATCATTTCATCATCATTAAAGGGCTGCTCTCTACCTCCACAAATACTCAGGTTGAGGAATCATTCATGGTGACCTTAAAAGCCAGTACTCTTGCGGTTGGACAGCGAATCGAACCCGAAGATATCAGACTTTTGGAGAAGCACGGGTTTTTTAAGACAATGAATCCCATGCAAACGCAGACGATTGTCAATACTATGTACCTACAATGTGCTGAAGTATATGTGTTCCATTTTGCACGCGCCGTATCGCGTTGTTACGGTTCTTTTGAGTAATGACAGCAGTAGCTATATGTATCCTGAGTATGTAATGAGCAATCTTTTCTCCACAAGACCGAAGATTCTCAGATTTGGAGTGATGATGTTAGGGATGTTTAGAGATCATAAGGGGGAATGCAGAATGTTGGCTTGTATCATCCAAGTTGTTCTTGAATCTGCTAGGATGGGTGAAGTTATAAAGTGCAACATCAAACATTTTTTTTTTCGTAACGTGCAACATCAAACATTTTCGTCTTCACCTTTCTGAAAGAACAGCACATGACATTACTTATCTCCGGGCAAGGTGCCTGTGGATAGAAGGCAGGGCCTTGGAGCTAGTCGACGAGTGATTCATGTCAAACGTGCTCGATCAATGAGGTAACACAATGCGCTCGATAGGGTACTCTGTGTGCCAAAAAGAGCAGCAGATAGACAGATGACTTCGCTTTTGGTTCTTCTCCCCTGCTGAACAAGACAGTTGCGTGTTCTTCACTATTGCACATACAAACAGAAAAGAATGATCGGACGAGATGGAAACGCTCTCTATTAATCAAGTAACCATGTCCAGTTTCTACAGCAGGCCATTGACCTTCAGCCAAATCAGATGTAGAGAAACATGCGAAAGGACTGCAGCCAACTTCTCTTAGCTGCTTTTAGGCTAACCATGGCACTTACACGGTGAGGTCTCGGCAAATACACCTTGATACCCTATGAATCTTGTGAAGTTTAAGGTTCCCGGGGAAGAAGAGTATAAGGTACAAATCCTTCCCTACTGAAGTGTCAGAAAATTATAATTGAGTTGATGCTGAATCGAATGGACAAATAAAACAAGCAGTTCACGGCAAACAATCTTCAAGAGATGTCATCAAGGATGTACTACTCAGTAGATGTCAAGGTCACAACTACCTAGGAACCAGTTTCTGGTATGCTTGTTGTGTGAGTAGAGTGTACGCTGCTCAGAAGCTTGTGGAGTCACTCTTTGATTTCCAAGCACGGAGCAACTCAATCTGCCAAAAAAAACCCAGGTTGTAGACAAACCGAATGGAGGATTTTGGTTGATTCAGTTTTAAGACAACAATCCGTTCCATTGGTGGAACGATGATGCACAAATGCCAGATGATCAAAACAGAGCACTTTCCCTCAAGGTAAATTTGCCTCATGACATTGCTTCCAGGTTAAATCAACATTACCGTACAACAGAAAAGAGCCAACATATCATACAAGAGAAGCAAATTCTTGTGGTTTTTGCTTGAGCTTCTTTAGAATCGCATTCTAATGAACAAGAAAAGGATGAAATTGAGAGAAATTTGAAAGTTGTGTAAGAAGGTTGCTTTCATTTCTAATTCTGCCGGTACTAGCTGCAGAAGTCTGCCTTCAGATTTTCAACAAACATTCATGCAAAGACCGACAAATTCCTGTTGGCTTACTGGCCACTCGTCAGAACCTTGAAGGTCCGGCTCCTGTTCGAGTTAGTTTAGCACGAGCTGCATAAAGTGGAAATTCCTACTGAATACACCCAGTAAAAATAAGCAGGATCCTCAATTTTCATCAAGAAACATACCATTCAAGGTTCATATAAATCAGGTCAGGAGTCCCTCAGCAACTCGATTGCAACTATAGGCAGACTTTGGAGCAGTCTGTTTGCTCATTGCTCATTTACTCTAGGATATATTTTTCTTCTCAAGAGTAAAAGAAGAAGAAAAGAACACATTCTGGGCAAGAAGAAAGAAAGCGCTTGAAGCTATTTTCGTGCAGTCGAAACATGTGAAAGGCAAGACTGAAATGAGCTTGAAAGAAGCTAACGAGCTAGATGACAGAATCAGGAGAACGACTGGTTCAGCAATTCGACGGTGCGTGTGAATTGCATATGATTCAAGAGCTGGCCTGGACCACTTCCTTCTCCCAACTTTCCACTCGCTTCCAAAACATCCCTCGCTCTCACCTCCCTCCATCGATGCATTTGATTCAAATTCCACGTTCCTGAATGGTCCATCAGACAGAGCCAGAGAGCATTCCGGACTTGACTACACGCTCATACGCCGTATACTCCACGTCGGGCGGGCGAAGCTGCAGGCGAAGTTTCAAAATCAGCGTCGCATCACGTGACAATCAGCCTTTCCAGTCCAGTCGGAAAACAATCACCCGAAAGATCAAAACAAACCAATTTGCCATTACCCGACCATTACACGACCTTGACAGATCGTGTCGAGAAGCAAATTGGACCTAGAAGATCCCGTGCTTCACGGGCAATGATAAGCCACATTTACGTCCCGCGTGACCCGCGTGCTCTCGGGTCCTTTCCTTCTATCTCCCTTTCCCAGAACCCGGCGGTTTCTCGACAGACCTTGCGGTTTAAAACCTATGCCGAAGCAGAAAATATCCCGGACACGGACGTGCACCTCAAAATACAACCTCAAGAATGTGGTACACAAACCAGCACACGAGCGAACGGAACCGCAAGCATATTCTTTCTCAGGATTCTCCATGCCTTTCTGGAAATCCCAGAATCCGATTCAATGATTCCACCATTGTCTTATGTCCCAGATGAGCAACAAGCAACATGTTGCGAGTCGAGCAACTTGGCATGCACGCTAAACAAGATCCCATCCGTACGTTACCCATCGCCGGACCCTACGTCCCCCAGTAGGGTGGGATCACGACCGTCGAAATTAAATGCTACGCAAGCGATGCGAATGTCGCCGAAAGCAAACGGTACTACCAACCAATCCTTATCACCGAAAATTGACTTTTGAGCCTTCTGCTCGAAGAAAAAGGAAGAAAAACCCCTGAATCCATAATGGGTTTCGATTAGGGCCGCCGCCGCTTCATTAAAGAACGCTAATCTTGCAGATCTACCGGATCAAAAACAGAGCTTTATAAAACTAGAAGATTGATAAACGAAATCCATCGATGAACACCCAACAAGATTATCAGCTAATACACGCAATTAGCAGAGATCATTCTGGAAAGAAACGTTACTTATGCACCGATGGCGATTATTACATAGATGCTTCTTCAAGTTCAACATCAGAAGAACCCTCTTCTTCTAATCACACCACTAAATCACATATATACGAAATGCGTCGCCTATAATATCGGACGCACATATCCAGGATCAAAGGCTAGAAAAAGAGGAGAAAAATGAAAAGACGAACAGGAAACGGGAAGAGGGTTAAGATCCGGCGACGCAAGCAAGGGGGGCTTCTAAAAGCTCCGGTGACTCGGGACCGGATCCGGATCCTCATATATCGGGGCGGCTGCCGAAGTCGGAGGCCAGCCGGGAGGCGATCGCGGAGTGGTACATGGCGTTGTGGAACGACCCGGCGTCCTGGGTCATCATCCTCAGCTGCTTCGCCTTCTCGGCCGTGAAGCAGCCCGAGGCGAACCGGGACGGCCGCGCGGGGCTCGGGTCGACCTCCGGGTCGGGTCCGGGCTCGGCCTTGTCCTCCCGGCGGCGGGCCTTGTGGCTGCCGGAGTCAATGTAGTCGGGCTCGGAGGGCCACCCGAAGAGAGGGCTCCACCAGCCGGAGTTGGAGGAGGAAGGGGACGGCGGCGACGAGGACGGGGCGGCGGGGGAGAAGCTCCGGCGGGAGTTCAAGTCGGGTCTCCTGTGGCCGGCGCCGGCGGAGGCGCGGATGCCGCCGGAGGGCCCCAAAGTGAGGAGTTTGGTGGCCATTCTGCGTCCTCTCAAGGTGCTGCGGGTGTTGTAGACAGAGAGAGAGAGATGGGTATTCTTCTGAAGGTTCTCTGTCGAGGGCAAAGTTCTGGTTTTTTGCTTCTAGAGGGAGAAAGTTAGAGAGAGAAACAGGGGGAAGGAGACGATGGTGATTTTGCAGAAAGGGGGAGGGGGAGCTATTTCAGGGAGGAAAGCGGATAAGGACGTGGACACGTGTCGGTCGGGATGGGACAGGTGGTGGGGGAGGGGTTGCTTTTTTTGCGCTTTTTACCGGGGAGTCCGGTCCGGTGACCCTTCGGGCTGTGATTATTTTAAGAAACAAATATTTTCTTTTTCTTTTTCATATATATATATATATATATATTTGGATTATGTCCTTCCATGGAAACTGGAATTGATACTTGGATAGTTTAGTCCGATTGTCCTGTGACCGTTTGAGGGATTACTTCTTCGAACTTTGGATAGTGCGACCTACTTTTGTTTTCATCACAAACTTTTGTTTTATTTTTATTCTCGAGTTTTTTTTTTTTTTTTGATCGGCGATGTTGATAGTTGGATCCGGCTTGCAGAATTACTAACTTGGATAACGAAAATGCTTACACGTGTCGAAAAATTAATAGCAATGCATACATAAATTAATTTATTATTTGTTCGAGGAGTTAACATATGACAAACTATCTCGACAAATTACGGTTGGTCTAGATTGGCTTTATCTAAACCTTGTAGTACACGGCTTGCATTTGACTCAAAGACAAATAAGTAGATTCATATGTAATTTTTTTTTTATATATAATTTTAGGAAACTAGAACGATATTTTAAATTTTGACGGAAAGCATAAAATACTTTGTGAACATAACAAAAATTTTATCTAAATCATGATTGGAACCCTCATAAATTTTAAACATAAAAAAAAAAGAATAAAAATAGAGAAGGAGCCCTTCAAAGTCCATAGTGCTTAATCATCTTTACCATTTATTGTTATTATTTTTTTAGAAAGGAATATTGATGACCAAAAGAGAAGTCATTTTCGTTGAATTATTTTTTCTTATGACTTGATCATTAAGTTTGGACTAAATTTCGGTGCCTTATGCAAGCTGATGGGGATTGAAATGATCAGCACCAACAATAACCTTATCTCTAACTTTGTTGACCAGGAAGATGAAGAGTTTTATTATATAATCCCTGTATGGCCCAGAGAGTAATTATGCGATGTAATGCGCGCACAGCACAAGCAACAATGTTAGTTGAGATGTGATTTATAATTTCCATTGACATGATAGCAAGGGTTGCAAGGGCCACCTTGGGAAGGGTTGCAAGGGCATAGTCCTAGAGCCATCTGAAAGCTTTTATTGATAATTTGGGCTTGAGCCTATGAATATCTAAAGGATATATATTCTTTTATAATTGAGGAAAATAACAAAGAGGTGTCAAAATGCTAATTATAGTAGAATCATTTACTACCTGTAGTCCTAATTTTGGGTTAATCAAAATAAAATCTTATGTTTTATATTCTCTTTCTTGCTTTTGGGTGATGATAAGTTTTGTGAATAAAAACCACTTTTCTTGTGTTTGTAAATCATCATTCACAAAACCAAGGAGATCAGCCACGATGAATGGAGAGAATTATGAATTCATGGAGAAAAAAGTACCGAGGCTAATAATCGAATAATCGATTGGAATAATCAAATATTATACGTGTTCTACTGGATAAGGAGTTCGTTGAAGCATGCCATGGGATCGGCATGGTCAGGATAGGTTTTAGGGTGGCTGTTAGAGATTACATGATAGAGTGGCGGGTGGGCTCTAGACGTCAAACTCGAAAATTGATAAGTACATGGTAGATTTCAAGATTAGGAGTTATATCAACTTATGCCCTTCATAGCTTACCGAGTAGAATATATCTTAACTAAGGTATACGTGTATTGAACCATCACGAACTTATCTGAAATTTTCAGATTTTAATGTCAATAAGTGCTTATTGATTGGCAATCTCCAACTCCATCGAAAATAAAAATAAATCTCTCTATCCCTCTCTCCATCTCTCTCCCTATTGACCATGTGTAGGACAATACATTTTAGCTCTTACCATCCACAAAGTGGATAACTTTTCATCTAAACTCATCTTTCTAAATGATGGGAGAAAGCTAATATATTTTATATGTTCTGTCTATTTTTGATGTTATTTTTATTTTGAGAATATGTCCCCGTTACAATTCTCGAGAAAACACAAGGTAGTACAGGATATTTCACAGCCCGTGGAATCAGCAAATCTTGGATTTCAGAATGGTTTCTTAAGCCTGCAGGGTTCGGTTAAGGGGAAATACCCTACCAACCATGCAACCTGCGCGCTCTAGAAAACGCACTTGTTTTTTTATCTTTGAATTATTGATGTGGAAAATGGATGAAAATCGCATTTAGATTGAAAAAATCACAATCATCTTAGGACAATATATCGCATCGTTCTCGACGGCCTAACTTAGAAAACAAACGATCGTGACACTCGACTTTAAAATCACATTATAGTGTAGCGCAAGTCAAGGCGTGTTCGACTAAAAATTCTGCTCCATTATTTTTCTTCCTCTTTTTGGATTTTGAAACCATTTTTCTGTGAAATTAAACAAAATTGCTTGCCCTTTCTGTAATACTATCATTAACCCGCTAAAATTTATATATAAAGGAGCAAATGGAAACAACTCGAAGGGTAGAATATTCAAAATTCCGGAAAAGTACCAAAAAAAAAAAAGTCATAAAATCCATTGCACTTGTACCAATTGAGTTTTACACTTTTCAATTGTGTCAATTTAGTCATAAATATTATCGTAATTTGTCAATTAAGTCATTCGAACTAATTTTAACTGAAAATCGCTGACATGAACACTAATCATTTTACATGATATGACCGGCGTTACCATGTATTATTTTTATAATTTTTTAATGTTTTGGATTTATAATTAATTAATTATTTTTCTTTTTTAAAAAAATTTTGCCGGTGAAGATGAAAGGAAAAAAAGAAAAATAATTAAAAAAAGAAAACAAATTTGTAACGAATTCAAATAATATTAAAATATTATTAAAAATATTCACGTCAATGATGGCCATGCCATGTCGGATGATCGATGCCTACGTCAACAATTTTCAACTAAAAAAATTGATAACATGTAAAAAATGTTTAACATTATGTTAGCACAATTGAAATATTTATAACTAAATTGATAAGACTTTTATTTTAATACTTTTCCATTCAAAATCCAACGTGCGAGTCAAGCTTGCTTGCAGAGTACGAGTTCAAATTGGCCGTCGACAGATGATGGACGGACAACGTTAGCGGACGAATCCGCAAAGCATTCTAATTTCCACAAGCAACAGCGCGCGGAAGATATTTACATCAAGCGTCGTTGCCATCCAAGGGCTTTTATCACGAACTTTCATGTCCGCATGAAGACATGCACGTTGACGAAAGCGGCCCATTTAGTTTTTGTAATTTTGCAAGGACGGAGACTTCATAATGGGGAAGAACTAGAAGAATAAGAACAACATGGCCAGATTGAATATGCTCCTTTCGGCCAGCCGGCTCGGCCGACCGCCGGCCTCTCTCATGTCCAATGCATCTCTCATGTCGTAACGTTCACCTAAGACTTAGATTCGCTCCATTACTTGAAAAAGTTTAGAAAAGTGAACAATGCTTTTTATGTGAGTCGATGATAAGTTGGATTTTAAAAAACTCAACTTAGTATATCTGTGTGATATTTATGTAAGATTATAGCTCTCACCCTTGCATTGGTCGTCTTCGCATCGAGGCACGGTAAACGCGGTGGCAAGAACCTCCCGCCCGGTAGCTTCAGATGGCCGATCATAGGCGAGATTGTCGAGTTCCTGTTCGGCGAGCCGGACAAGTTCGTCTTCCATCGGATGGCGAAGTACTCTCCTGACATCTTCAAGACCCGAATCCTTGGAGTAGACACCGCGGTCATCTGCGGTCCGAGCGGGCATAAGTTTCTCTTCTCCAACGAGCAGAGGTACTTCACCGCCTTCCGGCCCCTTTCGATGCAAATGCTCTTCCTGTCCTACAAGAAGGCGGCCCCGCCCGCCGAACACCAGGAGAAGGTCCTCCGCCGCCTGGGTTTCTCAAGCCTGAAGCTCTAGTGAGGTACTTGGGGAAGATGGACTCCATCACGCAACAACAAATGCAAAGCGAGTGGGAAGGCAAAAGGGAAGTCCGGGTCTACCCTCTAGCCAAGTCGTTGACGCTCACCCTAGCATGCTGGTTTTTCATCGGCACCGACGAGCCGGCGCCACAAACTTTTCATGTGTTAGATCTCTACCCAATGGTGGAGACAAGAATCCGAGATCTTTGAGAAATTACCGTACTTGTAAATCGTGGTGACCCTCGACTTCTTCCATGGCAGGGGCATGATCCCCTACACCACGCGCTGAGCAAGATCGAAAAGGAGAGAGAAAGATGGTCGAGATGATACGGTAGCCGGATCATCGGAAAGCAGTCTAAACATCTTGCTTCCGCCTCTCTCTCCTTCCTCGACTTCATCAGTGAGTTCTGCTTGCTTAGCGCGCTTTTTGACCTGAACAAGCTATAATCCGCCTTCCTCATTCCTCCCTCCATGCCGCCGCCTACTCCATTTATGGCGGAGACGAATCACTTAAATTACTACATGAATTCAATATAAAAGTATGACTTGAAGATAAGTTACCCATCTCTTTTTCTTTTCTTTTTTTACCCATGGCTTTTCGACACTTACCACCATCACTTATCACAATTTATCAACACATTCCTCATTGTTGCAACAGTCTGTGTAATGTTGAACTCAGTCTTTTGATAAAATGACGAATTTAATGGAAAACACCCTTCTTTGCGCATGTGAGTGTTTCCAACTTTCATTAGTTCCAAGTTTACCTGAGTAAGCAATGACTACCATTTATAGAACCTAAAATCTTCTCCTCCTCTTCCATATCATTGTCTCTGTTCATCTTCCATTATGTCACATGTTTGGAGACAAAATCATGTCTTTCCCACTTTGTAACATCGAATAGCATTTTCTTGAAATTGTCTCTGGTATCAGCAGGGGAGAATGATGAACTGTTGTTAATTTACCTGGTTGCAGATTGACAACGCTTAAGGAGGAGGAAGAGTTTACATTGAAAGCATTAAACTAAAAGACTGTTCATGTAAAGCAACGAGCAGTTAGTCTTGAGCAAAGAATTGTCCTGGTTAAGTAACTAGTTCGTTCTCAAAGTAAGGTGACTAGCTCATACACTCGAAAAACCACAAATAATAAGAAAAGAAAACACAAGTCATGATGGACAAGGCACTTCTCACCTTGATCACTTTACAGATTAGAATTTCCATGAGTTTCCATAAACTAACATAATCACCAAGTTGTCTTTCCCGCAAAATGTCTGAAGCTACTGGAGTACTACCATAAGGGCTTTGTGCTATGGCCAAACCAGCCACCTTATCCCTTAACTCTGGCCAGTACAATGACATAGCAGCTGCTGAATCTACTCCCCCTTACCTGTGTCCAAGAGTCAAGACACATTTCTTTCCTACATAAACGGACCTTTTGATTATTACTTTGTTGGCTGGGGCCGTCCTCGAACCCGGGCATCCAAGTCCATGTGAATCTCGTTGGACAGGTCATTGGTAAGAACTTATTTTTCTTTCCTTTGACTTTTTCCCTATTTTCATAATATAAAAAGACCATAAAATTTCTTTTATTAATAGAAAATTCACGACCCATCTTGTAGCATTCATTGAAAGTGCCTTTCAATATTAATCAGCAAATAATGGAAATTGAACTCTCACATGACGGATACACCACATCCACCCAGTTATATCTACTGAATCTTCCGACCCAACTCATATTCTAGGTAATACATATTTGTACAATAAAAGCCTTATCGTTTTCATTTTTAAGAAAAACATGCAAGAATTTCTCATGAATATAGACCATAAGGAGTTTTAACAAGGCACCTGGTCAATACATGTATGATAGAAATCATTCATGTAGCTAGATAAACTAATGAATCGATGCATCAAGCGAGCAAAGACTCACAGTCAGCCTCAACTTCAACGAGTGCTTGAGAAAACAAAGAGCCTCTGATGAGACATATTAACCCAAAAGAGTAATAAATTAAGTGCAAGACCTGAAGTCTCGATTTCGATGTCAATAATCCATCAGTAACGGGCCGAGGTCCCTATCTTCCGCTCAGGAACCTCGTTATCGCTGTCCACACGTCTTCCTCATAGCTTGTTACATGCCCAAAACAGAATGTGAATCTTAAGAATTCTTGCTTAATAATTATGACGGACAACACAGACGAAATGAAAAGGTAAATTCTCTGAACTGCTGTCCCCTGTTGCACAATGTCAAGAATTGACGTGAGGAATCAATGTAGAATGAGGAAAATTTCTATATGTGCTTTCTCTGTATTGAATTGTAATGAATGATGTAGTTCCTTATATGATACAAAAGTCTAAAAATAAGGAAAGGTTATATTCTATTAATCTATGTGTATCGGATCTAATCCTAAATCTCCTAAAATAAATTAACTGTATCTCTTTGAGATATAATCAGCATCGTATCTTCCAACACTCCCCCTCAAGCTGGTGGCTTATATATGTCCAAGACGCTAAGCTTGCTTAAAAGATATGAATGCTGTCTCTGACACATAGGTTTGGTAAATATATCAGTGGGCTGTTCCATCGTTCTAATTCTCTTTGCTTCAATTATTCCTTCTTGAATCTTTTCCCGAGTGAAGTGACAGTCGACCTCTATTTGCTTTGTCCTTTCATGTAATACAGGATTTGTAGCGATCTTAAGTGCCGAATCATTATCACAAAATAACAAAGTTGGACCCTTGACTTTAACTCCAAGATCCAGAAGTAATCCTCGCAGCCAAACTACTTCGCAAACAGCCTTCGCCATGGATCGATATTCAGCTTCTGTTGATGACAGGGATACAGTGGATTGCTTCTTCGTCTTCCATGAAAGCAAAGATTCGCGCAGTTTAATGCAGAAACCAGTGATGGACCTTCGACTCATAGAACAGGTTGCATAATCAGCATCACAATAGGCAGTCATTTCCATATTGCAATTGCGAGAAAGAAGAATCCCTAGTCCTGGACAATTCTTCAAATACTTCACTACTTTCAAGGCAGCATTCATATGTGACTATTTCGGACTATGCATGAATTGACTGAGTGTCTGAACAGCATAGCAAATGTCAGGCCTTGTCATAGTGAGATAGATGAGTTTCCCAACTAGCCTCTGATAACTTGATGGGTCTTTTAGTACTGGATCACTTTCGATGGACTGAAGGCCGGCATCATATTCCGCAGTGGTCAGCTTGACATTTTGCTCAATAGGAATGATGGATGGCTTGCATCCTGATAGTCTTGCTTCTGATATAATTTCCAGTACATATTTTCGCTGGCTAAGAGAAATTCCTTGCTCTGAACGAGCAATCTCAATTCCTAGGAAATATTTCGGTGATCCCAAATCTTTGATGTGAAAAAAAGAATGGAGATTTTCTTTGAGGCTCTTCACAGCAAGCTTATCATTACCCATGATAAGTATGTCATCAACATATATCATTAAGTAAACAGATGACGTACCTTTATTCCATGAGAAGAGTGCATAATCAAACTTGGATTGTTTAAATCCCATAGCCGTGATTGCACTGGTGAATTTGGCATACCACTGTCACGAAGCTTGTTTGAGACCATAAAGGGATTTGTGGAGATGGCACACTTTAGACTCCCCCTGTCTCCGTAAACCCGGAGGAAGATCCATATAAATCTCTTCATCTAAATCTCCATGGAGGAATGCATTGTGAACATCCATTTGATGTAAAGACCAATCACGAAAAGCAGCAATAGACAAAAAAGTACGGATGGTTACGTCTTTTGCCACTGGAGAGAAGGTTTCGTGATAATCAAAACCTTCTTTCTGGGTGAATCCTTTAGCCACTAATCAAGCCTTGTATCTTTCAATTGACCCGTCTGCTCGATATTTTATCTTGTATACCCATTTGCAACCAATTGGCTTGCGATTTGGTGGGAGTTGGACGATATCCCATGTATGGTTTTCCATCAAGGCATGCAATTCCTTTTCCATGGCTTCTTGCCAAAGAGGGTCTTTGATAGCCTCATTGAAATGAGAAGGTTCCTTTTCCTCAGATAGTCGACTAATGCAGCACATGTGGTCAAGTGACAATTTTTGGAAGGATACATATTTGGAGATAGGATAATGCGTACCTGATGATTTTGAAGTCGTGCATATATAATCCTTTGTCCATGTAGGTGGGCGAGTACTTCGTCCTGATCTCCTAGGCATCTAGGGTTGTGGACTGGAAGATATCTCCTCATGATGTTGCACTTCTTCATTGTTGACACTTCCTGGTGATGGTGGATTTCTTCCATCTGTATTCCCTATGGAATGTTCATCAGAAATAGGAAGCAGTTTTGGAATGTCTGGGCCTGATGTTCTTTCTGGAGGTGTAAAGATGTATGTTCGCCCATGAGGTGATTCTTCATCTGGTAGAATGTGAGTATAGGCGTTGTCCCCATTGGAAGTCCTAGAAGTTCCCGATTTTTCTCGGAAGGGGAATATTTCCTCATGAAAAATGACATCCCTGCTTATAAGAAATTCTCCAGTTGATGGCTCAAATATTCTATATCCCTTTTGTAAGGTTGCATATCCCATGAAGACACATTGACGGGCTCGAGGACTCATCTTGTCTTGAGGTCCTACCGTTGTCGCATAACACAGACAACCAAAAAATCTTAAATGACGAGTCTCTGGTTTCCTCTTATAGAGCATCTCATATGGAGTTTTCCCAGCAAGGACCCGACTGGCCATACGATTAATTAAATAAGCAGCTGTGACAACACAATCCCCCCAAAAGTTGTCAGGAATGGAGAACTGAAATTTCAAAGAACGTGATACCTCTAATAAATGACGGTGCTTATGCTCAACAATGCCATTTTGCTGTGGAGTGTAGATACAAGAGCTCTCATGCAGAATTCCATTTGAGGAAAAAAATGCCTGACATTCATTGCTGAAGAATTCCCTTCCATTATCAGTGCGGATTCGCTTAATAGATCTCCCAAATTGAGTCTTGCACAGGGAAAAGAAGTTTTTCAGATAATGAAAAACTTGGCCTTTGGACTGTATCAGGAATACCCATGTTGCTCTTGAAAAATCATCCACAATTGTCAGGAAGAAACGAGAACCATCACGACTTGGTGTGTGATACGGTCCCCAAATATCAATATGGATTAGCGAAAAAGGAACTTTGGCACGAGAAAAACTAATTGGAAAAGGTGCACGTGTTTGCTTTGCCAATGGATAAATGGGACAATGAGAGTAGGGAATAGAAGAACTATGGCCCAATCTTTGATGATTAATAAAATTTTTATCATTGGTAGCAGAATTACACAATGACAAATTATTCAACTCAACAATTGATAAATTTGAAATGCTAGGAAATTTGGTCTAGAAATATAGCCCTTGAGAGATATTACCCAAGCCCGTCAGAACTCCAGTCGAAAGGGCTTGAAATACACATTTATCAGAATCAAATAGGACTTGGCACGAATTTTGCTCACAAACTCAAGGGACGGATATGAGATTAAAATTGAAATCAAGAACATATAATACGTCCTTGAGTGTTATGAGTGGGCTAAGGTTGATGGTACCAATCATTACCACAAGTGCAGAATTATCATTTGGAAGCTGCACTGAAGATGGTCTAGGCAATTTCTGGAATTTTGAAAATAATTTCTTATCACAGGTGATGTGGTCACTGGCTCCAGAATCAATTATCCATTTATCATTGGAAATAGAATTTGCCAAGCAATATGAAGTACTTGTGAAGCTTCCAGCCTTGTCGGATGTGTCCAGATTTTTGAAAGCCCTCATGAGTTCTTGATATTGCTCTTGGTTAATTGGCTGATTTTGTCCAGTAACCTAAAAGACAGTTGGGAAATCCTTCTTTCCCTTTTCTCCAGGCTTGCCATGCAGTTTCTAGCAATTATCAATTGTGTGATGTGGATGTTTGCAATAATCACAGTATAATTTACCTTTGCCCTTGAAATTTCCCTTTAATGTTGCAGCATATGGCGGTCCAATTGGATTTTTTAAGTAAGAATTCATCCCTGCATCTTGTGGACCGTCAGATGACCCAAAAGAACATGGGCCGTCGGATCCTGGGAAATAACGTGGGCCGTCGGATCTTGATGCGGACGAGATCCAGTGTGGACCGTCCGATTGCGCTGACAAGGAGCCATGCCCACCGTTGGATCGAATAGGAATTCGGTGGCCTTGTGAGTCGTCTGATCGCCTGGAAGGATCTGGACCGTCCGATCCTCCCTTTATAAGAGAAGAGTCTTTGGCCGAGAACCCTAGCAGCTCTCGCCCCCTTTTCGCAGCTCCTCTCTCGCCCGTGTGAACTGCTAGCGCGATTCCTTCTTTAGGGTTGTCAAGCGCAGCAGATCGTTAGCTCTCCTCCTGCGTTGCAAGTTGGTAAATTCGGGCGAGTGTGGGTGTCGGATCCATGGTGAGGATTTGTGTACGAAACGGCAGGTAAGTTTCGTTTAGGGCGAGGAGAAATCTTGTGATTTTTTCTCGTTCTCGGATGGCTCGATATTGTTGGATGGTTGATTCTGGTCCTTCCAATTTTTCCTCTACGGCTTCCAATTCGTTCCATAACACCAAGATTTTGTTGTAAATGCTGGCTACGCTCATATTCCCCTGTTTCAACTCGGAAAGCTGTTGGGTTAACGAAAAAACACGAACACGATCTAATTTTCCGTACATCTCTTTTATATTATCCCACATTTGTTTTGGGTCTTCCGTCAGCGGTAATCCGGCCACAACTTCGGAGGTAGCTCAGTTTTCGATCCATTTTCGGACTAACTGGCTACACTTCCTCCAAAGCCGTGCCTGCCGCTCGTCGGAAGGAATTGGAATCGTGCCATCAATAAATCCATCCTTTTCCTTGGTTACCATGGCCCGCTGAAACTCCCGCGACCAGCTCGAGTAGCTTTCAGCGCCGGTCAGTTGCTGGGTGATGAGTCGTAGCTCTGGTCCGTTGGCCGTTGTGGTGTAAAGCGGGTCGCCAGGTTCGGGTCGGCTACTGGTGGTAAGGAGCTGGTATGGAAAGAAATTCGTTGCAGGAGTCGGGTAGGGATTTGTTCCCTGGCCCAAACCGCCCAAGCCAAAATCGTAATCCGCATTTTGAAAATTCGGGTTGGGACTCGTTCCCACACCCAATCCAGTTGCTCCGCTCGTATGCTCCGGGTCGATGGCAACGTTTGCCCCATCTCTAGCTGGTAGACCTCCATCGGCCCTCGCATTGTTTTGGTAGCCAAGCAATGATGCATTGGGAATTTGCCCAAGGTACCAAGGATTTGGCATCCATTGGTAAGGGTAGCCCACGAAGGCTTGCCCTGGATTAGCTTGAGCCTGCTGTTGCCACTGCGCGAAAAAAGGGTGAGGAATCTGGCTTTGTTGTGGTGTTGATGCAGGTACCACAATGGATCCGATGGAGGCTTCCCCTGAGTTTTGTAGCGATGTTTCTTCTGCGGATTGGTGCACTGGATTGGAGGTAATGTCTTGCGGAGTTGTCATTGTGAGAAGAAATTTGGTTTAGAATGATAAATCTGGTTGATGGATTGGTGCTCTGTTGTTTGATTTTCTGTTCTGCAGAAGTCGCAGCAACAAGAAAAAAAGGAATTCTGTTTTGCAGGTATGGCAACAACAGAAGAAAGAGAAGCAATACAGTGAGATTTGTGTGCGGAAGCTATGCCAGGATCAAGGCCTGCTCTGATACCATGTCAAGAATTGACGTGAGGAATCAATGTAGAATGAGGAAAATTTCTGTATGTGCTTTCTCTGTATTGAATTGTAATGAATGATGTACAAAATAGTTCCTTATATGATACAAAAGTCTAAAAATAAGGAAATGTTATATTCTATTGATCTATGTGTATCGGATCTAATCATAAATCTCCTAAAATAAATTAACTGTATCTCTTTGAGATATAATCAGCATCGTATCTTCCAACACGCAACAACGGCGTCACTCTGTGTCAACGTGCACAGTGAAGAGAATATCCATACAATCCATCATCAACAATGAACAGTGAAGAATTGATAACTTTTCCATGCAATACGTCATCAACAATGAACAGTGAAGAACTGAAAGCCTTCTTCACTGTGATCATAGCTACTCATAGTCTAAAGCAAAAGTTAATTTATTTTTGACTTTTTCTGGTGAATTCAAAGCTCTTTATGCTGCAATTAAGAGAATATATCTATTCAAGACCTATAAAAGCATAACAACTTGAATAATTGTATATAGTCAATTCAACCTGCTGAACTTTATATTTACATCAATGCCAGTCTTAAGATATGGCAGCCGATCAATTGCGTCCACAATGTTGTGTTGTTAATTTTGAACAAAGGCTGCATCCTTATTCTACAACATTTCCAAAGAGGAGAGAAAAAATAAGAATAGAAGACTAACATCCATTAGAACTAGAGAAACACTCCTGTCCGTCTTCAACAACCAATTGACTGTCTTCAATAACCCAATCAAGTGATTTCGCTAGATCAACGAAGACTTGAACCGTTTCGCAACTTCCCACTTTAGTAGCAACGTGTAGGGAAAAATCCACAACACGTATAAAATAGATAATTTGGTTTTTATCAAATAAATTATTTGCAAGGATAATGTATCGATAGTTTAATTTTATTTCATCTGTGGTTAGTTTACATTATCTTGTTTTAGGTTATTTTTTGTGAATTGTGCACCTATATTAGTTCACGTCCTCAACTTTCAAGATTGACAATTTTCATCATAAATTTTACCTTTATACAACATATTGCATTTGTAGTTCATTCATACCATTCATTTAATTTTTATATTACCATTTTCTTTTTGAAACTACTCTTGTGACTCCGCCATTATTGCTGCATGTTACCATCACAGTCATGGCATGCCACCATCACGGACTACCCCTAGGTAGCATCGATATATGCGTACGTCAGCACACGATGACTACATCTACATCCTCCTTTTCGAATTACACATTTCAAAATCGATATTTCGATACTTTTCTTGAAATCGCATCGGGCATCAAGTACCTCAAGATGACGGAGTTGACGCTCTGGTCCGTCTCCCCTCAATCAGTCGAGTGACACAGCTTCATGATGTCGAATATAAAAATAGAGATAATTAAACTTTGGGACAGCATCTCGATTATTAAAATTTGACACCATCATGCAGGGGACGCCCGGGGAATCTTCAGCACAAATTCCTATGTGCTTGCAGGCACAACTAAAATATCCCCAGACACAAAATGAGAAAGAAAAAAAGAAAGGGTATCTTATGTTGACCTATTGACTCAGCGTTGGAGTGTCCAGTCCGTGGTACATCGAAGGTTTCCTCGAAACTCCTTGAAAAGAACGGTCTGCCAAAACCTCAATAATACTTTTCATCGTCCAATGAAAAAAAGAAACAAATTTTCTTCGAGATAGGTGAGTGAATTTAGAGGTCAACGCATGATGGTAAAAGTCAAGCATCTCTATTCTCTATTTGTAAAAAGAGAATAATGATTTAGTTGAATCAGGGACAATTATTTAAAAAATTCTTAACTTATCATATGATGACCAATTGAGTTATAAAAAAGATAAAACATAAAGGCCACCGATCCTCGTTCCATAAATGAAAAGAAATATCAGCATGATCTTCTATAGGATGTCTGCATTGTTTTGTTTGCCCAAACAGTCATTTCCTTCAAAACATGAACGATCCTCTTTTGAGTAATGTAATCAATTTTCACTCCATGTTCTTGCCATATCGATTTGAGCTGTTTTGGCACTCTAAATGCCTTCAGTGAGATAATGCATGCTATGACGGGTGGCCGAAACAAACTCCAGTGAATGGTTATTAGTTTTCGTACGGAAACCCAAATTCGAACTCGCTCTGCCTGCCTTGTTTTTCATACTAGCTGTGTGCACATACTTTTCATGGATAACTCCCCCAAAAATGAATGGCTAATTTTTGTCGAGAAGAAGATTGAGGATAATGACACAAAAAGTCCTTAAACTTTGGCTCATATATGTAATGTAGTCCATGACTTTTTTATTTGTTTAATGTAGTCCCCGAACTTTAGTTTAATGTTTAATGTGGTCTCTTTGTTTTTAATTTGTTCAATGTGGTCCATGGACTTTTAATACATATTCAATGTAATAGTTGAACTGTATGAAAATGTGAAAAGCAGTACCATTGGCCGTTGCAGCGTGACGGGTAGATCCTTTGTCCTCCCTGGTGGAGGCCCAAGTTCGAAGCCCCTGCGAAGCAAGGAGGCTGAATCGCTGTGTGGTGACTTATGCATGGCGCCGGGGTGGTGGTTTTCCCGCTAGCGACACTAGGGGGTTTACGTGGCGGCTATCGGCAAAAGCGGTTCCTCCAGCACCAAAAAAAAAGAAAAAAGAAAAGCAGCCATTCCATTAATTCAAGACCATGGACAAGATTGAGCATTTTCATATAATTTAGGACTAAATTGAACATGTACTAAAAATTTTATGTGTTTTCCAAAATGTACTTCTAAAAAACAAGGACAAAACATAAAGGCCACCAATCCTCGTTCCATAAATGAAAAGAAATATCGGCATGGTCTTCTATAGGATGTCTGCATTGTTTTGCTTGTCCAAACATTCATCTCCTTCAAAACATGAACAATCTTCTTTTGAGTAATGTAATAAATTTTCACTCCATTTTCTTGCCATACCGATTCGAGCTATTAAGACGAGGATAGGGTCAGCAAAATTGATTACAAATTATGACCTGATACAATCAACAGTCTAGACCAATTGTGATTTATTCATATATGATAAGGTGTAGATTAAGCCAATCCAGACCCATCATGATTTATCGAGATACGGTAAGATCTAGACTAAGCCAATCCAGACCAATCGGTTGTCAAATGTTGACCTTTGGCACTAATAATTGTCTTCCAGACGTATTATTGACACCCTAAGGCCTGGCCCCCCGTTTTTCTTCCTCTCGCTCTGGCCCGTATGGTTCAGTGGTGTAATTAGAAGAAGAGGGTTCTGTGACTATCGGTGCATAAGTAACGTTTCTTTCCAGAAAGATCTCTGCTAATTGTGTATATTAGCTATGTCGTGACCTCTGGCACCCGCAATCGGGTACGAGCGCCTAATGAGGCTAATGGCTCAGCTGAATTTGTTAACGCCTGGACTCTCCCAAGTCCACCAATTCACGACTTTAATAGTCTAGGTTTTTAACTTGCAAGTCAATTTTTGAAATGGAGTCGCCACTAATCAATTTGGGATGGGTTGATTAGAAACCCAAGCGAAGTATCGGGAGAAATACTCGCTCCTGCGCAACCAGAGAAATTAGGATCGGGGACTTAATTACACTAGTTAATTACTAATACCCTTTTGGTACCTAATTTTGTTTAAACACCGAGTTTTTGGATATTTGAGGGATTTTCCATGCTTTTTGGAAAAAAATATTTTTTGAGTCTCTTTCTCATTTTTGGACATAAAAGGGATTTTTTTGGATTTTTGGGTATTTTTGGCAAAATCAAGCTTTTTGGCAATTTTTGGGATTTTTGGGATTTTTTGGAAAATATAAAATATTTTTGATTTTTTGATTTTTGGAAAATATATATTTTTTAACATTTTTTGGAAAATAAATTATTTTTTGATTATTACTTTGATTTTTCGGAAAATAAAACATTTTTTTAACTTTTTAATAATTTTCGATTTTTCTGGAAATTAAAAGGATTTTTAATATTTTTGAAAATAAATTATTTTTTCATTATTTTTGAAAATAAACTATTTATTTATTTTTATAATAAAATATTATAAAAATTGACTGGGTCGGATCCGACCCGTGATCCGACCGGGCTAGGCCCAAAACGCGAGACGGGCCCGTTACGCGGGCCCGATTTTTTTTTTTTTTTTTTTTAAATAAAAAGCGAAACGATGTCGTGGAGAAGCCGACCGCGCGCAACCCTCGGGTCCGGGTCACGTGTCCGACCCGTTCCACGACCCGCTCCACTCCCCGCGAAATGACGCAGTGGCCGAGCGTTTGCAGACGCCTAACCCGGCCCGACGACCCAGCTCCAAGACTTGGCGACCCGGCTCCCATGGTGAAACCCTACCTAGATTCGACCGGGGCCATCACCCAACTCGCCGCCACCTCCAAGGATTATGGAATCCCTACCCGGTTCCCGATTCAGGTCCGACTCGACGACCTGGGATCGCGACTCGGAAAATTGGGAACCCTAGGGTTTCCGAATTTAGGGGTGATAGTGACGGCAACGACGATGGAGGCGATTACGACGACGGCGATGGTGGCGGAGAGGTTTCAATGGACGGCAAGACCTTGGGCTTTTACTTGTTTTTGGACGGGAACAACAACGGTGACGGCAGGGGGCTTGGTGAGAAACGACGACGACGGCGGGGCTCGGGTCAGATCTGGCCGAAGTTCCTTCCCTCTCTCTCTCTCGGGCTCGTCCGTCGAGCTCCCCGAAGTCTCTCGGGGACCCCTCCGGGCTCACCACGTTTGGGTCAGCCTTGCTCGAGCCCCGAAATCTCTCAGGGGGTCTTGAGTTCTGGCCTTCCCTCTCTCTCTCTCTCTCTCTCTCTCTCTCTCTCTCTCTCTCTCTGTGGCCTCCGCTTCTCGCCGTGTGCCTCGACGCCGACGGTGGCCCCCTCTATTTATAGGCGAAGGGGGGGTCAGTTGGCGGGGGTCGACTCGCCGATTGGACCACCGTCCCATCGGCCATTAACTCCTCCTTCGGTCACGTCCCCTCGGCGCCAACTGCCCCTTTGCTCGCCGTATGTCGTCGTCGGTTCACCTCTCTCCCGCGTTGCGCCCGCCCGTGCGTGCTGCGCATGCAATCGGGCGAGGGAGAAGGAGAGACGGGCCGGGCGCGGGTTGGGCCAGTCGCGGGTTGGGCCGTGGAGGCCCAGAGTGTAGCACCCTAAAACCCCCTTTAAGGTCGCTACAGTCACCCTTGTACACTTAATATTCAACTCTAAGCTATAAGTTCTTAGGCTCTCCTTATATATATATACAAACAGTCCCAGCGCGTACATCTTGCGGAAGCGAAATCATTTCCCTTCAAATCTCCCTACCAACCAATAGAGAAGGGCAATGCACACACTAACAATCAAAAGATCATAAAACCGGACCTCTTTTATTTATATAACTAAAAGATGGATTTTATCGGGGTAGGTACATCAGAGAGCCAATTCATGCAGACGTGGCTACACATCAAAAGAAAGAGAAACCTCATCTACCCCACAAAAGAAAACCCTCAAAAACTGGCCAAATCCATCTCTAGGTCCTGGTCTGTCAAAAATGTCAGTCCTCTGCTCCCAGCTCCTCTCTCGAGTCCTACCTCCTCCTCCCTGGTCCGCCAGACGGTGGTAGTGGCAGCATACCTCTCATGACACCATCTCGCTGCATAAAAACCGATACGAACTCCTGAAAAACAGGGCCATCCTCAAGCCCTACCTCAAACCGTACAAGCACGCGAACACGGAAGAAGATCAACCCAGCAATGATCGGGCTATCTATCTGAGTAATCCCCACCTCCACATCGGAAGGGATCCCATAGAAGGTACCCGGAGAAACTGGAGCAAGCGGCATATCTAGTCTGAAAGTGTTTCCCCAAAAAGGGGTGAGTATATCAACTCAGCAAAGATATAATCTCTATGACTACTCATACAACACACAACAGTCAGACAGATCACATCATCACTTGATAGTACCAGACATAACATAACGTTAGACAGTATCAACAAGTACAGCCATGCATATGGCAATCATTCAGCCATAGACACTCAATCATTCATACTCATACCATGTACATACATCCTCAACACTCAGGCATACATCTCATAATATGTACATACATATATCATCTAATGCCATACATATGTTGCACCATGTACACATATATCATGCAAAACCATGTGCACATCCATGTATCATCCAATGCCATGCATATGTTACACCATGTACACATATACCATACAAAACCATGTGCACATCCATGTATCATCCAATGCCATGCATATGTTACACCATGTACACATATACCATGCAAAACCATGTGCACATCCATGTATCATCCAATGCCATGCATATGTTACACCATGTACACATATACCATGCAAAACCTTGTGCACATCCATATATCATCCAATGCCATGCTTATATTTCAGTTTTCACAGTACTAGTGAGCTTTTAATGCAATCCCGGCACACACCATCCGGGCTTTCGGCTCCCCCACTTTTCGGGCATCTCGCATCCCAACTGGCATAACGAGGAATCCATGGCACACACCATCTGGGCTTCCGGCATTTACACTCCCTGGCCGGGCATCTCGCACCCCAACTGGCATCACGAGGAATCACGGCACACACCATCCGTGCTTCCGGCATCCCTTACGCTCCGGGCATCTCAACTCCGAGGCCATCCAGATTTACGCACACAGGGCTACTAGGCATCCGGCATTTTCACTCCCTGGCCGGGCATCCCGACAACTCCCGGGGCATCATCGGCTCACACCATCCGATGGCCTTCTCACATGCATGATTCATGGCATATAATATAATATTCATCACTCATAACATCATGCATTGCCCACATTCCCATTCATATGGCATGAAACTCAATGCAACACCTCATTCAACTAGTTTCCATCCTTTCCTCATAAGTGCACAAGATTTCAGCACACACAATTCCAAAGAAACGTCTCAATTAAATGCCAAATAATTTCCAAAAATTATAAAACCCGTACACATAACAGCCAAGACAAAATAACACGTGGTTTATAAAGAAAGTATGCTCTGGATGTCACTGTACATAAAGATATTGTTCAGCCATGTCAACTTAGCAAATTTCAAACAAAACAGCTTGTGCGATCACAAAGAAACCTAAAATTGATCATCCAATTGGCCACTAAAAATCCTGAAATTTCACCACATCACCATAGAGATATTAAGGCACAACTTCCATTAAGAGACTATGTCCAAACAACTCACACAGAAAAAGATATAAGCTCGGCAAGACAGATTAGAGTTTAGGACTTCCCAGTTTGTACAGTTTTCGAATTTCATTTAATTAAATACTCATACGTCACTCAAAAATTATGAAATTTCAGTATGTTATAGCCAAGATCCTACAGAACATTTCTCATGAAGACATAATCCTCAAATTCATCCTACATAATTTTCTATAAAAATCACAAGCTCCTGTCTCAATTACCGAACCGTACGGGGTAAATAGAATTATACAGTTTACACTGCTTTCGAATTTCATGAAATTAAATATCTAAATCTCATTCAAAAATTACAAAATTTAAGTATGTCATATCCAAGAGTCTAAAGAACATTTCTCATGAAGACATAATCCTCAAATTCATCCCACAGAATTTTTTATAAAAATCACAAGCTCCTGATTCCATTCCCGAACCGTACAGGATCAGCTACCAACGAAATCCCCTCAATTGAGCAACTTAACCTCCTTATTTTTCTCTGATTTTTGGATATGTTATATTTTAGCATGTTTTCTATAACTTTACTTTAGAAGTCGAAGCAATATTCACAAGAAAAAGTCATCATATGACTCACACGACCTACTGACCTCCCACAGAACAAACCCATAATTCAGGTTCGTATAAACAAGCATTTCCCTAGATTATACCTGTTATATTTGCCTAAAATTTTAGTATGATGTTCATTAGGATGTCCTTAACATTTCATATGAAGAGGTCGAAGACAATTATCCAACCGAAGATCAAGTTTAGCAACCATCAAGCAACAAGAGTCGACATGCAAACCGATTTTCATCCGGTTCCTTAGAAAATTGATTTCACCCTTCAAACCTTGATCATTTTGCCTCAATTTTGGATATGTTGTATTTCCAGACATTCTCTACAACTTTAATTTAGAAACCGAAGCCAAATTCTAACCCTAAGCTCGTCTACAACTCCAAACAAGAATCGGGTACATGCAGGAACACTCGACCAGAATCACACCCACAGCAAGAATGGCCTCAAGACCTCAATTTTCATCCATTAAACACGAAATTTCGACCTTCAATCAGCACAACAGCAAGATCACAACATGCATGAGCAATCTAGAGATCAATCTTGCCTTGGAATTAAGCAGAAAATGTGAAGAAACGGCGAAATCCCTTAACACAGCTCGCGGACGGTAGCTGCTCCTTCTTCCTTGCGTTTTCTTCTTGTGTTTCTCTCTTCTCTCTCTCTCTCTCTAGGCGTCGACCACCCCCTTAAATAACTGGTTGCTCCCTTTTATACTTGTCTTTAATTATTAATTTGAGGAAATGATTAATTTTTTATGAAATTTGGACATTTGGCAAGAGCAAATGCCACTTGGAGCCCTCCTCTCTCTCACGGCCACCATGGCTTCCTCAAGAAGCTTGGCCGACTCCCCCTTGGGCTTGGCCGGTCCATCTTGGGCTTGGCTTGGCCCAAATCTTCAGGCCCAAGTTCCTAAATTAAACCCTCTAATTAACTAAATTCTAGTTTAGTTAAAATCATAAGCTTAAATAGTCAATAACTTAGGTCTAGTTTGAACTTCAAATTTAAACTTCATACCTCACCTAAATAAATCCCTTTTTCCTTCAAGTAAATACCTTACAATCTTCGGCCACATCACAAGACTATAGTGTCAGTCAAGGTTAGTTCGATTGTAGTTCAATAATCCTCATGGTCTCACGGTTCATCAAATTATTCTCTAATTCACATCATAGTCATACATAAATATACAAAATTATAATCCATCAAATGTCCAGCCCTTGGCTCAATTGTGACTTATGAGATCATTAACTAGAATCCATTAACGTCTCTATCGATCGGCTACAGTCATCACCTCCTTGAAGATTGTTGAAATTCTTGGATGCTACACAGAGGGTCTGGTTTTTTTGTTTTTTTTTTTTCGTTTTTATTTGTTTTTTTCCTTTTTTTTTTTGGTTTTTAGACAAAAATAGAAAATAAAATAAAAACCTATATATAAAAATAAATGAACTTAATTAAAAACAAAAGTTTAGGCGTCAACAGCTGCCCCTTTTTGAAGGTGAGCTCGTAGAGGTTGCATTCAAAGACAAACTGATGCCTAAATTTTATCCATACATGCGTAGCAGATTATGTTTTATTTAGGACATATTACCCTATGCAAAAAGAGAAATATAACATTATACAAAGACAAATGAGAAGATACCTGTAGTTACTTACCGGGAGTGAGTGAGATAGGGTGTGAACCCCGAGTTTGGCAAGTATCAAGGCGTCCTCTTACCTAATGATATGAAGAGGTTGCTTTTCCAGGACTCGAACCATTCCTCGATCGCCTGTTAAAACAATTAGTAGTTTATCTCGGACCTTGAACCATTCTTCGGTTGCGTGACTGGAAATTGCTTCTCTAGGACTCAAACCATTCTTCGGTCTTTGTTAAAACAATCAATAGTTTGTCTAGGACCTGAACCTTTCTTCGGTTGCCTTGATGAGAAATCGCTCTTCCAGGACCCAAACCATTCTTCGGTCGCCTATTAGAACAATCAGTGGTTTGTCTCGGACCCGAACCATTCTTCGGTCGCCGTGACGGGAGATTGCTCCTCCAGGACCCGAACCATTTTTCGGTCGCCTGTTGGAACAATCGGTGGTTTGTCTTGGACTCGAACCATTCTTCGGTCGACTGTTGGAACAATCGGTGGTTTGTCTTGGACCCAAACCATTCTTCGGTCGCCGTGACAGGAGATTGCTTCTCTAGGACCCGAACCATTCTTCGGTCGCCTGTTGGAACAATCAGTGGTTTGTCTCGGACCCAAACCATTCTTCGATCGCCGTGACAGGAGATTGCTTCTCCGGGACCCGAACCATTCTTCGGTCGCCGTGATAGGAGATTGCTTCTCTAGGACCCGAACCATTCCTCGGTCGCCTGTTGGAACAATCAGTGATTTGTCTAGGACTTGAACCTTTCTTCAGTTGCCTTGACAGGAGATGCGCCAACCTTTCTTAGGGCATGTCATTTGTGGGTGCCTGATTTGTATCAAGGACACCAGTTGATACTTGACCTTTCTCAGGAGATGTGCTGACCTTTCTCAGAGCATCTATTTTGTGAGGGTGTCTGACCTCTGTCGAAGACACCAGTTGGTATCCGACCTTTCTCGGGAGATGCGCCGACCTTTCTCAGGGCATCTATTTTGAAAGTTACTTGGACATTCACAAGCATATCAAAGAGTACCTGGATATTCACAAGTACTAACTTGAAGGATATTTGGATCTTTGCAGGCGTCAAAAGGGGTATTTGAGTGATCATAGGCATTGAATGGGTACTTGGATGATCAAGAGTACAAATTCTTGGGGGATACCTGGACATTCACAAGTATTGATAATTGGAAATATCGAGGACATACCTTGGGTATTCGTGAAGGTATCTCGCCTTCTGGGAATTGAGAATATCAAGGACGTACCCTCTTGGCAGTTAGGAATGTCGAGAACGTGCCTTGCATATTCATGAAGGTCTCTCACCTCCTGGTAATTGGGAATATCGAGGACGTACCTCGCATATTCATGAAGGTCTTTCACCTTTGATATAGGCTAGTGAATCCACCTAGAGGGGGGTGAATAGGTGATTACGAAATTCTTTTCGGAATCTTTTACCGTAGAATGCTTTAATATGAAGAATATATCAATAACAAATAGATCACGCATTCATAAAGTAGAAAGAGTAGGGTAAAAGAGAATTGACACAAGGATTATAGTGGTTCGGCTTATTCCAAGCCTACGTCCACTCTCCACGCTGGCAGCCAATTGGCTGTAATCACTATGTAGCAAATGAGAGCTGTTACAATTCACGAATTAGACTTCTTCAGTAGACAGTCTCTCCTACAGCTTCTTGCTGTTTTCGCACTATAAGTGACTCTCTTTAATACACAATTTGAACACGAGAGATTTTAGAAAACAAGTGATTTCAGAGGTTCTAACATCGAGATTTTTCTATCAAGTCTCTCTCTTATTTTCAAAGCAACACCGATCCACCTTAAATAGCCTTCGTGCCTCCATACCCGTTAGCACTTTTCAAGAATTCATCCAATCAACCCGTTGGACTGAATCAATTTAAGTGATCTTCACGTCGCCGAAAATATGAGTAAACAATAGCTCGTCAATCCTGCTCGCCCATACAATTAGGATCCTGAGTTCCCAAAATTAGATCCTTCCAAAAATACGCTTGATCTTCAACGGATAAAATTCGAAGAATAAATCTTCCGAGCTCATGATCACAGCCAGAGATATTCCATGGATAAGTTAGGGAATATAATATCCAAAAATTACTTTCCTTAACCATAAAAATAACCTGTTGCCAGCCTGTCAAAATCACAAACTGTCTTTAGACTTAGATTTAGGTCTTGAAGGTCTTCAGACTGAAACTGGGTCTTGGCTGTCTTCAGACGGAAAAACTTCAGACCGAACTTTGGGTCTGACTGTCTTCAGACGGAAAACCTTTAGGACTTGAACTCTTCAGACTTAACCGATTGAGTCTTGGATTCTTCAGACCTTACTGACGAGGCTGTTTTTATCAACTTCAAAACTCCAAGGGATTTTTCTTCAACAATCTCCCCCTCTTTGATGGTGACAAAACCCTCAGTAGATTTGCGAATTTAAAACCTTCAAGGAAAACTCATATATACTTTGAGGATTATTTCTGCAAAACAGAGTGTTAGGCCAATAACAATTATCCTCACAAATATAATGATCCTGCAATGCAAATTCACAAGTCTAGAAATCCAAACATCAAATCATTAGGATAAAGTCATAGAGATTCAAATAAAAAGTCCAATCCAAATCCAAATCAAAAAATGAAAACAGTCCAAGCAAAAGTTTAAAATAAAAAAAACAAGCTTCAAGCTTCAAATCTGCAAACTCTCCCCCTTTTTGTTCCATCAAAGGAGGTAGAGTGAATAAGAGATGATTTTGAAAATAATTTAGGGCTCTCGAGGGAAACGAACAAGCTGAAATTTGCTGAGCTCCTGTACTGTCTTCTCGAGATTGGCAAGAGCTTCCTTTACTGAAATCAATTCTGCACTGTTCTAATTTGATTCCACTTGAGCTCTCAGTGCATTGATCTGATCTTGCATAATCACAGAAGTACTCACATCGCTTTCTTTAAGTCCCTCAGCTCAAAGTTCATTCCATAAACCTGCTTCTTTAGATCCAACATAACATCCAACAGTTGTGTGAAAGCTATCATGTTAGTATTACCTCCACTAGGACTAACAGATTCAGTTTTGGGAGTTTGGAAACTAGGAGCATCCTTCTCAGCCCTTTCCTTCTCTAATGGTGAGGATTCTTCATGCTCTGGGAAATGAGATGCGTAGACCTCCTCAGGATCAGCACTGACCTACTCACATCACTAAAATGTAAAGGCGAAATTGGTCCTTGCTCTGCAGTAACTCCCCCTGTGTTAATGCCAGTGGGTGGAGTAGAATATTCCTCGCCAATATCTCTATCATCACTGTGATGTTTCTTGGTCTCTTCCCCAGATTGAGCAATTGATGGCTCAAATCCTGTAGCCATTTCCTCCCCGCATTCTCGCTCTTCTCTTCATCCTTCTTCCTTCTTTCTTCTTTCTTCTCTTCTCATTTCTTCCTCTTCTTCTTTCCTTCTTCTTTCTTCTTCTTCTGCTTTCCTCTGTCTTTCCTCCCCTTCTCTCTGTTCTTCTTCTCTTCTTCTCTTCTTTTCTTTTCCTCTTCTCTCTTCTTCCTTTCTTCCTCTCTCTTCCTCTGTTTTTCTTCTTCTATCCTCTGTTTCTTAGCTTCCTTCTCCTCTGCTTCTTTTCTTGCCCTCTCTCTCAATTTTGAGAGAGTAGACAAAGTCATGTCATCTTCCTCATCCTCTTCGTCTTGCAGGATGATTTTTCGACGCTTTTTCTCAGCCATGGGCTCTTTGCCCTTTCTCTTTGAAGAAGCAGTGGGGATCTCCTTGAAAGATGTCTCTTTCCTCAACCTTTCCAGTGCAACATTCAGCTCTAGAAACTTCATCTTCATCACCATCTTGTAACCAACAAGCATCAGACTTAAATTGGTCAGGTATAGAGGTGCAGGAATCTGAATATCAAAATGCCTAAACAACTTGGTGATGATCGATGAATAAGGCAATTGACCCTTATCCTTAACCACAATTCTGTACATGTGGAAAAGAATAATATGTGGGAGAGAAAAGGGTCTGCCTTTGTTGATGGCAAACATCAGCTTGGCTTCGGTCTTGGAAACATCGGTCTTCGAGGTTGTCTTGAGCCGGATACAGTTGATGACGATTTTGTGGAGCAATACATTTGTGGCATTCATCCTAGTATAGGATATTTTGCCCTTTACTGTTCTGTCTCGCACAATCTCCAGAGTTGCATAGGCTGTGGACACTTTTATTGGTTGGAAACTCCTTCTCTCCACCCCAATAATATCAGCCAACGTATCAACATCAACTATATAATCCTTGTCCATAACAGAAAAGGATAATCGATTTGCATCCAAAAACGACAAATTTGAGTAAAAATATGCCATAAGTTCAGAATAGGCATTTGTCGTATCCGTGCAGAATCTCTCCAATTGTAGCCTAGCAAACTTCCCTCTAAGATTTATCTTCAACGAATCAAGGAAGTCGAAGTCCACACTTCTTGGGTTTACCACACCCCTCTTCAATAACTTCGTGTATACTCGCTCATGCTCTTTAGACCGAAACAAACTTCCCGAAGGACAAACAGAGTTAGCAGCCACACCAAATCGCGGCTGGAAGAGAGAAAAAAGTCTCTTATCATCATCTAGGGTCTCGGTTGGAGTATTGTCAAGCGGATTACTCGAGATGTTTTCAAGCGCCCTTTGTGTAGTTCCTTCATCAACAACTTTCATCTTCTCCATTTCACGCAAGAAGAGATACTCGCTCTTAAATCCTCTTTCTTTTAGATAATCCTCAATCGTCTTTAGGCTTACTCCTCCATCTTTAAGCCTTTTGTAAAGATCAAAAGCAGTATTCGGTTTAAGAGTTCTTATCGGCTCTGCTTCAGTGATCCCTTCCTCAAAATGCTGACTTTCGACTTCCCTTTGAGGAAACTCTTCTCCTGTGAGGTCCACCCTTGTAGGACCCTCTGGATGTCTCTGTGGTCCCTTGCTTGCGATTCTGGAAGACTTCCGAGACGACATTTTTGGAACACAGGCGAAAGTTCAACTTGTTCGCTAAAAGATAGGATTTTTGATGAAACAGGAACAGCAAATGGAGCTTTTAGGGTTTTGAAAACGAATGAGTATGGAGATGAATTTCAAAAGAGTAGTAGTGGATGAAAGTGACGATTCGAGAGTATAAATAGTGGGAAAATAAAATCAAGATACTGAATCGTCGCCAAAAAGTAAAGATAAAAACTGCTAAAAATAAACCGTAATTATGAAAAGAAGAAAACTGCCTTTTTGAAAATGTAAACTGCCATAATTGCATGTCAGAAATTAAGTAAAAAGAGATTTTGAAAATTCGAAAAGTAACTATCAAATATAATGCCAAGAATACGAAGAAATACGTAAAAGGACTTTAAAATAGAGTCTGATAGTTGTTCAAACTTTACCTTAGAGTCTGAACTCTTTTCAGACTTTACCTTTGAGTCTGAGCGCCATCAGACTTTACGTTGAGTCTGAACGCCTTCAGACCTTGCGTTGAGTCTGAACTTTTCAAGACTTTAATTTTGAGTCTGAACATCTTCAAATTTTACGATACTCAGTCTTGAGCGAATTAATTCAAAGTGAGCATTTTCTAGGGGCTTTGTGAATATATCTGCTAATTGATTCTTTGAATCAACATGCTGAATCACCACTTCACCACTTTGAACATGATCTCGAATGAAGTGATGCTTGATTTCAATATGCTTCGCTCTTGAATGAAGTATTAGATTCTTTGTGAGGTTGATTGCACTTGTGTTGTCACATTTGATTTCTGTACTTGTTTCCTCAACTCCAAAGTCTCTTAATTGTTGTTGCATCCATAGAATTTGAGAGCAGCAACTTCCAAGAGCTATGTATTTTCCTTCAACAGTTGAAAGAGCCACAGTACCCTGTTTTGTTGAGAACTAAGATACCAACCTGTTTCCCAATAGTTGACAAGTACCTGTAGTGCTTTTTCTATCCATTCTACAGCTAGCAAGGTCAGCATCAGAATATCCAAGGAGAGTAAAATCTCCTTGTTTGGAATACCACAGACCAAGCTTACATGTAATTGCAACATATTTAATAATGCGCTTCACAGTAGTCATATGAGATTCTTTAGGATCAGATTGAAATCTAGCACAAATGCAAACACTAAATAGAATATCAGGTCTAGATGCTGTAAGGTAAAGAAGTGACCCAATTATACTCCTGTATAGCTTTTGGTCTACACTCTTTCCTTCTTCATCTTTATCTAGCTTTGTTGAGCTTGACATAGGAGTTTTTGTTTTCTTGCAATTCTCCATTCCAAACTTCTTGATAAGGTCTTTTGCATACTTCTCTTGATGAATAAAAGTTCCTTCACTTGATTGTTTGACTTGAAGTTCCAAAAAGAAGTTTAATTCACCCATCATGCTAATCTCAAATTCATTCTGCATACACTTTGAAAAATTCTTGCAAAGCTTTTCATTAGAAGAACCAAATATTATATCATCAACATAAATTTGAACAAGTATGAAATCCTTGCCTTCTCTTTTGATAAATAAAGTAGTATCTACTTTACCTTTAGAGAAACCATTTTGAATTAAGAAATTACTTAACCTTTCATACCATGCTCGAGGTGCTTGTTTTAAGCCATATAGAGCTTTCTTCAGTTTGAAAACAAGGTTTGGTCTTCTAGGATCTTCAAATCCTGGTGGTTGTTCCACATAGACTTCTTGGATAATTCCATTTAGGAATGCACTTTTTACCTCCATTTGGAATAACCTGAAAATTTTAAAACAAGCAAAAACAAGAAGTAATCTTATAGCTTCTAACCTTACTACCGAAGCATAGGTTTCATCATAGTCGATGCCTTCTTCTTGTGTGTAACCTTTTGCCACAAGTCTTGCTTTGTTCCTTACCACTTTTCTTTGTTGATCAAGCTTGTTTCTGAAAACCCATTTGGTATTGATAATTGATTTGCCTTTTGGTTTAGGAACTAGCTCCCAAACATTGTTGATTTTGAATTGATTGAATTCCTCTTGCATTGCTTCAATCCAGCTTTCATCTTTCAATGCATCTTCAATGTTTTTAGGTTCGATCTCAGAAATTAGTGCGAGAGCACTAGATTCTTCACGCCTTTTGGATCTTGTAGGAACACCTTCATCAATGTTGCCTATAATGAGATTTGCAGGGTGACTTGATTTGTGCTTCCAATTTGTAGTTGGTTTGTCACTTTGATGAAGCTCTTCTTCAGTTGGTGCTACTGAATTGGTTTGCGGCTTAGTGTCTGAGATTTGATTTTCTTCAAGAGAATTTGTAGACACTTGGCCAGACTCATAATTTTCAGGTTGAGTCTGATTTTGGACTGAGTCTTTAAACTTCATATTCATGGATTCTTCCACAGTTTGAGTTCGTTTGTTGAAAACTCTGAAAACTTTGCTTGTCATAGAGTAGCCAAGGAAAATTCCTTCATCTAATTTTTCTTCAAACTTACCAATTCGATCACTAGAATTATTCAGGATAAAACATTTACAACCAAATACATGAAAATAAGAAACAATAGGTTTCTTACCTTTGAACAATTCATAAGGTGTTTTATCTAAAATAGGTCTTAGAAAAATTTTGTTTATAATATAGCAAGCAGTTGAAGTAGCTTCAGCCCAAAAATGAGGAGAAATATTACTTTCAATCAAAAGAGTTCTTGCCATTTCTTGTAAAGAACGATTTTTCCTCTCTACAACTCCATTTTGTTGTGGAGTGTATGGGGATGAAAAATTGTGGCCCTGTTTGGTTCAGCTTTTGGGGAATGCATTTGCCAAAATGCAAATACCTTTGGGTGAATGGGGTTTTCCGAAATGCAAATATCGTTTGGTAAAATTTGCATTGAGATACAACTTTGGCCAAAATACCGTTTGGTAAAATTTGCATTTGTAAAGGATTTTTATTAAATTAAAAAACAAAAAAATTTGTATTATTTTTTAGATTATAATAATTAATTAATAATTAGATTATTAATATTAATAATTAGATTAATAATTATTATCTTTAGATTATTTATCTAATTATTATATTATTATTAGGTTATTAGGTTATTATTATTAATTATTTATAATTATTAATCTTTATAATTATTATTAATTATTATTTTTATTATAACCTAATTATAATCTAATTATTAATCTTTATAATCTAATTATTAATATTAATCTTTAGGTTAATCTAATAATTAATAATAACCTAATTAGATTATCAACCTAGGTTAATATTAATAATTAGATTATTATTAATAAACATTTAAAAAAGAATAATATTAATTAATAATAACCTAATTAGATTATTATTAATAACCTAATAATAATTAATAATAACCTAATTAGATTATCAACCCAGGTTAATACAAATGTTTATTAATATTAATTAATTAGATTATTAACCTGGGTTGCGAGATCCGGGCGTCGCCTGAGGTCCGGCGTCGGTCGCCGGGGTTGGGTGACCCTCAGGTGGCGGTCGCCGGCGCGCGCCATCCCTTCGCTGGTGGTCGTCGGCCTCCGGTCAGCAGCTTGGAGAGGATGGAGAAGATGAACAGTAACCCCTTCCCAAGATGCAACTTGGGAATGCACCTCTTGAGGTCTATTGGCCTAAAGTCCCTTGAAGAGCATTTGAGATGCAATTGCATCTCCACAAAGTCCCCAAAATGCCGAACCAAACACTACCCGCTTTTGCCCAAACCCCTTTAGAGGCCAAAAGCCCCTTCTAAATGACGAACCAAACAGGGCCTGTAACACCCCACAACCCCCTTGAGGCTATTACAGTTATACTTGCCTATTCTTTGAGAGCTATAAATTCTTAGGCTCTCTTTTATTTTATTTTTTATTTTTTTTGATGAATGGTCCCAGCGCAATTAAATATCGAAAGCGAAATCACGACTTTCCCAAACAACCAGGGCCAATGCACACAACTATATGATATATGATACTGAAAA
The DNA here is from genome assembly GCA_014182555.1 of Eucalyptus erythrocorys. Lineage (NCBI taxonomy): Eukaryota > Viridiplantae > Streptophyta > Magnoliopsida > Myrtales > Myrtaceae > Eucalyptus > Eucalyptus erythrocorys. The sequence continues at coordinate 52,621,733 of CM024599.1, read as the reverse complement.
CCGGTTCTCTTATTCATATAGCCAAAGGATGGATGTTTCGTGCTCTTTTCAGGGTAGAATATACATCAAAAGACTACATCAAAAAGAAACCTCAAAAACTCTACCCTTCCTCAAAGAAGCTCTATACAATTTCTATCCATCCCATCAGATCCGGTTATCCAAAATCCCTCCAACCTCCTCCAGCTTCAGCTCACGGTCTACCTCCGGCCAGGCGCTCCAGGGGGCGATGGCGGCGACATCATACCCAGCATGACTCCGTCTCGGCAGGTGTAAACGGAGACGAACTCTTGGTACACCGGGCCGCTCTCCAAGCCCACATCAAACTTCACCAGCACGCTCACCCTGAAGTAGGACAACCCAGGGACAGTAGGGCTATCCAGATGCAGCACTCTCACCTCCACATCGGAGGGTATACCGTAGAACGAGCCAGGAGCGACAGGAGGCAGCGACATATCTAAGCTGAAATGTTAGTCCCCAAAAGGGGTGAGTACAACCACTCAGCAGAAATATGATCTCTATGACTACCCATACAACACAACCAAGCATATCATAGCATCACATGACAGCATTTAAACAACATCAGAATATCATATGATCATCACCAATAAGCAATTCAGCCATAGACTTTCAGTCACTTGTGTTCACATGCCTCATCATATGCACTTTTCACAATTCAGCACTTCTCATGCATTCATACACAACACACAACTCAGCAAATGCTAATGCCAATATTTCTCATCATGTGCACATCTTACATGATCAGCTTGATTCATGCATTTATATCTCATCGTGCACACTTTGCAAAATCAGAAATGCTCATGTATACATATTAAATTCTAGCAATTTTCAATGCAAATCCCGGTACACACCACCCGGTTTCCGGCCACCCCACGTTCCGGGCATCTCATACCCAAACTTGGCATCATGAGGAATTCACGGCACACACCATCCGTGCTTCCGGCATTTACACTCCCTGGCCGGGCATCTCGCACCTCAACTAGCATCACGAGGCATCCACGGCACACACCATCCGTGCTTCCGGCACCCCCAACGCTCCGGGCATCTCAACTCCGAGGCCATCCAGATTTACGCTCACAGGGCTACTGGGCATCTGGCGTTTCACTCTCTGGCCGGGCATCCCGACACTCTCGGGGCATCACCAGCACACACCATTCGATAATCTCTTTCATATGCATGATTCATGACATATTACATGATATTCACATACATAACAGCAAGCTATATCGCATATCTCCACTTATATAGCATGAAATTCACCTAGAATGCTTCATCCAATTAGTTCCCAACAATTCATCATGCACAAGTTTGAGAAATCATCTCATTTGAACATCAAATGCCTTTTCAAACATTGTAAGACACACACACACGATGGTCAAGGCAATATAACACATGATTCATGAAGAAGGCACGCTCTGAATGTCATTGCACATAGAAATATGTTCAGCCATATCAACTCAACAAGTTCCAACACAAAACAGTTTGTACGGTTATAGAAAAAATCATAATGTACCACTCAATTGGCTTTTAAAAAAAATGATGACTCTTTACCACATTGATAATAAGACATAGGAGTACCATTTTTATTAAGAGACTATATTCAAACAAAGCTTACACAAAAAGATATATGCTCGGCCAAAACAGATTAAGGTTTAGGAAATTCCAGTTTACACCGCTCACGAAACTCACTAGTTTAAAATACCAAACCTCATTCAAAAATTACCAAATTTCAGTATGTCTTAGCCAAGAGTATAAAGAACATTTCTCATGAAATCACCAGCATCAAATTCGTCCCACATAATTCTATACAAAAATCACAAGTTCTGCTTTAGTTCCCGAGCCGTACAGGATCCACTATTGGCGAAATTTCCTCAATTGAGCAACTTAATCTCCTTATTTTTCCCTAATTTTTGGATATGTTATAGTTTAACATGTTTTCTACAACTTTCCTTCAGGGGTCGAAGTAAGATTTTCAAGCAAAAGTCGCCTTACATGCCTTACAAGCCACTGACCTTCCACTAAAACAATCCAGAATCCAAGTCCGTAGGAAAACGTACATTTCACTAGGTTACACCGAATGAAATCAGCTCAATTTTCAGTATGTTGTTCATCAAGATGTCCTTTACATTTCACAAGAAGAAATAGAACAAGAATTCCAAACAAAAGGACACGATCAGAAGCTAACAAACATCAAAGGTCAGCAAGCAACTCCGGTAGACACCCAGTTCCAAAGAAATTCAATTTCACCCCTCTAATCTCACTCAAATCACTTCAAATTCGACTATGTTATAGCTCAAGATGTGTTCTACAACTTCTATGAAGGAATCAAGGTCAGATTTCAACCCTAAGCACACCTACAGACGCATGCAAGCTGCTGGCGCAAACGATCACTTCTCAACCCGATTGTACCTCCTTGAAGTTCTCCTCAAAAACTCCACAATCCAGCCACCCAATTCACAAATTCGACCATCACACATCACCACAACATGCATAGGTAGATGAAAGATCATTCTTGCCTTTGGTTTGAGCTAGATGGGTGGAGAAATGGCGACAAAATCACAGCAACTCCTTCGGTTTTTCCTTCTTCTTCTTCTTCTTCTTCTTCTTCTTCTTCTTCTTCTTCTTCTTCTTCTTCAGTTTTCTCCCTTTCTCTCTCTCTCTCTCTCTCTCTTAAGTCGACGGAAAAGCTTCACTAAACCGGCAGCTTCTCCTTTTATACCCCAATTAGTCATCATTAGGCTCCATTGATTGCTCTCCATGCATGGCGACACATGGCGGTCGGGTGGACAGCTCGGACGCCACCTAGGCGAGCTCCTCCTCCCCCTTGGCGTACGTGGCTTGGTGCTTCGTGGGCTTGCTTTGCTTGGCCGGCCCAAAATCCTCCTCTTAAGCCCACATAAATCCCAAGTTTATCATGTCTTAATCCCCCAAAGTTTAATCCTTAACCATAGCTTATGTATGTACACATATATACATCCAATTATAAATACCAACTTAGTCATATACCATGGCTGCCATGTCAATCAAGATAATTCAATTGTAGCTCAATAGTCCAATGGCTAAAATCCCACAAATTTGATCGGCCACAATCATCGCATCTTCACGGGTTGTCGAAAATTTAGGATGCCACAAAAATTATGTTGAATACCATAGTCATTACAATATTTAGCAAAATCATGATTTTCAAATTCACCACCATGGTTAGTTCGAATACTTGAAATTGCATATCCTTTCTCAATTTGGATTTTCTTTGCAAACTTAGTAAAATAAGTTAATGCTTCAGATTTATTTGCAAGAAAGAATACCCAAGTAAAACGAGAATAATCATCAACTATAACCAAACAATATCTTTTACCTCCAATGCTTTGAGTTCTTGTTGGCCCGAACAAATCTATGTGTAATAGCTGCAAAACACGATTAGTGGATACCTGATTTATATATTTATAGGAATTTCTAACCTGTTTTCCAAGTACACAGGGAGTGCATAATTAATGCTTCTGATACTTGAGGTTAGAAAGTCCCCGAACAAGCTTTTTGGAAGAAATTTTTGCAATTTGCTTCAAATTGACATGTCCAAGCTTCCTATGCCAAATAATGGCTTCACCTTGAATTGATATAAAGTATTGAGGACTGTCTGACTTTACATCCAGCAAATAAATGTTTCCATGTTTTCGTCCAGTAAAGGATTGTGAAAGATCTTTGCTTATTCCAGAACATGTATCTTCTTGAAAGTTGATTTTGTATTCAGTATCGCATAGTTGACTAATACTCAATAGATTGTAGTTCAATCCTTCAATAAGAGAAATATTGTTGATTGTGAGGTTTCCTATCTTCACGGTTCCTTGACCAACAATTTTTCCTTTGTTGTTACCACCAAAAGAAACATTTCATCCTTTTACATTAGAGAGCTTTGTGAAACAATTTGAATCTCCCGTCATGTGTCTTGAACAGCCACTATGCAAATACCACTTGATTTTCTTCTTAATAGTGACCTGCATTTAAATGAAAGACTCATGTCTTCTTTGGTACCCAAACCTTCTTGGGTCCATCATTGTTAGTAGCATAAACAGTCTTTGCCCAGCTCTTCTTAACAGGTCTCCAAACTTTGGGACACTCCTTCTCAAAATGTTCTATACTTTTGCATTTTGAACATGTAAGAGCATTTCTACCAACAAGCTTTACAAAAACCTTTTGGAAATGATTATTATAAAATGATTTTGTTGGCCTATTCTTGATTCTTTCCTTTACCTTTGGAAAATCAATCAAAGGAATGGTTTCATGTGTCATTCCTAGACCAGATTTATTAAAATAAGGTCTTTGAATAAACAGAATTTTATCCAACTTTTCAGAACCCATTGAAAATTTCTTTGTTACTTTCAACAAGTCTTCTTTCTAACAAGCATTTGCTTTTGAAAGAACAATCTCATTTTCTCTTGAAACAGCAAGACACTTGTCTAGACTTTCAGCTTTTTCAACTAAAATCTTTTCTTGTTGTTTCAATTTGGAATTCTCCCTTTTTAGTTCAGAAATCCTTTTAAGAGAGCCTTTAAGACTGAGACAAAGTTCATCAATGTATTTCGATACTTTGGTAGGAATTTTTAAATTTCTAACCTTGATACCGCTGTTAGTCTGAGTCTAAGTCTGAGTCTGAGTCTGAGTCTGAGTTCGCCATAAGACAGATATTTGCATACTCTTCATCACTCTCCTCACATTCAGTGTCACTCCATGTTTCAACTTTGAGTGCTTTCTTGAACCTTTCAGGTTTTCCTTTTTTTTTTCTTCAATAAGGGACAGTTGGGTCTGATGTGTCCATTTTTCTTGCATTCAAAGAAAACAACCTCCTTGCTGGTATCTTCTTCTTCATTTGATTTCTTTTGAAATCTCTGATTGTTTTGTCTCTTTCCATTGAACCTTCTCCCTTTTCTATTTAGCCTTCTAAACTTTCTAATCAGAAGTGTCAACTCCTCATCATCCAAATCTTCTTCTGAATCTGTAGCATCAGAATCATCATTAGATTTCAAAGCAATTGACTTCTTACCTTTGGTGTCAAATTCCTCTTTGAACTGCTCAACTTCATATGATTGAAGTGTGTCGACCAACTCATCTACCGAAAGAGGCATGATCCTTTGTGTTTCTCTTATAGATGTCTTCACGTGATTCCACTCCTTGGATGGTCCTCTCAACAGTTTATTGACCTTCATAGGTCCTGAGATTGGCTGTCCTTAGTATGCCAAGCCATTTATAATTTCCGTAAATCGACTAAACATATCCGTGATGGATTCTCCTGGCTTCATTTTGAAGGCTTCATATTGTTCAAGAAGGATATTGATCTTGGTTTCTTTGACTCGATATGTTCCTTCATAGGTAATGTGCAATCTATCCCATACTTCTTTGGCTGTATCACAAGATGAGATTCTATTATACTCAGTAGGAGATAAAGTACAATATAGAGAATAAATAGCCTTTGCATCAAGAGCATGTCTCTTTGAGATTTCAACTTGTGGTAATGCTGCTCCATCAGCTATTTCTATCCCTGTGCTTGATGCAGCTTTAGGAGTAATTCCATTCTCCACTACATCCCATTCCATAGGATCTTTGGATCTCAGGAATGCCTTCATCTTGTTTTTCCATACGTTGTACTCCTTTCCATCGAAGTAGGGAGGTCTTGTGACGTCCCAGGGCGTCACCAACTAAGCGCATGCGGAATATTATTCATTTATTTATAATTAGTATCCACTTACTAATCAGTCTTATATTTTAGCTGTAGAAGGTTAGCATGTATAACATGGTATAATGGATAATCCCTGTTATATGTACCATGTGAATTTAACCTATTAAAAACGTACATATACAAAATATAATTCTGAACATGAAAGGCTGTGTCTTATTTACCATCATTGGGCTCAAAATTTTATCCACGATTATCTCATGACAAGTTCTTCGCCTGAATATTTACAGCATGTACAACTCAAAAGATAGGCGCATCACAATTAGGGAATAAGGTAAGGGTAACTACTTCAGGTCTAACCCATACTAGCCCTTAACAAAAGAAAACATCAAACATCTACTCTAAGCCTTTCATAACATAAGTAGCTAGGCGTCATCATCCCCGCCTCCAGGTCCTCCTAACTCGAACGGCAATGGCCCGAACAGGTCATCCTCATGCTTGACGAACCACGCAACAAACTTCATCGGCATCGGACCGGCCGTACCATCATCTATCCACATTATCGCTTCATACTTGGTGAAAATCATATCAACGTCAGGGTCATAAACATCCACATAGGTGATATCGATGCCAGCTATCGCACCGTAACGAGTTATCGGCGGCACGTCCATAGTCTCGTCTGAAAATGTAAGGTATGAGCAAACAACCTTGCCCAAGAAAGAATAATAAAACTCTACAGAAAATTAATCCATAGCTATCAATTCATATGTAACTAACTAACAGTTCGGGATACTAAAATAAAAGTATAATTCACGGCATAAGTTACCCGACATGCTTTCACACCTACATTTATCATTCGAAGTTCAACTATAATGCACGTATATGGTTCACCTGTCATGTATCCAATCCTAACCTGTTGCTTCCCAAATGCAAATATAATGCACATATGAAATATGAACTCACTCGCCGTCTATAGTTAACTTTTTGTGAGCATAAATAACCACTCTCGAATCAGTCACAACCGGGAAGCTACCGGCCTGATCGAGTCACTTCCAGAAAGTACGTTATCTGGACTTCCACAATACCTCATATCGTGGGCATCTCACTCCGAGGCATCTCAGTATCAACCAAACCGAGGACCTCCCTGATCACACACACGGGGGCATCTCACTCCGAGGCATCTCCGACATCACACGGTCGAGGCATCCTTGATCACACACAAGGGCATCTCACTCCGAGGCATCTCCGACATCTCAGTCGAGGCATCCTTGATCACACACAAGGGCATCCCAAACTTCCGGGGGCATCACCGGCAACTCGGTACCGATGGATCCGTTCACCTCATTAAGCACACATCTCACACCACACCTTTGATTTACTATGCATATCGTATGCAAAAGAAAAGATACTTAAATATGTATCTAGACTTATGATCCTAGCACACGTGCGTGTCCGAATTATAAGATAAAATCCATCACGAACATGTCCCATACCATGCCGGACAAATATTTATTCCATAATCAAGCACTACGCATCACATTCTTGCATACACATGAATCTAATGCAATTATATCTCTCATGGATGTATAGAACTTAACCACATTTGTCTTACATCTAATATAATGTTCATTAGACTCTATGTACAGCAAACAAGTCCATTTTACAAGTGTTAACATCCAATCCTCAATTTCGGCTACAACCAGAATTTTAACCTATTGCACAGTTTCGGTTTTAAATAGTAAATAAATATCAATTCTTATCGAAATGCTACGAAATTTTAGTATGTTGTACACAAGACATAGCTTAACAACTTTCATGAATACACTTAAGTCTAGTTCTCAGTGTAAAATTAGTAACAATCTACTTTTTCCTTGCTGAAATCCAGCTACTAATCCAGATTTTCTATTAACAATGAAAAATTCTTTCCCTAGTAAATTCTCATCCATAAATTCTCAAATTTTAACACGTTATTCCTTAAGATGTGCTTAACAACTTTCATTAAGGACTCTAAGTTCAATTCTCCACAGAAGATTTTAGAATTCCCACACAAACAGCAAAGGTCACATTAGTTTTTATCAAAAACAGCTTACTACCTCAACTAGTTTTACTTCTTTTATCTTGTATAGGATTCATTTGTCTACAAATCTTTGTTCAATACCATTCTAAAGTTGTTCTATCATATAAATACACTTCACTTTTAATTTCTTCAATGAGAATGAGTGAATTTTCACATAAACTTAACATTTCTTGTACAAATTCACTAAAATCACTTAGTACCATAGGTTCGCCACACTTTCTATCCGTTTAGAACACTTCCATCAACCAAACAACACTCCTATAGTCTTCGGCACCCTAACTCAGCATCCTATAAATATCATAACAACTCATTTCTTCCAATCTAAGTGCAATCCATGGCTCGCCTTCGCGCAACAACGCATCCGAGCACCAAATAAATCCATTCTAAACTCATCGGCACAACCGGCCATCAAATAATTGCTTCGCTCAACATAACAACACCTCAAGAGTGTATTCTCACAAAATTCAGCATCAATTCAACATGCAACAACATCTACACATGTATTGACACTAAACTAACTCAATCTAACCATCAAATATCTAAATCCATCCATGTATAGCTAGATTAACATATTTCATTGATAAAACAATGGATTTCATTCAATCTAGAGTTGAATTGTTCCTTACCTCGCCTCGACTACGAATTTGAGCTTTGATTCTTCAAGATAAACCAAGAAAACTAACATGCAAGAGGAAGAAAATTCTTGTTCTTCCCTTGGTGTGTTCGGCCGAGAGAGAGGAAATGAGAGAGAGAGAGAGAGAGAGTGTTTTGAGTGCAATTTTCGGTTTTTATGGTGAGGAGAGAGAGAAGATTATCTATTTATATGAGACATACATTCCTATAGACTAGCCTAGGTTTATAGACTAATCATGAGCCTTGTAATGATGACATCAAAGTCGGTTTTGAAGAAGAAAACCGTGTGTGTCGTGTGCGTGCGTGCGGTTTAAAGAAAAAAAGAAAAACACTAGGTGTCGTGTCCTCGTGTGCTCAAAATATTCGCCATTTGTCGATTATCGTTCATTAACGATTAACCAAGATCATTAGTTAGCTCATTAGCTTCAAATATATTCATCTAATGGCGTGTTGTTTCCACTTAATCTCAATCGCACAAAATCATAACACATCAATGATAACAAATTAGTCAAGAACGAAATCAGTCACAAAAAAAATGTCAGAGTTATAAATAATCCACTGATTATCTTGTTTAACTAAAATTAATAAGTCTTAACTAAAAATTATAAGTACTTGGGCCTATTTGTCTAATCCCGGCCCAACGGGCTCAATCCTAAATTATAAGGCCCACTAAAACTTTTAAATTTCAAAATCCCGAGCCTTGGCCCATTCCCCCAAATTCAAGCCCACTTTCTTGGCCCATTTCATAAGCTTGGTTCTAAACTAAATGTACGGCCCACTAAATCCTTAGCCCACATGCTCCATAAAGTCCAATGGGTTCACTTTCTGGCCCATTCTAAATAAATTAGATTTCTATAAATCTAATTATGCTAAAAACTATTGATCGGAGTTTCGGGATGTCACAGGTCTAGTATTGCTTTGCCCTTCAATTAAACCTGGAGCCAAAATATTAGCCATAGATCTTTAGCTTTAGAAATAATAAACACTTCCAATAAATAAACAACCTGCTATGATATCAATTGATATAGGCTAGTGAATCCACCTAGAGGGGGGGTGAATAGGTGATTACGAAATTCTTTTCGGAATCTTTTACCGTAGAATGCTTTAATATGAAGAGTATATCAATAACAAATAGATCACGCATTCATAAAGTAGAAAGAGTAGGGTAAAAGAGAATTGACACAAGGATTATAGTGGTTCGGCTTATTCCAAGCCTACGTCCACTCTCCATGCTAGCAGCCAATTGGCTGTAATCACTATGTAGCAAATGAGAGCTGTTACAATTCACGAACTAGACTTCTTCAGTGGATAGTCTCTCTTACAGCTTCTTGCTGTTTTCGCACTATAAGTGACTTTTTGATACACAATTTGAACACGAGAGATTTTAGAGAACAAGTGATTTTAGAGGTTCTAACATTGAGATTTTTCTATCAAGTCTCTCTCTTATTTTCAAAGCAACACCGATCCACCTTAAATAGCCTTCGTGCCTCCATACCCGTTGGCACTTTCCAAGAATTCATCCAATCAACCCGTTGGACTGAATCAATTTAAGTGATCTTCACGTCGCCAAAAATATGAGTAAACAATAGCTCATCAATCCTGCTCGCCCATACAATCAGGATCCTGAGTTCCCAAAATTAGATCCTTCAAAAAATATGCTTGATCTTCAACGGATAAAATCCGAAGAATAAATCTTTCAAGCTCATGATCACAGCCAGAGATATTCCATGGATAAGTTAGGAAATATAATATCCAAAACTTACTTTCCTTAACTATAAAAATAACCTGTTGCTAGCTTGTCAAAATCGCAAACTGTCTTCAGACTTAGATTTGGGTCTTGAAGGTTTTTAGACTGAAACTGGGTCTTGACTGTCTTCAGACGAAAAAACTTCAGACCGAACTTTGGGTCTGATTGTCTTCAGACGAAAAATCTTTAGGACTTGAACTCTTCAGACTTAAACGACTGAGTCTTGGATTCTTCAGACCTTACTGACGAGGCTGTTTTTGTCAACTTCAAAACTCCAAGGGATTTTTCTTCAACAATCTCTTGGTAAGGGGAATATCGAGGATGTACCTGAGGTATTTGTGAAGGTCTCTCACCTCTTGGAAATTGGGAATATCGAGGACGTACCTGAGATATTCGTGAAGGTTTCCCACCTTCTGGAAATGAGAATATCGAGGACCTACCTTGGATATTTGTGAAGGTCTCCTGCCTTATGAAAATTGAATGTAGCGCAAGGCTTACTTGGATGGCCGCGGGTACACAGGTGTACAAGGTAGAAGAACATTTGGATAAACACAAATATTTACTGGTCTAAGTGTAAGAAAACATACCTGTGTAATTGTAGGTGTGTAATGTGGTGGAACACTTGAGTGGCTGCTAGCATGGCATAATTATGAGGACAACTTTGACAGGTCGAGTGTCACAGAAATGGGGTATTCGAACGGTGTTCGATACTTAAAGATGAAAGGATACTTGGACAGTCACAAGTATCTAAACTTTAAAGACAACATGAATAGATCGAGTGTCAACAGGGGGAGCACTTGAGTAGTGGCAGACACTAAAAAACAAGGGGATGCTTGGACAATCATATATATCAATACCTGGGGGAACAATTCAAGCAAGCTGAGCATCGGTAAGAGGGAGTACCTAGACAGTGGTAGGTACTCAAAGATTATTAGACATAATGTTCTGGGAATAAGGATGGGGATATGTTTTTTTGGTGACATCTCTAGTCTCTATGAGTATGCTTGCTATTCACACAATATGCACACAATGATTGTATATGCTGTAAATCGTAAATTTAAATGTGATTTATGCATGATGATCTTGTCAGTTTTGCATCATTTGAATTCCACTGGGGAAGATTTTGAAAGACAACTTTCGTTTAGAATGTAGATGTCTTGAGCATGCCAGATGAGGGACTTTCAGTCTGTAAGGACTTTTCGCTCACTCTCATGAGAAAGGCTGTTTTATCCTGACCATTGATGCAGGTTTTATAAGGACCACACTATCTCGCTGTCATCATGTCAACAGGGGTCTGAGTATTCTCGCAAATGATACGACTTTACCAATGTGAGAGGTCTTTTTTTTTTTTTTTTTTTTTTTTTTTTTTTGAGTTGTGATGAAGGCTTGGTCAATGGCTTATCGAAGGGGACCAACAAGGTCATGGCTTTGTGGGAAAGATGTTGCACAATCATCTCCGGGTTTGCAAGTTGAGAATCCTGCGAAAAGAGATAGAATAATCTTGCTTGTACTTCTTTGAGCGATGCTTATAGACATATGAAATCCTATGTTAATTGAAATGCCCCTAGTTTGAAGAGACTTTTTACAATAGGATGCCATGTAGGCTTGACTCATGTGTGAAAGGGTGAGAGCTAGTGATTGCCTTGACATTTGTCACCGGTCTTTCTTCTCATGGTCCGATGGAGATTCCATGGATCACAATAGCATCTTCTCTTGGGAATACAAATGGCCGTATTTTTGTTTGGGGCATCGGCCTTGCTTTTACCAGGCACATTGCTTTTTCATACCCCTATTTCTCTTTTCATTTTTTCATTCATGGGCATTGACCTTGCTTCTACCAGGTACACTGCTTTTTTATGCCCCTAGTTTTTGTTCTTGCTGCTTGAGGAACTGATCTTGACCAATTCAAGCCAACACCTTTGTTAGACTCATTGAGTCTTCATCCTTTGCTGGCGCTTCTGATTATGCTGCTCGAATGGCAGTAACTTCTGCTTCACCTCCATGTGAGGGTGAATTTTACAGACTTAATCGGGTTGTGCAATGGATACGAGTGCATAAAGAAAGAATTGCTCTTCATGACCCTAGGGCACTTAAATTAATGTGAGTGTTCATATGCAATAAAGACACTCGAAAATTGATGCAAGTGCAAGCAAGAGAATTTCTATTCCTTTTCTCACCTCGTGATGCTGACTTGCTTTTGGCTTGTCCCAGTATGGGGTGGTTCTTCGACGGGGGGTAAGACAGAAATTTGGCTAGTGTATGGGGGTCAAAGTGAGCGATGGAATGCCTCCCACTATTTTGGTCATCGTACTATTCGCGAGAGAACTCTTTACCCTGTAGTCATGGAATTTTCTGCACTCGTCTCATAGTGTGTAGATGATGGATTGTGTGTGGGATATGGCTTGCCTATTATCATTCTGAAGCGCCTCATCAAGCATGCTCAATTAATCTTGTATTCTTTACTTGGCTGTCTATTCTAATAATCCTTAATAGAATCAAAGATTTGGATAGACAAAATCGTCATGCAAATTCACCTGGAAAAAGGCATGCAGTATATGATGTGAAAGAGTTTGCACTTTTCAAAATAAATGAATGGCTTTTTACCTATTAACAGCTTTAGGGGTGTTTACTTGTTGAAATGGTATTCACAAATGTGTTGAAGTTTGAATATCAGAAGAGTTATTTAAATGGGTGTCGATTGATTGCTCCTATTGGTTAGGGACATGACATATAAATGATCAGCCATGGATTGGGAACTTGATCAGATGTCTTTGTTTTTGCCCCATGCTTGGATGACTTAGTTCGCCCCACTTAACCATTGGGCCCTTGAATCTCGATGCTTCCTGTCAACAAGAGCTCAGAGAGTGAGTGTAAGAAATGACACCAAGTTACCTTTTCCCTCAGAGTTTATCTGTGCTGGTTCTTGATGACAGCTTTTTGGTTTTAATGCTTACTTCGACTGGCCTTTCCTACTTGTGGTCATGTATGCGTGATTGCCGGCCGTTGATTTACTTTCAAAGCCTTCCTTCTGTGGAATTTTTCTTTCTACCCTTGATTATAGCAACATTGGGTAAAGCCATGTACCTCAAACTTCTATGGAATTTGAGATGGACAACCAAAACTTTCATCTTTTCAATAGCAATTACTTCTTGCGAGAGCATGCGTCTGGAACAAGAAGTGAGGCTTTCAGGTTCTAAGTTGTTGACTGGAATAGAAAGTTCTTTCTAGCCAAAGTGGCTCCTGAATGATGCGTCCTTTAAGTCGAGCTGGGCGAAATTGACATGGATTATTCTTATGTATTTGCCTGGGTAATGTCGATTTGCTCAAATTATGTCATCGAGTTTGCCGCTTGATCTTCGACACTTCCTTAAATGCTAGTGATTACCGTTCATTTTCCTTCATTGAGTCAACCAAACATACACTTTTCGATGGTGTAAATACATCACTCATACATAAAAGGTGCATAGTCATTTTCAAAAGTGCTTGGCAATGCCAGACAATGAACATCTTTCAAGGGTAGTACTTTTTTACAGCATCGGAATTAACTGGTTTAAAGAATTCTCGCCCATCCATCTCAGTTAGGATCAAGGCTCCTCCGGGGAGTATCTTCTTTACTACATAAGGACCCTTATAATTTGGGGTGAACTTGCCTCCAGGCTCGGGAAAAAGTGGCAGCGTCTTTCTCAAAACTAGCTCGTTTACCTCGAAGTGCTTGGGTCGCACCTTTTGATTAAATGATCGAGCTACTTTCTGCTGATAACATTGATCGTGACAGAGGGCTTTTAGTCGCTTTTCATCGATCATGTTCAGCTGCTCGAGCCTTTGTTGAATCCATTCCTCCTTGGATAATCCAACTTGGGACAAAACTCGTAGGGAAGGGATTTCTACTTCCATAGGCAAAACTGCCTCCATATCGTAAACCAGGGAAAAAGGGGTTGCCCTAGTAGAAGTTCGAATTGAGGTTCAATATGCTGTCAGTGCGAAGGGTAGTCTCTCGTGCCAGTCGTGGTAATTTTCGGCTATCTTGGCCAGGATCCTCTTGATGTTCTTGTTGGCGGCCTCTACAGCCCCATTCATTTACGGACGATAAGGGGATGAGTTCAAATGCTGGATCTTGAACTTAGAGAATAATTGATCAATTAGCTTGTTGTTCAGGTTTGTCCCATTGTCGGTGATGAAGGAATCTGGCACGCCATAGCGAGCGATTATGTCGCGTTTAATGAATTTCATAACATATGGTGCAGTTACATTTGCATATGATGTGGCCTCAATCCATTTCGAAAAGTAATCAATTGCAACCAAGATGAACCGATGCTCGCTTGATGCCTTCGGGTTAATTGGGCCGATTACATCGATGCCCCATATTGAAAATGGCCATGGCTCAGATAACTGATGCAGCTCAGTTGGAGGGACATTTATCCTATCCCCATGAATCTGACAACGATGACAACTTCGTACGTGTTGAGCATGGTCATTCTCTAGGGAGAGCCAGTAATATCCTAGTCTCATTATCTTCTTGGCCAACATACGTCCATTCATGTGAGGGCCACATACCCCCTCATGTATCTCTTGCACTATTCGTGTGGCTTCAGCTACATCCACACACCTTAGCAGAACTGAGTCATATGATCTTTTGTACAGATTTTCACCGCTGACGAAAAACCTCGAAGCCATTTTCATTAGGTACTTTCGATCAGAGGGAGTGCTTTGTTAAGGGAATTCCTGCTTCTGGACGTATTTCATGATATCATAATACCAGGGCCTCCCATTGGGTTCTTCAGTTATGGCCATGCAGTAGGCTTGCCTTGCCAGGACTTCAATCTTTAAAGGCTCTACTTCTAACCCTTTCGTTGCTTGCAACATAGATGATAGCATTGCCGGGGCATCAGCGAACTGATTATGAATTCTAGGTAGGTATTCAAACGAGATGTCTTGGAATTTTCCTGTTAACTTTTCTAAGTAACCATGATAAGGCACAAGTTTGGCATCTTTCGTCTTCCATTCGCCCAACGTCTGTAGGATTATCAAAGTAGAATCACCGAACACCTTCAGCTGTGTCACTCCCATTTCAATAGCTGCTTGCAAGCCGAGGATGCATGCTTCATACTCGGCTATATTGTTGGTGCATGGAAATACCAATTTTGCAGCCACAGGATAATGTTGTCCATTTGGGGATATCAAGACTACCCTAGTGCCGGAACCTGACAAATTTACGGCTCCGTCGAAGAACATAGTCCATTTGTCTTCTTCTATTGCGGAAATTCGGTCGTCTGGGGGATTATCTTCGCGTATTTCTTTAGGACAATCCGCTAACATATCGGCAATCACCCGCCCTTTAACTGATTTTTGTGGCATCACCTGAATGTTGAATTCCGAGATCAGGATTTGCCATTTGGCCAATTTTCCTACCAATGCTGGGTGACTGAGCAAATACTTGATCATATCGCTTTCAGTTACGAGGAAAGTTTGGTAATGCAAGGTATATTGTCGGAGTCTATGCAACACCCATACTAATGTGGCACATGTTTTTTCTGATTTGGAGTAGTTTTTTTCTGACATGGTGAACTTTTTACTCAAATAGTAGATGGCTCGCTCCTTTTGATCATGGGGCTCTTTTTGCGCCAACATTGCACCTAAGGATTCACTGTTGATGGTAAGATAGAGAATTAAAGGGTGCCTCGGGACTGGAGGTACTAGAATCGGGGTTTCATCAAGTACTGCTTCAGGTCTTCAAATGCCAGTTGGCAATCATCATCCCATTTAATTTGTGCACCTTTCCTGAGAAGTTTAAAGAAAGGTTTCGCAGTTTTGGAAAGTTGGGAAATGAATCGTGCAATGTAATTTAATCTTCCCAAGAGGCTCCGGACTTCTTTTACAGTCAAGGGAGGAGGCATTTCAAATATCGCCTTGGTTTTTGATGGATCTACTTCTATTCCTTCATAGCTCACAATAAATTCGAGTAATTTACCAGAAGTTGCTCCAAACACACATTTTGCTGGATTTAAGCGCAACTTAAATTGGCGAAGTCGCTCAAATAGTTTCTCCAGGGTCTTCACATGGTCCTCTCCATACCTAGTTTTAGTGATCATGTCATCGACATATACTTCGATTTTTTTGTGCATCATGTCGTGGAAAATGGTGACCATGGCACGCTAGTAAGTTGCTCCAGCATTTTTTAGGCCAAAAGGCATGACCTTATAATGAAAAGTTCCCCATGGAGTGATGAATGCCATTTTTTCCTTGTCTTCCTCCTTCATCCTTATTTGGTTGTATCCCGAGAATCCATCCATGAAAGAGAAAAGTTTGAATCCTATAGTATTGTCTACAAGAACGTCTATGTGGGGTAACGGGAAATCATCTTTTGGGCTTGCTTTGTTGAAGCCATGATAGTCGACACAAACACGTATTCGACCATCCTTCTTCTTCACTGGTACAATGTTTGCCACCAAGCTAGGGTATCGCGAGACTTCGAGGAAACCCACCTGGAGGAGCTTCATTACCTCTTCTTCAATCTTTTTTGACAATTCTGGCTTGGTTCTTCTTAGCCGCTGCTTCTTGGGGATTACATCAGGATTAGTTGGTAAGCTATGCTCCATGATCATTGGATCAAGGCATGGCATATCCGCGTATGACCATGCGAATACGTCTTGATACCTCTTTAGAAGATCAATCAAGTCTGCAGCTTCTTCTTCGGGAAGGTTGGCACCAATTTTTATCTCTCTTGGACCTTCTGTGCTGCCTAAATTGAGAGTGACGGTGTCTTCAGTGGTAGGGGGCCTTGTTTCTTCATGAAGCTCCCAATTCTGTTGAATTTCATCGGAATTATCAAAGTCATCATCTGAGCTATTAGAATGGCTATCCATGATGTTGGTTTGGACCGTTCCCATACCCTTGCCTGCCTTTAGATCATTCCTGTGTCATAGAGTAGATAGGCTAAGGGTATAAATAAGGTTAGTAGCATGCATGCTTCTTTCTTTTGAAAATGTGATAAATTGCTCTTGAAGATTTAGGACAAGGAAACATGAGGAGACCCGGGGCCTCAGATTTCTTCTTTCATTTGACGGCTGGTTATCATCAATGGGCCGGTTTGGAGTGTCTCCTCATGCCCTCAAAATGTTTTCAACTTTATTTATTAGTAGACGGATTTACAGAGTGATTTCAAAAAATGGTTCCTTGGATGGAACTGATGTTGAAAACAAAACAAGACAGACTTAAAAGAGATATGTACAAGCTCCCAGGTAGGGGAGTATGTAGAGGAAATAAAAAGGATTCTACTTGAGTAGGTCTGCACCCATTTCCCCTGATGGTCCTTCGTTGATAGCGCCCATGAAGAAGTCTTCATACTAGTCGCCAGCTACGTCTCCCTGTGCTTGTGGCTTTGCGGATTCCAGATCATCCATGCCTTCCCATCCATCAGGGACAATGTGGTGATGATAATCATAGAAACTTTGGTGGATTGAATAATTGACATAGTAGTCAAATTTATCACTCGGTTGGCCCAAAGTGTCCATGATCACCTTTCCTCTACGTGCTTCCTTAGCATGCTCAGGGAACATGGTACGAGTGCTGGGTACTACGAGGAGGTGGTCCTTGCCAAAACACAACCATGGAGAGCGGAACGTGAATACCCCAGCATCCAAAAGGTCCTGAACCTTGTCTCTCAGGATCGTGCAGTCATCTAGCGAGTGTCCTAATTCCCCCGAATGGTAATCACATTGCTTGGATGGATCATAATCAAGGAAGTACTCGGGAGTAGGATGGCTCGGTTCCCTGGTGATTAGCCCTTGCTCCAGGAGGATGGGAAAAATGATGGCCATCGACTTAGGAAGAGACGAATACGGCCGCGTGCTTCTTGAGGACTGAGATAGCCGAACCCCTTGCCGGTTGCATCAGTAGGGTCTTCTTCACTTACTACTAAATCCTCACTACGACAAGAGTGGAGTGCACGGGTAGCTTGAGAGAAATTTTCCGTCAAATGGTGCACTGTTTCGCGTAGTTCATCAGCCTAGCGTTGAAGCTGGATGAACGAGAAGTTATCGTCCGTTCCTTCTAACTGCTCTTCTTCAATGGCACCTATGAAAATGTCTTCAAACATGGTGATCATATCATCCGACCCTTCTTTCTTCGTAAGTGAGGGCCACGTTGCCCCTCCTGGATCACGGGCAAGCTCAAGCTTCCGGGGTTGAACCATTTTGAAGTATTGATCACTTCCTCTTCCTCGTGCATCATCCGGGCTGGGCCCGGGAAAATTTCCTCGAGACAGGGGTATACAAGGCCGAATTTTTTCTTTGCTTTTCTATATGAGGAATATCCTAAACCAATAATGTAGGGTCTCCTCAGGGCTTCAATAGGTTGATGGATGCCCTGGCCTTCCCTACCAAGCCCTTGTCCTGGAATGAAACCGTGCCCAACCATGATTTTTTCTACCATGATTGCAGCGCTCGATACCTCAGGGACGAGGGGCAAAGTCCCTCGAGTTTTGTGTACAGTAGACACGAGCTCGAACGATTAATAGCTGGCTTCGTTTTTGTCACTAGGTTCAACATAAGGGATGGTCGTCTCGTGGTAAATGCGGTGATCCTCTTCTCCCCGGACCGTGATCAGTTTTCCTCCAACCACGAACTTCACACTTTGGTGGAGGCTTGAAGGCATTGCTCCTGCGACATGGATCCACGGGCGTCCTAAGAGGAAATTGAACGCAGTGGAGATATCCATCACCTGGAACAGAATCTTGAATGTGGTTGGGCTAATTTGAACGTCGAGCTCGATCTCTCCCACTGTTTCTTTCTTTGTTCCATCGAATGCTCGAACAGAAGTTTTGGGTACTTGGATCCTTGATCTATCTATCTAAAGGCGACAGAGTGTCGCTAATGGACATATGTTAAGAGTAGATCCGTTGTCAATCAGCACTCGAGAGACGTGAGATGCGTTGCACTTGACTGATATGTAGAGGCCTTTGGTGTGCCCTCTACCCTCCTCAAGGATTTCTTCATTAGAGAATGCCATTTGATCATTTAGGAGGATGGTGCTGACAAATTCCTCGAGCTTGTCATGCTCAATCGTTTCAGGGACATGTACCTCACTTAATACCTTCATGAGGGATTTCTGGTGTTTGACAGATGTCTGAAGTAATTCCAGCAAAGAGATCTATGCTGGTGATTTTCGTAGCTGTTCCACCACATTGTACTCGCTGGCCTTAACTACAGCCAAAAACTCCTTGGCTTCTTCGTCAATGACAAGGTTTAGCAGACTGCGTGCTTGCTTGAGCATAGGTTTGCCCAGATCTCGTGACTAACCCACATCGAGGTCATAAGACCACGGGTACCGCATTGTTGCATTCATACTTATAAGGCTGGGAGATTTCAATGATTATAGTTGCTTCCACTATTAATGCTTCGATTATGGCTCCTTTTCCTCCAGATACGTTCTTAGGTGGGGTGGAATCTTTCTTCTCCCTTTCTGCATTTAGCGCGGCACATTCCTCATCCCAGTTGATGAGGACTTGCGATATAGTGGAGACTATGCTGGTATGACCAATGTGCACGATTACTCCGGCCTCTATCATTCTTGATACCCTTTCTTCCATTGTCGCAAAAGGTTGTATTTTGTTGCCTGGATAATACCCCGTTTCTACTAGCCCTCGATAGATGTCAACAATATGTGTATTGACATTTCTAATTTGACTGGCTTCAGAATTGAATATCGCATTTACCTTGTCAGCGTGATTAGGGAGCGAATTGCTTTGGACATTTGATTTTGTAGTTTGGAATGAGAAGGCTTTAGTATCTAGCAGGTTTTGGATATGATGTTTAAGGATGAAACAATCATCGGTTGAATGGCCTACTTCTCCCATGTGATGGTCACATTTTTTGGACGGGTCATAGCTGGAGAAGCTTTCAGCATTAGGTCGTCTTGGCTCAATTGAGAGGAGATTCTTATTCCAGAGGATCGCCAAAACCTGGGAAGGAGATCCAGGAAGCGGAGTGAATTGCCTTCGGTTGTTGTAGCGTTGAGGCTGACAGCTATTGGTCTGCTGTTGGCCTGTGCTTGTCTGAACGGTCGGGAGGTGACCGGTATTTGCAGTGTAAGTAGCATTGACATCAATCGGGGGCTCTTTATCCTTTTTCATGTTGAACCTTCTGTCGGCAGGTGCAGGCTCGGTGAACCAGCCATCCCTTAATCCTATCTCTATCTGCTCTCCCACTGGAATGAGTTGATTGAATGATTCAGCGATTGTAGTCACCATTCGGTTGCAGTATTCATAAGGGAGGGTTTTGATGAACATTTTTCTCAATTCAAAGTCAGTTGGTTCGGGACTGATCTGGGCGGTGAGATTCTTCCACCTGATAGCATACTCTTTGAAAGATTCCTGCTTTTTCTTTTCTGTGCAATTGAGATCCTCACAAGAAGGGGTAATGTCCATTATGAATTTGTATTGATTGAGGAATGCCTCACTTGCTTCACTCCATGTTTCAATGAGGTTTATGTTTTTCTTGATGTACCACCTCAAGGCGGGACCTACCAGGCTTGACTGGAATGACTGGATCATTAGAGGCTCATCACTAATGTATTGGGTCATTCGAACCAAGTACATTTGCAAGTGAGCCCTTGGGCAGGTCGTGCCATCGTACTTCTCAAATTCAGGCATTTTAAACTTTTCGGGCATTTTGACTTTGGAGTAGATAGAGAGGTCTGTTGGAGTAGAATCCTGTAGGCCCTGTAGTTGCTTTAGCCTCTCTTCAAGCTTCTTAAGACGCTTATCATGCTCAGTTTTAGATGAAATGATGGGCTTTACTTTCTCAACTATGATTTGGTGCGCGTCGTCCTCCAATTCGGGCATGTTATCATCGGTATCCCTTCCCTACTCTCCTTAGGTGGATGATTGCAGTAATACTACTTCAATTGAGGCCGGGGTAGGAGCCAATTTGCCTTGGATGGAATCTATTTGCTTTGAGAGTTGTTGAAGCACATTGAAGACTTGCTTCATTTCACTTTCCATAATCTCGACACGGCTTGGTACATTTTCTTCGGCCATTATGGCTATGTTGTGATTACCTATCATCACAAAAAATGGAGAAAACGTAAACGAGGGGAACACATGGAACACTGGCTCATGGCAAGGGTCGAGTCATTCTAATTTATTAACAACAGATTTATACAATGTCAAAAGGGCTTTTTAAACAAGTTAGAACGACCCTAGATATTTACATTAAAATATTCATATTGAAAAGCTACGACGCCCATTTTTATATGCAATGGGGAGTCTTGATCTTGCGACGTCGCTTGTTCTCTTGAGATGGCTTTGACTGGTGTCTCTTGCTGGTCTCCGAACTTTCTTCAAGAGACTTAATCCTTTCTTGCTTGGTAAGTTTATTACTTGCATAAGGGATTACCGGTCGCAACTCCTCGGGAATCCCATGGTTGAGGATGTAAAAAGTGGATGCATGATAGGCTTTTTCCTGTCCCTTCAGCTTTCTGGGTACGATAATCCTCTCTGGGTGGCACCTATCCCATGCATTCTGAATTGTGCTGATTTCCTCTGAGTAGTCCTGACTTGTGGGGATGAAAGAAACCCGAAACATTCCTGACTTGGGTGGTGGCGGGACTTCTTGAAGGACCCTGTACTGGCGGGCCACCCTATGTGGGTAGTATGAGGTAACTCCAGAGAGGCCCAGCAGTGGGATAGGGTTGTAATAATCAAGCGCAAAATGTGCCTCGCTCGCAATGAACCACTTAGCTCGCCATATGAATGTCTCTGGGACCGGGTTTTTCAATAAGTCAATCCATTGAGAGTATTCTTCATTGGGAGAATATTTCTCCAAGTTTTGGAATTTTTGCAATGGGTGCTTGAACTCATTAATTTCAAATATTTGCATGAGGTGCCCAAATCCTCTGACATGGGAAAAGAACCATATTTGTAAAATTTCTGGGCGGCCCTCATGATCTTTTCTTTTTTTGTTTTTGAAACGATTAAGGGACAGGAATGTTTATGCTAAAACCATGTTTACATATCCTGCTCCGAAAATGACTTGATTTATTACCCCCACGATTGAAGGATTTATGGCATTCTTTCTATAGGGGAAGATAATAAATCCAAAGAATCCCAAAAGGAAGATCTTGATTTTTTGGGACATCGATTGTTTTTCAAAGCATTCGGTTAAGGATGATAGTGGGAAAGCATTGTTGTTGGTTTTAACAATTTCTCTTACTGAAAGATTTTTTAAAAAACATGATAGACTGACTATGGGGTCGATGCCGATTAGTGGCTTAGCGAGCTCCGCTCTCAGGGGCATTCCTATGGCGAGACTATATTCCTCCAAAGTGGGAGTCAATTCAAATTTGCCAAACACGAAGGTGGATGTTTCCGGACACCAGAAATGTGGTAGGGCTTGCATGACTCCAGAGTGGATATTGATTTGGAGCAGTGGGAGGAGATGACCAATCCTTGCTTTGACACACTCTTGGCCAAGCTGATCTAACTAATTCCACCATTTGAGGAGCTCTTTCTTTGGGGCAGGAATGAACTTGATATTGATTCTTCCCATCGCATTTAAAAAGGAGGGTTATACAACCTGACCCTATTTTCCCATGAGCCAGAAAAGACTGAGTAAAAGTAAATAAATTACTTTGCTTTTAAATAAAGTGACAAGCACAAGGACATGCACATGAGATGTGTGACTCGATTTCTAACTTAGAAGGCTTGTTGAGATTAAAAGGGTATCTGCCCATCGCAGTCTCGCGTTAGCAGCATACCCCCTTAACCTCGGCTAAGAAATTCGGGGAAAAGAAAGACAACCTCTACATCGCAGTCTCGCGTTCGAGGTCGTATCTTTCTTAACACCATCCTAAATATCCTATGGCGGTCCAGGTCCGGCGGCCGGGTTGTGTGTGCCATGTATAGTGTTTAAAATAGTAAAGCATGCACAACAGTTTATAATCACAAGACAATTTAATTTAAGCAAGATTAAAATAAATTTCTAAGCTACTGACCTGCATAAAAAAAAAAGAAACAAAATCAAGTCAGTGAAATGTTTAAACAAGATAAAATGGCCTCAGTTTTCAAAGTCCCCAGTGGAGTCGCCAAGCTGTCTCGACCTCTTTTTTTTGGCACTCGCAATCGAGTATGAGTGCCTAAGGAGGCTAATGGCTCGGCTGAATTTGTTAATGCCTGGACTCTCCCAAGTCCACCAATTCATGACTTTAATAGTCTAAGTTTTTAACCTGCAAGTCAATTTTTGAAATGGAGTCGCCACTAATCAATTTGGGGTGGGTTGATTAGAAACCCAAGCGAAGTATCAGGAGAAATATTCGCTCCTGCGCAACCAGAGAAATTAGGATTGGGGACTTGATTACACTAGTTAATCACTAATGCCCTTTCGATACCTAATCTTGTTTAAACCTTGAGTTTTTGGATATTTGAGGGATTTTCCATGCATTTTTGGGAAAAAAATATTTTTTGAGTATCTTTCTCATTTTTGGACATAAAAGGGATTTTTTTTTTTTTGGATTTTTGGGTATTTTTTGGCAAAATACAAGCTTTTTGGCCTTTTTATGAATTTTGGCAATTTTTGGGATTTTTGGCATTTTTGGAAAATATAAAATATTTTTGATTTTTTGATTTTTTGAAAATATATATTTTTAACATTTTTTTGAAAATAAATTATTTTTTGATATTACTTTGACTTTTCGGAAAATAAAACATTTTTTAACATTTTTTAATAATTTTCGATTTTTTTGGAAATTAAAAGGATTTTTAATATTTTTTGAAAATAAATTATTTTTTGATTTTTTTGAAAATAAACTATTTATTTATTTTTATATTAAAATATTATAAAAATTGACCCGGGTCGGATCCGACCCGGCCAGCCCCAAAATGCGAGATGAGCCCGCGTAGCGGGCTCGTTTTTTTTAAATAAAAAGCGAAACGATGCCGTGGAGAAGCCGGCCGGCGCGCAACCCTCGGGCACCGGGTCACGCGTCTGACCCGTTCCACGACCCACTCTACTCCCCGCGAAACGACGCCGTGGTTGAGCGTTTGCAGATGCTTCGACCCGGTTCCAAGGCTCGGCGACCCGGCTCCCATGGTGAAACCCTACCGGATCCGACCCGGGCCATCACCCGACTCGCCGCCTCTTGGGATTACGGAATGCTTACCTGGTTCCCGATCTGGGTTCAACTTGACGACCCGGGATCGCGACCCGGAAAATCGGGAACCCTAGGGTTTCCAAATTTGGGGGTGACAGTGACAGTGACGGCGACGGCGACGGAGGCGATTACGACGACGGCGATGGTGGCGGAGAGGTTTCAATGGACGGCAAGACCTCGGGCTTTTACCTGTTTTTGGACAGGAACAACAACGGCGACGGCAGGGGAGTGATTTGCGATAGCAGGGGGCTCGGCGAGCAACGACGACAACAGCGCGGCTTGGGTCAGATCTGGCCGAAGTTCCTTCCCTATCTCTCTCTTGGGCTCGTCCATCAAGCTCCCCGAAGTCTCTCGGGGACCCCTCCGGGCTCACCACGCCTAGGTCAGCCTTGCTCGAGCTCCCCGAAGTCTCTTAGGGGGTCTCGAGTTCTGGCTTTTCCTCTCTCTCTCTCTCTCTCTCTCTCGGCCTCCGCTTCTCGCCGTGTGCCTCGATGCCAACGGTGGCCCCCTCTATTTATAGGCGAAGGGGGGGCCGGTTGGCGGGGGTCGACCCACCGATTGGACCACCGTCCCATCGGCCATCAGCTCCTCCTCCGGTCACGTCCCCTTAGCGCCAACTGCCCCTCTACTCATCGTACGTCGTAGTCGGTTCACCTCTCTCCGGCGTCGCGCCTGCCCGCGCGTGCTACACACGCAATTGGGCAAGGGAGAAGGAGAGACGGGCCGGGTGTGGGTCGGGCCAGGCGCGGGTTGGGCTGTGGAGGCCTAGAGGGTTTGGTTTTGTCGTTTTTTTTTTTTTTTTTTTTTGGTTTTTATTCGTTTTTTTTTTTCTTTTTTTTTTTTTTTTTTTCAGTTTTTAGACAAAAATAGAAAATAAAATAAAAACCTATATGTAAAAATAAATGAACTTAATTAAAAACAAAAATTTAGGCGTCAACAAGCTATAATCTTGTTGGGTGTTTCATCGATGGATTTCAGTAATTTATAAAACTAAAAATTTTGATTAACAAAATCCATCGATGTGATCAATTGTTGCTAATGGAATCGGGCCCCGGCCCAAGCCAACTCAGCGATGCCCGAATGATGCTCAAATGTTGGAGAGAAATGTATTTAGTTCTGGCGGATCCACCACTGGGGATCCGCTGCGAACATGGTGGGGCCGACCAATCGCCGTTGCTTGCTCAGGTGGTGGTGCTGTAAACTCATCTAGCTTGGTGCCAAGCATTTGTATATCTCACTTTCTGATTAGTTAGGTAAACCATTGATCACTAATCCTAGGTGGTACATTTCTCGCATTAAATGGGTTCACAGGAAAGAGGGGAATGAAAGTAGACGTTGAAATATATAAAATTTTCTCAAATTTTTTTGTGACGAGTGATTTTGGAGGGAAGAACTTAAAATTGGGATAATTTTCCAAAGGATAATTTTCCAAATGTAACTGACGATACATTCAGTGTGTGTATACCTCACTTTCTAATTAATTGGTTAGACCCTTTATCACCGCCACATGATATATTTCTCGCATTAAACATGTTCGATGTTCTCAAGAAAGAGGGGAATGAAGGTAGGTGTTAAAATATATAAAATTTTCTCAATCCTTTTTATCGAGAGTGTTTTGGAGGGAAGAACTTAAAATCGAGATAATTTTCTAAATCTTATAACTATTAATGTTGCATTTGAGTCATAAAACTTTACACATTCAGTATTCTTAACTTCTAAGGCACAACTCATCATTTCATCATCATTGAAGGGCTGCTCTCTACCTCCACAAATACTCAAGTTAAGGAATTATTCATGATGACCTTAAAAGCCAGTATTCTTGCTGTTGGACAGCGACTCGAACCCGAAGATATCAGACTTTTGGAGAGGCATGGGTTTTTTAAGACAATGAATCCCATGCAAACGCAATTACGATTGTCAATACTATGTACCTACAATGTGTTGAAGTATATGTGTTCCATTTTGCACGTGCCGTATCACAATGTTACAGTTCTTTTGAGTGATGATAGTAGTAGCTATATGTATCCTGAGTAGGTAATGAGCGGTCTTTTCTCCACGAGACTGAAGATTTTCAGATTTGGAGTAATGATGTTAGGGATGTTAGAGATTGTAAGGGGGAATGCAGAATGTTGGCTTGTATCATCCAGGTTTTTCTTGAATTTGCTAGGATTTGTGAAGTTATAAAGTGCAACATCAGACATTTTTGCCTTCCACCTTTCTGAAAGAACAGCATATGACATTACTTATCTCCGGGCATGGTGCCCGTGGATAGAAGGCAGGGCCTTGGAACTGGTCAATGAGTGATTCATGTCAAACGTGCTCGATCAATGAGGTAACACAATGCGCTCGATAGGGTGCTTTGTGTGCTAGAAAGAGCAGCAAATAGACAGATGACTTCGCTTTTGGTTCTTCTGCCCTGCTGAACAAGACAGTCGCGCGTTCTTCACTATTGCACGTACAAATAGAGAAGAATGGTCGAACAAGACGGAGACGCTCTCTATTAGTCAAGTAACCATGTCCAGTTTCTACAGCAGGCCATTGACCTTCAGCCAAATCAAATGTAGAGAAACATATGAAAGGGTTGCAGCCAACTTCTCTTAGCTGCTTTTAGGCTAATCGTGGTACTTACACGGTGAGGTCTCGGCAAATAACCTTGATACCCTATGAATCTTGTGAAGTTTAAGGTTACTGGGGAAGACGAGTATAAGGTACGAATCCTTCCCTACTGAAGTGTCAGAAAATTATAATTTAGTTGATGCTGAACCGAATGGACAAATAAAACAAGCAGTTCACGGCAAAACAATCTTCAAGAGATGTCATCAAGGATCTACTACTTGGTAGATGTCAAGGTCACAACTACCCAGGAACCAGTTTCTGGTATGCTTGTTGTGTGAGTAGAGTGTATGCTGCTCAGAAGCTTGTGGAGTCATTCTTTGATTTCCAAGCACGGAGCAACTCAATCTGCCAAAAATAACCCAGGTTGTAGACAAACCGAATGGAGGATTTTGGTTGATTCAATTTTAAGACAACAATTCGTTCCGTTGGCGGAACGGTGATGCACAAATGCCAAATCATCAAAACATAGCACTTTCCCTCAAGGTAAATTTGCCTCACGACATTGCTTCTGGGTTAAATCACCATTACCGTACAATAGAAAAGAGCCAACATATCATACAAGAGAAACAAATGTTTGTGATTTCATCTTGAGCTTCTTTAGAATCGCATTCTAATGAACAAGAAAAGGATGAAATTGGGAGAAATTTGAAAGTTGTGTAAGAAGGTTGCTTTCATTTCTAATTTCGTGTGTACCGGCTGCGAAGTCTCGCTTCAGATTTTCAACAAACATTCACGCAAAGACCGACAAATTCCTGTTGGCTTAGGGCCTGCATGGTAAAAAGTGTTTCTGTTCCCAGAAACACTTTTTTTTTTTAAATTTTTAATTTTTTTTTTGTTTCGAGAACAAAAAAGAAACAGAAATGTGTTTGGGTGTGTTTTTGTTCCAAAAGTATTTTTTTGTTCCTAGAAACATATTTGAAAAATGAAACAAGAAACAAAATTTTTTTGTTTCTTGTTTCGGAACAGATTTGAAGAACAAAAAAGGAACAAAAGCCCAGGAGGATCCGCACCAGGCAACACGCGGACTCTGGCCTCACACTCCCTCCCTCCCCCGCGCGATTCTTGCCGCCACCTCCGCCGCTGCCCATGGCGGTTGCGACCCCCACGGCCACCGCCGTCTCAGCGAGGGATGCCTCCTTCGCCTCCTCGTCGAGACCCCGGGGCCCATTCATCGAGCCTCTTAAAGACGCCGCCGTCGTCGTCATTCTGTCAATGAAGACACCGGTGGTCGAGTTCCATTGTAGGCGCCGCGTCTTAAGCTGTCGTGCGAACTCTGCGCTCGTCGTCTCATAGCGGCGATCTCGGCGTCGGATCCTCGCCGGAGTCTCGTTGGCCTAGGAGCACCTTCTCTCCTTCGTCATCGGTCTCCTGTCTTCGTCGGTGAACTCTCTAATCTTTTGGATTCTTTGCAATTCTTCTGATTAATCAACTGACGAAAATGCCGAGGACGACTATTGCCGCATGTACTTTTTCTGGGATATTGAGGTTTAGAGGCAACTCAATTGTTGTCTCTGGAAAAAATTCTTTCTTTATGTTTACTTTCGTCGTTGCTTCGATTCAAAGGTCAGATTTTTATCGGTTTTGTGGGTGACTTGACTCGCTCGATGTGCAATTTTGATGGCTATGGACTCTGATAATGAACGTGCTGAAGTTGTTTCTATTGCAGATGTTCATTCTAGTACACTAGGCGTGACGGTCTGATATCCGCACTTTTTAGTGATTATCACTTATTATTTGCTGGTTTGATTAACCTTTTAGATGATCAATGGGCCGGCGGAGGGCAGCACCCTGTAGCAAAAACTCTGAAGCCATTTGCTTGAGTGCATATTTGTGAGGAAAAACCATGAGCCACCAGCATAGGGTTTAGTTGAGTCCATATATCGTCGGGTCTGATGGAAGATAATGGTTGCAAGCCAAATGTGACCACATACACAATTTTGATTGATGCACTCTGCAAACTGGGTTACCTAAATGAAGCTAATTGTCTTTTGACTGAGATGACAGGGAAGGGGATCAACCTGAATGTAGTGGGATACAATTGTCTCATATGCGCTCTTTGTAAGGAAAGAAGAATTCCTGAAGCCCTGAAAATGTACAATGAAATGACAGAAAAAGGATGTAAGCCTGACATATATACATTCAATTCTTTAGTACATGGACTAACCAGGGATGATAAGCTGGAACAGGCCTTGGGATTGTACCATGACATGTTATTAGGAGGAGTGACTGCTAATACGGTTACCTATAATATATTGACGCATGCCTTCTTAAAGAGGAATGAGATTCAAGAAGCTCTTAAGCTTGTAAATGAAATGATATTTAGAGGGTGTCCTCTGGATAATATCACTTATAATGGCCTGATTAAGGCACTCTGTCAAGCTGGTGCTGTAGATAGAGCATTAGGATTATTTGAAGAAATGACCAGAAAAGGACTTCGTCCCAATAGCATCTCTTGCAATATTTTGATTAACGGCCTCGGTCGAACTGGAAAAGTACAAGAAGCACTTGAGTTCTTGAGGGATATGATTCACCGAGGCTTGACACCTGCCATTGTAACATATAACAGCCTCCTGAATGGCCTATGCAGGGAAGGCCGCATGCGTGAGGCTTTAAATCTGTTTGACAGGCTAAAACTTGAAGGAATTTGCCCAGATGTTATTACATATAACACTTTGATCAGTTGGCTGTGCAAGGAGGGGTTATTTGAGGATGCATGTTTATTCCTACAAGGTGGAATAGAGAGTGGATTTTTGCCCAATCATCGTACTTGGCAAATTTTAGTAAGCAATTGTATAAGCGAGGTCTTGCTCTGAAGCGTAGATGCTGGTATAAATGGAAAGTGTTTATTTCAGATTCGGGATTCTGGTGATGCATTTCCCATTAGAAATGAATTGAATGATCGATTCAACGACTTCCTGGTAATGAATCTAGTGGAAGTATGCAAGAAGTTATCGGATGTTTTATTTTTTCAATTGGCAATATACAAACTGGAAGGTCTATGTCCTATTTCCTCAGGATAGGATTTTCTTACTTTTGGCATCGCATTGGCAGGATCTTTCATAGGAAGTGGACATTTGTTATTTTTCTATTCCAGAAACAGAAATTTTGTGCAGTTACCAAACGTGTTTCTGTTCTTTTTTTATTCCAGAAACAGAAATTTTATAAAGTTACCAAACGCGTTTTTTTGTTCAAAAATTGTTCCCTGGAACAGAAACATTTTTTTTTTGTTTCTGTTTCCTGGAATAATTTTTAAACAGAAACGTTACCAAATGCGCCCTTACTGGCCACTAGTCAGACATCCAACCTTGAAGGTCCGACTCCTGTTCGAGTTAGTTTGGCACGAGCTTGCAGGGATGAGGTGGAGCTTGCTCATCCTGCTGATCAGCCTCCTCCTGACGACGATGAGGCAGTTTCGATGGATATTTAGCTGCACTAAGGCAGCCTCTTGAAGCTCATGTTGTGAAAACACTTTTTTGGGCATTGTCATTTATTGAAAAATGATGATTTGGTGACGTGTAGAATGGTTTGATTAAACTGAGTATTGAGGATTTGTAATAGCTTCTTAGGGTGCCCATGTAAAACGGCGTTGTTTTTGCATTTTCTCGCCACGTCAGCATGTAAAACGGCGTCGTTTTGTGTCCAAGTCGCCGGAAAATTGCCACGTCACCCATTTGGCCGGATTTTGGCCGAAGTGGCACTTAAGTGTTCCACTTTACTCCGAAATTGGCACTTAAGTGTACTTTTCCGAAGTTATGGCACTTAAGTGTTCTCCTGTGCCAAGTTATGGCACTCCAGGTGTCCTAAACTCCCAAATTGTAGGCACTCGTGTTTGGAACTGTTGACATTTCTCCATGCTATTGGGTTAATAATACTCTTGTTTTGCACCACTCCACTGGAACGATTTGTTTAGTGGCTCGTAACCAATATGTTTCTGTTAGAAGATTTAACTCATCATTACTTTATGTAAGTACAACACCCACCATTAATGAAGAGCGGTGGACTTGTGGGTAGTAGAAGCATTTGCCTAGACTGAATTCCTTGGCAACCATTCGACCTGAAACTCCACTGTCACTTGCCGCCGCATGACCGTCAACTGTCGCTACCGACTGCTGCCCATGGCTCACCGCCCACCGCCCCCTCTCGTGGCTGGTGGACTGTGGGCGGCAATCCTATGGTGGCGGTCGACGACGACGAATGGCGGTCATGCGGCGGTCGTGCGGCGATCGTGCGACAGTCATGCAGCGATCATGCGGCAATGGGTGATGGTCGGCGGTCCGTGAGTAAGAAGAAAAAGCAAATAAATACAAAAAATTATAAATTTTTTCCAAAAGCATTTCTATTCTTTTTTATTTTTCAGAAATAAAAATTTTGTATAATTACTAAACACCTTATTTTACTCAGACATTATTCCCGGAGTAGAAATTGAAAAAAACTATTTCTGAAAAGAAATAGTTCCCCGGAGTAGAAATATTGCCATGCGCATTCTAATATTTTCTCGAGCCGCTAGTTAGCTTTTTACTAACAACGGCAATGCCGCAGATTGAATAAAGGCTCAGCTGTTATAAGGCAGCCTCTTGAAGCTCACGTTATGAAAGCCCCTTTTTGGGCAGTCATTTTTTGAAAAATGATGATTTGGTGAAATGCAAAATGGTGTGAGTAAACCGAGTACTGAGAAATTGTAATAGCTTGTTAGTAGCTCCTTCTCCTTCGGGTTGCTGCACTGGGTGTGCGTTTTTGTTGGAGTGGATTTAATATTTTACACGTTTGAGCTCCAATAAGACTGCTCTGTAGTAGCTTTGAATCGAAGTATGTGATGATCCATCCTCTCTGAATGTTTTATGAGCTATCGACTCACGTCAAGCTCAGAAGAGGCTCAGGGAAGAAGAGCGATGCCTTCCTTCCTTCCCGGCAGTCCTGAATTTTCTTTTTTCTCGTTTCTATCTATTTTGGGAGAAAAGAGAGATAATAGATATGCCAATTATCATAAAACTTGTCTTGTAAGTGCGATTGATGATATCCCCACTTGGTAGTATCCCAAAATCTCTTGTATGATAAGTTGGCTCTCTTCTCACATTTAAATTAAATTCAAATCCATAATATTTATAAATAAACAAACATTTGGATCTAAAAATTCAATGCACAAATTTCGCCACGTTCAATTACGTCCGCATCAAGAGCTCCTCATCAAGAGCTCCTCCTGGTGGCGGCGTTCTTCGTGCGGCGGCCCCTCAAGGAGAGTTACTGTGCTGTCACGGCAAATTGTCGGATATGGCAAGACTGAGATCCATCACATTCTTAGATGCAACTGTTCATATTTAACGGTCCAAATACATTTTGAATATGACTCAAAAACTTTAGATGGGAAGCTGATGGCTCCCAGACAATCAATCAAGCATTGCCTGTCATTATTGAATACACCATACATGTGACGTCCCAGGGCGTCACGTACTAAGCGTGAGCGGAAGTAAATATTTTTATGATTTATAACTGATATCCAACTAATCAATCAAACTTCATGCTAATTATCATATAACATTTAACATTGACGGTTAGCATGTATAACATGGATTATTTAAAAATCCCTAAATATGTAACATGAAGTTATCCTGCAATTCATAATATTAATCATCCACATATAAGAAATTAAACTAGAGCAGGAAAGGCTTTCTTTTATTTACCATCTTCGGGCTTAACAAAATCTACCCATCTAAGCTTTTCTTTACAAGTTCTTCGCCTATCTATTTACAACATGTACAGTACAAAAGTAAGGCGCAACAGAGTCAGGGATAGGGGTAAGGGTGGCTACTCCGCGTATATCCCAAACCAGCCCACGTCTTTAACCAAAAACAAACAAACAAAAGTCTAACACCTAGCCTTCCATGAACTTTGGCGTCTAAGCGCCATCCATCCTGTCTCCAGGTCCACCGGCTCCGAAGGGTAACGGACCAAACATCTCGCCCTTGTATTTGATGAACCACGCCATGAACTTCATCGGGGTCAGACTAGCTCTACCGTCATCCATCCATAATATCGCTTCGTACTTGGTAAACACCATATCTATGTCAGGGTCATACACGTCCAAGAAAGAAACTTCAATGCTGGCTATCACTCCATACCAAGCAACTGGCGGAACATCCATACTTTCAATTTGAAAATGTAAGGTATGAGCAAACATCCTTGCCCAGTAAAGAATAACAAAACTCCACTCTAAAACGATCCATAGCTATCAAAGTCACAGGCAAACTATCCAACAGTCAGGACACTAATAAAAACATATAGCAAGCATAAACAGTAATAATGCATCGTATAAGAAATCACCTGACATGCATCCATCCTTACGCTTATCCTTCACAAATTCAAACTACAATGCAAATATAATAGATGAACTCACTCGCCAAATATAATTAACTTTTAGTGTGCATAAAAATCCACCCTCGAATCAGTCACAACCGGGAAACTACCGGCCTGATCGAGTCACTTCCAGAAGGTACGTTATCTGGACTTCCACAATACCTCTAATCGTGGGCATCTCACTCCGAGGCATCCCGGTATCAATCAAACCGAGGTCCTCCCTGATCACACACAGGGGCATCTCACTCCGAGGCATCTCCGGCATCACACAGCCAAGGCATCCTTGATCACACACAAGGGCATCTCACTTCGAGGCATCTCCGGCATCACAGCCGAGGCATCTTTGATCACACACAAGGGCATCCCAAACTTCCGGGGGCATCACCGGTAACTCGGTACCGATGGATCCGTTCACCTCATTAAGCACACATCTCACACCACACCTTTGATTTAATGTGCATATCGTATGCAAAAGAAAAGACACCTAAGCATCTATCTAAGTCTTATGATCCTAGCACACGTGCGTGTCCAGATTATAAGATAAAATCCATCACGAACATGTCCCATACCATGCCGGACAAATATTTATCCCATAATCAAGCACTATGCACCGCACTCATTGCATACACATGAACCTAAATGCACTTAAACCTCTATTGATGTATGAGACTCACTCAATCTTAACTAACATCTAATATGGGGTTTATCAGACTCCATGTTCAGCATACAAGTCCAAATTGTAAGTTATTACATCTAATATGCATTCTCGGGTACAAGCAGTATTTTGGCTAAATGGGCAGTTTCGGTTTTAAGCATGAAATACATATCAAATCTTATTGAAATGCTACCAAATTTTAGTATGTTGTACTTAAGACATATATTAACATCTTTAATGAAGGAACTTAAGTCTAATTATCACTGTATTAAGAGTAACAATTAACATCATCTTCGCTGAAATTCTGTTCTTAGTCCAGATTTTCTATTAACAAGGAAAAATCATTTCACCAATCAATTCTCATCCATTTAATCTCAAATTTTGACACATTATTAATTAAGATGTGTTCTACAACTTTCATTAAGGATTTGAAGTTCAATTCTAAACAGATAATCACAGAATTTTCACACAATCAGAAAAGGTCATCCAATTTTCACAAAAACAGCTTACAAGACTTACTAAATTCACTTCTTTTTCTATGTTATGGGTCCATATGGTTATAACTTCTTGTATAACTCAATCCTATGGAAGTTCTATCATGTAGAAAACTTCTTTCCCATCTCCATTAACAAACATGAATAAGATTACACATAAACGGATTGCTTTTCACTCGGTTTCACCCAAAACCGAATGGAAACACATTTACATCACACTTTTAGTTCAACTAAGCCACTTTTCATCCTCAATTCACTTAGCACAACACTTCGGCACTTCTCACAGCATCTCGACACATCTCCATCTTGTTCTTTTCTAACTTCTAATCAAATCCACGGCCCGGCTTGAGGCATTAACTCACCCGTGAACCATATAATCACTTTCTAGCCAACTCGGCACACTCGGCTTCCATCTTGGCGCATCGCTTGACAAAACGGCACTCCACAATCACAAATCCAAACAAACACAGCAAAGAATTGACATGCAAACACTTCTACTTCCAATCTAACACTCCCCAAGCTCAATTCAACCACAAAACAACAACTACAAGCTACATCCATCCTTGTTTGGGCTAGATTCACATGTTTCCTTGATAAAACAACGGATATGTTTCAAATTAGAGTTAGATTATTCCTTACCTCGCTTCGGCTACACAATTACACTTGGATGCTTCAAAATCAACACAAAAATCCAACATGCAAGATGAAGAAATCAGCCGGTTCTTCTTGTCCAAGCTTCGGCCGAGAGAAAGAAAAGAGGGAGAAGAAGAAATGGAATTTCGGTTTTTTTTTGTGAGGAGAGGGAGAGGGTTTCGGTTTTTATAGAAGGGCTTAGGTCTACTAGGCTAGTCTAATTTAGGGGGTAATGATTAGCTAGCTTCGGTTTTTGAAAGATAGAAACCGTGGGTGCTATGCATGAGAGAGAGAGAAAAAGTCGGTGTCGTGGCTTCGCGCGAAAGAAATTTCCGCCATCTGTCGATCGTCGTTCGTTAACCATTAATCAATGTCATTAGTTAGCTCATTAGATTAGATATTTTCATCTAATGATCTTTTGTTTCCACTTAATCTCAATCATAACACATCGATCAATCAAAGTTAGTCTATAAAGAAATCAATCACAAAAGAACACTAAAATTATGAGTAATCCACTAATCAATTCACTTAACTATGATTTATAAATCTTAACTAAAAAATATAATTACTCGGGCCTAATTATTTATTCCCGGCCCAACAGGCTCAATCTAAAATTATAAGGCCCACTAAATCTTATAAATCTTGAAATCCCGAACCTTGGCCCATCTCCAGCCAATTCCAAACCCAACTTTCACGGCCCAATCCATGAGCTCGGTTCTAAAAGAATTGTACGGCCCACTAAATCTCAAGCCCACACATCCTACAAAATCCAATGGGTTCGCTCTCCGGCTCATTCTAAATAAATTTAAGTTTCTAAAAATCTAATTATGCTAATGATGGTCGATCGAATTTTTGGGATGTCACAATACAAAACCCAAAACCACCAGAAAATATTAGTGAACACAACAAATTAAGGCCATACATTAAATAATGTCATGCTCTAAGACAAAGGACTACCAGAAGGATTTTTTGTAACAATAATGGACCTTCGTCAAATAATCATTGTTCCGTGTCATGCTCAAAATCTCGATTTTAGATTTTTCCTGATTTTGTTATTTTATTTTTAAATGCCTGATGGGATGCAAAAATGTGCCATCCTAGATTATAATATTATTTTGCATGGCCTTTTCCTTGAATTAAATCCTAACTCGCGATTTTTCTTGCCGCTGTTGCATGATAAGATGAAATCACAAGCATTTGCTTGTCTTGCATGATATGTTGGCTCTCTTCTGTCGCATGGCAATGGTGATTTAACCTGGAAGCAATGTCGTGGGACAAAATTTACCTTGAGGGAAAGTGCTTTGCTTTGATCATCCGGCATTTTTTTGTACATCATCATCCCGTGGACTGATAGTCGTCTCAAACTGAATCAACCAAATTCCTCCATTCCGTTCATCCATACAATCTGGGTTTTTTCACATGACCAAGTTGCTCCATGCTCGGAAATCAAAGAGTGACTCCACAAGCTTCTGAGTAGCGACACTCTACTCATACAATAAGCATACCATAAACTAGTTCCTGGGTGGTTTGTGATCTCACCATCTACCGACCAGTAGATCCTCGATGACATCTCCTGAAGAGGATTTTGCCATGAACCGCTTCTTGTTTCATTCGTTCATTTTGTTTGTCATTAACTCGATTATAATTTTGCGACACTTCAGTAGGGAAGGTTTCGTACTTATACATTTCTTCCTTGAGAACCCTAAAACGTCACGAAGTTCATAGAGTATCAAGATATGTTTGCCGAGACTTCTCCATATAAGTGTCGCAATTAACTTAAAAGCAACTAAGAGAAGATAGCTGCAGCCCTTTCCCATGTTTTTACGTCTAATAAGGATTGAGCATCAATGGCCTGCTATCTAAACTGGGCGTGGTTACTTGATTAATAGAGCGCATCCCCATCTCGTCTGGCCAATCTTCTCTGTTCGTACGTGTGATGGTGAAGAACGCATGACTGTCTCGCTGTTCAGCAGGGAAAAGAACCAAAACCAGCATCCTTTGCTCTTTATGGCAAACAGAGCACGCTAACGAATGCATTTTGTTACCTCATTAATCGAGTACATTTGATATGAATGCTCGTTGACTAGCTCCAAGGCCCTGCCTTCTTTCCACAGACACCATTCCTGGAGATAAGTAATGTCCCATGCTGTTATCTTAGGATGGTGTGGAAGGCGAAAGTACATTATGCTGCACTTCATAACTTGCACATCCTAGCAGCTTCAAGAATGATCCGGATGATACAAGCCGACATTCTGCTTTCCGCTTACGATCTCTAGCATTATAACTCCGAATCCGAGAATGTTCGATCTCGTGGAGAAAAGACCTTCGATTGCATACTCGAGACATGAAGCTGCTTCCGTCATCGATCAAAATACTGTAGCATCAAGAGCATACGGCACATGCAAAACGGAACATGTATACTTCAGCAAATTTTATGTATTGTGTACTGACGATCATATTTGCATTTGCATAGGATTCATTGTCTCGAAAATCCACGCTCCAATAGTCCGGTTTCTTAGGGTTCAAGTCACCGTCCAACAGCAAGAGCACTGGATTTTAAGGTCTACGAATCATTCCTCAACCTGAGTATTTGTGGATGTAAAAAGCAGCCCTTCAAATTTCAATGACGATGAATTCAGTATGAAATCATGAATTGTGCCTTAAAAGTTAGAAAATTGATCGTGCTCATACCAAATAAAAGTTTTACAACTCAAATGCATGATTGGTTACAAGATTTAGAAAATTATTTTGACTTTAAGTTCATCTCTTCAAAACCCTCAACGAAAATTTGAGAAAATTTTGTATATTTTGATGCCTACTTTCATTGCATTCCCCTCTTTCCCAAGAAGATGTAATGCAAAAAATACATCACACAGCAGCAATAAATGATCTAACAAATCAATCAAAAAGCGAGATATACACACTAAATGTATCATTAGTTAGAAGATTTAGAAGATTATCCCGATTTTAAGTTCTTTTGCCTTGAAAACCACTCGCAAAAAAAAAAAAAAAAAAAAAAAATTGAGAAAATTTTATATATTTTGACGCCTGTTTTCGTTTCCCTCTTTCCCGTGAACATGTTTAATACAAGGAATATATCATCCAACAGCGACACATGGTCTTATTAACGAATCATAAAGCGAGATATACACACGCTCTTGATGCCAAGCAAGATGAGTTCATCAAGATGAGTTCATAGCACGCAAGTGAGCAATGATGACTGGTTGGCCTCGCCACGTCGATGCAGCAGATCCCACGCGGCGGATCCGCAAGAACATAATGCATTTCTCTCCAGCCGGGCATTTGCTGAGCAGGCTTGGGCTAGGCCCGAGAACAATCGGGCCGGACCCGATTCCATGAGCGCAAGTGGATCGAATCGAATCGGACGGCCACATTGTTGCGTCAAGCTAAAGCCACTCTTGAGCCACTCTTGACTAAAACACGTTCCCCTCTCTCCCTTCCCCTCTGTCCTTTTTGTATCTTCGGCTGCCTCCGTTAGGGGTGAGTGGTTCCAAGTACCGGTTCGGTTCCGTCTAGAACTTGGAACCTACCCTCGGGTACAGGTTCCAAAAAATTCGGAACCTGGAACCTTTCCGCCAAAACAAGGAACTTGGAACCTACCCAGTCACAGGTTCTAGGGTCGGTTCCAGGTTCCACAGGTTCTTTTTTTTTTTTTTTAGGGAAAAAACCACCAAAAACCCTAAACTATGCACAAAGTGACAAAAATACCCCAAACTTTTTTTGCACCACCAAAAACCTCAAACTTTGCCATCCGTGACACATTTACCCTAAACTATTTTTCGTGACGCAAAAAACCCCGAATTTTCATTTCGTGACACATTTACCCTAAATCTTAGGGGCATTTTTGTCATTTTGCTTTTAAAAACATTTTTTTTTCTTTTTTTTTTTTTTTTTTTTTTTTAATTTTCTCTTCCCTTCGCGGCTCCGGCGGGGGGAAGCCGGCGTCCGGCCGAGGGAAGCCGGCGTCCGGCGAGGGCCCTCGCGGCGTCGACCCGGGCGAGGGCCTCCTCGCGGATCTAGTGAGGGCACCCTCGCCGACGTCGGCGAGGGGTGCCCTCGCTCAGCGAGCGAGGGCCGCCCTCGCTGCGTCGGGTGGCCCTCGCCGGATCGACGAGGGTCCCTCGCCGGCATTGGGCGTCGGGCGGCCCTCGTTGGCGTTGGGCGGCCCTCATCCGACGTAGGCGAGGGAGGCCCTTGCCGGCGTCGGGCGAGGGCCGCCCGACGCCGCGGCGAGGGCACCCTCGCCGGCGGCGAGGGCACCCTCGCCGGCGTCGGGCGAGGGTGCCCTTGCCGGATCGGGTGAGGGAGGCCCTCGCCGGGCCGACGCGACGAGGGCGGCCCTCGCCTGGGCCGACACCGGCGAGGGAGGCCCTCGCTGGACCCTGGCTTCCCTCCACCGGAGCCAGCGGAGGGAAGAGAAAAGAAAAAAAAAAAAAAAAAAAAGAAAAAGACGAAAATACCCTCGATGGGGTAAATGTGTCACAGATGGCAAAATTTGGGGTTTTTGGTGGTGCAAAAAAAAGTTTGGGTTATTTTTGTCACTTTGTGCATAATTTAGGGTTTTTGGTGGTTTTTTTTTTTCCCTTTTTTAAATTTTTATTTTTATTTTCAGATTTGAACTATAATGTACATGATGATTTAATAATAGCACAATTGAACAGCAAAATTGTCGGTTGAAAGTAAAAGTGAAAACAAAAACCGTCGAAATCCGCAACTAGGCAAGTGAAAGTGAAAACAGTCTTATATTAATGCGGTTCATGAACTTTTAAACATTCTTATACATTTATCGATGATTTAAGGATAATATAAAATAAATTAAAAATTAAGTACGACATTACACATCAAAATTTTAGAAATTATGTTATATTAATTAAAAGCTTGACGGCGGCATTGCACGTTGAACTTAAGTACCTAAGATACTTTAAGAAATTGGGAGGATAATTTCAGATATTTAGGAAAAACACCTTTAAGATGACCTCTTGAAAATTTTATTAGTGATTGAGTTCCAATAATCTTAAAACACCATGTGTAACATGTTTACTTTTAAATGTTCCTCTCAACTTGCATCCTTTCTTATATAGTTATACATACATATACTATATACATATATAACTTACATCATCACAAAATTATGGTCCCTTGTGAGTATCGTGACTCTGTAGATTTTCACCGTAGGATCGAAAAGCAAAAGCTCAGAGTCGTTTAGTAGACCAAGAATTTGATCATGAAATAAAGAATGCGTTTAAGTCCCGAGGTTATTTGAGAAAAAAGTTTAACAAATGGGGCAATCTAAAATTTTCATGGACATCATATGGACCAAAAAAGAAATACTCGCAAGGTCAATCTAGAAATCAACATTTTGCAAGAGCGGCGTGACCGTGTGTGTGAGGTCTGAAATTCTGAACTGCAAAAATGAAAATTGTGTTCTAAAATTTTGTTCTATTTAGTATGTAGGAGCCCTAACCGGTTCCTTAACCGGTTCCGGTTCCCATTGGAACCGGAACCTGAACCGAAACTCCCGGTTCTCAAAAAAAAGGAATCGGAACCGGAACCGGAAAGGAATCGGGACCGGAACCGGTCCCCTGGGAACTGGGAACCGAACCGGACCCTCCTTCGGTTCGGTTCTGGTTCCCGGGTAACCCGGGAACCACGCTCACCCCTAGCCTCTGTCTCTTCGAAAGTGTCTGTTTCAGCGAACTGATCATGGC
This sequence comes from Eucalyptus erythrocorys, assembly GCA_014182555.1. Classification (NCBI taxonomy): domain Eukaryota; kingdom Viridiplantae; phylum Streptophyta; class Magnoliopsida; order Myrtales; family Myrtaceae; genus Eucalyptus; species Eucalyptus erythrocorys. The sequence goes on along the minus strand of CM024599.1, from coordinate 52,580,967 downwards.
GAGCGTGATTTCTTCTCCGCCGCTCGTCTATTTCCGAGAACCGATCACGGTTAGGGGAGATTCTCGTTCGTCAATCGTCGCTTTCGATGGAGCGATCACGGTGGGTGGGGATTCCCCGCCTCCGCCCGTCGATTCGGGACCAATTACGATGAGTGTGGTTTCTCCTTCATCGCTTGTCTATTTCGGCCGATCGTCGTTGATGGATCGCTGTTTGCGAGTTCTTGGAGCAGGGACGGTCGATGCCATTTCGGCCTGGAGCTCCGATGCTTTGTTTTTTGTTTTTTTTTTTTTCTTGATTCTTTCTTTGTTTGATTTTTTTGGGTAGGCTTTGCCGAATCAACTGTGATCTGTGATCTGTGTGTGGGTTGGGGAGGGAGGGGGATGGGATCGTTGATTGTGGTTTTTAACTTGAAAGTTTCGATTGGCTACGGCGGATGAAGCTTGGTAGCTATTTGCTATGTTTTCAATGTCGATGCTTATTATTTGGAATTGTGGGAAAGCGTTTCTGCCTCTTGTATGCCTTGAGCAAGTATTTACGGCGAAAATGTATATTTTATTTTTGAAAACTGGGTTGCTGGAATGGAGGTGGAAATCGATCTTTATGGGTTAGGGTTTCCCTAAGAATCTTGGGCATTAATGTTCTTGTTCGTTGGCGTGCATTGTTTACTAGCTCTTACTGCCAGAGCTGAACTCTTATCCATTTTGCAGGTGAGAAGAAATATGAGCGTAAGTGCCTTGACACTTCGCCTTATTTGTTTTGCCCCACTTGATTGGGTCCCTCTTGTTGTATGGGAATTGATTGGATTTTGATTGGGCCTGAACAGCGACCATCGGCATTGAGGTTCATCCATTGGATTTCTTCACCGACTACGGCAAAATTAGATTTTACTGCTGGGATACTGCCGGCCAGGAGAAGTTTGGTGGTCTCAGAGATGGCTACAAGTAAGTAAATGGGAGACTACACATTTCTTTGTTAGAACTTGTTTTCACTATAGTATTGATTGGTTTTGTGTTCCAAACTTTTTGGTATATGCCTTTGTTACTATGTTGTTTCAGATTCTTTTAGTCACGTTTGTTCTGGATTTATAAGTTTCAAGTGGCATGTAATTGCTCATATGGGTTTGGTTGTTTCCTTCTGCAGCAATGTTGGTCAATGCACCATCATCATGTTTGATGTTACTACCGGGTTGACTTATGAGAACATTCCTACATGGCATTGCGACTTCGCAGGTTTTACAACATTGCATTTTCTGACCAACTTAACTTCTGTTTGATAGCTTTACCTGTGTATAGAAGTGGCTTTAATTTTTTATGGCCTTTTAATATTTGGGTCTGTGGAAACATACCCATTGTTCCTTGTGGAAACAAGGTGGATGTGACGACCAGGCAAGTTTAGGCAAAGGATGTTACATTCCACAGGAGGAACAATCTCTAGTACTATGAGATATCTGCCAAAAGCAACTACAATTTTGAGAAGCCTTTTCTCTATCTTGCCAGAACACTTGTTGGGTAATTCAAATTATTGTTGTACCCCTCAAATCATTTTTGTCTGTCAGTGGATGATATAACATGTTGGCTATTTAGGAACTTTAGGGACCCTAACCTTCACTTTGTGTGGTCTCCTGCTCTTGCTCCTTCGGAAGTACGCATTGACTTGGCTGCTCAACAACAGTACGAAATTCTCTCTCTCTATTTTCCCCTACTTGTTGGAATTTTATGTGATGACTTAGGACATTATCATCTTAGTTGCTTGCCATGGCATCCTGATTCCTCAAGTGCTTATGAGATTGTAGACTTGGAGTTTAAAATTTGATTCGCGGACTTTCTTATGCTACATCTTTTATTTATATATCCACGTATCGGCGCACATGTTCAAACTTCGAATGCAGTCAGAAATGTTTATTTGGTGGATTGCCTTTAAAATACGAGTTCTGATTAGAAATCTCGCTTTGTCCTTCTGTTGGGTGCATTACTGCCCAACTCCTGTTGGTTAATTATTTGCGTCTGATAGCCAGCTACCGTGCTTGCAGGCGTGATGCGGAGCTTGCTCAAGCCGCTAGTCAGCCTCTTCCTGACAATGACGATGACACAGTTTGAATGAAGGCTCAACTGTTATAAGGCAGTCTCGTGAAGCTCATGTTGTGAAAACTCTTTTTTGGGCATTGTCATATATTGAAAAATGATGATTTGGTGACATGCAGAATGGCGTGATTAAACCGAGTACCGAGCATTTGTAATGCTTCTTAGTAGCTCCTTTTCCTTCGAGTTGCTGCACTGGGTGCGTGTTTTTCTTGTTGGAGCGGATTTAAAATTTTACATGTTTTGAGCTCTAATGCGACCGTTCCATGGTCACTATGAATTGAAGTATGTGATGATCCATCCCATCTGGATGTTCTATGTTCAATCACCAGTGTGTTGAAGTGATCTTATCGTGCCCTTTTTATCTTTGCGCATGCCATGTTGTAGCTGAAGGGATTGTGAAATGCGGTTGATATCTGCGTGGTATGATCTTGTATCTTGAAAACGCTCACTTATTTATATTTTATGAGGAAATTTCTTAGTCCCAAAAGCATGAATGAGGGAGTCGTCGTTGAAACCTTGAAAACGCTCACTTATTTATATTTTATGAGGAAATTTCTTAGTCCCAAAAGCATGAATGAGGAGTCGTCGTTGAACAGTAGGGAGTGGAATTTGGTAGAATTTGGTAGTCGTCATTGACCCGACCCGACTGCTGCTGGAGCTTCTCCTCTGCCGCCTCCTCCCCCTCCTCTGGCTCCTCCTCCAACTCCGGCTGGTGGACCCCTCTCTTTGGGTGGCCCTCTGAGTCCAACTACATTGACTCCGGCAGTAACAAGGCCGGCCGCTGGAAGGACAAGGCCGAGCCCAGAGCCGACCCAGAGGCCGACCTGAGCTTGGTTTGCCCCAGGCTGCTTCATGGCAAAGAAGGCGAAGCAGCTGAGGATGGTGACCCAGGACGTGAATTCTTTCCACGACGCCATGTACCACTCCGTGATTGCCTCCCGTTTGGCCTCTGACTTCGGCAGCTGCTCCAATCTAATGAGCATCCGGGTCCGGTCCCAAGGAGTCACCGGAACTTTTTAAGAAGCCCCCTGCTTGCTTCGCCAGATTTTACCCTCTTCCTTGTTTTCTTGTTCGTCTTTTCTCTTTTTCTAGCTTCTGTCCGATATTATAGGCGACGCATCTCGTATATATGTGATTTAGTGGTGTGATTAGAAGAGGGTTCTGATGTTGAACTTGAAGAAGCATCTATGTAATTATCGCCATCGGTGCATAAATAACGTTTCTTTCCAGAACGATCTCCGCTAACCGCGCGTATTAGCTGATAATCTTGTTAGGTATTCATCGATGGATTTCGCTCATCAAATTTTCAGTTTTGTAAAGCTGTGATTTTGATCTGGTAGATCTGCAAGATTAGCGCTCTTTAATGAAGCAGCGGCACTCCTGATCGAAACCCATTATGTATTCATGGGTTTTTCTTACTTTTTCTTCAAGCATAAGGTTCAAAAGTCAATTTTTGGTGACAAAGGATTGGTTGGCAGTACTGTTTCCTTTCGGCAACAGGAATGAATGAATGAACTTTCTCAAAGGCTTCATTAATTAAGGTCTGAAATTAGGGGTGTCAAAAAAACTCAAACTGAACACGATCCGAACACGAAACAAGTATAATACATATTTCGTGTCTTGATACATATATAAAATAAGCAAAGAAATTATAAAGGAAGAAATACACACGATGAGTTCATAGTGCGCGAGCGAGCAACGATGATTGGTTGGCCTTGCCACATCGGACCCGCCGCGGATCCACAAGAACATAATGAATTTCTCTCTAGCCGGGCATTTGCTGAGCTGGCTTGGGCCAGGCTGGAAAAATAGGGCTACATCACCATCACCCCTAGGTGGAGTGAATATGGTAAGCGAATATGCACCAATTAATCGCTCGAATAAATCCCACTGTTGGTCCTTGGTAAGACCTCAAACTGCCTCGCTTATCAGAGTCAACCCCAAGCGTAAAATGGGATAATGATAAATCACCGGGGGCTTGTTGTGACACCCCTTAACCCAAAGGGATCATTACAGTCTTTCATCTCCTTGTAGCTAAGCTAATAAATACTTGGGCATTTTTTTTTTTTTTTAACAACGGTCCCAGCGCAGTTTAAGTTTGCGGAAGCATAATCTTTTCAACTCTCCCTTCACACAAACATGAGACAATTACACACCAGCTAGACATCAAGGAAAGAAAACCAAACCATTTTATTTACGTATTTACAAGATGGGTTAATCTCGGGGTAGGTACATACAAAAGTAAGCCATCGCACAACTAGTGTGGCTTATACTCAAAAAGGGACACCTCTACCCCTTCCTCACGGATCTCAAAAGAGCGACCCATCCCTCCTTGGTGTCGGTCGTGTCCAAAAAGACCTTCAGCTTCTAGCCTTTCCCCCCTCACGTAGCGGCTACACCCATCCGGGCGCATCGGGTGGTGGAGGTGGCAACATCCCTCGCATCATCCCATCCGGCGCACATGGATGGAGATGAACTCGGGTAACTTGGGCCATCGGGTAGACCCACCTCATAAGATACTATCGCACGAACCCGAAGAAAGGTCAATCCAGGAACATGGGGACAGTCAATCACCGTCACCTCTATATCCACGTCAGAAGGTATACCATAAAAGGTGCCCCGCGTGACAGGTGGAATCGGCATCTCTAAGCTGAAATGTTAGTCCCCAAAAAGGGGTGAGTACAACCACTCAGCAAATAAATGATTCCCTATGGCTACTCAAGCATCACACAAGACATCACAATTAGAGTCCATATACATGAAATTGCATCATATAGGAATACATCATCACACTTCCACATATGTGTCACATTTCGCCATAAGGATCCATTCATCTATATATTCAAATCCAATACTCATGCATACATATCACCATATGCATCAATTCAAGCTCATGCATACATGTCACCATACACATCATGCCATGCCCATTCATACATACCACCATAGGCATATACATCCATCCATGCCCATGTATATATATATATATATATATATATATAGCCATATATATAGCCATATACATCAATCCATACTCATGCATACATGTCACCATATGCATATTCACATATACCATGCCATGTCCATGCATGCATACCACCATATGCATATTCACATATACCATGCCATGTCCATGCATACATACCACCATATGCATATTCACATATACCATGCCATGTTTTCACAATTTCAATTGGCTTTTAATATTCCCCCAGCACACACCATCCGGGCTTCCGGCACCCCACATCCCGGGCATCTCGTATCCTAACTGGCATCACGAGGAATCCACGACACACACCATCCGGGCTTCCGGCATTTACACTCCCTGGCCGGGCATCTCGCATCTCTCCTAGCATCACGAGGAATCCCCCCGGGCATGTATTCAAAATACAACCGGGCTTCCGGAATTATGTACCGACATACCACCAGGCATCTCCCCGGAATTACGTACCGTATACCACCGGGCATCTCGAAACTCCCGAGGACATCCAGAATTACGCCCCAGGGCCACCGGGCATCCGGCATTATACTCCCCTAGCCGGGCATCCCGACACTCCCGGGCATTGTCGGCTCACACCATCCGACAGCCTTCTCATTTTTCATGAGATATAATTTCATGCATGGCTCAATCTCACATGGCATATAACGTGATGCACATAACCAACATCAACATGATATGCCAAAGATCATCATTCGTGTAACATGGTAAAACACTTGGAGCTATATCAATCATCTAATTCATGCCATTTAAATTTGCCCATAAATCTCTTTTTTTTTTTTTTTTTTTTTTTTTTTTTTTTGAAATCTTGCAAATTCCAGCATACATGTTTCATGAAAATACCCAAATTGGATACTCAATTAACCTTCAAAAACTTTGGGATTTGTACAAGTGATAGCCAAAGCACAATAACACATTTTCCATGAAGAATTCAAGTCTTAAAAGTCATTACATAAAAAGATATAATTTTAACTTCACAGCAGACAAATTTCGGATTCCACAGCTTACACCGGTTCAGAATTCACCTCAATTAAATTACTAAATGACCTCTAAAAATTATAAAATTTAACCACAACACAGACAAGACATAGAGGCACAACTTTCATGAAGAACTCAAGCCCAAACGATCACCACACAAAAAGATATAAATTAAAAAATCCAGCAAATTATTCTCGGTTACACAGTTTGCACCATTTTACCATTTCTTTTAATTAAATATTCAAAAAAGCTTCAAAAATTACAAAACTTTACCACAATCTAAAAAGATGCTAAGGTATGTTTTCCATTAAGACATCTAGGTCAGATTCATTTTAAATAATTAAGTATAGCAATTACAAGCTACTGCTCCTAACATCGTTACATTATATTTGACGCCTGGTGATAACGTTCACCTTTCCTCAAAATTAAACGCCCAATTGGATTTCAAAATTTATGATACTTTACCATATGATCCACAAGACTCTAATATAAGTTTCTCATGAAGACACTTAGGCCAATTTCATTATAGAAAATTTATTATATCTAAAAAGAACTTCTGCCCATAAAACGACATTCCCAGCACGTCCTACCTCCGAAAATATTACGTATGACCGACCTATTGTGCTTCTTTTCCTCTAAATTTTGGATATGTTTTTGTTTAAAGTGTAATCTCCAACTTTCATTTAGACATTGAAGTTTTTCACCCAAAGAAAAACCCTCTTATAGGCTGTCGAAGCTACTGATGTCCAGTATGGGTCACCCGATACTCACGTCCTCAGGGAAAACGACCATTCCCTAGGCTATTCTTGTTCATTTGGTCCCAAATTTGAGTATGATGTTCCTCTTGATGTTCTTTACGGTTTCCATGAAGACATCGAAGCAAGATTCTCAATAGAAATTCAGATACAGCAACCAAAATCACTAAGACTCAACATGCATCACCAGATCTGAACATTTTCTTAGAAAATAAAGTTCACCCCACAAATCTTGTCCTTTTTATCTAAATTTTTAGTATGTTACAATTCAGAATGTGCTCTTTAAATCTCATGAAGAAGTCGAGATCAAATTCTCACTCCAAGACCACATGTAAATCCCTACAAGTTTCTGGCGCATGAAGTTTTACTCAAAACAGAAAACACCCTCAAGCAAATCCAGCTCAAGATCTCACTTTCAGCTCATACCTTCCACGATTTTCACCACAAAACAACACTAGATTCACAACAAGACATGCATGACTAGATAAGGGAATCAATCTTGCCTTAATCTCAAGAAAACGAGCACAAAAACGGGCGGACACGAGCGAGCAAACCGGCGGCTTTCCTTCCTTTCTCTCCTCCTCCTTCTTTTTCTTCTTTCTTTCTCTCCCTCTCTCTCTCTCTTTTGTGCGTCCAAGCCCCTCTAAACCGGTCACTCCTCACTTATATACCCCCTTTTCTCATCATTACTTGCAATCATGCCATTGAACACTTGTTTTGCATGCAAAAATCTGCATGCAAAACCAGCCAGCTCCTTCCTTTGAGCTTGGTCGACCGCCCACGGTTTGTGGGTTGTGGGCTGGTGGCCTTGTGGGCTTGTGGCCGGCCCACTTGGCCCGTCATAGGACCACTCAAATTCGGCCCAAGCCTTTTTAAAAACCTAAATTAATTAAATTAATAACTATTCCTCAATTAGGTTAATTTAAAAGATTTAATAATCGCACACTTGAGTCTAGGGTCGTACTATTTTTTTTTTTTAACCCTATAATCCTTATGGCCAAAATTTCTTTCCATCAAATTACACACCTTACAAGCTCATGGCCGAGCCTCGCCATGAATTATGGGCAAATGGTCACTAATTACGGCTACAAAAATTTTATGAAATTCCGGGATGCCACACTTGTAACCAAATTTGGGTGACCCCTCAGGCCTGATCCCCGCAATGCGACCGCAAGAACATAATGAATTTCTCTCCAACCGGGCATTTGCTGAGCAGGCTTGGGCTAGGCTGGAAAAATAGGGCTACATCACCATCACCCCTAGGTGGAGCGAATATGGTAAGCGGATGTGCACCAATTAATCGGTCGAATAAATCCCACTATTCGGCATTTCAAACTCCAACATGGAAGGGGGAGGTGAGGGGTTCAAATCCCAGTTTCTCAAGGAGGGATGGGGTGAGGACACGTAAGTTTCAGGAGTGGGTTTCGACTCCCATGCCCTGCAAGAGGCAGGGCAAAAGTCTGAGAGTGAGTGTAGAGTAAGAATATAGTAGGACTAAAAAAAAAAAAAAAAAAACTCCACAAAAAAGATAAGCTGATTGCCTCGGATTGGACGGCCCAGATTATTGCGTCAAACTAAAGTGACTCGCTCCTCCTCTCTATTTAAAACCCTAGGTGCCCTCGACATCTCTGCACCTCCCTGTCTCTATCTCGTCCGTCTTCATTCTGCTGAGCCTCGCCCGCCTGGGCAGCCTCCAAATCTGGCCAGCCGGAGCCTCGCCTCGCCAGATTTGGCCAGCCGGAGCCTCGCTGGAGTTGGGCGAACTCCGCCTTGTCAGATTCGGCGAGGGGCGAGCTCGCGCTCCTTACTCTCTCTGGGCCGTCCGATTGTTACATCAAGATAAACGCACCTCCTTGCTCTCTCTTACAAAAACCCTATACTCCTAACTCCTATTCCTCAGCCTCTCTTTCCCACTTATCATGCTGAGTAGAAATTCTCGGCCGCTCTTCAGAAGGGTCAAGTTGCGCACGGGGAGCACGCGGAGGAGGAATTCTTCTCGGTCGCACGTCGATTCCAAAGTAGAAATTCTTCTTTGTCGCATGCCGCTTCTGATATCGGTGAAAAGGAAGAACGTCGATTCCGAATCGAAAGGGAAGTCTTCTTGACCAAGCATGGTGAGTTGGATTTCTCCTGGGTCACTCGTCTGTTTCGGCTGATTGTCGCCATAGACGATTGTCGACGGTGGATCGCCGTTCGCGAGCTCTTGGAGGCAGAGGCGGTTGATGCTATTTCGGCGTTCGGCGTGGAGCTCTAGCGGAGAATCTTTCGGGCATGGGCGGAGCTGGTTTGGGCCGATCGCATGTCGATTCCACAGTGGGAATTCTTCTCCGTCGCACGCTGCTTTCGATATCGGCGAAAGGGAAGAGCGCCGATTCTGAATCGAAAGGGAAGTCTTCTTGATCGAGCACAGTGAGTTGGATTTCTCCTGGGTCACTCGTCTATTTCGGCCGACTGTCGCCATAGACAATTGTCAACGGTGGATCGCCGTTTGTGAGCTCTTGGAGGCAAGGGCGGTTGATGTTGTTTCGGCGTTCGGCGTGGAGCTCCAGCGGAGGATCATTCGGGCATTGGCGGAGCTAGGTTGGGCTGGGGCCCGAGAACATTCGGGTGGGGGCCCATTCCATTAGCTGAGTCGAGTGGATATGGTGAGTCGGGCTTTTTTCGTCGTTAGTCTATTTCGTTAGTCTATTTTGGGCCGACACGCAGCAGTTGGGCCGACACGCTGCAATTAGTATTATTTTGGGCTAGACTATTTCGTTAGTCTATTTTGGGCCGACACGCAGCAGTTAGTCTATTTTGGGCTAATCTATTTCGTTAGTCTATTTTGGGTCGACACGCAGCAGTTGGGCCGACATGCAGCAGTTAATCACGCGTGGACCTGGTTCAAGTCATTTGAGTAGAGCCCTCTAAGTATTGATCAAGCTTTTTTGGATCTGGCTCGAAAATTGACTCTAAAAAATTGACTCAAGAACACATCATTCGATCATACATGATTCGATCATAAAAGGGTCTGGAATGGAAGATAGAAGGACTTGGAGGAGTCATCGTAGTCCGAATTGGAGTCTTCCGATGCGAAGACGCCGTAGAGCGCGTCAGCCTTGGTCTGGCAAGCTTCTAACTCCCCAGAGCCACCTTAATTCCACAAGCTGATCACCGAATTGGACGGCCCATATGGCTGCGTTAATCTTGCTCCTCTCTTTTCAGAATCGGACGGCCCATATTTGATGCATCAATCTTACTCCTCTCTCCACGCCCCCACCTTTCTCTGATATAAACCTTCACTGTCTCCGCCTCCTCTACTGATCACGGTGAGTGGCTCCTTCACTGTCTCTGCCTCCTCCACCTGATCATGGTGAGTGGGTTTGCCTCCTCCGTCGTTAGTCTATTTTGGCCGCGAGCTCTGCCGTGGAGCTCCGATGCCGTTATTTTCCTTTTCTTTTTCTTGATTCTTTCTTTGTTTGATTTTCTTGGTAGGCTTTGCAGCAGACCATCCCAAGCTTCAAGCTCGCCATCGTCGGCGACGGAGGCACTGGTGAGTTCTTCCTCATTTTCCTAAGTCTCGATTTGATGGAATGACTCAATTGTTGCTTCATGTTTTCTTTTTCTTGGTTCCCTTGAGTGCTTTTCGTTTGATCTGTTGTGTGGGGAGGATGGGATCGTTGCTTGTGATAATGATTTCTTAATTTTTTTGGGTGTTAATGCTTATTATTTGGAATTAATGGGCAAGTGTTTCTACCTTGCAAATGCCCTGATCTGAGTGGTTATGGTGGAAATGTATATTTCGTCTCTGATTACTTGGTCGTTGGAATGGAGGGGAAATCGATCTTTATGGTTTAGGGCTTCGGTAAGAATCTTGGGCATTGATGATCTTGATCTTTGGCGTGTATTGTTTTAAACTTAAGTTCGCGGTAGTGATTTCCTAATTTTTTTGGGTGTTAATACTTATTATCTGGAATTAATGGGAAGTGTTTCTACCTTGCGAATGCCTCGATCTGAGTGTTTATGGTGGAAATGTATATTTCGTCTTCGATTACTTGGTTGCTGGAATGGAAGAGATTCTTGGCAAGCTCTCTTCCATTAATTCCAGATAATAAGTATTAACACCCAAAAAATTAGGAAATCACTACCGCGAACTTAAGTTTAAAAAAATAGGAAACACGCCAAAGATCAAGATCATCAATGCCCAAGATTCTTAGGGAAGCCCTAAACCATAAAGATCGATTTCCCTCTCCATTCCAACAACCAAGTTTTCAGAGACAAAATGTATTCTGTCGTAAATACTCGATTGAGGCATACGCAAGGCAGAAACACTTGCCCATTAATTCCAGATAATAAGCATAAACACAAAAAAAAATTAGGAAATCACTACCACAAGCAACGATCCCATCCTCCCCGCATAGATCAAACGAAAAGCACTCAAGGGAACCAGGAAAAAGAAAACACAAAGCAGCAATTGAGTCATTCCATCAAATCGAGACTTAGGAAAATGAGGAAGAACTCACCAGTGCCTCTGTCACCGACGATAACGAGTTTGAAGCTCGGGTAATCGACGGTCTGTTGATTCGGTAAAGCCTACCAAAAAAATCAAACAAAGAAAGAATCAGGAAAAAGAAAAGGAAAATAACAGCAATGGAGCTCCGGGCCGAAATGGCATCAACCGTCCCCGTCTCCTCCAAGAGCTCCCGAACGACCATCCATTGGCGACAATCGGCCGAAACAGACAAACGATGGAGGAGGCAAACCCACTCACCATGATCAGTCCTCCAGGCAGCGGCGGCGCAAGGTTTCAAATGGATCCGCATCGTAAGCAGCGGAACGAAGGCGGACGAGATAGAGACAGAGAGGGGCAGAGACGGTGAGGGCAACTAGGGTTTATAATAGAGAGGAAGGTGGGGGGCGCCGGGGGGGAATGAGAGAGAGGAGCGCGTGCATTTTATTCGAAGTGGCTTTAGCTTGACGCAACAATTTGGACCGTCCGATCCAGCGATCAGCTTATTTTCTTTGAGGAGTTTGAAATGCTGAACAATGGGATTTATTCGAGTGATTAATTGCTGCATATTTGCTTACCATATTTCGCTCCATCTAGGGGCGATTGTGTCCAGGATGAGTACGGTCTAGACTTAGACTCTATATCTAAACCTGTTATAACCTATTCTTCTTTTTTAGACCTTGTACCCAACTCTATTTGTATTGGACCCTCTACTCAGCTCATCTAGTTTTTTTAGTCATGTTCTAGGGTCAACCTGTTTTCAATAAAACCTATTTTGCAATCTCCCGATTTTATATACAACTTCGAATTTTATATTAATATATAAAAAAGTAACGTAATCTTTATAATTTGTATCGAAACCTTAAACAATTGAAATAAATAAATACATGAACTTTTTGACTAAATAAAAAATTAAGGATCCACAAGGCTAATTATAATAAATAAAATCATAAAGCAAAAAATTAGCAACAAACATGGGTTTGATATTAGTCTTATTTCTACAATTGCTATATGAAGTTACTTATTTATGCAAGCATAACTCCTCCTACAAAAATGAAATTATATGAGCCAATTCACGTGGTACACAAGAATTTAGCGAAGACGAACACCGTCCGTCCATCCGTCGGACGGTGCGAGAGGGAGGGAAGCAGGTGAGGAAGAGGAACGACGAAGGAGGAGTTAAGGGAGCCAAGAGCAAAAAATGCCGTGTAATTGCGGGAGTAGGAATAAAAATAAGGAAAAAAATAGGGTTTTGAATCTAGACTTACAAAACCAATTCTCAAACTGATTCCAAAATCAGTCTAGGAATCGGTTCCTGGGTGAGCAATCAATTGGACTCGGTTCCTGAACCGGTTTAAACCAGTTTCGAATTTTGAGAACCAATTCCCAACCCTGTTTTCTGGGTCGGCTAGTCTGGTTGCACACCCCTAGCTCCACCTCAGGTAATGGAATCAAGCCTGGCCGGATTGTTCTCGAGCTCGGCCTGGCCCAACCCAAGCCAGCTTAGCAAATGCGACCGGGGGGGTCGACCAACCATCATTACTCATGTGCTATGAACTCATCTTTCTAATTAGTTATCATTGCCTTGCATTGAACATCTTCTCAGAAAAGAGAGGGGAGTGAAAGTAGGTATTGAAATATATTGAATTTTCTCAAATTATGGTTGAGAATGTTCTGGAAGGAAGAACTTAAAATTAAGATAATTTTCTAAATTTTGTAATTGCGGACCTTGCATTTGAGTCACATCAGCTCAATGACGAGTACCAAGTTCCACTCCATACTGTTCAATGACAGACTCCCTCATTCATTCTTTCAGTACTAAGAAATTTGCCTCATGAACTATATTTAAGCAAGCCTTTTCAAGGTACAAGATCATACTACGCAAATATCAGCCGCATTTCACAATCCCTCAGCAGCTATACCATAGCATGCGCAAAGATCAAAGGGGCACGATAAGATCACTTCAACGCACTGGTGATTGAACATAGAACATCCAGATGGGATGGATCATCATATACTTCAAAGTGACTCCGAAACAGTCGCATTAAAGCTCAAACATGTGAAACATTAAATGCTCTCCAACAAGAAAAATGCACACCAAGTACAGCAACTCTGAAGGAGCTACAAGGAAGCTAATAAAGATCCTTGGTACAGTTCACTCACACTATTTTGCATGTCACCAAATTATCATTTTTCAATAAATGACAACGCCTGAAAAGGCTGCACAACTAGCTTCATTCAGAATGTGTCATCATCATCATCGGGCAGAGGTCGACTAGCAGCTTGAGCAAAGCTCTGCCTCATGCCTGGAAGTAGTGTAATTGGCTGTCAGATGCAAATAATTAATCAACAGGAAGTTGGGCAGTAATGCACCAAACAGAAGGAAAAAGTGAGATGTCTAATCAGAACTCGTGTTTTAAAGACAATCCACCAAATAAACATTTCTAGTTGCATTTGAAGTTTCAAAAGTGCGCCAATGTAAATATAAAAATGACATATATAACAAAGAAAGTCAGCAAATGAAATTTTAAACTCCAAGTCTACAAACTCATAAGCACTTGAGGAATCAGGATGCTATCACAAGCAACTAAGATGATAATTTCCTAAATTATCACATAAAATTCCAACGTATGGGGAAAAGAGAGATGAGTTCCATACTGTTGCTAGGCAGCCAAGTCAATCTGTACTTTTGGAGGAGCAAGAGCAGGAGTCCCCACAAAGTGAAGGCTAGGGTTCCTATAGTTCCAAAAAGAATCAACATGTTATATCATCCACGATAAAAACACAAGATGATCTGAGGGGTACAACAATAATTTGAATTACCTAGCAAGTTTTCTGGTGAGATAGAGAAAAGGCTTCTCAACATTGTAGTTGCTTTTGGCAGAAGTCTCATAGAATTGGAGATTCTTCTTCTTGTGGAAAGTAACACACCTAGCCTTAACTTGCCTTTTCTTCACAACCACCTTGTTTCCACACAAAACAATGGGTATGTTCCCACAGACCCAAATATCAAAAGGCCATAAAAAATTTAAGCCACTTCTACACACGGGTAAAGCTATTGAACATAAGTTAAGGTATTTAGAAAATGCACCGTAGTAAAACCTGCAGAGATCGTGATGTCATGTAGGGACGTTCTTATAGGTCAACCTGGCAATAACGTCAAACATGATGATGGCGCGTTGACTCTTAATGCTGCGGAGTGAAATAGCCAAACCCACATGAGCAATTATACATGCCACTTGAAACTTATAAATCCATAACAAACGTGATCAAAAGAATCTGAAACGACATAGTAACAAAGGCATATACCAAAAATTTTGGAACACAAAACCAATCAATACTATATGAAAACAAGTTTGTCGCAACCTAATCTCGGGTGAACCACCTAGGGTTTAGCTAATGGATTACTAAACCCAAACTTAGCTCGGATTCTCTCAAACTCATATCAATTCACGACTTAAATTCAACTTTTTAACATGCAAATGATTTTTCAATTAGGATTCGCCACTAATCTATTTTTAGTGGGTCGATTAGAAACCCAAGTAAAGTAATAGGAGATTGTGAGTTCGAGGACTTGATTACGCTATATTTCTCTAACGCTATTTTTGTACCTTTCTCTTTTATTTGGAAAAATTTCTTTGCAGGCAGTTTGAATTGATTTTAATTTACTTTTCTAACATAAGAGGTAATCATGCAAATGCGCAAACCACCAATATAACACCAAAATAAATCAATAAATAAATTGTGGAACTTATCTCATAGCAATGAAAGCATTTGCAATGTTAGATAAGAATTTATATCAACAGTCCTAAATATGATTTCTAATTAACACACAATCATTTAATTTTTTTCAAGATTTTCTTTTATTTAAATGAAGCCTAAAAATTATGTGCAATGTAATGCAATGATGTACAATTTCTTTTTTTAATTAAAATGACATGCAACATGTAATCTAACATGCAAACTATATGTCACGCCACATTTATTAAATGACCTAATCTAGTGATAGGAAAAAGATTAATGTAATTATTCTAACATTTACACCTTTAGATGACATGTAATGGATGACCTAATTCTACATGACATGTGCATGATTATTTTTATATTTTCTTTTATTTTTAATTAAATTTCGAAATTGAAATTACTCAATAATTAAACATGCAATTTAAATTAATGAAAAGAAAAACTAACATCCTAAATTAATGTTTTTTTTAGATTTTTATTTCAATTCGAAATAAATAAATTTCCTATTCTAACTATGCAAAATAACCCTAAAACAAGCAATATTCTAACATGAACCTAATCTAACTCAAAATATATATATATATATATATATATATATATTTTCTTTTACAGAAACAAAATCAATTCAAACAACACAACAACAAATCAAACGAGACATGATTGACATCCATCTAATAAATTGACGAATCATATATCACGCATGAGATTGGATTGACTAATTTTTAACAAAATCGCAACTCGTACTCGAGCGTGAGATCAGATTAGCGATTTTTCCGTGCGATTGCAAGTCATATTTCGGGCGTGAAATCAGATTATTAATCGTATGCATGTTGTGACGGCTAGCGGACTTTAGGGGCACGACGACCAGTAAGGGTTGCTGGCATCAGTAGCGGCAATGGCTAGTGTAGGGGGTCGGTGTTCAGAGTACGGCAACGACGACGATTAGGGCGAGATTGTGAAGTACGGCACTGGCAATTGCTCCTCCTTCCTTTTTTTTTGTTTTTTCTCCTTTTCTTCTTCTTCTTCTTCTTCTTCTTCTTCTTCTTCTTCTTCTTATTTTTCTCTCTCTCATGTCCCCTCTCTCTGCAGCCCCTCTCTGCACCCCTTCAGAAAAGCAAACCCCCCTCCTTGTTGACTTTGACCCCCCAAAAAAAAAAAAAAAAAGAACTCCCCCATTTAGTGAACGAGAGAGAGGCTTTCCTTTCTTTCTTTCTTTCCTTTTCTTTTTGAATTGTTTCTTCTCACGCTTTCTTATGGCCATGTATTCTTAATTATGTGGCCCCCTCTTTTTTTCTTAACCAAGCGGCATTTTATAGGTGAATAGTATGATCCCATCATGGAAAGAAAATTTCCGCACGAAATCTCTAATGACCATGCAATCTCTCTCATTTTGAGACAAAAAATATATCGTTCAGTATATCCTCCAAGTGTAATATGCTCTTTGATTATTTTGATATTTCCTCCGAAATCTTCCAATCTGTTACGAAATATATCACTTAATGTATATATCGCATAAATATATAAAATATTTACCGAATATTGGAAGAATATTACAAATCGTTTCCCAAAATATCAAATCGTCATTCTTCATAAGTCAATTGTCGGTTATCAGATAACAACAGGCTTGGGCCACCAAATCAAATCCATCCGTCACCAGCCCAATACAAATGCAATAATAATAAATAAATGCACCTAAAATCATATGCTATGCAATTAATTAATTTTCTTTAGGGCTTAAAAATTAATCCCTAATTTTCTATGCATTGAATAAATGACTGGGTCACCAAAATTTAGGTATTAACAACCGCCCCTCTTTTAAGGTGAGCTCATAGAGGTTGCCTTCAAAGACAAATCAAGACCTAAATTTTGATCATGCACATGCACTAAATGATATTTTTTGTTGGAAAATGAATCCATTTTAAAAATGCAATTTATTTGATACATGGAAATGCTAATGCAAACAATAAAGGAACCTATTTGGAATAACTTACCTTTTGGGAGGTAAAGCAATTCAAGATAATTGGTGTTACATGTCTAGAATATGTACCTTTCTACGGTCGCCCAGAATAGTAATAGAGTTTTGTAAGAAGGTTGCTTTCCTAGGACTCGTATCTTTCTACGATCGCCTAAACAAGAAATCGTTTTGTAGGACCCGTACCTTTTTACGGTCGTCTGTTAGAGTAACAAATATTGTCTATGACGCATACCATTCTAAGGTCGCCTACACGAGAAATTACTTTCCAGGACTCGTACCTTTCTACGGTCGCCTGAATGAGAAACAGCTTTTCGAAGACTCGTACCTTTCTACGGTCGCCTGAGTGAGAAATAGCTTTTCCAAGACTCGTACCTTTCTATGGTCGCCTAAATGAGAAACAGCTTTTCTAGGACTCGTACCTTTCTACAGTCACCTGTTAGAGCAACAAACAGTGTCTAGGACCCCTATCATTTTATGGTCGCCTAAATGGGAAATCACTTTTCAGGACTCGTACATTTCTACGATCACCTGAATGGGAAACGGCTTTTCCAGAACCTGTAAACTTGGATATGAAGGGATTTTGTAAATAACGGGCTATAAAAGCTCGTTGTACAAGAGACTTTGAGCTATAGAAGCTCGCCAAATTAATGAGGTGACTTTGAAAAGAGGCTAGTAAACACACCTAGAGGGGGGCGAATATGTGTATTAAACTTTTCTTTTAAAGACTTTGAAAAGATTCAATCGACTTTGAACGCAAGCTCATAATGTAAAAGACTTGGAATAAAACTATGAAACAATTGAATCAAGCAGCAATTAAAATAAGGAGATTAAGGTAAGAGAAATTGAACACAGAGGTTTATAGTGGTTCGGCTTAATCCAAGCCTACGTCCACTCTCCCACGCTGACAGCCCAACGTTTGTATTTCACTATGAGTCAAAAGAGATTTGTACAGCTTGTAGTCTAGACTTCCTCAGTGGAGAGTCTCAGCTAATTTTCACAAATCCTCACTGTATGCTTATCTCTTCTGTACATAAATATAGCTCGAAGAATGAGAAGGCAAGGAACTACATAGATTCAGACTTTGAAATCTTTCTATCAGCCACACACCAAACAACGAAAAGTCCACCTTTAAATACTCCCTCGTGCCTTCATATTCGTTGGCACCTTCCAAAGGAGTTCTTCCAATCTATCCATTGGAATGAATCAATTAAGGAGATCTTTGAGTTGTCGATTAAATGTTGAAGATAGCTCGTCAATCCTGCTCGCCCATACAATTAGGATCTTGAGTTTCCATAAGTAGAACCTTCCAAGTTTGCTTACTCTTCAAAAAGGATATTCAAATCGGAGTAAATCCCAATGAGAATAACCGAATAATTTTGAAGCTACATCCAGCCATAAGATCTTCCATAACCAAATAGAACGAATCTTCAAAGATATAATTCCATCTGCAAGAGTCGTAAACCTTGGGTCTAGAAACTGTCAACTCGGGTAGACTTTGAAACTTGAATCTGGTTGACTTCAGACTTTGATGATAGAGTTCGGAGATCTTCAGATCTAAACACTTGAGTCTTGAAGTCTTCAGACCAGACTGACGGATATGTTTTGTCAACTTCAAAGTAGCAAAGGACTTTTCTCCAATAATCTCCCCATTTTTGATGGTGACAAAACTTCCCGGCAGATTTGAAAACTTTTTACCTGCAAAAATACTCATGCATAATAAATTATGAGGAATAAAATATGATAAGTTGTATCACTTCTACAACCACAGAAAAAGAAGTTAGTCCTGCAAAATAATTATCCTTAAAATCATGACATAAGCTTGCAAGTACCAAAAGTCCAAATCACCAAATCACCAATAAACAATCAAACAACAATCCAAGTCCAAATCAAAACAAACGACAAACCAAAACAAGTAAAGTCCAACAAAAAAAAAAATCTACAATCTTCTCCCCCTTTTTGTCACAATAAAAAGGTACAGAATAAAAAGTTTAATGAAAGAGAATGATAGTTTGAAATCAGGGCTGCTTGGGAATGCGGACAAGCTGAAACTCTCCCAAAGAGTTAACAGTCTTCTCAAGGCTTGCAAAAGATTCCTTCAATGATTCTAAATCTACACCCTTGACATTGGTCTGGACTTGATTCTTGAGGGTGTTGATCTGATCCTGCAACGACACTGAAGTAGCCAAAAGAGCTTTCTTGAGATCCCACATATCATACTCCATTCCATATAGTTGCTTCTTGAGATCCAACAAGATATCCAACAGTCTTGAAAAGTCTACCCATTGAGCATGACTAGCACTAGGACCTGCCGATTCTGTTCTAGGAGTCTTGAAGCTTGATGGATCTTCACCAGCCCTTCCACCATCACTTGGAGAGGATGCCTCAACTTCTGGAAAATGAGAGGCATATACATCCTCTGGATTTGTAGCTGATCGACTAACATCACTTGCAAACAAAAGTGATGAAGTACCTCTTGTTTCAACAACTCCCCCTATTTGTGTGCTAGTAGGTGGAGTAGTAAATTCTTCACCATGTTCTTCCTCTTTAGCAAAGTGACTGTTGACACCTAAATTTTACCTAATCATTTAGTAATTAGTTGCATAAAAAAATGAAAAAAATAATAAAAAAAATAAAAATAAAAATAAAAAATAGCAAAATTGCATGTCACGTAGTCGCATTTGCATCGGCACTAAAAAAAAAAAAACAAAAAGAAAAGCAAAGAAAGAATTCTTCAATGCACACGCGAGAACTCCGGAGAAAACCTGCAAGAAGATGGGATCACAATTTTATAATATTTTAGTTTGCAAGGAATTCTCCTCTTCATGGAGAGCAAATCGGCTGGAGAAGAAAGTCCAAAGTTGCCGCCATTCTCTGTGGAACACCTACGGAATAGGGGAGACAAGTAGCCGCATAAGAAGCTTCAAGCACGAAGAAGAAAGAGGAGTTCTTCACGTCCATTGTCTCTCCCTCATTAATGCATACACATGCATGGATAGAATTCGGCGGACGTAGGAACTCTAGGGAAGCTTCAAAGAAGCAAAAGAAGCCCATATTATATTATATAATATATGCTCTCTCAAGTGTGGGTGAAGCAAGTGCGCTAAAGAAAGAAGCAAGTGATGAGCAAGAAAAGTCAAAAATTGCGGCAACCCTATAGAAGGGAGGGACAAGTAGCCGTATAAGAAGCCTCAAGCATGAAGAAGAAATAACAATCCAACGTCCATTTTCTTTCCCCTCATTAATGCATGCACATGCACTCATGAAATGGGGGACGTGAAAATTCTAGATGCAAGAAGATGGACTGACATTTTTATAATATTATCCTTGCTGAAGAGCAGATCATCGGTGGCCACCATATTTGAAAAAAGAACCGAACGTGAACAGCAAGGAAAATTACGGCCGCCTCCGTTCACCTGTTCACACTAAAGGCGGTGGGATGCTTATAAATAAGCAAGGATCCTCGGTTAAAAGGGGAGAGAAAAATTGCCGAGAGAGGTTTGGTGAGGGCTATTAAAAAGTAAAAAAGACACACGAGTGGAGCAAGGGGAAGAGATAAAAATGGAGAGGCTGTCGAGAGAAAAGAGAGTGGAGAGGAGAGCTGAAAAAAATATTAATTGTGAGTGGGGGCTTCTCCTTCGGACAAAAGGGAAGTCGGGCGTAGAGGCTGAACCAAAAAAAAAAAAAAAGAAGAAAAGGTACACTGAAAGTACAGAGAGAAGGAGAAGGGGCGTGCGGCTGCAGAGAAGGAAAAGGAGAAGCGCCCACCGTGCTTCTTCTTCCCCGGACTTCCCGCTGGTTCCGCTGTCCGCGTCCGCACCCGCGCCACCGCGCTCGCACCGCCGCTCCACCAACTCCACCTCCGCCACGCGCCGCCCGCCTCGCTGTGCGCACCGACCCACGACGACCCGACGCTGCTCTTTCTCCACCTACGGCTGCTACACTAAGCCAACAACCTGCGCTTCGCTCGCCCGTAGCCTCGTCCCGTCCATCGCCGCGCTCGTCGCCGCACCCCGCCCGGCTTCAGCATCTCCTTCCAGCGAGCTCCGAGCGCGCCACCATCTCGAGCCTCGCCCGTCACCAGCCATCTCGTGCCCGAGCCTTCCGCGACGTCAAAAGCCAATCTCGTCGCGCCGTTCCCAAAGTTGCTGCTGCCCGCTCCTTCGCCGCCAGCCCACAAGTCGCTGCCGGTTCACCTTCGCCGGAGTTGCTCCTCCGGACCGACGACCTGCTTCCCCTTGGAGACCCACGACTGAACCGTGCGTGGGAGAGGAAAAGAAAAAAAACAAGAGGGGAACATTAGGTAATTTTTTTTTTTTTTTAATCTTTAGTTACTTTTATATATATAGTTTATAGTTTTTTTTTTTTTAGTGCAGTTGTTCACTAATATTTGATTGAAATTCCAACATGAATTAGCCCCTCAAATTAGGGATTGGGAGTCCGATTTTCATGCCCGAAATCCGACTCACAATCTCTTGTAAAAATCGACAATCCAATCTCATGCCCGAGATTCGATTCGCGATTTAATTTAAAATTGACCAACCCGATCTCCTGCGCGAGATATGGTTCGTTAATTTTAGGGATTGATACTGAATGGATTGGCTGTCATGTTATTTGAATTAATTTTGGTTTTCTTCATAAAAAAAATCAAAAGATTGCAAGTTAGAATTAGCGTATTTAGTTATTTTGGTCTCTTTTAAAAAAAATAATAAAATAACAAAAATCCAAAAAAGGGCATTCATTAGGGATAATAGTTTTTGGTTTTGTTTTTTTCCTAGAGTTGCACGTGTCAATTTAGAATATGATATTAGAATAGGATTTTCACTTCAAATTTTTTATAAAAAAAAATCCCAAAAAAGTTTAATTAACTTAGAATGCTGGTTTTTTTAGATTGCATGATAGGATAACATGTCTCTTTAATTTTTCACTTTATTTAGTTTTTTAGTGATTTTAATTACGAATTTTCAAAAAAAAAATCATCATAGGATTGCATATCTCATGTTAGGTTTAGATCAATTTTTAGATTGATTGCATCTTAGATTAAAATAAAGTCTTAGTTTAAATTAGGATTTGGTATGATTTAATCCTTAGTTTAGATTGGATGGAATTTTAATTTGCCTAGGTATTTTTTTGCATTTTTCTTAATTTCGAATTTCATGAAAAATACAAAAATTTGTCTCTGAAGAAACCAGTTCCAATTTTTAGGATAGATTGCATTCTTAGGATTAGAAATATCATGTGCACATCATGTGGAATTAAGTTCATAAAATGCACGTCATGTAGAATTAGGCTAATTTAATTAAAAATTCCCATAATTATAATTAAGTCGCTTTGATTTGCATATTTGATTATTACATGTTCATTAAGAAAACACAAAAAAAAAATATTTTACTCACGTCATGTAGTTTAGAACACATTGTCATGCCATTTCATGCTAGCTTAGATGTTACAAGTTAGGGAAGTGAACTAAAATCAATTCAAGCTGCATGCAAAACATTTTTCAAAATTAAAAGAGAAAGGTACCGAAAGGGCGTTAGAGAAATCTAACGTAACCAAGTCCCCGTACCCAAAATCTCTGGTTCGTAGAAGTAAAATAATTCTCCCGTTATTTTGCTTAGGTGTCTAATCGAC
Source organism: Eucalyptus erythrocorys (assembly GCA_014182555.1). Classification (NCBI taxonomy): domain Eukaryota; kingdom Viridiplantae; phylum Streptophyta; class Magnoliopsida; order Myrtales; family Myrtaceae; genus Eucalyptus; species Eucalyptus erythrocorys. Next base: position 52,558,318 of record CM024599.1, on the reverse strand, counting down.
CTACCGCAAACTGATTAGTGGCGACTCCTTTTTGCATCCTAAATATTTGAATTTAAGTCGCGAGTTGGTATGGGCTTGGGAGAGCCTCGAGCTAAGTCTAGGCTTAGCAATCCATTAGCCTAAAAATTCTAGGCGGTGCACCTCGGAAAATTTAGGTCGCGACAGCTTGGCGACTCCGCTGGGGACTTGAGTTAAAACTCTTAGTGGACTTAGGCCATTTTTTTTCTTTTCATTTGAAAAATGTTTTTGTTCGGCAGCGAGGATCCTGTGTACGTCCCTAACATTTAAGGTGTTAAATGTTTTTGCAGATTGGGAGATATAGGGGAGTAGTCTTTGCTAACCCTTGTCTTGCAAGGTTGGAGTTGGGAATGAATGTTTTAAATTCAAGTTATTGAAGTGCTGTGTGCTCTAAACTGTTGTGCATGCCTTGCATTTAGCACTACACTATTGCACACACAACCCGCCGCCGGACCTGGGCCGCATAGGATCATCTAGGATGGTATTGAGATGGATACCACTCCGACTGCAAGCCCGCGGTACGAGTCGCCCATCTCAATCCCGAAATTTCATTCATGGTGTCAAGAGTACCCACCTCGGTCCGCATGCCCGCGACCTGGGTTGGCTCTTTGACCAAGCCGGAGTCATGAGGACCCGACATAGTTCACGCGCCCGTGGATAGTCCGGTCATCCTTGTGGCTCCACTTTGTTAAGCCTTCTAGACTAGAAATCGAGCCACTTATCATGCGCATGTCTATGTGATTATCCCCGATCGGTAAAGTAAGTTCTCTAAATTTCCATCTCTGCAATTTACTTACTTTGTCATATTATTTTGTCGGTCCATGGCATTAGGATTGTCCTGAGTCTGGGTCAATATACAATGGGGATACCGGACATTCGAATTATTCTCCCTCCAAAGCAAGAGCTTGGCACATGGTGGGACAAATTAGACCAAGATGGCCGTCGATTCATAGAGTCACACATCGGTCGACTACTTCCATTGTTGCGTATCAACATTCATGGTGGCCTCATCCAAGCACTTGCCCATTGTTGGTGCCCCAAGACTTCTACTTTCATCTTTGGCGGTAAGCATGAGCTCACGCCCACCTTGGAAGAGTATAGCATTGCCATAGGAAAGTCTTTGAAAGCTGAGTTAATTGGTCCGCCTATCGGGATAGATCCCGTTGCGGCCTTATCTGATTTTTTGAGAATTAAAGAGGATAATGTAAGAAAGGTTTTAAAAGCTCACCGCAATACATGTCACTTAACCTTTCTAAAAGAATGTTTTGAAAACGGCAATTCATTTCAAATGCGAAGGGTTTTCCTTTTTGCTTTCCTTGGGTTTATAGTTTTTCCCCATTGCAAAAATGCTATTAACCCTTTGATTGCTCACTTAGTTAAACAAGTGTTGGAAGGAAAAATTTCGTAAACACTATTCTAGCTGAAACCTTTCTTTCCCTCACCCGATTTAAAGAAAGCGGTGATAAGACTTTCCATTCCTCCCCTGAACTTTTGCAAATTTGGTTTCTTTCTCATATAAAAGGGTTTGGTGGTTCAATGACCATACGTGATATTAGTGATTCTAATCACCCTATTATGAGATTTGAGAACAACCAAAGATATGCACCGGATTACCATTATTCTGAATGGCTTGCTTTCATGAAAAACCGACTTCCAAGGGTTTCTTATGGCATGCTAAGTGGTTCCAAGTTCGTGTGGCGAGACTTTCATGTGGAGGTGTTGGCCCAATCCCTCTCTCTGGGATTCACCGGAGCAACGGAATACTATCCGTCTAGAGTGACCCGTCGTATCAAGTTGTGCAAGAGCTTCCCGGCATTGCAAGCGGATCCACTCCGAGTCAGCTTCGTTGATGGAGACCAAGATCATGAAGATTCCATTCTCACAATTAAATCAATGTGGGATATGTGCCAGCCCCGAAAACTCAAATGGCCCGAAGAGGAGTTGGAGGGTAAAGAAAGGAAGTACTATGCTTCAACTAAATACATTCAACAACACAAGATCCCAGGAGCTACTCCCAAAGATACCAGAGGTGCCACGAAGATCACCAACCGCGCTGAGAATAAACGCCTCAAAAGGGTTGCTGAAAAAGCTCAAGAGGAGAATAAGCGATTGCGCCGAATAGTGTCCCGAGTGTATATTGATCAAGCTAGATGAAGGGCTTGAATCAATCTTGTTGTTTTCATGTCTAGATTAATGTTTAGGAGGTTGAGTCATTTACTTTCCTAGTTCATTTGTCTAGGGCATTTCGTGTTTCTATTTTGTATGATTGTCAAAAAAAAAAAAAAAAAAAAAAACTCTATTAATAAATAAAAGTTCTAGACCATTGCCATGGACCGGCATATTTCACATGAGATACTTATTTTTGTTCGCTTCTTCACATTAGGTGATAACGGATCCTCCACGTTCGCCCATCGTTACACGATCGAGAGCAAAAATGGCCGACCAAACCGAAATGCGTGATCGTATGACCGCCATGGAAAACCAACTCCAGCAGTTGCTCACCACTATGCAACTTATGACAGATCAAATGCAATCCCTCCAAGTGAATCAAACTCTTACACCTACTCTCCCTGAGATAGTAGTCCCAAAACAGACGGGCAAGGCCCACATGGGTGATGACGACATGCCCGAGCCTGGAGAATGACCCCTTTGTTCGTCACTGCCAAAAAGGCTAAGCCTGACGATGTCCCTAAGATGGAGCAAGATGAACGCTTCGCCAAACTCGAAGAGAAACTGAAACAATTGCAAGAGTCCCAGAGTTCACTCCCGTTTGACTTGTCAGTTTATGAGAAGGTCAAGGTACCAAGCAAGTTCAAAATGCCAGAGTTTGAGAAATACGATGGCACTTCTTGCCCAAAGGCTCATTTGCAAATGTATCATGTACGCATGGCCCAACATGTCAAGAATGAGCCTCTCATGATCCAATCGTTTCATGCAAGCTTGACGGGCCCGCACTCAACGGTACATAATGAAAAATGTAAACCTTCTCGACACTGAATGAAGTGGCCGACGCTTTCCTAAAGCAAGTATAAGTTCAACATGGACATTGCACCCTCTCGAGAGGATCTTGAACGTATGGAGAAGAAGAAAAGTGAGTCATTTAAGGAGTATGCTATAAGGTGGCGAAACTTGGCAGCTCAAATCACTCCTGAGCCTACAAACAAGGAGTTGATGAAGTTGTTCGTCAAGACTCTCCCGTATGAGTTCCGTAACCGGATGGCTAGCACATATGTTGAGAACTTCAACCAACTTATCCCAGTGGGTGAACAGATCGAGATTGGGCTAAGGGATGGATGGTTCAATGAACTGACTCATCAAGGCAAAAGGTTCACCATGAAGAAAGATAAAGAACCGACCACTTTGAAATCAATGTTGCATATGCGCAACCAAGCTCTAGTAAACCTCCGATCGTTCGTCTCCCGGGAATCAGCAAGATGGAGGCCGAGTGCCCGCACCACGGCAATTCAACAAAAGGCAATTCTCTCCTCTTCCCGGCCCTCTATCTCGGAGTCCCGCCGATACTCCAAAAGAAGGGATTGATCTCCCATGAACCAAAGCGGCCCAATGCTGAAAAATTCTCCAACAATGATCCCTCCAAAAAATGTGAGTATCATATGGGAGAGGTGGGCCATTCCACTGATGAATGTATAACTCTGAAGCACAAGATCCAAAATTTATTGGATACCAAGGCGTTTTCCTTCCGTACCACCCAACCGAATGTCAAGAAGAATCCGTTGCCGGAACATGAGGGACGTGTGAATGCAATATTTGAGTTCAATGCTAGTAAAAAGACGAACTTGAAGGTGTCTATCAAAGATATCTATAGCGGATTAGTAAGAGTTGGTTACTATCCGGCGGATGAGAATCCTCCCTTGCCTACCATGAGGGAAAGGGTTCAAGAAATGGTTAAGGCTGGCATGATCGGGTATGCTGATCAAACTGGAATGGTGTCAACTATCTCCCAAGTCATCATTGATTGGGAGAAAGAATTTGCTGAGTTGAGTGCTGAAAAGAGTGAGCCAGATCCATTGATCGAAGACATGCCCCCACTCGAAGACGCCTCCGACCATGAAGGACTAATAGTGGAAGTACCTTCAAATGATGAGGAGATAATAATTGAAATGCCCCATTTGTATGAGTACAAGGATAATAAAGTAGTCCCCCGGTCATATGAGCTAGATGTTGACCTTATTACAAGATCGGGTCGGACCTACACTCAAGCTAATACTCAACCCGCAAGGCCGATTCTTCGATGAAGAGGCTAAAGAATTTCTGGCTATAATCAAAGCAAGTGAGTATAATGTGGTTGACCGAGTTGCGAAAATTACCCGCTCAAATCTCTTTACTTGAACTTTTGCAAACATCTCCTACGCATCAAAAGTCTCTAATGAAGGTTCGAGTGAGGTTCATGTACCGAGACGATCAAGGAGAACAGGTTGGAGGAATTTGTAGGATCGATTCTTCTCAAAGATTTAATAGCCTTTTCTGATGAAGAATTCCCTCTTGAGGGGAGGGGACATACTAAGGCGTTATACATATCTGTCAAATGCAAGGCTTCCCATGTGGCTCGAGTACTCATTGATAATGGGTCTCGCCTTGAATATCGTCCATTGGCGACTCTTCATCGCCTTAAAATTGATCCTTCAAAAATAAATGCTGCAAAGACCTCCGTCCGAGCTTTTGATGGTATGAGAAAGGAGGTGATAGGGGAGACCCACCTTGATCTCGCAAATAGGGCCGGTGATGTTCAACGTCCTTTTCCGGGTGATGGACATTCCTACCGCATTCAATTTCCTATTAGGACGTCCTTGGATTCATACTGCTGGAGTGTGCCGTCAAGTCTCCACCAAAGTGTGAAATTTGTTGTTGAAGGAAAGTTAGTCACTGTGCATGGCGAGGAGGATCATCGGATTTATCATGAGACGGCCATCCCTTATGTCGAGCCAGAACATAGGGAAGAGTCGAGTTACCAATCGTTCGAGCTCATATCCACTATTCATGCATCTCGAGGATCAACAAAGCACCCATCCCCGATGTGTCAAACACAGCAATTATGGTAGCAAGAGTGATGGTTGGAAATGGTTTTATTCCTGGCCGTGGACTTGGTAAAAGAGAGCGGGGGTATTCGAAATCCTATTGAAGCCCCTCGAAGGTCTCGTTCCACCGGATTAGGGTACCATGGAGGGGGTGGAGGACATAAACAAGAGAGGAACAGCTCATTACCCCTCCATATCCGTGAGACATTCCCCGGCCCCGCTAGAATGATGCATGATGAAGAAGGAGTGATCGACACCCGAGGCTGCGCCCGATGAATGGAGTAGCATGGATGACCCGACAACTTCAAAGACAGAGGATCCAGATAATGGGATGGAAGGGATCACGACCCTATTTGATGATATCCTTATAGGTGCCATTGACGAAGAACCATCGGAGGAAATGGGTGCTAGCCCACAAGAGTAACACATTTACTCTTCCGCATTCCCCCCGCGCGGGAATCTTATCACTTTTAGGATTTGATGTTTTCTAGGGTTTGCTTATTAGGGTTTCATTTCGCTTTAATTGTCGCATTTAGCATATCGTCGACGGTGTTGATGTTTGCTAGGGTTTGATTATTAGGATTGTCGTACTTTCTATTCCAATAAATGTAATTTGATTGATGAATATCAATTACAATTACAAGTTTTATTTTGAGGGCATGATGGGGTATACCAAACCAGCCCGGTGATGATATCCAACCAATGAAAGAAAAGAAAAATCCAAGGAGAATTCGAGGCCGGGCTTCATCATGCTTCCTCGTGTCAAAAGGCTTTCCAAAATGTTTTGCCAAAATTTTTAGAAAAATTTGAAAGGAAGGAAAATTCAAAAAAAAAAAAAAAAAAAAAAAGATAAGAAATCCATACCGTTTAGCCCCGTTTGTCTTTCTAAACTATCCATTTTATGTTTCGGGAGCGACCTTATGGCGAGGCAAGGAAGTGAAAATGGTCCAATCCGATCCAATGAGTGATGACAAGTGATGACCTTGATGATCCAAATGGTGACTCCATTGAAGTGCAACATAGTTGGGAGCAACATGAAAAGCCCAAAGTTCTCACCTCGAGCAAACCGTCACTATCAATTTAAGTGACACCGAGGAGCCCAAAGAGATAAAAATCGGAGCAAATCTTCCCAAAGATGAGGCCGAGCACCTAACTCGGTTGCTAAAAGAATATCAAGATATCTTTGCTTGGACATATGCTGATATGCCAGGTCTAGATCCATCAATTGTGGAACATTGCTTGCCCACTAATCCAGATGTACGTCCAAAGAAGCAGAAGCTTCGGAGGACTAAACCAGAGCTCTCGAAGAAGATAGAAGAGGAAGTAATGAAACTCCTCAAGGTGGGATTCATTGAAGTCTCGCAGTACCCTGAATGGGTGGCCAACATAGTACCAGTCATGAAGAAAGATGGTCGAGTCCGAGTGTGTGTTGATTATCGGGATTTGAATAAGGCCAGCCCAAAAGACGACTTCCCATTGCCACATATTGATGTTCTCGTAGATAGTACTGCCGGATTTGAATTATTCTCTTTCATGGATGGTTTTTCTGGCTACAACCAGATAAGAATGAAGGATGAAGACAAAGAGAAGACAGCATTTATCACCCCGTGGGGAACCTTTCATTATAAGGTCATGCCCTTCGGACTCAAAAATGCAGGGGGCAACTTACCGGCGAGCCATGGTTACATTGTTCCATGACATGATGCATGAAGAAATTGAGGTGTATGTTGATGATATGATTGCAAAAACCCGACCCGGGAGAAGTCATGTCAAAATCCTCGGGAAGTTATTTGATCGACTCCGTGAATTCAAGCTCCGATTAAACCCCGCCAAGTGCGTGTTCGGGGCAGCGTCGGGTAAATTACTTGGGTTCATTGTGAGTAGTAAGGGGATCGAGATTGATCCATCTAAAGCCAAGGCAATATGTGAGCTGCAACCTCCGTCAACAAAGTGAAGGAGGTCCGAGTCTTCTAGGGAGATTGAATTACATTGCACGATTCATTTCCCAACTCTCGAGACTGCTAAGCCATTCTTCAAACTCTTGAAGAAAAATGCGCAAGTTGATTGGAATGATGAATGTCGAGAGGCGTTTGATAAGCTGAAGCAATATTTGATGAATCCACCCGTTCTTGTCCCACCAATATCGAGGCATCCTTTGATTTTGTACCTCACAATCCATAGTGAGTCACTCGGTGCGATGTTAGCTCAGAAAAGTCCCGTGGATCAGAAGGAACGGGCCATTTATTACTTGAGTAAAAAGTTCACTATCTCAGAGCTAAAATATTCTGATGCTGAAAAAACTTGTGCTGCATTAGTATGGGTGTTGCATAGACTGCGACAAGTACACATTGCATTACCAGACGTTCCTCGTGACTGAGAACGATCCCATCAAGTATTTATTTAATCAACCAGCTTTGGTGGGAAAGTTAGCTAAATGGCAGGTCTTGATTTCGGAATTCGACGTGCAGTTCATGCCACAAAAATCAGTCAAAGGTCGAGTACTTGCGATATATTGGCTGAGAATCCTAGAACTTTCAATGACGATGATTGTCCTCTCGGATGATCGTATCTTGGCCATAAATGAAGATGCATGGTCTATGTTCTTTGATGGAGCTGTGAACTTGTCCGGTTGGCATGGGGGGCGTCGATATCCCTGACGGACAACATTACCCAAGAGCCGCGAAATTAATATTCCCATGCACTAACAATATAGCTGAATATGAAGCTTGTATTCTCGGACTTCAGGCCGCAATTGAAATGGGAGTGGCCAAATTGAAAGTATATGGAGCTTACGCACCGATTATACCGGACGGTAGGTGAATGGAAGACCAAGGATGCCAAATTACTACCGTATCACAAGTACCTAGAAGAGCTGGTGAAGGAGTTTGATGAAATCTCGTTTGACTACTTGGCTAGATCTCATAATCAGTTCGCTGATGCCCTGGCAACGCTGTCATCTATGTTGCAAGTCACTGATGGTTTAGAAGTTGAACCTTTGAAAATTGAGGTTCTAGCCGACCTTCTTATTGCATGGTCGTGAATAAAGAGCTTGATGAGAAGCCATGGTATTACGACATCATGAACTATATTCAAAAGCAGGAATTTCCCGAAGGGAGCACTCCAAGAGATAGAAAATACATAATGAAGATGGCCTCAAAGTTCTTCGTCAGTGGTAAGAACTTATACAAGAGATCTTATGATTCCGTCTTATTGAGGTGCGTAGATGAAGCAGAAGCTACCCAAATCATGCAAGAAGTGCATGAAGGAGTTTGTGGCCCACACATGAATGGGCACATGTTAGCCAAGAAAATTATGAGACTAGGTTACTATTGGCTTGCGCTGGAAAGTGACTGCATACAGCATGTTAGAAGTTGTCATCGTTGCCAAATCCATGGAGATAAAATAAATGTTCCTCCAACGGAGTTGCACCAGCTAAGCGAGCCGTGGCCTTTCTCAATGTGGGGGATTGATGTGATTGGCCCGATAAATCCCAAAGCTTCAAATGGACACCGGTTCATATTGGTGGCAATAGATTATTTTTCAAAGTGGATTGAAGCCACATCATATGCTAATGTCACGGCCCGAAATGTTGTGAAGTTTATTAGGCGTGACATAATCGCCCGTTATGGTGTCCCCGAAGCAATTGTCACTGACAATGGGACAAATCTGAATAACAAGTTTGTTGATGAGCTGTTCAAGTAAGTTCAAAATCAAGCATTTGAATTCGTCACCATACCGCCCACAAATGAATGGAGCTGTTGAGGCAGCTAACAAGAACATCAAGAAGATCTTGGCTAAGACAGCCGAGAATTATCGAGATTGGCATGACAGGTTACCCTTTGCTCTAATGGCGTATCGGACATCAATCCGAACATCTACCGGGGCAACCCCTTTCTCTCTAGTTTATGGCATGGAGGCAGTCTTGCCTGTGGAAGTAGAAATCCCCTCTTTAAGAGTCTTATCCCAAGTGGAATTATCCGAGGCGGAATGGACACAACAAAGGTTTGAGCAGTTGAACTCGATTGATGAGAAAAGGTTAAAAGCTCTTTGCCATGGTCAGCATATCAACAAAGAGTAGCCAAGTCTTTCAATCGGAAGGTACGGCCGAGACACTTCGAAGTGAATGATCTAGTTCTAAGAAAGGTGTTGACAATTTTTCCGATCCTAGAGGTAAATTTGCCCCAAATTATAGCGGCCCGTATATGGTGAAGAGAGTACTCCCCTGGAGGTGCCTTGATCCTTATAGAAATGGATGGTCGTGAGTTTTCTAATCTCGTTAACTTTGATCTTTGTGAAGAAGTATTACCCTTGATAGAATTTGTTGTGAATTGAAGGAGTGGATTGAATGAGATGAAAAGTAGGCCCCTGTTTCATACACGTGTCGAATTCATCTCGATAATAGGCGTGATGACTCGAGTCGGTTCAATTAAATAAAAAGAAATGCCTCGAGGACACCACCGGTGCCTCGGCCCGGTGGCATGGGAATGAAGGGGTCCGAGAACGACCGGGGTTCGATCTCGGAAACGGCAACAAGGTTGCCACATAATAAAAAAAAAAAAAAAAAACAAAAAACAAAAACAAAAACAATTTTTTTTTTTCTCTCTCTCCTCTTTTGAGCTACAAACTCTGTGTGTTCAAAGCTGATGAGTCCATGAAGTGATTGCGACCTTTCAAAAAAAGAATCTTGCATTATAGTTTTACCTGTTTCATTTACCAATTCCACTGAGGATTATCACTATCAAAAAGTTGATGAATGATGTGGAATGGATTGAACATGCTAAAAGAGACATGTCAGGATGATGAAAGGCAAGCCTTAACCTATACACAGTCCCTTGCTTATACACCGGTGAGATGAGTGTAGGAAATTCCATGTCCGTAAGGTAAAGAGTTCTCTCGCGAAAGGTACGGCGATCAAAATGATGAGAGGCGGTTCATTCTCTATCCCAAACACTACGTAATCATCCATTGTTTAAACCCTTTTGAGCCCACACACGTGGATAATTTTTAAATTACCCCTGTCAAGAACCACCCCACAATGGGGCAAGCTCGAGGTAAGATGACATCATGAGGTGAGGAAATCGATAGGAATATTCTTGCTCTCACTTGCATCAATCTTCAGGTATTGCTATTGCATTGAATTCATACGGTAATTTAAGTGCCTTAGGATGATGAAGAGCAGTTCTTTCTCTATCCTACACACTTTATCCATTGTGTAGCCCCTTGAGCCTGTAAATTCGTTTCATTTAAACCCAATTGGTGATCATCCCCCACACTGGGGCAAGGCAAAAGGCAAATGTTCAAGTAGCAGAATCCCGAGTGCCAACAAAAAATGAAAACTCCTCAAGAACCCAAATGTTGAAGCATTACATGGTTATTCAATGCATGCAGTGGGCCGAAAATTAAGGGGCATGAAAAAGCAGTGTGCCTGGTAAAAGCAAGGCCAATGCCCATAGAAAATGAAAGAAAGAGTCAAAATGAATGATTATCAGTGGAAAAAAGGGTGTATTCCCAATGGAGTGATACTCAAAGAAATCAAAGGCCGAGTTTTATGGTACTTATGAGGAAAATCTCAATAATGAAGAAGAAGACGGTGACAATGCTAAGATGATCACCAATTCTCATTCCCCTATACACTTTTTTTGAACCTAATGATCCATTCATTCCTCGACCCATGAACTTAACCTACGTTACGTCCCTTACAAAGTCTCTTTAGATTAGGGCACTGAAATTAACGTAGGAATTCAATTGCTTATAAGCATCGCTTGAAGAAGTGCGAGCAAGACCATTTCTATCTCATTCCGCAAGTTCCTTGACTTGTAAACCCGGAGGTGATTGCGAAGTATTGTTCTTTCATTAGCCTTTACTCGAAGAGTCCCTCTTTGTTGAGCCATTGACCAAGCCTATATTACAGTCCTGATAAAGACCTCTCAGATTGACAAGGTTGTACTGCTTGCGAGAATACTCGAATCCTTATCGACATGATGATGGTAAGATTGAGTGATTCCGTGATCCCACATTAATGGTCGGGACAAAATAGCCTTCGTAAGGAGAGCAAGTGAAAGTCCTTTCTAACTGAAAGTCTCATTTGGTATTCTTGAAAATCCATGTCATGAGTGAAAATTGTCTTAAACAATGATTCTCCCCAGTGGAAATTTGGTGGTGCAAATATGGTAGAACCATCATGCATAAATCTTGATTGAATGGTTAAAAGCTTCAGTGGACTTTGGAGTGTGCTGAATTGCTTATTTTTCTGGCGAATGCATGTATTTTTGCTCTAATCATGTCGATGTAATGTTTCCTTAAAGACCCAAGAGCTCCCGACATTTATGTGGCCTTTCAGAAGCCTCGAGGTGGGAACCCTCCATGAATATTGGAAGTGCATCCTCAATGTTCCAAAGCTTCTTTTTACCAAGAGGTAAGTGACTTTCACGAATATCCCAGGTTTGTCCTAGGTATTCCCCAAATTCTTGATATATGTCTCAAAACTCTTTTCGTTAAGCATTTCATTGCGGATATGAATGCTTTCCGATTTCGAATCCCTTAACCCAATTTTTTTTATATACCTTAGTCTCTGGATCTAGGTATTTCGAATCCTCTTAACCCAATATTCGTCTCACCTAACATTGAGTGTTTATTGGTTAAGTTCCCAAATTTTGACATCTCGCCCGGATCCGGATGTCTCAAAACTTTTCGTTAAGCATTTCATTCTCGGATATGAATGCTTATCAATCTTTCTCGTTATACCTTAGTCTGGATCTAGGTATTTCGAGCCCTTAAAAACTCTTGACATCTAATATTGAGGATCTGGATGTCTCGATTTGAACATTTCACTTTGGATGTGAATGTTTTTAATCTTTCTCGTTATACCTTAGTTAGGATCTAGGTATTTCGAGCCCAAAACTCTTGACATCTCATTCTGGATATGAATGCTCGGGATCTGGATGTCTCGATTTAAACATTTCACTTTGGATGTGAATGTTTTTAATCTTTCTCGTTATACCTTAGTTAGGATCTAGGTATTTCGAGCCCAAAAATTCTTGACATCTCGTCCCAAAACCTGGATCTCGGATGTCTCAATTTAAACATTTCACTGGATGTGAATGTTTTCAATCTTTCTCGTTATACCTTAGTCTGGATCTAGGTATTTCGAGCCCAAAACTCTTGACATCTCGCCCGGACCTGGATGTCTTGATTTGAACATTTCACTTTGGACGTGAATGTTCAATTTATTACCCGTTAGGCTTTTCAAGGAACTTGAGTGAGAATTGGGTACTTGTGAAGCAAATGGGTATTTATCATGTACCTTAAGATGCTCTACAACACTGATTGGTGAGCAATTATAGGTACGTTATTTCTTTCGCATCATGCATTTGCACTAGCATTTCCATGCATCATATAAATTGCATTAAAAAAAAAAAGAGATGGAATTCATTTTCCAACAAAAAAAAAATCATTCATTGCATGTGCATGGTCAAAATTTAGGTATCATATTGTCTTTGAATGCAACCTCTGCGAGCTCACCTTCAAAGAGGGGCAGCTGTTGACACCTAAATTTTACCTAATCATTTAGTAATTAGTTGCATAAAAAAAATAAAAAATAAAAATAAAAAATAGCAAAATTGCATGTCACGTAGTCGCATTTGCATCGGCACTAAAAAAAAAACAAAAAGAAAAGCAAAGAAAGAATTCTTCAATGCACACGCGAGAACTCCGGAGAAAACCTGCAAGAAGATGGGATCACAATTTTATAATATTTTAGTTTGCAAGGAATTCTCCTCTTCATGGAGAGCAAATCGGCTGGAGAAGAAAGTCCAAAGTTGCCGCCATTCTCTGTGGAACACCTACGGAATAGGGGAGACAAGTAGCCGCATAAGAAGCTTCAAGCACGAAGAAGAAAGAGGAGTTCTTCACGTCCATTGTCTCTCCCTCATTAATGCATACACATGCATGGATAGAATTCGGCGGACGTAGGAACTCTAGGGAAGCTTCAAAGAAGCAAAAGAAGCCCATATTATATTATATAATATATGCTCTCTCAAGTGTGGGTGAAGCAAGTGCGCTAAAGAAAGAAGCAAGTGATGAGCAAGAAAAGTCAAAAATTGCGGCAACCCTATAGAAGGGAGGGACAAGTAGCCGTATAAGAAGCCTCAAGCATGAAGAAGAAATAACAATCCAACGTCCATTTTCTTTCCCCTCATTAATGCATGCACATGCACTCATGAAATGGGGGACGTGAAAATTCTACAGATGGCAAGAAGATGGACTGACATTTTTATAATATTATCCTTGCTGAAGAAGATCATCGGTGGCCACCATATTTGAAAAAAAAGAACCGAACGTGAACAGCAAGGAAAAGTTACGGCCGCCTCCTGTTCACCTGTTCACACTAAAGGCGGTGGGATGCTTATAAATAAGCAAGGATCCTCGGTTAAAAGGGGAGAGAAAAATTGCCGAGAGAGGTTTGGTGAGGGCTATTAAAAAGTAAAAAAGACACACGAGTGGAGCAAAGGGGAAGAGATAAAAATGGAGAGGCTGTCGGAGAGAAAAGAGAGTGGAGATGAGAGCTGAAAAAATATTAATTGTGAGTGGGGGCTTCTCCTTCGGACAAAAAGGGAAGTCAGGCGTAGAGGCTGAACCAAAAAAAAAGAAGAAAAGGTACACCGAAAGTACAGAGAGAAGGAGAAGGGGCGTGCGGCTGCGAGAAGGAAAAGGAGAAGCGCCCACTGTGCTTCTTCTTCCCGGACTTCCCGCTGGTTCCGCTGTCCGCGTCCGCACCCGCGCCACCGCGCTCGCACCGCCGCTCCACCAACTCCACCTCCGCCACGCGCCGCCTCGCCCGCTGTGCGCACCGACCCACGACGACCCGACGCTGCTCTTTCTCCACCTACGGCTGCTACACTAAGCCAACAACCTGCGCTTCGCTCGCCCGTAGCCTCGTCCCGTCCATCGCCGCGCTCGTCGCTGCACCCCCGCCCGGCTTCAGCATCTCCTTCCGGCGAGCTCCGAGTGCGCCACCATCTCGCCCCGTCACCAGCAGGCGCGCCCGTTTCCTGTGCCCGAGCCTTCCGCGACGTCAAAAGCCAATCTCGTCGCGCCCGTTCCCGAAAGTTGCTGCTGCCCGCTCCTTCGCCGTCAGCCCACAAGTCGCTGCCGGTTCACCTTCGCCGGAGTTGCTCCTCCGGACCGACGACCCGCTTCCCCTTGGAGACCCACGACTGAACCGTGCGTGGGAGAGGAAAAAAAAAAAAACAAGAGGGGAACATTAGGTAATTTTTTTTTTTTTAATCTTTAGTTACTTTTATATATATAGTTTATAGTTTTTTTTTTTTAGTGCAGTTGTTCACTAATATTTGATTGAAATTCCAACATGAATTAGCCCCTCAAATTAGGGATTGGGAGTCCGATTTTCATGCCCGAAATCCGACTCACAATCTCTTGTAAAAATCGACAATCCAATCTCATGCCCGAGATTCGATTCGCGATTTAATTTAAAATTGACCAACCCGATCTCCTGCGCGAGATATGGTTCGTTAATTTTAGGGATTGATACTGAATGGATTGGCTGTCATGTTATTTGAATTAATTTTGGTTTTCTTCATAAAAAAAAATCAAAAGATTGCAAGTTAGAATTAGCGTATTTAGTTATTTTGGTCTCTTTTTAAAAAAAATAATAAAATAACAAAAATCCAAAAAAAGGGCATTCATTAGGGATAATAGTTTTTGGTTTTTTTTTTTTCCTAGAGTTGCACGTGTCAATTTAGAATATGATATTAGAATAGGATTTTCACTTCAAATTTTTTATAAAAAAAAAAATCCCAAAAAAGTTTAATTAACTTAGAATGCTGGTTTTTTTTAGATTGCATGATAGGATAACATGTCTCTTTAATTTTTCACTTTATTTAGTTTTTTAGTGATTTTAATTACGAATTTTCATAAAAAAATCATCATAGGATTGCATATCTCATGTTAGGTTTAGATCAATTTTTAGATTGATTGCATCTTAGATTAAAATAAAGTCTTAGTTTAAATTAGGATTTGGTATGATTTAATCCTTAGTTTAGATTGGATGGAATTTTAATTTGCCTAGGTATTTTTTTGCATTTTTCTTAATTTCGAATTTCATGAAAAATACAAAAATTTGTCTCTGAAGAAACCAGTTCCAATTTTTAGGATAGATTGCATTCTTAGGATTAGAAATATCATGTGCACATCATGTGGAATTAAGTTCATAAAATGCACGTCATGTAGAATTAGGCTCATTTAATTAAAAATTCCCATAATTATAATTAAGTCGCTTTGATTTGCATATTTGATTATTACATGTTCATTAAGAAAACACAAAAAAAAATATTTTACTCACGTCATGTAGTTTAGAACACATTGTCATCATTTCATGCTAGCTTAGATGTTACAAGTTAGGGAAGTGAACTAAAATCAATTCAAGCTGCCTGCAAAACATTTTTCAAAATTAAAAGAGAAAGGTACCGAAAGGGCGTTAGAGAAATTTAACGTAACCAAGTCCCCGTACCCAAAATCTCTGGTTCGTAGAAGTAAAATAATTCTCCCGTTATTTTGCTTAGGTGTCTAATCGACCTACCGCAAACCGATTAGTGGCGACTCCTTTTTGCATCCTAAATATTTGAATTTAAGTCGCGAGTTGGTATGGGCTTGGGAGAGCCTGAGCTAAGTCTAGGCTTAGCAATCCATTAGCCTAAAAATTCTAGGCGGTGCACCTCGGAAAATTTAGGTCGCGACAGTGACGTTTTCCAGTGGCTTCAGCATCTCCACTTCTAGTTTCATTGGATTCACTGGACAATGGAACTGCAAAAGTTGGCTCAAGGGAATCTTTATGTTCCTCTTGTGCCTCTCCTTCTTTCTCCTTCTCTTTTTCTTCTCTTCTCACTCTATCCTCTTCTTCTTCTTCTTGTCCTTCTTCTTCTTCCTTTTCTTCCTCTTCCTTTCTTTCTTCTGCTCTTCTCTCTCTCTTCTTCTCTCCTTTCTCGCTCTTCTCTCCTATCGCGAAAACTGACAAAACTCTTCAAGTCTCTCAAAGCTGCAAGGGTCATTGCATCTTCATCCTCATCATCTTAATCTTGCAAGATGACTCTTCTTTTTTTCTTTGTAGGAGCAACCATGGGCTCTTTCCCTTTCCTTTTCGCAGCAGCGGAGTCTTTGACAACCTTGACAGGAGATTTCTCCTTTATCTTTTTAAGCACCTTGTTAAGCTTCTTCAATCTCATCTTCATGATCATTTTGTATCCAATGAGCATAGGGGCAGAGTTTGTTAGACATAGGGATGCAGGAATGTGAATCTTGAAATGCCTAAACAGGCGAGTGACGAGAGCAGGGTAAGGGAGTTGACCCTTATCCTTGACCATAGTCCTGTACATGTAAAACAGGATTGTGTGTGGGAGAGAGAATCTGACTCCAGCGTTGATGGAAAATATTAATTTGGCTTCTGTCTTCGAAACATCCGTCTTGAAAGACGATTTTGGTTTGAGGCAATTGATCACCACTTTATGAAGTAGCACATTAGAGGCGCTCATCCTCATGTAGGAAATCTTGCCTTCTAAGCTTTTTTTTCGAACCAGCTCCAAAGTAGCATGAGAAGTGGACACTTTAATTGGTTGGAAACTTGATCTTTCCACCCCAATTATATCCACATCTACCACATACTCCCTATCCTTGAAGGTGAAAGAAAATCTATTCGCATCTAAAAAAGATAGATTCGAATAGAAATAAACAGTAAGTTCATGGTAAGCATTTGTGTAGTTAGAACAAAATGCCTCAAATTGCAATCGAGCTAGTTTTTCTCGAAGATTGACTTTAAGAGAGTCAAGAAAATCGAAATCCACGCTCCTAGGGTTCATAACCCCTCTTTTTAGCAATTTCAAGTAAACTCTTTTCAGTTCCTTGGAACGGAAGATGTTTCTTTCATCACAAACAGAATTCACAGCCACTCCCATTCTTGGCTGAAATTGAGAAAATAGCCTTTCATCGTCATCCTGAGGTTGATTTGCGGTGCCAAACCGCGGATCACTTGGTATGTTCTCAAAGGCTTCCTTAGCCACTCCTTTAGAAGTCACACCCAGCTTTTCCATCTTACACAAAAATATAGTTTCATTTCTAAAACCCCTTTCTTTCAAAAATCCGTCTATCAGATTCAATGGATTCCTCCCTCTTTCAGTCTCAAATAAAGAGAGCAAGCAAGTTTCGGTCTCAAGGTTCTTACGGGTTCAAAGTCTTCGACCACTTCTTCTTCTTGACTCTGTTGACTAGGTTGATCTTGTTAAGGAGATTCTTCTTCTTCGGTAAGGTCAAAGTGTATAGGACCCTTAACCCTCCTTTATGGTCCCTTGCCCATGATCCTTGAAGACTTCCTTGAAGACATACTAACTTTTTCCGGAGAAAGTCACAGATTATTCGCAAAAAGAAGAAATTTTTATGGAGTAAACAAGAGTAAAGGAGATCGCAAGTGGGAGTTTTTAATTCTAGGGTTTGAATAGTGAGAGTGAAAATGAGGACGACAAAACAGAAGTATAAATAGTAAGTGAAGAGAGGTAAATGAAGCGTTGTAAAGGAAAAGTGAAAATTGCCATAAATTCAAATGTTAGAAGAGAAAAAAAAATTTAAAATAAGTAAAAGGCAGGAGTCGATTCGGAATAAAAATATACCAAAAATAAATATAATCCAATTTTGACATATTTAGAAACTTACAAACGAATCTCTGAGTTGAAACTCCTTCAGACTTTGCGTCTAAGTCTGAACTCTTCAAGACTTTATCTTAGAGTTTGAACATTTTTAGACTTTATGATGTTTAGTCTTGAGCGAATAGATTCAAAGTGGTTTTTCTCTAGTGGCTTTGTAAATATGTCCACTAGTTGGTTTTTTGAGTCAATGAACTGAATTATCACTTCTCCATTTTGAACATGATCACTAATAAAATGATGTTTAATTTTGATGTGCTTTGCCCTTGAATGAAGAATGAGATTCTTAGTAAGATTAATGGCACTAGTGTTGTTGCATTTGATTTCTGTGCAAGAATCTTCAACTCCAAAGTCTCTTAGTTGTTGTTGCATCCATAATATTTGAGAATAGCAACTTCCAAGTACTATATATTCTGCTTCAGCTGTTGAAAGAGTTACGGTATTCTGTTTTCTTGAAAACCAATATACCAACCTATTTCCAAGCAATTGACATGTACCTGAAGTACTCTTCCTGTCCACTTTACAACCAGCTAAGTCAACATATGAATATCCAAGAAGAGTGAAGTCTCCTTCTTTAGAATACCATAGACCTAGCTTAGAAGTTGTTGCAACATATTTGATAGTATGCTTTATAGCAGTTAAGTGAGATTCTTTGGGATTTGATTGGAATCTAGCACAAAAACAAACACTAAATAAAATGTTAGGTCTAGATGCAGTAAGGTAAATAAGTGAACCAATTATACTCCTGTATAGCTTCTGGTCTACACTTTTTCCTTCTTCATCTTTGTCTAGCTTTGAAGAGTCTTGAAATTGGAGTCTCTGTCTTTTTGTAATTTTCCAATCCATACTTTTTGATAAGATCCCTTGCATACTTTTCTTGGTGAATGAAAATTCATTCTTTGGATTGTTTGACTTGTAGTCCCAGAAAGAAGTTTAACTCACCCATCATGCTCATCTCAAATTCATTCTGCATACATTTTGAGAATTTCTTGCAAAGATTTTCATTAGGAGAGCCAAATATTATGTCATCAACATAAATTTGAACAAGTATAAAATATTTTTCTTCTCTTTTGATGAATAAGGTAGTATCTACTTTATCTTTAGCAAAACCATTTTGGATTAGAAAATTACTTAACCTTTCATACCATGCTCGAGGTGCCTGCTTCAATCCATATAATGCCTTTTTTTAGCTTGAAGGCAAAATTAGGTTTCCTTGGGTTTTCAAATCTAGGTGGTTGTTCCACATAAACTTCCTCTTGGATAAATCCATTTAAAAAGGCACTCTTCACGTCCGTTTGGAATAACCTGAAATTTTTTAAACAAGCAAAAGTAAGTAATAATCTAATTGCTTCTAACCTTGCTACTGATGCATAGGTCTCATCATAGTCAATCCCTTCTTCTTGTGTATAACCTTTGGCCACGAGTCTTGCTTTGTTTCTTACCACTTTTCCTTGTTCGTTCAGCTTGTTCCTGAAAACCCATTTAGTTCTAATAATTGATTTACCTTTTGGTTTAGGAATAAATTCCCAAACATCATTAATGTTGAGCTGTCTCAGCTCTTCTTGCATAGCTTCAATCCAACTTTCATCAATCAAGGCTTCATCTATTGTCTTGGGTTCGATTTCTAAAACAAGTGCCAAAGCACTAGACTCTTCATGCCTTTTGGATCTTGTGCGAATCCCTTCATCAATATTGCCAATAATGAGATCCATGGGATGACTAGACTTATGCTTCCAGTTGCTAGTTGGTTTGAAATTTTGCTGATCCTCTGTTTCAGTTGGAGCTTCTATTTCAGTTTGTTGTTGAACTTCTGAAGTTTAATCCTCTTTGGGGGAATTAGATTTTGTAACTTGCGCAGGTTCAGATTCTTCAAGTTGAGTCTAATCAGTTTGATTTTGCATTGAGTCTTGAAACTTTACATTCATGGATTCTTCCACAGTTTGAGTCTTCTCGTTGAACACTCTATAGACTTTGCTTGAAATTGAGTAACCAAGAAAAATTCATTCATCTGATTTCTCCTCAAACTTACCAAATCGATCATTTGCATTCTTTAAGATAAAACACTTACAACCAAACACATGAAAGTAAGAAACAATTGGCTTCTTTTCTTTGAATAACTCATAAGGAGTTTTCTCCAGAATAGGCCTTAAAAATACTCTGTTAATAATATAACAAGTAGTTGATACAGCTTCAGCCCAAAAACGAGGAGAGATATTACTTTCAATTAAAAGAGTTCTTGTCATTTCTTATAAAGATCTGTTTTTTCTTTCAATGACTCCATTTTGCTGTGGAGTGTAAGGGGATGAAAAGTTATGCTGAAAACCAGAGTCTTCACATGTGACGTCCCAGGGCGTCACGTACTAAGCGCAAGCAGAATTAAAATTATAATTGATATCTAATTAATCTTGCACACTTCATGTAATTATCACATAGCAATTATCATTGAAGGTTAGCATGTAAAACATGGATTATTTAAAAATCCTAAATTTGTAACATGAAGTTATCCTGCAATTCGTAATATTAGCCATTCACATACATAAAATTAAACTAGACCATAAAAGACCTTCTTTCATTTACTATCATCGGGGCTTTACAAAATTTATCCACCTGAACTTTTCTATTTCCATGTTCCTCGCCTGTATATTTACATCGTGTACAATACAAAAGTAAGGCACATCAAAGTCAGGGATAGGGGTAAGGGTGTCTACTCCACAAACTTCCCATACCAGCCCACGTCCTACAAAAAACAAAAGTCTATTGTCTAGCCTTCACATGAACTCTGGCGTCTAGGCGCCATCCATCCTGTCTCCAGGTCCACCTGCTCCGAAAGGTAATGGACCGAACATCTCGCCATCGTGGTTAAGGAACCATGCTATAAACTTCATCGGGATCAAGCTAGCTCTACCGTCGTCCAACCATAAAATAGCTTCATACTTGGAAAACGTCATGTCTATGTCAGGATCATATACATCGTGAAAAGAAACGTCAAGGCATGCTACCACTCCATATCGTGCAACCGGAGGTACATCCATGCCTTCAATCTGAAAATGTAAGGTATGAGCAAACATCCTTGCCTAGTAAAGAATAATAGAGCTCTACTCTAAAACAATCCATAGCCATCAAAGTCACAGGCAAATCATCAAACAATTAGGACACTAAGAGAACATAATGCAAGCATGAACAGTACTAATGCATCATATAAGAAATCACTTGACATGCATCCATCCCTATGCTTAACCTTCACAAATTCAATCTACAATGCAATCATAATAGATGAACTCACTCGCCAAATATAATTAGCTTTTAGTGTGCATAAAAATCCACCCTCGAATAAGTCACAACCGGGACACTACCGGCCTGATCGAGTCACTTACAGAAGGTACGTTATCTGGACTTCCACAATTCCTCTAATTGTGGGCATCTCACTCTGAGGCATCCCGGTATCAACCAAACCAAGGTCCTCCCTAATCACACACAAGGGCATCTCACTCCGAGGCATCCCGGTATCACACAACCGAGGCATCCTTGATCACACACAAGGGCATCCCAAACTTCAGGGGGCATCACCGGTAACTCGGTACCGATGGATCCGTTCACCATTTTAAGCACACGTTTCACACCACACCTTTGGTTTAATGCATATATCGTATGCAAAAGAAAAGACTCCTAAGCATCTATCTAACTCTCATGAACCTAGCACACGTGCGTGTCCGGATTATAAGATAAAATCCATCATGGACATGTCCCATACCATGCCGGACAAATATTTATCCCATAATCAAGCACTATGCACCGCACTCATTGCACACGCATGATTCTATATGCACTTAAACCTCTTTTGACATATGAGACTCACTCATACACAGCTAACATCTAATATGAGGTTTACTAGTATCCATGTTCAGTATACAAGTCCAATTTATAAGTTGTTACACCTAACATGTATTCTCGGTACAAGCAGTATATTAGCTAAATGGGCAGTTTCGGTTTTAAGCATGAAAGACTTATCAAGTCTTATCGAAATGATACCAAATTTTAGTATGTTGTATTTAAGACATAGTATAACATTTTTCATGAAGGAACTTAAGTCTAGTTCTCGCTGTATTAAGAGTAACAGTTAACATAATCCTCACTAAAATCCTGTACTTAGTCCAGATTTTCTATCTACAAAGGAAAATCGTTTTACTAATCAATTCTCATCCATTTAATCTCAAATTTTGACACGTTATTCCTTAAGATGTGTTCTACAGTTTTCATTAAGGATTCAAAGTTCAATTCTAAACAGATAATTACAGAAATTTCATATAATCTGCAAAGGTCATCCAATTTTCACAAAAACAGTTTACTAGTCTTACTAAATTCACTTCTTTTTCTATGTTTATAGGTCCATATGGTTATAACTTCTTGTATAACACAACCCTATGGATGTTCTAGCATGTAGAAGGGCTTCTTTCCCATATCCATTAACAAACATGAGTGAAATTACACGCAAACAGAACATTACTCACTCGGTTTCGCCTAAACCGAATAGGATCACATGCTCTTCACACTTCTAGTTCAACTAGACCACTTATCATCCACAATTCTCCTAGCACAATGCTTCGGCACTTCCTCACAGCAACTCAATACATCTCCATCATGTCTTTTTCTAACATTTAATCCAATCCACGGCTCGACTCAAGGCGTTGTTGCACCCGTGAACCGTATAACACATTTCTAGCCAAAACTACACATTCGGCTTCCATCTTGACACCTCGCTCAACAAAACGGCACACAAACACCATAAATCTGAACATACAGGACAAATAAATGACGTGCAATCACTTCTACTTTCAATCTAGCACTCACCAAGCTCAAATCAAACACAAAACAACAACTACAAGCTATATCCATCCTTGTTTGGTTAGATTCACAAGCTTCCTTGATAAAACAATGGATATGTTTTAATTTAGAGCTAGATTATTCCTTACCTTGCTTCGGCTACTCAACTATACTCGGATTCTTCAAAATCAACACTAAAATCCAACATGCAAGATGAAGAATTTCGGCCGGCTCCTCTTGTTCTTGCTTCGGCCGAGAGGAAGAAAAGATGAAGATGGTGAAATGTGATTTTCGGTTTTGAGGAGAGAGAGAGAGTTTCCGGTTTTTAAATGAGAGAATGAGGTCTACAAGGCTAGTCTTAGGTTAGGGGGTAATGATTAGATTGTAATGATGAATCCCTAGCTTCAGTTTTTGAAGAAAACCGTGGGTGCAAGTGAGAGATCTGAGAGAGAGAGAGAAAGGATTAGTGTCGTGGCTTCGCGCATGGAAATTTTCCATCATCTGTTGATCGTCGTTCATTAATAGTTAATCAATGTCATTAGTTAGTTCATTAGCTTCAGATATTTTCATCTAATGATCTTTTGTTTCTACTTAATCTCAGTTATACAAAATGATAACACATTGACTAATCAAAGTTAGTCTATAAAGAAATCAATCACAAAAGAATGCTAAAATTATAAGTAATCCACTAATCAATTCACTTAACTATGATTTATAAGTCTTAACTAAAAATATAATTACTCGGGTCTAATTATCTATTCCTGGCCCAACGGGCTCAATCTAAAATTATCCGGCCCACTAAACTTATTAATATTGTAATCCCGAACCTTGGCCCATCTCCAGCCAATTCCAAGCCCAGCTTTCTTGGCCCAATCCATAAGTTCAGTTCTAAAATAAATGTGCGGCCCACTAACTCTCAAGCCCACACATCCTACAAAGTCCATTGGGTTCACTTTTTGGCCCATTCTAAATAAATCTAAGTTTCTAATAATCTAATTAAGCTAATGACGGTCGGTGAAATTTTGGGATGTCACATCACAAAACTTAGCAAAATCTTGATTTTCAAATTCACCTCCATGATCTGTATGAATACTTGTAATCATATAACCTTTTTCATTTTGAATTTTCTTGGCAAACTTAGAGAAGTAAGAGAAAGCTTCAAACTTACTTGAAAGAAAGAACACCCAAGTAAAACGAGAGTAGTCGTCTACTATTACCAAACAGTATCTCTTTCCACTAATGCTTTTAGTTCTAGTTGGTCCAAAAAGATCCATATGCAGAAGCTGCAACACATGTTTTATGGTTTGAAAGAATTTCTAACCTGTTTCCCCAACACACAATGTGTGCACAGGTCATGTTTTTGATATTTTAGGTTGGGTAGTCCTTGAACAAGTTTCTTGGAGGGTATCTTTGCAATTTGCTTCATGTTGATGTGTCCAAGCTTTCTGTGCCAAAGATTAGCTTCATCTTGAATAGATATCAAACATTAAGAACTATTAGATTTTATATCTAGGAGATAGATATTTCCATGTCTTCGTCCAGTGAATGATTGAGAGAGATCTTTGCTGATTCTAGAACATGTATCTTCTTGGAAATTGATTTTGTATCTAGTGTCACACAGTCGACCGATGCTCAGAAGATTGTAATTTAAACCTTCGACCGAGGAAACATTGTTGATTGTGAGATTTCATATTTTCACGGTTCCACATCCAACAATTTTTCCTTTGTTGTTACCACCAAAAGACACTCTTCCTCCTTTCACTTGGAAGAGATTTGTAAAACAAGATGAATCTCCAGTCATATGTCTTGAGCAGCCACTCTCTAGGTATCATTTGATTTTCTTCTTGATAATGACCTATAGTTATATGAAGAACTCAAGCTTTTTTTGGTACCCACACTTTCTTGGGTCCAACATTATTAGTACTAAACACAGTCTTTGCCCATTCTCTCTTAATAGGTTTACAAACTTTAGGACATTCTTTCTCAAAGTGTTTTGAGCTGTTACACTTCGAGCACTTGAAAGCACTTTGCCCAACAAGATTTACAAAAGCCTTTTGAAAATGGTTCTTGTAAAATGACTTTGTGGGTCTATTTTTAATTCTTTCCTTTACCTTTGGAAATCAATCAAAGGAATGGTTTCTGATATCATTCCCAAGCCAGACTTATTATGGTAAGGTCTTTGGATTGTAAGAATTTTATCTAACTTTTCAAATCCCATTGAAAACTTTTTAGTGATATTCAAAATGTCTTCTTTCAAAAAGGTATTTTCTTTTGAAAGAGAACTTTCAATTTCTTTTGTATTAGCAAGACTTTTGTTTAAGTTTTCAACTTTTTCAATCAAAGAAATTTCCTGTTGTGTCAGTTTGGAATTTTCCTTCTTTAGTTCGGAAATTCTCTTAAGAGAGGCTTTTAGGCTAAGACAAAGTTCATCTATATACTTTGAGACTTTAGTATGAATCTTTAAATTACTAACCTTGACCTCACTGTCTAAGTCTGAGTCTAAGTCTGTGTCTGAGTTTGAGTCTGATTTTGTCATAAGACAGATATTGGCATAATCTTCATCACTATCTTTGCATTATGTGTCGCTCCATATTTCAGCTTTGAGAGCTTTCTTGAATTTTTTTTTGTTTTTCCTTTCTTTTTCTTTAGCAAAGGACAGTTGGGTCTGATGTGTCCCTTTTTCTTGCATTCGAAGCAAACCACATCCTTGTTGGTTTCATCTTCTTCATTTGATTTCCTTTGAAATCTTTGATTGCCCTGTTTATTCCAATCAAACCTTTTTCCTTTCCTATTCAACTTCCTGAACTTCCTTATTAAAAGTGCTAGCTCTTCATCATCCAAGTCATCTTCAAAGTCTGTATCATCAGAATCATTGTTAGATTTTAAAGTGATTGACTTCTTACCTTTGGGATCTATTTCCTCATTGATTTGCTTGACTTCATATGAATGAAGTGTGCCGACCAATTCATCTATAGAGAGGGGCATAATCCTCTGTGTTTCCCTTATAGAAGTCTTTACGTGGTTCCAATCTTTGAAAAGTCCTCTCAGCAACTTATTAACCTTCATTGGTCCTAAGATTGGCTGTCCCTGATATGCTAGGCCGTTTATAATTTCTGTAAAATGACTAAACATGTCAGTAATGGATTCTCCTAGCTTCATCTTGAAGGCTTCATACTATCCAAGTAAGATATTGATCTTTGTTTCTTTAACTCGATCAGTTCCTTCATAGGTGACATGCAACCTGTCCCAGACTTATTTGGCTATTTCACAAGATGAAATTCTATTATACTCAGTAGGAGATAAAGCACAGTATAATGAATAAATAGCTTTAGCATCGAGAGCTTGTCTCTTGATTATTTTGTTTGTGATAGTTCTCCGGCATTTGCTATTTCTTTTTCTACAGTCGATGTAGCTTTAGGAATGATTCCTTTTTCTACCACATCCCATTTCAGGGGATCATTCGATCTTAGGAATGCCTTCATCTTGTTTTTCCATATGTTATATTCCTTTCCATCAAAGTAGGGTGGTCTGGTGTTGCTTTGGTCTTCAACCAAACCTGGAGCCAAAATATTAGCCATAGATCTTTAGCTTAAGAAGTATAAACACTTCCAACAGTTAAGCACAGAAGCTCTGATACCAATTGAAAAGAGGCTAGTAAACACACCTAGAGGGGGGCTAAATAGGTGTATTAAAATTTTCTTTTAAAGACTTTGAAAAAATTCAATCGACTTTGAAAAAATTCAATCAACTTTGAACACAAGCTCAGAATGTAAAAGACTTGGGATAAAACTATGAAACAATTGAATCAAGCATCAAGTAAAATAAGGAGATTAAGGTAAGAGAAATTGAACACAGAGGTTTATAGTGGTTTGGCTTAATCTAAGCCTACGTCCACTCTCCCGCGCTAACAGCCCATCGGCTGGATTTCACTATGAGTCAAAAGAGATTTGTACAGCTTGTAGTCTAGACTTCCTCAGTGGAGAGTCTCAGCTAATTTTCACAAATTCTCACTGTATGCTTCTCTCTTTTGTACACAAATATAGCTCGAAGAATGAGAAGGCAAGGAATTACAGAGATTCAGACTTTGAAATCTTTCTATCAGCCACACACCAAACAACGAAAAGTCCACCTTTAAATACTCCCTCGTGCCTTCATATTCGTTGGCACATTCCAAAGGAGTTCTTCCAATCTATCCATTGGAATGAATCAATTAAGGAGATCTTTGAGTTGTTGATTAAATGTAGAAGATAACTCGTCAATCCTGCTCGCTCATACAATCAGGATCTTGAGTTTCCATAAGTAGAACCTTCCAAGTTTGCTTGCTCTTCAAAAAGGATATTCAAATCAAAGTAGATCCCAATGAGAATAACCGAATAATTTTGAAGCTATATCTAGCTATAAGATCTTCCATAACCAAATAGAACGAATCTTCAAAGATATAATTCCATCTGCAAGAGTCATAAACCTTCGGTTTGGAAATTGTCAACTCGGGCAGACTTTGAAACTTGAATCTGGTTGACTTCGGACTTTGATGACAGAGTCTGGAGTTCTTTAGACCTAAACACTTGAGTCTTGAAGTCCTCAAACCAGACTGACGGAGATGATTTGTTAACTTCAAAACAGTAAAGGAGTTTTCTCCAACAGACTTTGGGCTGCAAAGGCTTGCCAGACCAATGGAAAGAAACTATGGGCTATGGAAGCACACCATGTCAATGAAAAAGGTTTCAGGCTACAAAAGCATACCGTGTCGGTTAATAAGAACTTCGAGCTATGGAAGCACGTTGATTTGATAAGGGGATTATGAGCTACAGAAGCACACCATGTCGATGAAAAGGACTTCGAGCTATGAAAGAACGCCAGGTCAGGATCTCCGGGCTATGGGAGCATGCCGTGTCAATTAAGAGAGACATGGGGCTATGAAAGCATGTCGAGTCAAAGAAAGGGACTCTGGGTTACGAAAGCACACCATGTCAATATAAATGGACACTGGGCTATAAAAGCATGCCGTGTTAATTAAGATGACCATCGGGCTATAAAAGCACGCCAAGTTGATGAAAAGGTCTTCAGGCTACAAAGCACGCCAAGTCATATCAAAGAACTTCAGGCTATAGAAGCACGTTAAATCAATTAAGAGGGACATCGGGCTACAGAAGCACGTTGAGTCAATGAAAAGACTCTAAGCTACGAAAGCATGCCAGGTCAATATAAAGGAACTCCGAGCTATGGAAGCATGCTGGGTTAATTAAGACAGACATCGAGTTATGGAAACACGCCAAGTCGATGAAAGGGACTATGGGCTATGGAAGCATACCAAGTCAATATAAAGGAACCCGGGCTATGGAAGCACGCCGGGTCAATTAAGAGGGATATCGGGCTATAGAAGTACGTTGAGTCGATGAAAAGGACTTCGGATTATGAAAGCACGCTAGGTCAATATAAAGGAACTCCGAGCTATAGAAGCATGCCGGGTTAATTAAGAGAGACATTGGTCCATGGAAGAATGCCGAGTCGATGAAAGGGACTCTGGGCTACGGAAGCACGCCATGTCAATATATTTGAGCAATTAATTGTTGCTAATGGAATCGGGTCTGGCCCGATTGTTCTCGGGCCCTAGCCAAAGCCAGCTTAGCGATGCTCGAATGATGCTCAGTTGTTGGAGAGAAATGTATTTAGTTCTTGCGGATCCACCACATGGGATCCGTTGCCGACGTGGTGGGGCCGACCAATCAATGTTGCTCGCTCACATGCTTTAAGCTCATCTCGCTCGGTGCCATGCACCTGTGTATATCTTACTTTACTATTCATCAGTTAGACCGTTTGTCGCTGTCGGGTGGCATATTTCTTGCATTAAACATATTCACAAGAGAAGGGAACGAAAGCAAGCATCGAGATATATAAAATTTTCTTAGATTTTTTTGTCACTAGTGATTTTGGATGGAAGAACTTAAAATCGGGATAATTTTATGAATCTTGTAATTGACAATACATTTAGTGTGCGTATATCTCACTTTTCGTTTAGTTGGTTAGATCATTTATCATTGCCACATGATGTATTTCTTGCATTAAACATCTTTTCGAGAAAGAGAGGAAAGAAAGTAGGCGTTGAATTATATAGAATTTTCTCGAACTTTTTTGTCGAGAGTGTTTTGAAGGGAAGAACTTAAAATTGGAATAATTTTCTAAATCTTATAACTACTGAGATTGCATTTAAGTCGTAAAACTTAGAACACTCAGCATTCTTAATTTCTAAGGCACAACTCATCTATCATATTGAATTCACCATCATTTAAGGGCTGCTCTCCACATCCACAAGTACTCAGGTTGAGGAATCATTTATAAAAGGCAGTACTCTTGCTGTTGGTTAGTGACTCGAACCTGAAGATATCAGACTTTTGGCGCAGCACGGGTTTTCAAAGACAATGAATCCCATGCAAAGGCAAATACGATTGTCAATAGTATGTACCTACAATGTGTTGAAGTATATGTGTTCCAGTTTGCACGTGCCGTATCCTGAAGTTACAGTTTATTGGAGTGATGACAGCAGCAGCTATACGTATCCTGATACGTAATGGGCGGTCTTTTCTCCCCGAGATCGAAGATTCTCAGATTTGGAGTAATGATGTTAGAGATCGTACGGGGAAATGAAGAATGTTGGCTTGTATCCTCCAGGCCGTTCTTGAATATGCTAGGATGTGTTAAAAGTTATAAAGTGCAGCATAATGTATTTTCGCCTTCCACACCTTCCTAAAATGACAGCATATGACGTTACTTTTCTCTAGGCATGGTGTCTGTGGATAGAAGGCAAGGCCTCGAAGCAATTTGACAAGCAATTATATCAAACAGACTTGCTCAATTGAGGTAACACATTGTGTTCAACAGCGTCCTCTGTGTGCCAGAAAGAGTGGCAGATAGACGGATGATGTTGGTTTTCGTTCTTTTCCCCTGCTGAACAGCAAGACACTTACACTCTTCACTATCACACATACGAATAGAGAAGATTGGTCGGATGAGATGGGGACGCGCTCTATTAAACAAGTAACCACGACCAGTTTATATAGTGGGCTATTGATATTCACTCCTTATTAGACGTAAAAACATGCAAAAGGGCTATAACAAGCAGTTCATGGCAAAATTATCTTCAAGAGTTGTCATCGAGGATCTACTGCTTGGTAGATGTCAGGATCTACTGCTTGGTAGATGTCGAGATCATAACTGCCCAGGAACCAGTTTCAGTATGCTTTTTGTACGAGTGGAGTGTACACCGCTTGGAAGTTTGTGGAGTCGCTCTTTGATTTCCTAGCACAGAGCAACTTGGTCATGTGAAAAAAAAAAAAAAAAAAAAAACACCCAGATTGTAGATGAACTGAATGGAGGATTTTGGCTGATTCAGTTTTGAGACGACATTTTGTCAGTGGAACGATGATGTACAAATACCAGACGATCAAAACAGAGCACTTTCCCATAGAGTAAATTTGCCCCACGACATTGCTTTTGAGGGTTGAAATGCCACTACCATGCGACAGAAGAGAGCCAACAAACCATATAAAATAAGCAAATACTTGTGATTTCATCTTGAACTTCTTTAGAATCACATTCTAATGAACAAGAAAATGATGAAATTGTATAAGAAACACCCTCGACCAAATGTCTCTTCATTCGAAGAAGGTTGCTTTCATTTCTAATTCTGCAGATACTAGCTGCTGAAGTCTGCCTCCGGACTTTCAACAAAAATTTGCAAAAAACACGCAACAAATTGTCATTGGCTTACTAGCCAACCTTGAAGGTCCAGCTCTTGTTTGAGTTAGTTTGGCACAAGCTCCATAAAGCAAAAACTCCTAGAGATACACCCATTAAAATTAGCAGATCGTCAATTTCATCAAGAAACATATCATTCGGGATTTGGACTTCATTTATCAGCAACTGGACTGCAACTATAGGCAGATTTTGGGGCAGTCTGTTGCTCAATTGCTCATTTACTTCAGGAGAAATTTTTCTTCTTAGAGAATGAAAGAAGAAGAAAGGGACACGTTCTGGGCAAGAAGAAAGAAAGTGCTTGAAGCTACTTTCTTGCAGTCGAAACATGTGAAAAGCAAGTGAGAAATGAGCTTGAAAGAAGCTAGCAAGCTAGATGACAGAAGCAAGAGAACGACTGGTTCAACAATTCGACAGTGCATGTGAATTGCATATGATTCAAGATCTGGCCTAGACTACTTCCCTCTCTTCAACTTCAAGACATTCTCTCTCTCTCTTTTCAATTTGAGAGTTGCCACATCGATTCATGGAGGGCTGCAACGTCGAGATCCCTCGGTACTTCCTTTGTCCGATATCCCTGTAGATCATGAGGGACCCCGTGATGACTGTGACAGGCATAACCTACAAGAGCGAGAGCATCGTGAAGTGGCTGTCCAAGTCCTCCGACGGTGACACGGTAGCCACGTGCTGTGTGACCAACCAACCACCGCCGAGGGCGTCCAGCCTCACCCTGAACCACATGCTCCTCCAACTCAACAACGCGAAGAACCATGTCGATCGAATCCCGACCCCAAAGTCATCCCTCAAGAGGGGTCGCGTCCTGAAGCTAGTGAAGGAGCTCACGGTCGAGCTTTTAATTGTCGAGGTGATGAAGGAGTTGGAAGGACTGGCGAAGGAGAACAAGTAAAACCGGGCGTGCATGGTCAAGGCTATAACAACATCGAATCAAAGACCTAATGAGCACTGAGCGAGCGCCATAGCAAAGAGTGAGCACTGGAGAGAGCAAAGATGAGGGCTGCAATTTTGAATTCACGAGAGGAAAGGAGAGAGAAAACATCATCCTTCCTCTTTCAGAAAGAGAAAAAGGAGGAGAGAGGAAGGGAAATGACTCTCCGCGGCAATGCAGCCCTATTATTGGGGGAAATTTTTGAATAAAAAAAAGAAATTCATATTTTCTATTTGAAAAATGCAGTGGTTCCCACTTGCTGACATGGAGCCACGTGGAGCTTCCTCATTGGTCGAGGATCACATTGACCAGTGCTCCAGGACCACCTAATATTTTCTCCTTATGGATTAGTGGCGTGGGAGCACGACATGGCAAGGTCGACCAATCATCGTCACTCGTGTGCTATGAACTTGTCATGACCTCCTTTTTTTTCGGCGCCCGTAATTAGGTACGGGTGCCTGCCGAGGCTAATGATTTGACTAGGTCTATTATGCTTAGCCTAGACTCTCCTAAGTTTGCCAATTTACGACTTAATGGTCCAAATTTTTAACCTGTAAGTTAATTTTAAATGAACTCACTACTAATCGGTTTGTGGTGGGTCGATTAAAAACCCAAGTGAAGTATCGGGAGAAATACTCACTCCTACGCAACCAGAGAAATTAGGATCGGGGACTTGATTACACTAGTTAATCATTAATGCCCTTTCGGTACCTAATCTTGTTCAAACCCTAAGGCTTTTTGGATTTTTGAGGGATTTTCCATGCATTTATGAAAAAAAAAAAAGAACATTTTTGGGCATTTTTCTCATTTTTGGGACATAAAAAGCATTTTTTGGATTTTTGATCTTTTTCTAAAATTATAAATCATTTTTTGGCTTTTTCTGACTTTTTTTTGGCTTTTTTGGGAAAATATGGCTATTTTTGATTTTTTTATTTTCTCGAAAATAAATTATTTTTTGGCTTTTTTCTTAGTTATTTTTATTTTTATTTTTCTATTTTCTGCATTTATTGTTTTATTTATTTTAAACAAATTATTTATTTTTATTTTTTGGTTTTTTTACTTTTTTTTTTTTTAATTTCTAGAAAATAAATCATTTTTTATTTTAAAATAAATTATTTTTATTTTTATTTTTTGGCTTTTTCTCATTTTATTTTTATTTTTGGAAAATAAATTATTTTAAAATATTATTTATACTATAATATTATTTTTATATTATTATAATATTATTTGTTGGCTTATTTATTTATGTTTTTTCGATTTTTTTGACTTTTTTTTTTTTTTACAGGCCCATCCGGGATTTTTTTAATAAAAGGGATGCCCGGCCCGCACAACAAAAACTAGGCCTACTTTTGAACGAGATGGAGTGCCCGGCCCAAGCCCGAATCCAGCTTGACCACCTGACCCGAATCGATGAAACCCTAGAGAACCGGGTCCCGCACCCAACTTGGGCTTGACCCGGTTTCGCGGCCCCCTCCCCTCCCGTCTATCTGTGGTGCTGATCGGAGAGTTTGGGGGGTCAATTGGCGGTAGCCTGGCGTTCGGCGGCGACGGAGGCTAGGATTTCGAAAAAGGGGGGGAGCCTCCGAGCGGCGGCAACGGAGACAACCGCGTGGGTTGAGATGCAAGGCGAAACAACGATTAGGGTTCTGAGGGAGGAGGGAAGCCTTCGAGCCGCGACGACGAGGGTGGCGATGGCATACGGCAGTAAATGGCGACTGAGCTCATACCTATCTTAGTCGATTCCGCGATGTAGGGCTTTGATTCGGTCGAGTCTTTGAACAGCTGTAGGTTTGTGTCGGGGAAGTAGCGGCTGGTGTCGGGTGGCAGCCGTGGCAGCAGCGAGGCGCGAGGGTGACGGCACCGACAGCGCCTCCTTCCTCCTCGGATCTGGCCTTCTGTCCTTCGATTCTTCTCTCGCTCAGCCCCTACCTCGTGGATCCAGAACCCACTCGCCCAGAGCTCCTCCCCCTCGGGCTCGCTTGCCGCCGGCCTCCTCGAAGTCTCTTAGTGGGAGGTCGGCTAAGCTCGCGACCCAATTTCTGCCTTGCTCGCTCTTTGAGTTCCCCAAAGTCTCTCAAGGGATCTCTCTGAGCCTGTTGGTTGTTGAAGAAAAATCCCTTAAGTGTTTTGAAGCTAACAAAACATCCTTGTCAGTTAAGTCTGAAGAATCCAAGACTCAGTTGCTAAAGTCTGAAAAGTTTTAGACCCAAGTGTTTCCGTCGGAAGATTTCCTGTCCTAGGTGTTTCGGTCTGAAGATCTCCAGACTCTATCAAAGTCTGAAGTCTTTCAGACTCAGTTTTGCGAAGTTTGCCCAAGCTGACAGCGGTTTAATCTAACGGTTTAGGAATTCAAAGATTGGATAATATCTTCCTTAATTCGTCTAATTCATGGAAGATCACTGGTTGAAACTAAGCTCGAAGATTTCTGGATTTATCTCGAATTGATCCGTCGAAGAACAAGCAAGATTTGGAAGGTTCTACTTTTGGAAACTCAAGATCCTGATTGTATGGGCGAACAGGATTGACGAGCTATCTTCCACTTATATTCGACAGCTTGAAGATCACCTTAATTGATTCATTCCAATGGGTAGATTGGATGAACTCTTTTGAAAAGTGCTAACGGTTATGAAGGCACGAAGGAGTATTTAAGGTGGAGTCGTTGTTGTTCGAAAAGTGTGCGCCGATAGAAAAATTCGAAGTTCGAACCTCTGAAACTCCTTGTTCTCAAAATCTCTTGAGCTTTAGTTGTGTACAAAAGAGAGATACTTACAGTGAGAAATTGCGAGAGCTGTAGCAAAAACCTTATATTGAAGAAGTCTAGATCGTAAGCTGTATAATTTTCATTTGCTACATAGTAAATACAGCCAAAGGGCTGTCAGCGTGGAGAGTGGACGTAGGCTTACAATAAGCCGAACCACTATAAACTTCGGTGTCAAAATCTTCTTACCTTATTCTCCTTATTTTATTGCTGCATGATTTAATTTACTCTAATTTTATTTTAAGTCGAGGGATTTGGGTTAAAGGTTTGAAAAGAAATTTATAAACACCTATTCACCCCCCTCTAGGTGTATTTACTAGCCTTTATCAATTGGTATCAGAGCTTGTATGTTTAATTGTTGGAAGTGTTTATACTTTCCAAGCTAAAGATCTATGGCTATTATTTTGGCTCCAAGTTTGATTGAAGGTCAAAGCAACACCAGACCACCTTACTTCGATGGGAAGGAATACAACGTATGGAAGAACAAGATGAAGGCATTCCTAAGATCTAAAGATCCTCTTGTGTGGCATCCTCGTTTTTATCTTAGTAACTTATTAAGATGTGTGATGGTGATAGATTTAATTGGGAAATTCTAGCCATATGTCTTGTGAGTTGTAATTAAATTATTTTGGGTAAACTTAGTGGCTATGAATCTTCGACTGACTAGTGTGTGTGTAATTAAATAAATTCATGAACACCTATGTGTTTCACGGCCAAAGACTAATTAGATTAATATGCAAGTCTTGTAATTAAGTGGAATTGGGCTCAATTAAACCCAAGAGGGGAAAATAAAAACTTGCAACTTCGGCCAAGGAGGGAGGACACCCGGTGGGTGAGCTGGCCGTTGCCCCTTCCGCGTGTCACCACGCATGCTCCCTAGATTAATCTTCATCATTGCTTAATTTAGGAGAGAGAAACCGTGAGTCCACCGTCCTTAACCCCCTTGTCGACCGAAGAGAGAGAGAGTGAGAGAGTGAGAGAGGAATTGAGAGAGAAAGAGAGCTCGGCGAAGGAGGAGAAGAACCGAGAGTTTTTGCGCCGTGGACCGCCATTTCTTCACCGAATTCAATCAAACAAAAGGCAAGATAATCTTTCTAGTCCTCTCATGCTTCTTGTGTTGTGATTTAGAGGTAGAAATCGTGAGCTTACCGACTGAAATGACGAAATTTTGAGGAAGATCAAAACCGGGTAGGTTCGGGTTTTCAAGAACCAGTGTGTGCGGTTTACTTGCATGTCTCTGTAGAGTGTGTTAGAGGGAGAATTGAGTCTCGATTTCTTCAAGGAAGTTGTTGTACACTTCCTGAGATGCAACATAGTCAAAAATGAGAATTTTTGAAGGTGATTTAAGGGGTGAAAATCGAATTCTTTGGAGACGGGGTGTTCTCGGGCGAACCAGTGAACCCGTCTGGATGATTGCTAGTTGTTCACATGGTTACAGGGGGAATTTCAAGTCGGTTTCTTCTAATGAAATGTTGCAGACATTCTGGGTAATCACATACTAAAATTTGAGCTTAATTAGTCTAGGATAGCTAGGTGAATTTCCTGAATCTTTCTGCCGTTGAAATCGGGAAGCTGCCGGATAGAGTATCAGTTAACCCTGTTGGCTTAATGCGTGTTGTTCATGTGGTTCTGTGGGGTATCTCAATTAAATGTCTTCTAATGAATTGTTAGGGACTTCATGATGCATATTGTGGTAAAATTTGAGCTTATTCCAGTATGTGTAGCTTATGATTTCGAATTTCCTTTATTTGCTTGTATGCTGGAATTTTATCCGAGAAAGAGTCAGTAGGTTGTGGGTAGTTAAACCATGTTTTCTCTGATGAATTTGATGTCGACCTTCAAAGAGAAGTTGTAGGAAATGAACCTGTCTACAACATATCCAAAAATGAGATAAAAAGAGTGAATTTAAGTGGGTGATTTCGAATTATCTTGTTAGCCGTGTAAACTGTGGGTGTCTAAACGTGCGTTGTAGATTGTCGATTTTTAAACCATGTCTTGTGGACCGAATTTGAAGATAATATCTTCTGATGAAATGTTTGTTTATCTTTTGGCTATGACATATGAATTTCTGAGAAATTTTCAGGGCAATTTAGTGCCTCAATTTCGTGATATCTTAAAGTGGGGAAATCTGGAATTTCCTGGACATGTGCTGAGTATGGCGAAACTGAATGTAGCATCATTATATACTCAAATAATATTTTCCTAAGTATAAATGACCACTTCATTTGCTGTTTTATGTATGGACTTAGGCTATTATGTCTAATAGTGATTTACATGAGGTATTAAGAGTTTCTTAATTGGATTATATGCTGGAATTATGGGAATTTCTCATAAATATCCTATGCTGATTGTAATATGGGCTGTGTTGGATGAGTATGCATACAAATTCACCATGAGCATGCTGGAATTTAAGAAATAATTTCTTGAGGCGCATGGATACTTGTCATGTGCAATTGATGAATGGATATCTATTGTTAAATTCACTTGATTCATATGCTGTACATGCTGTGTTTGTGATTGAACAATGAGCTGAGCATGTAGACCTTTGGCATGTGAATGTGATAAATGTATGCATTGCTGTCATGCTTGAGTTCCATGGACATGTTTGTGAATCATGCATGGAAAAAGAGACTGTTGCATGACATGCATTGTTTTACCTCGGGAGTGTCGGGATGCCCAGCCAGGGAGTGAAAATGCCGGATGCCCAGTGGCCTAATGGCATAATTCTGGATGCCCTAGGGAGTTTCGAGATGCCCGGTGGTATACGGTATGTAATTCCATGGGGGAGATGCCTGGTGGTATGTCGGTACATAATTCCGGAAGCCCGGTTGTATTTTGAATACATGCCCGGGGGATTCCTCGTGATGCTAGGTGGGATGCGAGATGCCCGGCTAGGGAGTGTAAATGCCGGAAGCACGGAGTGTGTGTGCCGTGATGCCTCACGATGCCAGTGTTGGGTGTGAGATGCCCGGAATGTGGGGGGCCGGAAGCCGGTTGGTTCTTACCGGGATTTGCATGTGAATTTTACATGAGCTTGGTATATATGTGCATGAGCATGGTGACATGGAGATATGGTGGAAACTGTACACGACATTACTGATATGCATGCTTGAGCATAAGCCGAATTGGTCATGTGAGTTTTGCATATGGCTTGAGACGTTGATATGTGCATATCTACCCATTAGGTTACTTTGTCATGTGCGTGGGTGTTGTATTGAATAAGCATCATGAATGAATTGCATTCGATTACCCAGTTGAATATGTATATGCTACACTTGAGTGCGGGACTTTTGAGCATGAGGATTTCATGACTTGGTGATTTAGTGCATGTCTATATTGTTCGTGTGATGTTGTGGTTTAATTGCGGTGCAAGGTATGGGTAGTCTAGAAATTTTATCTCTGCTGAGTGGTTGTACTCACCCCTTTGGGGACTAACATTTCAGATTAGTAGATGGTTTGTGTGGTTGGATATGACCACAAGGAGGAGGATAGCAAAGAAGGGAACCTTTGGACGCCGGCACCGGTCGATGGACTTTAAGTATACAACCGCTGGAAGATATGTCGGTTATCTTTTGAAGTATAGCCAAGTATAGAAGACTACGGCATTTTGATGTACCGACTAATGATGTCCATCTTCTATGTAAAGTGTTCAGGTCTTGACTTTCTACTCGATAAAATAGTTGGTGTGCATTGTACTTGTGATTGTCGGGGAAAGGAATGAAGATGTCAAATTTTACTTCCGCCGTAAGATTTTGCGCTGGGACCGATGAATGTTATGAAAAAAAAAAAAAGGTGAAAATGAAATGAGAGCCCAAGAATTTCCGGCTCAATATGTAAAGCGAAGTTAGATAGATAACTGTGGCAGCCTCGGTGGGTTCAGGGGTGCTACATCTTGAATGAGATGTAGTAGAGAAAGGAATTGTTCCTAAAGCTACATCATCCTCAGGGAAAAAAATAGCTGATGGAGTGGGACTGTCACAACCCAAAATATTCAAGAGACAAGCCCTTGATGCTAAGGCTATTTATTCTCTATATTGTGCTTTATCTCCTACTGAGTATAATAGAATTTCATCTTGTGAAACAGCTAAAGAGGTTTGGGATAGATTGCACGTCACTTATGAAGGAACCGATCGAGTTAAAGAAACCAAGATCAATATCCTTCTTGGATAGTATGAAGCCTTCAAGATGAAGCCAGGAGAATCCATCACTAAAATGTTTAATCGATTTAAAGAAATTGTAAATGGCTTAGCATACCAAGGACAGCCCATCTCAGGACCAATGAAGGTCAATAAGCTGTTAAGAGGACTTTCCAAAGATTGGAATCACGTAAAGACTTCCATAAGAGAAACACAAAGGATCATGTCTCTTTCTGTAGATGAATTGGTTGGCACACTTCAATCATATGAAGTCGAGCAATTTAATGGGGACATTGACACCAAAGGTAAGAAGTCAATCGCTTTAAAATCTAACGATGATTATGATGTTACAGATTCAAAAGAAGATTTGGATGACGAAGAATTGACACTCTTGATAAGAAAATTCAGAAAAGATTTCAAAAGAAATCAAATGAAGAAGATGATACCAAGAAGGATGTTGTTTGCTTTGAATGTAAGAAAAAGGGACACATCAGACCCAACTATCCCTTGTTGAAGAAAAAGAAAGGAAAACAAAAAAGATTCAAGAAAGCACTCAAAGCTGAGACATGGAGCGACACAGAATGTGAAGAGAGTGATGAAGAGTATGCCAATATCTGTCTTATAGCAAGGTCAAACTCAGAATGAGACTCAGACAATGATGTCAAGGTCACTATCAAGAAGAAAATAAAGTGGTATTTGGATAGTGGCTGCTCAAGACACATGACAGGAGATTCAACTTGTTTCACAAACCTCTTACAAGTGAAAGGAGGAAATGTTTCCTTTGGTGGAAACAACAAAGGAAAGATTGTTGGTCATGGAACTGTGAAGATAGGAAATCTCATAATCAACTATGTCTCTCTAGTTGAAGGTTTAAATTACAATCTCCTCAGCATTAGTCAGCTATGTGACACTGGATACAAGATTAACTTTCAAGAAGATACATGTTCTTGAAAAAGCAAATATCTCTCACAATCATTCACTGGACGAAGACATGGAAATATCTACTTGCTGGATATAAAGTCTGATAGCTCGCAATGCTTGATATCTATCCAAGATGAAGCTGTTATCTGATATAGAAAGCTTGGACATATCAACATGAAACAAATTGCAAAAGTTTCATCCAAGAAGTTAGTCCGAGGACTACCCAACTTGAAGTATCAAAAACATGATCTATGT
Organism: Eucalyptus erythrocorys; assembly: GCA_014182555.1. Lineage (NCBI taxonomy): Eukaryota > Viridiplantae > Streptophyta > Magnoliopsida > Myrtales > Myrtaceae > Eucalyptus > Eucalyptus erythrocorys. The sequence goes on along the minus strand of CM024599.1, from coordinate 52,518,968 downwards.
ACGCCCTGCGTGCTTGGTAAACAGGTTAGAAACTCATTCAAATCAATAAATTAGGTATCCACTAAACATGTTTTACAACTTTTACACATGGATTTGTTCGGACCAACAAGAACATAAAGCATTTGAGGTAAAAGGTATTGTTTGGTAATAGTAGATGATTACTGTCGTTTTACTTGTGTATTCTTTTTTTCAACTAAATCTAAAGCATTATCTTATTTCACTAAGTTTGCTAAGAAAGTTCAGAATGAAAAAGGCTATTCTATAACAAGTATTCGTACTGATCATGGTGGTGAATCCGAAAATCAAGATTTTGCTAAATTCTGTGATGATTCTGGTATTCAGCATAATTTTTCATCCCCATACACTCCACAGCAAAATGGAGTTGTGGAAAGGAAAAATCATTCTTTACAAGAAATGGCAAGAACTCTTTTGATTGAAAGTAATGTTTCTCCTCGTTTTTGGGTTAAAGCAACTTCAACTGCATGTTACATTATAAACAGAATTTTTCTAAGACCTATTTTGGAGAAAACACCTTATGAATTGTTCGAAGGAAAGAAACATGTTGTCTCTTATTTTTATGTATTCGGTTGCAAATGCTTTATATTAAAGAATGTAAGTGATCGAACTGGTAAGTTTGAAGAAAAATCAGATGAAGGAATATTCCTTGGCTACTCAATGTCTAGCAAAGCCTTTAGAGTTTTCAACAAAAGGACTTAGACTGTGGAAGAATCCTTAAATGTGAAGTTCGAAGACTCAATTCAAAATCATGCCAATCAGACTCAACCCGAAGATCATGAAGTTATGCAAGTGTCTACAAATTCCCCCGAAGAAAATCAAATCTCTGATGTTCAACCGCAAGCTAAATCAGTAGCTCCAACTGAAATAGAGACTCAGCAAAGTGACAAACTAATTACAAATTGGAAGCATAAATCTAGTCACCCTGCAGACCTCATTATTGGTAACATTGATGAAGGGATTCGTACAAGATCCAAAAGGCGTGAAGAGTCTAGTGCTTGAGCACTTGTTTCTGAAATTGAGCCCAAGACAATAGAAGAAGCATTGACTGATGAAAGCTGGATTGAAGCCATGCAAGAAGAATTGAATCAATTCAGAATCAACAATGTTTGGGAACTTGTTCCTAAACCAAGAGGTAAGTCAATTGTTGGAACTAAATTGGTTTTCAGGAACAAGCTAGATTAACAAAGAAAGGTGGTGAGAAACAAAGCAAGACTCATGGCTAAAGGCTACACACAAGAAGAAGAAATCGACTATAATGAAACCTATGCTCCAGTGGCAAGGTTAGAAGCAATAAGATTACTTCTTGCTTTTGCTTGCTTTAAAAATTTCAGATTATTCCAAATGGACGTGAAAAGTGCATTTCTAAATAGAATTATCCAAGAAGAAGTCTATGTAGAACAACCACCAGGATTTGAAGATCCAAGAAAACCAAACCTTGTCTTCAAGCTGAAGAAAGCATTGTATGGTTTAAAACAAGCACCTCGAGCTTGGTATGAAAGGTTAAGTAACTTTTTAATTCAAAGTGGTTTTGCTAAAGGTAAAGTAGATACTACTTTATTCATTAAAAGAGAAGGAAAGGATTTCATACTTGTTCAAATTTATGTTGATGATATAATCTTTGGCTCTTCTAATGAAAATCTATGCAAGAAATTTTCTAGATGTATGCAGGATGAATTTGAAATGAGCATGATGGGTGAATTGAACTTTTTTTTGGGACTTCAAGTCAAACAATCAATAGAAGGAACCTTCGTTCACCAAGAAAAATATGCAAGAGTTCTCATCAAGAAATATGGCATGGAGAATTGCAAGAAGACAGAAACCCCTATGTCAAATTCATTAAAGTTGGACAAAGACGAAGAAGGAAAAAGTATAGACCAGAAGCTATACAGGAGCATAATTAGTTCACTTCTTTACCTTACTGCATCTAGACCTGATATTCTGTTTAGCGTTTGCATTTGTGCTAAATTTCAATCTAATCCTAAAGAATCTCACATGACTGCTGTGAAGCGTATTATCAAATATGTTGTAACTACATCTAAGCTAGGTCTATGGTATTCCAAAGAAGGAGATTTTACTCTTCTTGGATATTCTGATGCTGACTTGGCTGGTTGTAAAGTGGATAGGAAAAGCATTTTAGGTACATGTCAATTATTAGGAAACAGGTTAGTATCTTAGTTCTCACGAAAACAGGGTACCGTAGCTCTTTCAACAGCTGAAGTAGAGTATATGGTTCTTGGGAGTTGCTGTTCTCAAATCTTGTGGATGCAACAACAATGGAAAGATTATGGAGTAGAAGAGTCCTGCACAGAAATCAAATGCGACAACACTAGCGCCATCAACCTTACAAAGAATCCAGTACTTCACTCAAGAGCAAAGCACATCGAAATCAAGCATCATTTCATTAGAGATCATGTTCAAAATGGTGAAGTGGCGTATTTAGTTTGTTGACTCAAAGAACCAACTGGTGGACATATTCACAAAGCCCCTAGAGAAAGCTCACTTTGAATCAATTCGCTCAAGACTGAATATCGTAAGGTCTGAAGAGGTTAGACTCTAAGGTAGAGTCTTGAGACGTTCAGACTCAAAGGTAAGGTCTGAAAGTGTTCAGACTCAAAGGTAAGGTCTGAAAGAACTCAGACTCTGAGACAAAGTCTGGAAAGTCTTAGACTTTGACATAAAGTCTGAATGCGTGCTATTTTATTTTTATTTATTTCCTTTATGATGTATTAGATTTATATTTGCTTTTGAAATTTCGAAATCTACTTTTTATTCGAAATTTGACACATTTATGGCAGTTTTCTTTTCGAAAAATTGGCAGTTGTTTATTTTCCTTAATTTTGGCAGTTTTTAACTTTCCTTTGTGACGGTTCAGTTCCTTTTTATCTCTTACTATTTAAACCCCTGAATCGTCGTCTTCAACTTTCACTCACTCAAAAGACGCATCTTTTACAACTTTTCGAAACCCTAATAGCTTAAAAACCTCCACTTTCGTTTCTGTTCGATTTGTTTACTCGGTAAAAATCCAACCTTTTTGCGAACAAGTTGCCTATTCGCTCTCAGGTCAAGCATGTCTTCGAGAAAGTCATCAAGGCTCGCAAGTAAAGGACCACAAAGGAGACACGAGGGTCCTACCAGAGTGGACCTCACAGGCGAAGAAGACTCACCACAAGGAGAAAAAGCAAGCCGTCAATTGTTTGAGGAAGAAGTTATTACTGAGGCAGAACTGGTAAGGACTCTAAGACCCAAACTTGCTTATTTGTTGTATAAAAAGTTGAAAGATGGAGGAACAGAGTTAAGCCTGATCGATAGTTTCCTGAAAGAGAGAGGATATCGAAATGAGACCATATTCTTGCGAGAAATGGAAAAACTGGGAGTTGTTGACGAAGGACTTGCTCAAAGCACGTTCGAAAACTTACCAAGTGACCCGCGGTTTGGAATCGCTAATTAGCCTATGGATGATGACGAGAGGCTGTTTACTCAGTTTCAACCACGGATGGGTGTTGCAGTTAACACCATCTGTCCTAAAGGGAGTTTGTTTCGCTCTAAAGAACAAGAGCGAATTTATTTAAAATTGCTGAAGAGAGGAGTGATGAATCCAAGAAGTGTTGACTTCGATTTTCTTGATTCAATCAAGATAAACTTGCGAGAAAAGTTTTGAGACTACAGCTTGAGAGGTTCTGTACCGATTCGACAATCGGACATCCTGAATTAACAGCCTACTTTTATTCAAACTTGTCATTTTTAGATGCAAATAGGTTGTCTTTCACTTTCATGGACAAAGAATACGTCGTGGATGTCGACACTCTTGCTGACTTAATCGGGGTGGAAAGAGGGAGTTTCCAACCGATTAGGGTGTCCACAGCACATGCCATGCTGGAGATTGTTCGAGATCGAAGCTTGGAAGGCAAAATATCCTACACTAGGATGAATGCCTCGAATGTTTTGCTGCACAAGATTGTCATAAACTGCCTAAGGCCCAAAGCAACATCTAAGACTAATGTATCAAAGACTGAGGCCAAGCTTATGTTCGCTCTGAATGAAGGCAGAAACTTTTCCCTTCCACACACTATCCTGTTCCACATGTACAAGACTGTGGTGAAGGATAAAGGACAATTGCCTTATTCCTCTCTAATCAACAGGCTGTTCAGACACTTCAAAATTCAAATTCCTGCTGCCTTGTGCTTGACCAACTCTTCTATCATGCTTGTGGGTTACAAGATGATAATGAAGATGAAGCTGAAGGAATTGAACAAAGCTTTGGAGGGATTGAAGGAGAAGACTCCATCGAAAGAATCCACTGTTGTTGCTGTTGTTGCTATCAAAAAGAAAGGCAAAGAGCCTATGGCTGTTCTGGAGAAAAGAAGAAGAAAAATCATCCTATAAGATGAGGATGATGAAGAAGGGGATGATGCCATGACACTTGCAGCACTTAGGGATTTGAAAAGCTTTATTAGCTTTAGAGAAAGCAGGGTTGAGCAAGAAAGAAGAGAGGAAGGGACAGAGAGAATCAGGAGAGAAGGAGAAACGAAAGAAGAAGAACAGAGAAAAAGAGAAGAGGAGAGACAGAGATAGAGAGAAGAAGAGGAGAAACAGAGAAGAGAAGAAGAAGAACAGAGAAGAGAAGAAGAGGAGATCAGGAAAGAAGAAGAAGAAAGGTTGAGGAGAGATAAAGAGGAAAGCAAGGTACAAGAGGACTTTGCAGAAGCCTTTGAGCCATCCTCTACTGTACCACAACCTGGAAGAGAGACTGCACTACATTGCTCCGCTGGTGAAGAGATAGAACTTGGCGAAGAATACTCTACTCCACCTTCTGGCCACAAGACAAGGGGAGTTGCTACTGACAAAGGTACACCATCGCCATTTCCTACTAGTGATGTTAGTCGGTCTGGTGTACATGCAGAAGACATCTTTGCATCATATTTTCCAGAGGCCAAGGTATCCTCCCCAACACAAGGTCAAAGAGCTGAGAACGAACCACCCAGCTTCCAGACTCAAAGAACAAAGTCTGCAGGTCCTAGCTCAAGTAATGTCCATTCAACAGAATTTTCCAAACTGTTGGATATTATGTTGGACCTCAAGAAGCAAATTTACGGGATGGATTTTGAGCTGAGGGATTTGAAACAAGCTCTCCTAGCTACTTCCTCAACTATGCAAGACCAAATCACTACCCTTAGACTTCAAGTGGAATCAACCGTGAAGGGTACTGAATTGGAATCTATAAAGGAAGCCTTATCCAGCCTCGAGAAGATTGTCAACTCGCTGAGTGAATATCAGTTTGTTCGCATCCCTAAGCAACCTTGATTTTCATCAACTTTTTCTTTGATTTCTCTACCTTCTTTTGATGGGACAAAAAGGGGGAGAGTTACGCAGATTTGATCGTTTCGGTTGTTCTTTTTCAAGACTTTGGACTATTTGGTGTTTGAACTTATGATTGATGCTGTTTTAATGATTGGGTTTGGATTTGTGAGCTTGCAGGATTATTTTATACTTGTGAGGATAATTATTTTTTCTGGACTAACATTTTTTTGTGGTTGCAGAAGTAATATAAAATACTCCTCAAATTATGTATGAGTTTTCTTTGCAGGTTAAGAGTTTTACGAATCTGCCAAGGTGTTTTGTCACCATCAAAAAGGGGTATATTGTTGAAGAAAAATCCCTTAAGTGTTTTGAAGCTAACAAAACATCATCGTCAGTTAAGTCTGAAGAATCCAAAACTCAGTCACTAAAGTCTGAAGAGTTTCAGACCCAAGTGTTTTCGTCTGAAGATTTCCAGTCCCAGCTGTTTCGGTCTGAAGATCTCTAGACTCTATCAAAGTCTGAAGTCTGTCAGACTCAGTTTTGCGAAGTTTGCCCAAGCTGACAGCGGTTTAATCCAACGGTTTAGGAATTCAAAGATTGAATAATATCTTCCTTAATTCATTCTAATTCATGGAAGATCTCTGGCTGAAACTAAGCTCGAAGATTTCTGGATTTATCTCGAATTGATCTGTCGAAGAACAAGCAAGATTTGGAATGTTCTACTTTTGGAAACTCAAGATCATGATTGTATGGGCGAACAGGATTGACGAGCTATCTTCCACTTATATTCGACAGCTTGAAGATCACCTTAATTGATTCATTTCAACAGGTAGATTGGATGAACTCTTTTGGAAAGTGCTAACGGTTATGAAGGCACAAAGGAGTATTTAAGGTGGAGTCGTTGTTGTTCGAAAAGTGTGCGCCGATAGAAAAATTCGAAGTTCGAACCTCTAAAACTCCTTGTTCTCAAAATCTATTGAGCTTTAGTTGTGTACAAAAGAGGGATACTTACAGTGAGAAATTGCGAGAGCTGTAGCAAAGACCTTATACTGAAGAAGTCTAGATTGTAAGCTGTATAATTCTCATTTGCTACATAGTGAATACAGCTAGTGGGCTGTCAACGTGGAGAGTGGACGTAGGCTTACAATAAGCCGAACCACTATAAACTTCGGTGTCAAAATCTTCTTACCTTATTCTCCTTATTTTATTGCTGCGTGATTTAATTTACTTTGATTTTATTTTAAGTCGAGGGATTTGGGTTAAAGGTTTGCAAAGAAATTTATAAACACCTATTCACCCCCTTTAGGTGTATTTACTAGCCTTTATCACTGGCTTGTGTGTGTCCTTCAACAAAGGTGGTGCCCCGCTATTTATAAGTGAGGGGTGCGGTTGACAGAGGCTAGGTCGGCGGTACTTGGTGCGCCAACCGACCTTCCTCCATCGACCAAACCGGCGTCAAATCTTCCCCCTTCCACAAAGGTATGCTCGCCTTCAATGCTGCGTCCCTTCAGCCACCAGCCTACGTTCCTCTCTCTGTTGTAGACTATTATCGAGCGCGTCTTCGTCACCATGCGTGACTTGCGGAGGCGGAAGAAGGAGGAATGAAGAAGAAGATGGGAGGAAGAAGACAAAAGAGAAAGAGGGGGCCGGGCCGAGTCACGCGGGTAAGGCCATGGGGGGGCCTGCGCGAGAGAAAAAAAGAAAGGAGGGGCTAGGATCGAAGGCCCAGCCTAATGTGCTGCATTTGTTTTTTTTTTTTCTATTTTATTTTCATTTTTGTTGTTTTTTATTATCTTTTATTTATTATCCGAAAAATACATAAACATAGAAACTAAAGGCCTAACTAAAAACCTAATCAAAATTTAGGTGACAACAGCTGTCCCTTTTTGAGGGTGAGCTCGCAGAGGTTACATTCAAAGATAAACTGATGCCTAAATTTTATCTATGCATGTGCAGCAGATTTTATTTGGGACCTATTGTCCTATGCAGAAAAAGAGCAATATAACATTACACATACTAAGACAGACAAGAAGATACCTGTATTTACTTACTGGGAGTGAGTGAGATAGGGTGTGAACTCTGAGTTTGGCAAATATCAAGGTGTCATCTTACTTGGTGACATGAGGAGGTTGCTTCTCCAAGACTTGAACCATTATTCGATCGTCTATTAGAGCAATAAGTGATTTGTTTAGAACCCGAACCTTTCTTTGGTCGCCTATTAGAGCAATAAGTGGTTTGTCTAGGACCCGAACATTTCTTTTGTCGCCTTGACGGGGAATTGCTTTTCTAGGACCCGAATCTTTCTTTGGTCGCCTGTTAGAGCAATAAGTTGTTTGTCTAGGACCCAAACTTTTCTTTGGTCACCTTGATGGGGAATCGCTTTTCCAGGACTCGAACCTTTCTTTGGTTGCCTGGTAGAGCAATAAGTTATTTGTCTAGGACCCGAACCTTTCTTCAGTCGCCTATTAAAGTAATAAGTGGTTCGTCTAGGACTTGAACCTTTCTTCGGTCACCTTGATGGGAGATGCGCCGACCTTTCTTAAGGCATCTGTTTGTGGGTGCCTGATCTTTATCAAAGACACCAGTTGATACCTAACTTTTCTCGAGAGATGTGCCGACCTTTTTCAGGGCATCAATTGTTGGGAGATACCTAGACATTTACAAGTATCGAAAGGGTACTTGGATGATCACAAGTACAAACTTTTGGAGGATACCTAAAAAAAAAAAAAAAAAAATAGTCGGGGGCCCTTCTGCATTTCAGGTTAATGACCCGGTTTGGACCTAACTCGCGGATCGACTGGTCGGCCTTTAGTATTATTATTTTAAATAATATTTTAATAAATAAATAAAAATAATTTTAAAAAATAAAAAATGATTTATTTTCGGAAAAATATTAAAAATAATGAAAATTATTTTATTTTCCAAAAAATAATAAAAATAAAAAAATAATTTATTTTCCAAAAAAATATTACAAAATGTTAAAAAATATTTTATTTTCCAAAAAATCAAAAAAAAAAAAAAATTTCATATTTTCCAAAAAATGCCAAAAATAAAAAAAAAGCCAAAAATTCATGAAAATGCCAAAAATCCATAAAAAGCCAAAAAGATTTGTATTTTCTAAAAAATACCAAAAATCCAAAAAATCCCTTTTATGTCCAAAAAATAGAAAAAGACCCAAAAAATGTTGTTCCTCCACAAAATGCATGGAAAATCCCTCTAGCATCCAAAAAAACCTCGGGGTTTAAACAAGATTAGGTACCGAAAGGGCATTAGTGATTAACTAGTGTAATCAGGTCCTCGATCCTAATTTCTCTAGTTGTGTAGGAGCGAATATTTCTCCTAATACTTCGCATGGGTTTCTAATCAACCCACCCCAAATCGATTAGTGGCGACTCCGTTTTAAAAATTAACTTACGAGGTTAAAAACTTAGACTATTAAAGTTATGAATTGGTGGACTTGGGAGAGTCCGGACATAATAAACTCAGCCGAGCCATTAGCCTCCGTCGGCGCCTCTACCTGATTGCGGGCGCCGAAAAAAGAGGTCGCGACAGCTTGGCGACTCCACTAGGGACATTTTGAGGACTTAGGCCATTCTATCTTGTTTAAGCACTTTATTGACTTGATTTTGTTTTTTCTTTATGCAAGTCAGTAGTTTAGAAATTTATTTTAATTTTTCTTAAAATAGATTATTTTGTGATTATAAATTGTTATGCATGCTTTACTGTTTCAAACACTACAGATGGCACACACAACCCGATCGCCGGACCTAGGCTGCCATAGGATATTTAGAAGGTGTTAAGAAAGATACGACCTCGAACGCGAGACTGCGATGTAGACGTTGTCTTTATTTTCCCCGAATTTCTTAGCCGAGGTTAAGAGGGTATGTTGCTAACGCGAGACTACGACGAGCGGATACCTTTTTAATTTCAACAAGCCTTCTCAGTTAGAAATCAAGCCACACATCTCATGTGCATGTCTTTGTGCTTGTCACTTTATTTAAAAGCAAAGTGATTTCTTTACTTTTACTCAGTCTTTTTATTGGCCCATGGCAATGTAGGATAAGCTTTTCGAGTCCTAGTTTATATGTGATGGGGAAAGATGATATCTAATTCATTCATGCTCCTAAAGCGGAGCTCTTCAAATGGTGGGGTCAATTGAATCAGTTTGCCCAATAACGCGTGAAGGCCAAAGTCGGTCATCTCCTATCGTTGATCAAAATCACTGTTCGTCCTGAAGTCATACAAGCCATGGAACATTTCTGGTGCCCGAGGACACTTACTTTTATGTTTGGTAGGTTTGAGCTAACCCCAACCCTTGAGGAATACAACATCATCACTAGAATGCCTCTTGAGAAAAAGCTTGTCAGGCCATCAACAGGCATCATCCCATTACATGGGTTAGTGCGACTTTTAAGAACTGAAGTCCATGTTATGAGGCAAATTCTTGAAAACAACCATAATACCTACCCACTAGAATTTATGAATACCTATTTCCAAAATCAGCCCATGACCCAAAAAAGTGAGATTTTCCTCCAAGCCTTTTTCGGCTCATCATTTTCCCCCATCAAAGAAATGTCATAAGTCCTAAGATGGCATGGATAGTTGATCAGATCTTGAGGGGACAAAATTATGTCAACATGATTTTAACTGAAACATTCTTGTCCTTTAATCGTTTTAAAGACAACACGGAGAAAATCATGCGGGCCTCTCCAGAGATTTTACAAGCCTGGTTCTTTTCTCATCTAAGCGAATTCCGAGACTTCATGCGATTGTCTGAAACAAATGCTTTCGAAAATCCATTACAAAAATTTATGGTTTTAGGACCATATATTCCCAATCAAAGCTGTTTAAATTGGATTGACTTCCTAAGAAACCCAGCTCCTGAGGCATTCTAGTGGTGTGCTGGTTAGTTCCATGAAAAGAGGGCTCGCTTTGCTTACAAACGCCGCCACCCAATTCCATTGCTCGGCTGCACCGACGCCGTTCCCTATTACCCATATCGAGTGGCACGACAATTCGGAGCCCTTCGAGAGATCCCACCGCCTTCCAAGAGGAGGATCCCTCCAGTCCTTTTCAACACAAGCCACGACTACGCATTCGAAATTTCTATCGCTGAGGAAGTCTGGGACAAGTGCCATCGCAAAAGGATCATGGTACCTGAAGGGCTTGAGGGAGAAGAAAAAGCCCACCGCACCTCTGCGTCCTACATCCACAATCAACACATCCCGACAAGGTGGAAGCCATCGGTCCCTTGCTCAATCAGAGAGAGCAGCCCGCACGAGCAAATAGAGCTTATGCAGAGGACATGGGAATAGACCTGATACTTATCTCAGAACTAGTCCAAGAAAACAAGTAGCTTTTGCAAGAACAAGGGTCCCCGTCGCATATAAAATAACAGTCATGTCTCCCTTAGCGTTTATTTTGTGAAAGCTTTGTCCCATTGTTTAGGGACTTTTCTTTATTATCTAGTACTTTGTTCTGTCATTTCAAGTTCTAGATGTTAGAAGTCTATAAAATCCCCTTTCGATAAATAAAAGTAGATAGATCGTTGCCATGGGTCAATCTTTGTCTACTCTGTGCTCATTCATTGTTTTCACGAGCAGGTAATCATGAACTGCCAGCCATCAGCCACCTGCGAATGGCCCCACATGATAGGGCCCAATCAAAATGATATACAAAATCACCTTGCCAACATTGAAGACAGTGTAGGACATATGTCCATTCGACAACTCTCGAGACAAATGAAATCCACTCAAGCTGAGCCCAACTCCGTAGTTGCTTTAAGCACCGTCATGACACCCGCAAATTTGCTGGAAAATAGCCAACACCATAGATAGTTTGAAAAGATCATGAAAAAGTTAAACCAGTTGCAGGGGCAGAATCCTATCGACTTGTCTAATTACACTAGTTTTGAGATCCCTGAAGAGCTCAAAATGCCTGAATGTGAAGGGTATGCTGATACCTCCCACCCAGAAACCTACTTACAGGCCTACCTGGTCCGAAGGATGATTTAATCATACCAATCAAACCTAATCGGCCTTGCCTTGCGATGGTACATTGTCAGGAAGATTAGTCCCCTTAAAACCTGGAGGGAACTAATTCATGTTTTTCACCAAGAGTATAATATTAACATCAGCCTTGACATCGCCTTGCCCTATGAAGAGCCGATGATCACAGAGCATGGGGAGCCGTTAGTCGCTGAAATAGGAGAGGAACATGTCAATGAAGCCTTGCATAATAAATGGGCGACTGAGCAGCATCCTATTACTAAAAAGTTTCCCACTAGGAAAGGCAAGGAGCCTTTGTACGAGATCAAAGAAACAGAGCCTGTTCAAGACCAAGGCACGACAGGACAGCTCCCCAAGCTTACTGCAAGAGCTAGGGTCCAAAGAATACTGACCCCTATCAACCTAGAAAGTGAAGCAGAGAGTGAAACTCTAATATCTCTCACTTCCCTTGACAGAATCGAGCTGGCGAAACGAAGGCCCTTACTCAAAAGGTCTGGACTAGGAGCCAAGAAAAGAAAGCTCAAACAAATCAATTCTGCATCTACCGACGAGCCACCGCACCAAAGCTTCGAGCATTCCCTAGAATATAGCCCTGAAGGCTACCATCCCCTAGAGTATAACCTTGAAGACCTTCAGTCCCTAGGATACAATCTCAAGGACTACCAGTGTTATTTAGATGAAACTGACCATTCATCGTATAACTGTTTCCTACCCTCATACAGTGACGAAAGCCTGTCAGAAGAGGGAACATTCGTCCTTATCCGCTATGATCCCAATGAACTACTAAGCTCGTCACTTGACCATGAGGATAGCTTAAATGCCTCATTCTCATTCGGTAATTTTGACCCGGAAGAAAGCGATGGGATAATCTCGGTAGAGTCCAACTTCCCTGAAACAGAAAAATTCACCACTACGATGAATATGCAGTGGGAAAACCAGTGGTCTAACCAAGACATATCAGGCTAGTCTTGCCCTCGTAGGATCATGACCCCCATAGAAATGTGGATACCCAATCTCCGCAAGTATAACGGCATGACTTGCCCCGTGGCTCACTTGCAGTATCTCCATGCTGAAATGAGTCAGTACTATGGTCCGATGTCATTCACAATTCAAGCGTTCCAAGGAACTCTTACAGGGTCTGCATTGCAATGGTTCATCATAGCAAATATTTATCTCCTAAAGGATTGGAATGAGCTAAGTTCCACATTCTTGCATCAGTACCAAAATCAGATCGGGACTGAACTACCTTGCGAGAGTTTGGCCCACTTCAGAAGAAGGCCATTGGAAGATTTCCGAGCATACGCAGGGAGGTGGAAGGCTTTTATGATGCAAACCCACCCTCAACTGGCCGAAGAAGAGTTGATAAAGCAGTTTATAGAAGCCTTGTCCTGCAAGCATCGTTGTTGGCTGCATGGGTTACACTTCCGTAGCTTCAACGAAGTAGTCATCACATGTGAATACTTCGAGTTTACTGAAGGCGAGGATTTCAAAGACGCTTAACTTCAAGACCAGCACTATCAAAGCGCTCCTTTACACAGGAGTTTTCATGGATTTTGCTTGTTTTTATAATTTCATGTTTCTTATATTGTCTAGTGTGCTACTGTTGTATTTTCTATCCCAAGTACTCTAATATACAGTTCTAATATTTTATTTTGAGAACATGAGGCGGTATTCCAAACCAGCCTAGTGATGCTATCCAATCATGAAAAGAAAATATCATCCAAGTAGAATACTGAGGGTTGGGCTTCCTCATGCTTTTTCTCCCCCAAAGACGTACTTTGAAAAAATGAAAAAATATTTCATCACCAAAAGCTTTTGTCAAAACAAGATGATAAATTTAAGCATGTTTGTCTTTCTAACTCTCTCACTTTATGTCTCAGAATATCATCCCCTTTGATTTAGTGTGACAGAAGGCATTTGAAACTGGCACATGGTGTGAACAGACCAAACTCGAGAACGCCTTTTCAAGAAAGCAGGGGCAAACAGAAAGGAGCATCCCCTTTCAAAAAGGGTAAGCCTTATTCTCTTAACATAATATTGAGAATGACAACCCATCTCTTCTATTTACAAGATACAAAAGATGAGATGTAATAGGTCTAGGCATACAGTTGAAATCGAAGCATCCATGACATGCCTCACTCCTGCCCAACTCCCTCCTAAGCCGAAGGACTATCTTGTCGCACGACGCACCCAAACAACTAGATGTTACAGTTTCAACTTCGACGAGCCCACAAGCATAAGGAAGAAGTTTCTTCTCTTCCTTTAAAGTGACTACTGTCAACAGGGAGAAAATCCAAACAGTCAAGGCGATTTATAGCTCCCACCCTGGACAATGACTTTGGAATTTAGAAGCTTCACTCCAGACGCATATTCTTCCAAGGAGTAATTGCCATCAGACAACTTGAGGTGTTTGATTGTCCATCTCAGATTTCATAAAAGCTTGAGGTACATGACTTTTGCTCAATGATGCTATAGTCAAAGACAGAAGGAGAAATTCCACAGAAGGAAGGCGTTGAAGATGAATCAACAACCAGCAATCATGCATGCATGGTCACAAATGAGGAAGGCCAATTGAAGGAAACATTAAACTATGCCAAGATAAAGAGGCCATCATCGACATTCAAATATCCTTAGGAGCTAGCATAGACAAACACTGGGGAAGGGTAATTTGGTATCGTTTCCAATACTCCCACTATCTGAACCCACTTTTGACGTATTTTCCCTATTGACAGAAAACATTGGGAATCAAAAACCAAACTTGATGGTCAATATTGGCCAAGTGAGGTTCATGAGAATGACCCATATCGAATTCACCTGACTTTGTGTAAAAAAGACATGACATCCATAAGCCAATTAAAGAGAATAATTGACCTGGCGGAATGGGAGACGTAGGACTTCGTGTCCTCCACGTACTCCAGGTCCACTTAATCATTTGCAAACCAGTGAAGGGTAATGTTGTATCGCTTCCAGTTGTTTAACCCCCGAAAGAGTCTGTAACTAACACCTTGTCTGTTACAGGATCACATGACTGTCCAAGGTGCGGAAAGAAAATTAATGAAAGGCATGTTAGACTCTGATAAGCTTTCCCAAACAAAATGACATTTCAAATATCACCAAAGCAAATGATAGAGCTCCTTCAGGCCTCAAGTCACTTATGATGTTGGCCCTACTAGTTGAGCTATTTCACATCTTCTCTTCTGCAAGAGGCAAAAGTAGAAATGCCTGATTAGATTCTCAATCCCTAGCCGATCGTTCATGTGTCATATCCCTAATCAATAGAAGCAATCTATTAACACCCATTTGTGAATAACCCTTTGTGAATAACTCTTTTGATATTCAAAATATTTGTGAATACCATTCCACCAAGTAAACACCCCTAAAGTTGTTAATAGGTTTTTCTTGAGTAAAAGCCGTTCATTTATTTTGAGAGTACAAACTCTATCACATCATATGCTGCATGCCTTTTTCCGGGTGAATTTTGCATGACGATTTTGTCTGTCTAAATCTTTGATTCTATTGAGGACTATTAGAATAGACAGCTAAGTGAAGAATGCAAGATTAATTAAGCATGCTGGATGAGGCACGTCAGAATGATGACAGGCAAGCCATATCCTACACATAGTCCCCTATCTATACACTTGTGAGATGAGTGCAGAAAATTCCATGACTGCAGGGTAAAGAGTTCTCTCGCGAATGGTATGATGACCAAAACAGTGAGAGGCATTCCATCGCTCACTTTGAGCCCCAAATACTGGCAAAATTTCTGCCCTACCCCCATCAAAGAACCACCCCACACTGGGGCAAGTCAAAGTTAAGTCAACATCACGAGGTGAGAAAAGGGATAGAAATTCTCTTGCTTGCACTTGCATCAATCTTTGAGTGTCTTCATTGCATATGAACACTCGCGTTAATTTAAGTGCCCCAGAGTCATGAAGAGCGATTCTTTCTTTACACACGTATCCATTGTACAACTCAAGTGAGTCTGTAAATTCACCCTCTCATGGAGGCAAAGCAGAAGCTGCTACCATTTGAGCAACATAATCAGAAGCACCGGCAAAAGATAAAGACTCAATAGTCTAACAAAGGCGTTTGCTTGAATTTGTCAAGATCAGTTCCTCAAGCAACAAGAACAAAAATTAGGGGCATAAAAAAAGCAGTGTACCTGGTAAAAGCAAGGTCAATGCCCGTAAATGAAGAACAGAAATAGGCGCATGAAAAAGCAACGTGCCTGGTAAAAGCAAGGCCGATGCCCCAAACAAAAAATACAACCATTTATATTCCCAAGAGAAGTTGTTGTTGTGGTTCGATTGATAGAACCTTCATCTGACCGTGAGAAGAAAGACCAATGACAAATACCACAGCAATCACCAACTCTCACCCTTTTACACAAGAGTCAAGCCTACATTGCGTCCCATTGTAAAAGTCTCTTCAGACTATGGGCATTTCAATTAACGTAGGATTTCATATGTCTATAAGCATCGCTCAAAGAAGTACGGGCAAGATTATTCTATCTCTTCTCGTAGGATTCTTGACTCACGAACCCAGAGATGATCATGCAGAATCTTTTTCATAGAGCCGTGACCATGTTGGTCCCATTTGATGAGCCATTGACCCAGTCTTCATCACAATTTCAACAAAGACCTCTCACATTGGTAAAGTCGTACCACTCGCGAGAATACTCAGACCCCGCTGACATGATGATTGTGAGATAGTTTGGTCCTTATAAATCCTGCATCAATGGTCGGGATAAAACAACATTCCCATGAGAGTGAGTGAAAAGTCCTTTCGACTGAAAGTCCCTCATCCGGCATGCTCAAGACATCTACATTCTAAATGAAGGTTGTCTTTCAAAATCTTTCCCAGTGGAATTCGAATGATACAAAACTGACGAGATTGTCATGCATAAATCACATTTGAATTTATGAATTTACAGCATATACAATCATTGTGTACAAGTGTGCATATTGTGTAAATAACGGACATACTCTTAGAGATCAAAAGTATCGCCAGAAAAGCATATCCCCATCCCTACTCCCAAAGCTTTATGCTTGATAATCATTGAGTACCCACCACTCGTCAGGTACTCCCTCTTATTAACACTCAGCTTGTTCGAGTTGTCTCGAGAATATTGATATTTGCAACTAACCAAGTATTCTTTTATCTTTGAGTACCTACCACTGCCTAAGTACTCCCTCTTATAGACACTCACCTTGTTCAAATTGTCCTAGAGTTTTGATATTTGCAATTGTCCAAATATCCCCCTGTTTTCGAGTGTCTGCCGCTACTCAAGTGCTCCCTCTATTAACACTCGACCTATTCAAATTATCTTTAAAATTTGAATACTCATGACTGTCCAAGTATCCTTTTGTCTTTGAATACCAACCACCATTCAAATACTCCATTTCCGTGACACTCGACTTGTCTGAGTTGTCCTCAAAATCATGTCATTGAATGATAGCAGCCACTCAAGTATTCCACCACATTATGCGCCTGCGATTACCCAGGTAAGCCTCATACTGCATTCAATCTCCAGAAGGTGAGAGACCTTCACGAATATCCAAGGTACGTCCTTAGTATTCCCAATTGCCAGAAGGTAGGAAACCTTCACGAATGTCCAAGGTATGTCCTCGATATTTCCCTTTACCAAGAGGTGAGACACCTTCACGAATATTCAAGGTACGTCCGCGATATTCTCAATCTCCAGAAGGTGAGACACCTTCACGAATATCCAAGGTACATCCTCAGTATTCCCAATTTCCAGGAGGTGGGAGACCTTCACGAATATGCGAGGTACGTCCTCGATATTCCCAAATACCAGAAGGTGATACACCTTCATGAATATCCAAGGTACGTCTGCAATATTCTCAATCTCCAGAAGGTGAGACACCTTCATGAATATCCAAGGTACGTCATCGGTATTCCCAATTTCCAGGAGGTGGGAGACCTTCATGAATATGCGAGGTACGTCCTCGATATTCCCAAATACCAGGAGGTGGGAGACCTTCATAAATATCCAAGGTACGTCCTCGATATTCCCCAATTTCCAGAAGGTGAGAGACCTTCACGAATATCTTAGGTACATCCTCGATATTCCCCTTTACCAGAAGGTGGGATACCTTCATGAATATCCAAGGTACGTCCTCGATATTCCCAATTGCCAGAAGGTAGGAAACCTTCACGAATGTCCAAGGTACGTCCTCGATATTCCCCTTTACCAGAAGGTGGGAGACCTTCACGAATATCCAAGGTACATTCTCGGTATTCCCTAATTCCTAGGAGGTGAGAAACCTTCACGAATATTTTCCAGGAGGTGAGAAACCTTCACGAATATTCCAGGTACGTCCTCAATATTGCCAATTTCTAGGAGGTAGGAAACCTTCGCAAATATGCGAGATACGTCCTCGGTATTCCCTTTTACCAGGAGGTGAGAGACCTTCACGAATATCCAAGGTACATTGTTGATATTCCCCTTACCAGAAGGTGGGAGACCTTCATGAATATCTCAGGTACGTCCTCGATATTCCCATTACTAAAGAATGGGACACCTTCACAAATACCCAAGGTATGTCCTCAATATTTCTAATTATCAAGTACCCCTTCGATGCTTGTGAACATCCAGGTATCCTTCAAGAATTCGTACTTGTGATCATCCAAGTACCCCTTCAATGCCTATGATAAGTCAAATACCCCTTTTGACGCCTGCAAAGGCCCAAATATCCTTCAGGTTAGTACTTGTGAATATCCAGGTACTCTTTGATATGCCTGTGAATGTCCAGGTATCTTCCAAAGCTGATGCCCTGAGAAAGTTCGTTGCATCCTCCCGAGAAATGTCAGGTTTCAACTAGTGTCTTTGACAGAAGTTAGACACCTCACAAATCAATGCCTTGAGAAAGGTCAACGCATCCTCCCGAGAAAGGTCGGGTTCCAACTGGTGTCCTTGACAGAAGTCAAGCACCCCACAAATCAATACATTGAGAAAGGTCAGCGCATCCTCCCGAGAAAGGTTGGGTTCCAACTGGTGTCTTTGACTGAGGTCAGACACCCCCACAAAATAGATGCCCTGAAAAAGGTCGGCGCATCTCCCGAGAAAGGTCGGGTACCAACTGGTGTCCTCGATACAAATCAGGCACCCACAAATAGATGCCCTGAGAAAGGTCGGCGCATCTCTTGTCATGGCGACCGAAGAAAGGTTCGGGTCCGAGACAAACCACTCATTACTCTAACAAGTGACCGAAGAAAGGTTCGGGTCTTGGAAATCAATTTCCCGTCAAGGCGACCGAAGAAAGGTTCGCGTCCTAGATAAACTATTGATTGTTTTAACAGGCGACTGAAGAAAGGTTCGGGTCCCGGAAAAGCAATCCCGTCAAGGCGACTGAAGAAAGGTTTGGGTCCTAAACAAAATTTTGATTGTTTTAACAGGCGACCGAAGAATGGTTCGAGTCTTGGAGAAGCAGCCTTCTCATGTCACTAGGTAAGATGATGCCTTGATACTTGCCAAACTCGGGGTTCACACCCTATCTCACTCACTCGCGATAAGTAACTACAGGTATCTTCTTATCTATCTTAGTATATGTAAAGTTATATTGCTCTTTTTCTGCATAAGATAATAGGTCCCAAATAAAGTATAATATGATGCATGCATGGATAAAATATAGGCATCAGTTTGTCTTTGAACACAACCTCTGCGAGCTCACCATTAAAGAGGGGCAGCTGTTGTCGCCTAAATTTTCCCTTTTTTTAATTAATTAGTCTTTTATCTTATTTTATTATTAATTTTATCTTTTTTGGATAATAAATAAACAGAAAAAACAAAAAAAAAAACAAAAAGGAGAAAAGAAGCAGCCCCTCCCCTTTTCTTTTTTTCCTCGCATGGGCCCTTATGGCCCATTTCTCTAGCCCGGCCCCTTCAGTCGTCTCCCTCCTCACCCTCTGTAATGCACGTGTAGAGGACACGACGCCGGAGGGACAGGCGGACGGCGACCCATGTGGGAGGGGTAGCTGGCATCGGATGGGACGCCGATTCGACTGGCGGAGGCCCTTCGGTGTGCGGGGACCGACGGTCGAAGCTCCGTCGACCGGCCGCCCCGTCGCCTATAAATAGACCCCCATTTCCGTCGACGGACGAGCATGCCAGAGGATCGCAAGCTTGGAAACCTCCTCTTGAGAGACTTTGGAGGAGATTGAAGAGCGAGCGAGAGAGAGGCAGGTCGTGAGCTCAAACGGCCTCCCACCGAGAGACATCGGGGGAGGCCGCGGGCAAGCGAGCTTGCAGAGGGGAGGGAAATCGAAGAGCAGGGGACGGTCTACACTCGGATCTGGAGTTGATTCAGCTCCGACGCCGCCCCAACACTGCCTCGATGCCGTCCAGATCTAAAGGCCGCCGTCGTCGCCACAAGCTGTGCCATCGTGCCGTGCCAACGCCGAGAACAGGTGACCATGGAACCTACCCACGCCATCCCCATTTCCACCCGAATCTCTGATTGCCGTTGCCCCATCGTCTTTGCCGTTGCCGTCCCCGCCGTTGCCACCGTCACCGCCAGACGCTTTGGCTTCCCCCCCGCCGCCGCGGATTCACAAACCCTAAGGTTAACGATTCACCGGGTCATGAATCGGACCCGGATCCGGCTTGGGTCAGGTAGGGTTTACGTTTGAATCGGCGTCGGGAGTCACGGTGGGAATCCGAGTTGTCGAGTCGGGTAGGGTTTCGCTAAAAAATTAGGTCGTTGGGTCAGGCCAGGCATCCCCAAATGCCCAGCCATGGCGTCGTTAAAAAAAAAAAAAATGAGTCCCCCCCGGCGCCGCGGTAAGCATCCAAGATGTGACGGCCCGAGCGATGGTGCGCGGGGAGGAGGGATGGCGGTGCATCCTCCCCTCAGTCCCCGGACGTGCGCAAGGAAGGAGTCCCTGTCCCACATCGCCTAGGGAGGGAGTCTTGGGTCAGTTTATAATGGCTTGGGCCCTCTAACCTGTGTAACGCCTTTTAAAGCCGTGAGGACTCAGTGTCCAAAGCGGACAATATTACACAGTGGGCCTGGGTTGTTACAAATGGTATCAGAGCCGACTCCAGACCGCGTGTGAGGCCACAGCGAGGGCGTTGTGCTCCCAAGGAGGGGAGAGTGTGACAGCTCGAGCGGTGGTGCGCGGGGAGGAGGGATGGCGGTGCGTCTGTGCCTTAGTCCCCGGACATGCGCAAGGAAGGAGTCCCTATCCCACACCGCCTAGGGAGGGAGTCTTGGGCCAGTTTATAATGGCTTGGGCCCTCTAACCTGTGTAACGCGTTTTAAAGCCGTGAGGACTCAGTGTCTAAAGCGGACAATATTACACAGTGGGGCCCGGGTCGTTACACAAGATATCGCAATCAACCAAACTAAACAGAGAAGTTGCTTATCACATCCAACCGCACAAATTTGCATAATAACAAAGAGGCAAAGGCAAGACACGAACGCAATAACAAATTTAGAGTAGATTGAAAAGGCAAAGAGTTCAAAACAAACTTGAATAGAGCAAGAGGGGAGGCGAGAGTCGAAATGAGATGCAAGAGCGAAAGGACTGTCTGAGAATGGTGCGAGTGTCGAGAAGGATGCAATTCCCAAACTCAATCAAGAGAGGAAAAGATCGAAAGGATGAAGAGTAAAGAGGTGAAGGGCGAGGCGTGAGGCACTACGGCGAGAGGAAAAGACTATAGAGTGAAGAGTAAGCGAAGCTTGAGGCACTAAGGGGAGAGGGAAAAAGTCACGTGAGGTGACAGGAAGAAAATTAGGATTTTTGGTTGTTGTTGTAAGAAATTCAAAAATATATAATATATATATATATATATATATATATAGTTGATCGAGTTTGATTCCCACCCTAAAATAAATAAATAAAATTAGACCAAAAATCATCTGTTCCAATTTTATAAAATCGGGAACCGCAGCAAAGTTCCTTAAAACCGCCCTAAAACAATAGATCTGATCAGTCCATCTTACTCACCCCTAGTAAATATCAAGTCATGTTGTGAAAAGAAAATGAATTCCACATCTTTTGGTTTTTCGTTAAAAAATAAACTACAGTTGACACTTTTTGCTGTTTTGCCCAGTTTTTCAAATTTCCCCCCTTCAAATCGACAACTACCAAGTATGGAAGATAATGAAAGAATATTCCTGACTACCAAGTATGGAAGATAATAAAAGAATATTCTTGAATAATGAAAGAATATTCCTGACTACCAAGTATGGAAGATAATGAAAGAATATTCTTGACACATTGAATGTATCATCGGTTACAAGATTGAAGATTCTGAAGATTATCTCGATTTTAAGTTCATCCCCTTGAAAACCACCCGATCGCACGGTCTACCTGGTTCAAACCCTTGGAGGACGGAGTGGGCAGGATCGGAAGGAATGAATGCGCAGGATCGGATGGCCCAATCTGTCCGAATTGTTGTGTCAAGCACCCTTCTCTCTCTCTCTCTCTCTCTCTCTCTCTCTCTCTTGCCCTCCTTGCTCTCTCTCCTATAAAAACCCTTCTCCTCAGCCTCTCTTCCCCACTCTCCCAATCTCTCTTGCTCCCATCTCTTCGAAAGCGTCCATTTCAGCCTACTGATCATGCCGCGTAAAACTCCTACGCCTCCTCCGCCAATCATCGATCTCTCAGGTGATTTGACGGTGCAGCCGGGTTTTGATCGGTCGTTGGTCCGTATGACAGGACCGGTCACGTTGATTCACGTCGATTCCGAATCGAAATCGACGAAAGGGAAGCGCGTCGGTTCCGAATTGGCATCAGCAGCACGGAATTGCCCGATCGATGTCTCAGGACATTACACGGTGCAGCCGGGTTTTGATCAGCCACTCATTAGTATAAGAGGACCAGTCACATTGATTCACGTCAATTCCGAATCGAAATCGGCGAGGAGGAATTCTTCTCGGTCGCACGTCGATTCCCAAGGACACAGCACGGTGAGTGGGATTTCTCCTCTTTCGCTCGTCTATTTCGGCTGATGGTCGCCGATGGATAGCAGTTCGCAAGCTCTTGGAGGCAGTGACGGTCGATGCCGTTTCGGCCTGGAGCTTTTTTCCTTTTTGCTGATTCTTTCTTTGTTTGATTTTTTTTCCTAATTCTTTCTTTTTTCCCGTGTGAAGTCTCCTGCCCTTGCCCCTCAGGATATATACATTGACTCGGCCCAGCAACCGTATGGAACTCATCTCTCTCTTTTCCCACATTTGTTGTAATTTTATGTGATCATTTAGGAAATTATCATCTTAGCTGCTTGCCATGGCATTCTGATTCTTCAAGTGCTTGTGAGATTGTAGACTTGGAGTTTAAAATTTCATTTGCTGGCTATCTTTCTTACATATGTTATTTATATATTCACGCACATGTTGGAACTTCGAATGCAGCCAAAAATTTTATTTGGTGGATTGCCTTCAAAATCTCGCTTTGGTGCATTGTTGCCCAACTTCCTGTTGGTTAATTATTTGTGTCTGACGCCCAGCTACTGTGCTTGCAGGGATGAGGTGGAGCTTGCTCATCCTGCTGATCAGCCTCCTCCCAACGACGATGAGGCAGTTTCGATGGATATTGAGCTACGCTAAGGCAGCCTGTTGAAGCTCATGTTGTGAAAACCCTTTTTTGGGCATCATCATTTATTGAAAAATGATGACTTGGTGACGTGTAGAATGGTGTGATTAAATCGAGTACCGAGGATTTGTAATAGCTTCTTAGTAGCTCCTTTTCCTTCGAGTTGCATTGGGTGCGCGTTTTTGTTGTTGGAGCGGATTTAATATTTTACACATTTGAGCTCCAATGCGACTATTCTGTAGTCATGTGATGATCCATCCCCTCTTGATGTTCCATGTGCAATCACCAGTGTGTTGAAGTGATCTTATTGTGCCCCTTCGATCTTTGCACATGCCGTGATATAGCTGCTAAGGGATTGTGAAATGCGGTTGATATTTGCGTAGCATGATCTTGTACCTTGAAAACGCTCACTAAAATATATTTCATGAGGAAAATTTCTTAGTCCCGAAAGCATGAATGAGGGAGTCGTCGTCGAACAGTATGGAGTGGAACTTGGGAGTCGTCATTGTATGATAGCTATACTGGAATTTGAGAGAGGTTGAAAACAAATTATTGTCCATTTGTTTTGCTTAAATTTATCCATCAAATTACTGAATTGAGATATGCGTTAGTTGCTTAGAGTACCAATTTGGGATTTTACTTTACGTTTGTCTATGGTATTTTGTGATATTGATCTAATTTAATTGAAATCATCGAAGAATAATTTTTTCATAAGCGTATCGATTTAGAATTTTTTATTGTTAAAAAATTAACTTACAGTAAATTTGTCACATTTGTATCATTCGTCAAAAAATTAGTTTGGGGTAAATTTATCGCAAATGTATTAATTTAAGGCTTTTTGATTATATTAACCCAATTACTTTCGAGAAAGCAAAAAGCAATTTTTTCTTCTCTTCATCTCTGCTAGTATTCAAATAATACTCACCTTTTAAGAAGTTATAAATAAATTATAACCGAATTAAAATATATTTATTGTTAAGATTTTAAATATTATTGTATGAGAAAAAGTCAAAGTACATTCATCACAAGAAGCATAAAGTGAAGAGTTTATCCGGACACATCCTTAATTGCTTTTTAGGGCTATATCATTAGGGAAAGAAAAATCGGAACCGAGGAAACCGCCGTGCTATATGAGTTTCTGAGCCTTTGCATGGGTTAATTTCTCATTGCGTATGGATAGCCTCGTTTTATGCGCGTAACGAAGGATTAATTTCTCAAATTGCATATGGAAAGCTTGTGTTATGCGCGTGAAGAGGCTGCTTATTTCAAACATGGTAGATTAGACAACTCAAAAGCGAGATGAATTTGCTAAGAGATTCTTATATCCAATGCGACACACGAATGGACCGACTTGGGTATATATGACACGAGCTGAGGCTCCATGATCCATCAAGAAAATTGTCCAAAAAATTATAAATCTATAAATATTTAACTTTTTAACTGTACTAATTAGGCTATAAATTTTTTCACATTTTGCAAATTAAGTCCATTTGATCAATTTTGTCCGAAGACAACATTGACCGCATACATGGCTCGACTGGCACTAATTGTAAAATGTAGTAATTTTTTTTCTAATTTTTTATTCTTCTTTTCTTCCTCCTCAAGCCGGTCGTTGAGACATTGCCGATCTTGGGTAGACCTCATTATGCTTGGGCGAGGCTCAATCTCGTTGGCCCTCACGACTAGCTAGATCTCCGCCATCGTGAGGGCCCAACCACTGATTAGAGGAAGAAGGGAAGAAAACATGTAAAGAAAAGAAAAGAAAATCAAAATATTAGAATATTATTAAAAAAGGCCACGTTTAGCATCAGCCACACAATATCATATGCTCAACATCCGCGTCAATGATTTCAAATTAAAATTAGTCCGATAAACACAATTGGCAAAATATGACTCAATTAGCACAATTAAAAAATTTAAAACTAAATGGTAAAAGTGTAATAAGTATAGAGTGGCAAGCATGCTTTGGCTTCCAAAGTTGTCGGAGGTGATGTGATTCGAATGTCGGAGATGCTGCACGTGAATGATGTGTTGAAGAAAAATCCCTTGAAGTTTTGAAGTTAACAAAACAATCTCGTCAGCAAAGTCTGAAGAATCCAAGACTCAGTCGATTAAGTCTGAAGAGTTAAGACCCAAGCGGTTTCCGTCTGAAGACAATCATACCCAAAGTTCGGTCTGAAGTTTTTCCGTCTGAAGACAGTCAGACCCAGTTACAGTCTGAAGATCTCCAAACCCAAATCTAAGTCTGAAGATAGTTTGAGATTTTGCCAGGCTGACAACAGGTTATTTTTATGGCTAAGGAAATTAAGATTTGGATATTATATTCCCTAACTTATCCATGGAATATCTCTGGCTGTGATTGTGAGCTCGGAAGATTTATTTTTTGGATTTTATCCTTTGAAGATCAACCGAATTTTTGGAAGGATCTAATTTTGGAAACTCAAGATCTTGATTGTATGGGCGAGCATGATTGACGAGCTATTTTCTACTTATATTTTCGACAACGTGAAGATCACTTAAATTGATTCAGTCCAACGGGTTGATTGGATGAATTCTTGGAAAGTGCCAACGGGTATGGAGGCACGAAGGTTATTTAAGGTGGATCAGAGTTGTTCAAAAGTAATGAGAGAACTGATAAAAAAATTTCGATGTTAGAACCTCTGAAATCTCTTGTTCTCTAAAATCTCTCGTGCTAAAAGTTGTGTATCAAAGAGAGTCACTTATAGTGCGAAATAGCAAGAAGCTGTAGGAGAGACTTTCTGCTGAAGAAGTCTAGTTCGTGAATTATAACAGCTCTCATTTGCTACATAGTGATTACAGCCAGTTGGCTGTCAGCGTGGAGAGTGGACGTAGGCTTACAATAAGCCGAACCACTATAATCCTTGTGTCTACTTTCTCTTACCCTACTCTATTTATTTTATGGTTGGATGAATTAATTATTTCTGATGTAATTTTCATATTAAACTTCATTTCGTGAAAGAATTGAAAAAGAATTGCATAAACACCTATTCACCCCCCTCTAGGTGTATTCACTAGGCTTTATCATGATTCGAATGTCGGAGATGATGCACGTGAATGATGCACTCAACCAACCGATCCTTTACGGGCCAACAAAAAAAGGGAGAATCAAGTGCTCTCAAAACACCACATCCACCATCAATTCAATGATCTTGTGCCATTGTTAGGAGTGTTTCGATCCCTACAAAGAGGAACCAAGCTTATGGCTCAGCCTAATGTAAGCAGATGCATTCCACTGTAATCTTGTTGACCTCATCAACATTCAGTACGATCATAAGGCAGTTCGACCGGACTATCGGGCAAAGACATCGAGAAGAAAAAGATGACTGACTGAGGCCTATGGAATGGCTCATGTTATCGCCGAAGGCCTTCTCCAAGCCAAGGCCTTCGGCCGAAATCATCGCTATAATGGTCAGAATGAACCTCAACATGAGAAACAATCTATCATGATCATATGCAAAACAAACACACCTCGGCCCGGGAAAACATTCTACATGCAACGATTAAACAGCCATCGAGGAAACATAATTTTACTAGCCAAGCTAAAAGGAACACAGTCTGATTGATGGGTTAGTTGCCATAGATGTTCTATGTAGTCGAAACCCGGATAATTGTACTAGTACATTTGAATAGAGAAGCCACAAAGTGAGTTAACTAGGCTAGCAGCAAAAGTTTGAAAATTTAGTCAGCTAACTGAAGATCGCTCTTTCATTTTGATAGAAGGGAATGTCAATGCATGATAATCATTTAAATGGACCCAAATTACTGGCTAGAGGCGAGACCAATATGTGAGACAGACAAACATTCTCAGGAAACTATAGCACCTTTTGCTTAGATAAAGACTAACAATGGCAGCAAATCTCAGTTTTCCTTTGGCATGATATCCCTGCCATTCTCAAATGTTCACAACTTTTTCCACTATAGCTATCAGGGTCTGTATAATTCAAGACAGGTTGAAAGCAAATTACATTATTTAATAAAAGAATACACGGAAGTACTGGATACTGAGGTACATATGCTTTATGTTGACATCAGAGGGTAAATACTGCCCGAAAAGAACCAGGACTCTTTTATGAACTCCCATCCCTTTTCCTTATCAATGTTCACCTTTGATTTCATACCTACCAAGTGGTGAGGCTCCGACAATGAATGAAAAGGATCTTAGAAGCACGACAACAGTTAGTTCGTTATGAAGCAAGGACCCTCTTTTCTTCCTCTTCTAGTCTATTCAACCATTTAAATTCGAGATCACATCTTGCTTCTGCAGCTATCTCAAACTGCTTTCTAGCTACCTCTACCGAGTCCGCTGCCGGGTCGTCCAAACTCTTCTGTGATTTTCTGGGAGCTGAGCCTTTACTCGAAAAGAACTTCGTCAAAACTTCTGGAACTTGAACACCTGAACCATTTTTGGAACAGCCAACGGGCAAATTCTCATCAAAAGATGTTCTGTAAAGCTCATGTTAGTGTCTTGCTCATTTTGAGGCCATCAAGATTTAGATCAAAGCTTCCCTCAAGCTGAGAGAAGAGACACATGTGAATTTTGAATCTTATAGAGAACGGACATAGCAAGAGAGATCATCACTTGTGTCTTGTGGCAAATAATCATCTGTGCTAGCATTTTGATTTGGAAGAAGAGTGATCAAAGGCGGTGATGTGGGGAGAGTAAAATAGCGCTCTAGACAAGTGATGCATGAAGAAGCTGAACAATAATTCTAGAAAAAAAAGTAGGTCGCCCAATTCTGCAGTCATGCTGTTGAAGGCCATCCTTTTATTGAAGAAAAAAACAAATGAACAAGAGGTTTCGTGCTTCCAAAATCTCAGCTATATTTTGAAAATCGTTTTCTGTGCTTTGGCAGAGATGATTTTTTATATGCATACCAAATATGTATCCAGGTTCATTTGTCTTTCCTACATCAATTGAAGATGAGGATTTAAACAATTTTTGTGAACCAGATAGATCAGTAAGCTCTTCGATCACCATCGTGTGTGAACCAAAGGGAGAGTCGTGACTGTTAATTTGGAAGTGTTCCCCCAACACTGTTTGAAAAAAGTCCTCAAAATTGGACAGATAACTTGAAACCCTCGTTTCTCCTCTTAAAAGAGGCTGGATGGTAATCCCAATAGATTAACTTGCAAATTGGAGAATCCATGACATAAGTGGACCTTTGGTCGAACGAAACAAGGCAATCAAACGTAATCAAAACTGTATAAACGTATGCACTTTTTGTTTTTGTTCAAAAGCATAAACTCAAAGAACAAACCTCTAAGAAGGAGAGACCCACATTCTATGGCTGCACCAGCATGTCCCTGCATATGTTCACAGGAGAGTAACTATAAGAGGACGGCATATTCTCAAATTTCTTTTGTACCAAACCCGAATATTCATGCAAATAAACTGCCATGCATGGGCCTGCACTTGTGAAGGGACAATCGGAATCCTCCCATAGATTTCTGTTAAAGGTACAACATTATCTCGATTTCTATAATCGAGATGGAAAAACTAAGCCCTTCTGACAGCTAAGGTAGAAGCTGGCCAGACAAAATACAGTTGAATGAAAATTAGGGGGCTGAGCAGTAAAAGGAAAGGGAGCCGTCTTTTCAAAGGCAGCTCTTTGAAATAGGTGAAGAGTTCTTATAATATTGTCCAGCTTGTTTCTCATTTTTATCTCAGTTACATGGTTATGAAGAGAACAGAGAAACTTCAGCGATGCTTTCTCTGGGTTCATTAGGGGAGATGACTATACCACTCACGTAGTTGACCGAAAACTACACTCCTGTCCCATAAATTCTTCAGGTAATTTCTAAGTACGAACTTATCCCTTTAACAGAGGTGTCTTCATAAAATGGTTAAGGAAATTCCCTTTTCCCAGTGGATCTTTTCGAGTGAAGTCCAAAACTTTGCTTAATACATATACTGTCACTGGAAACTAATTCCCCCAAAATTATCCAGTACTAATAATTGCAAAAAAGTCAGTAGCACAAAAAAAGAGTGCAAAGGAACTATCTGTGGAATACTCTATGCTAGCAGAGACAAAACTTATCACGAATGCATCAACCTCTAAACCACAAGTTTTCAATTTCATCATTTCATGAAGCGAAAAAAAACTAGATGCTGACCTTCTCTGATGCCCTATGGAAACGCCACATTGCTGAAGCAAGATCTTGCTTCACACAATCCCCCGTCAAATAAACAGCTCCTAGAAGATAAAGAGCACCTGGATGCAGCTAGAAAATGACAAGCTTCGGTAAGATTGTAAGTAATTAAAAGCACATTAAGTGCATATGAACTAAGAGAGAAACAAAAAAGAAAAGGCAAACGAGAACAGACCCGGTCGACTGCCTTCTCCAGATAATAAAAAGCTTGTTGATCAGAGGAGAAGTAATCATGCTACACATAACCAAGCATATCACAAAAATCATATAATAAGCCATTTTAAAGAGTGTAAGGGAAACAGCAACCATATCATAGACAGCAGAAAAGGTAAATGAAAGCTGGCTTTTTAAAAAGAATAAAAATTGCTAACTACATTACAGAAAAAAGATTGGACTTATGTGGAATCACGTTTTTATATGTCAAGACTTACTTATGTGTTAAAATTCAAAATAATTTAACAAAAATGGAAATTAGAAAAATCGAGACGAAAAATTAAAATGAAAAAGCTAAAATTAGATGCATCAAATAGCAATTTACTAGAAAGAACTTATAAAAAGAATAAAAATGAAAAATGAGGAGACGTATTTAAAAAATAAATACTAAATACAAAATCCACCCACATCGATTCTATAATTCCATCACTCTCCTTCTAATACATCCTGAAAAGATCATCCTCGTTCATCTTACGTTATATATAGGAAAAGGAAAAAGGAAATCCCCATGTTCAGTTCCCTAACTTTTTTATCGTGTCTCGTATGTGTGGCGTCGATCTTCAACTAATGATTTGACTTTTAATGTTCCACCGAACAAATATTGATAGAGTTCCACGAAATTATTGGGCACCTATCATGCAGAGGTGTTATGCAAACAAATCAAATAACTCTCTAGTTAAAGTTACCCTAGCATCTTCAGAACTAGTTAAAGCATATGAAAAAGATTTGTTAGCAAGACCACATTTCCTAATTGCCCTGCATCTTTTGTGCCAACTCTTCCAATTCTCAGCTAGGCCCAGGAGCCTTGAGGACGTAAAGAAAAAGACAATATAAGGATTCTGTTATTATATGTTCAGCAATATCTGGTGAGGTTCCATGATAGGGCAATGGCAAAGCCAGCTTTAGAAAGAGCAACGATTACCAGTTTGATCACTTTTTCCCAAAGCTACAGCTAAAGAGAACTCAACCCAAGTTGCAACAAGTTTATCCAAGGCACACACTACTCGGCCAAGTGCAGCAGTTGTATTTGAAGAGCAAAGAAAAAGATAACGTAAACAAGTTCCATAACTTAACAGTGCACATCATAGTTTCCATTATACTTGCATGTAGAAAATTTAGGTATACATGCCAAGTAGAAATTACTCTGATAATAGTTAAAAACAATAAAGGGTTTTCATGAAGCCCAGAGATATCCAGTTATGAACTAAAGATGCAATGAATAAGAGATAATTTAGGCAGCCACCAAGTACAAATTTCTTACTTTGACTCTTAGACGACAGCCTAATTCGTACTGTGCATCTGGATCACCCATGTTAGCAGCTTCCACCAGCAAGGCAGCACCACTGTTATGGCAACACGGTCTTATAAGGAAACACCGTATGTATAAGTAGTAGCATACCACACCAAAGCATGACGATGCTTCCATCAAACCAATGATGAGAGGATATAAGCAAGGTTACTAAGTTAGATGGAATCTGTATGGAAAAGTGCTCACCAGAAATGAAAACAAGAAGATGCCAGCTCGCACCAGCACGTTGAAGGTAAAACGAGAGCAACATGTTTAAGCACAATGCTCTTTCATTACCGTGATAATATTTTTTCTACAATACTGCCAAAATATGACCTCTCCAAATTGAAAGGCTTCAACAAAACAAAAAGACAAAGTTATCCTGAGTTAGATCACCCTTGATTTTACCTTCCCATATGCATGCCAGTAGTCTCTGCACATCACAGTGTTACATGAGTGATTTTTTTTTTTTTTTTTTTTGATCAAGGTGCTACATGAGTGATTACCAAGAAAGAAAGATACACATTTCCTGACATAAGAAAGAACCACTTACACAGCTAAGCATTTCCCCGGAACATGGTACTTCAAATGCAGGGTAGCCAGCCAATACCTAGCATGGGTGTTTGAATTGTCGGCCTCGAGAGCCAACTCAAAGTTCTCCTTCGCAGTCTAATCAGAATTGAATAGCGGAGAATACGGGAATGCAAAGAAAAAGAAATATCAGTGCAAGTCATCGTTAGAAAAAGAGAAAAAGGTAAGAACTAAAAGGGAAGTCTAGTCACTAGATTAACATAAAACTTCACAGTCTCTATATAAGATAAGAATGAAAGAGCCGATACGTCGGTTCATCACCATGAAATTCCCACAGCTTCTAGAACAGAACTATAATTTCCAATCAAACTGGAGAGAAGAAGAGATGCAAAACCAAATCTTTCCACTCAGACGAACATCACGCACATGTCAAGAAGCTACTTCGTCAGGAAAGGACACATTGTTCTTTAGAACCATAACAACACCTCCCACTCAGCAGACATAGCAGAATCCATGCTATCCTAGCAAACCATGAGTAGCCCGTAAAAGTTCTAAGATTTCTCCGCTAAAACAATCAGGTTCATCTCACAAAAACCGAAACAAACAAGCCGAATGATCCCGAGAAGTCGGGGCTCACCCGGAGGAGAGGAATGAGGCGGTGGTCGTTGAGCTCGCAGTAGTCGATCACCCGGTCGACCTCCTTGAGAGCGCTCCAGCCCTTCGCGATCAGCTCCATGGCTGTCTTGTTCCTGCTGTGCATGTCCCTCTATCAAAAGCCACCAAAAGAAACAAAACAATAAATGACCCCAGCGAAGAACCCGAGAGCAGGACACTGGAGAGGAATATGGCGGAATTCGCGTACTCGCGGATCGAGCATGAAGAGGAGGCGGCCATGGCCGGTCGGCCTGAGAGAGAGTGTTGCGCGGAGTGATCTCAACATGTTTGTGTTTATGCCTCAAAGAAGCAGAGACTAGCTGGGCTGCGGGCTTGCTCTTTTTCAATCGTACCGTTTGGGTAATTCGGTTACATTCATTTTGATCCACGGCGGTCGATTGGGTTGCCGGGGCCCGTCGGGCCGTAACGGGCCAAAGAATGG
The DNA here is from genome assembly GCA_014182555.1 of Eucalyptus erythrocorys. Taxonomy (NCBI): domain Eukaryota; kingdom Viridiplantae; phylum Streptophyta; class Magnoliopsida; order Myrtales; family Myrtaceae; genus Eucalyptus; species Eucalyptus erythrocorys. The sequence goes on along the minus strand of CM024599.1, from coordinate 52,486,786 downwards.
GAAATTAGGGTTTTGAAAATGCAAAATTACACCCCATCCAAAAAAAAAATGCAAAATTACACATCCGCCCTTGATTATCTTTAAAGAATATCATTTTAATATGGGTTATTACGATAAAAAAAAATTCAAACTGGTACATTTGTGATATATTTACTTCAATATCTCAAACTGATATATTTGAGATAAATTTACCATCCGTTAATTTCCAATAAATTTTACTATCAAATTGCTGAATTAGATGACATTTAACAGTTGATGGTGTACTAGTTTGAGATTTTATCATACATTTGTCACATATAAACCAGTTTGTGATTTTTCTTTATATTAATCAAATTTAATGGAAACTAATTGAAGGTAAATTTGACAAAAATATATCAATTTGAAGTTTTTTTCCTAATCAAAAAACTAGTTTTGGATAAATTCATTACAGTAATAGTTTGGGTTTCTTGTGATAAAAAAAGTTAGTTTGTGGTAAATTCATTGGGATTTCTATGATATTAGCCATTTAGTAATAAAAGTTATATAAAAAATTTTTGTTTGGTTTGGATGGTTAGGTTAAGAGAATCGCCCAAAATCGGCTAGTTTGATCCGGTCCCATACTCACGTCTAATTGGAAAGTAACTATATTTATATCTCGATACATTTTGTTTCTTTAAGTCTAGATTTCTTCCCTTTTGAATTTCCTCAAATAATTATTTCAAAGTACAAATTAGGGGGATTGATTCTCGATCAAGTCCAGTCCTAACTAGGAATTGGGAGCTATGAAATGGGCTAGTGAATCAACCTAGAGGGGGGTGAATAGGTTGTTGCGGAATTCTTTTGAAATCTTTTGTGATGCAATACGTTAATATCAAAGATATATCAATAATAAACAGATTACGTATTCACAAAGTAAATAGAGTAGGGAGAGAGAAAATTGACACAAGAATTATAGTGGTTCGGCTTAGACCAAGCCTACGTCCACTCTCCACGCTGGCAGCCAAATGGCTGTAATCACTATGTAGCAAAAGAGTGCCTTTACAAAAGACGGATTAGACTTCTTCAATTTGAGTCTCTCCTACAGCCTTCTGCTACTTTCGCACTATATCTCACTCTCTTTGTTACACAATTGAATATGAAAGATTTTAGAGAACAAGTGATTTTGGAGATTCTAACATCAAGATTTCTCTACTGGTCTCTCCTAGTTTCCAAGCAACGTCGATCCATCTTAAATAGTCTCCGTGCCATCATACCCGTTGGCACATTCCAAAAATTCATCCAATCAACCCGTTGGACTGAATCAATTTAAGTGATCTCCTTGTCCCGAAAACATAAGTAGATAGTAGTTCGTCAATCCTGTTCGCCCATACAATCAGGATCTTGAGTTCCCAAAATTAGATTCTTCCAAAAATAAACTTGATCTTCAACGGATAAAACCCGAATAATCAAATCTTCCAAGCTCTTGATCACAGCCAGAGATATTCCATGGTGAGGATTAGGAAATACGAAATCCAATATCTTACTTTCCGTAGCCATAAGAATAACCTGTAGCCAGCCTGTAAAAATTGCAAACTATCTTCAGAGTTAGATTTGGGTCTTGAGGGTCATCGATCGAAACCGAGTCTTGAAGGTCTTCGACGGAAATAGAGTCTTGACTCGACTTCGAGATGGAAACACTTCGGACCGAATTTCTAGGTCGACTGTCTTTGAAAACCTTTAGACCTTGACAACTTCGGACGTAGCCGACCGAGTCTTGGAGTCCTTAAACCACACTGTTGAGGCTGTTTTGTCAACTTCAAAACTCCAAGGGATTTTTCTTCAATAATCTCCCCATTTTTGATGGTGACAAAACCCTCGACAGATTTGTGAATTAAAAACCTGCAAGGAAAACTCATATATACTTTGAGGATTATATCTGCAAAACAGAGTGTTAGTCCAATAACAATTATCCTCACAAAATATAGTAATCCCGCAATCAAATTCACAAGTCTAAATCCAAATCAACACATCAGCATAAGGTCATAGAAGTTTAAACAACCCAATCGAAATCCAAAATAAAACAGTCTGAATCAAAAAAAAAATCTCCAAGCTTCCTCAGCTTCAAAAACTTCAAAATCTTCAAAACTTATAAAGAAATCTGTGCAACTCTCCCCCTTTTTGTCCCATCAAAGAGGTAGAGTGAAATTGAGATAAAGTTTTGAAAATTTTAGGGCCTGCAGAGAAACGAACAAGCTGAAACTTGCTAAGCTCCGGACCGACTTGTCGAGTTTGGCAAGATTTTCCTTCACCTGAAGCCATTCGCACGGCCCGATTTGACTCCACTTGAGCTCGCAGTGCATTGATCTGTTCTTGCATGTTCACTGAAGTACTCAGCAGTGCCTTTTTCAAGTCTCTCATCTCGAAGTCGATCCCAAAAACCTGCTTCTTCAGGTCCAGCATAACGTCCAACAGCTGTGAAAATGCTGTGGAATTGGCATTGCTTCCATTTGGACCAGCAGAATAGGTTTGAAAGCAAGGAGCTTCCCTTTCAGCCCTTTCTTTCTCAGCGGGTGAGGATTCTTCATGCTCTGGGAAGTGTGATGCATAAACCTCCTTAGGGTCAGCACCAGACCTACTCACATCACTAAAATGTAGTGGCGATATTGTTCCTTGTTCTACAGCAACTCCCCCTGAATAGATGCCAGTGGGTGGAGTGGAAAATTGTTCGCCAACATCCATATTAGCACGAGAATGTTTCTCGGTCTCTTCCCTAGCAACAGATGGTTCAAATGCAGCAGCCATATCCTCCTGCATTTTGCTTTCTTCCTCATCCTTCCTTCTTCTTTCTTCTTCTTCTACTTTCCTCTGTCTCTCTTCTTCTCTTCTCTGTTCTTTTTCTCTTCTTTTCTCCTCTTCTCTTCTTCTTTCCTCTTCTTCCCTTCTCTCCTCTTCTTCTCTTCTCTTCCTTTCTTCTTCTTTTCTTTTCCTTTCTTCTTCTCTCCTCTGCTTTCCTCTTCTCTCCTCTTCCTTTCCTCTTCTCTTCTCCTTTCTTTCTCTTCCTTCTCTTTCTTCTATTGCTCTGCTTCCCTTTCCTCTGCTTCTTTCCTCGCTCTCTCTTCAGCCTCTGTTCTCAGGATTGCCGGGCTCCTCAATCTAGAGAGAGTGGACAAAGTCATGGCATCTTCTTCATCCTCCTCGTCTTGCAGGATGATCTTCCTTCTTTTCTTTTCAGCCATGGGCTCTTTGCCCTTCCTTTTCGATGAAGCAGTGGGGATCTCCCTTGAAGGTGTTTGCCTCCTCAACCTTTCTAGTGCTGCAGTTAGTTCTGGAAATTTCATCTTCATCACCATCTTCTCTCCAACGAGCATCGAATTCAACTTTGTTAGGCACAAAGATGCAGGGACTTGAATATCAAAATGCCTAAACAATTTGGTGATGATTGATGAATAGGGCAGCTGACCCTTGTCCTTCACCATTGTCCTATACATATGGAAGAGTATGACATGTGGAAGTAAAAAAGGTCTGCCCTGGTTGATGGCAAACATCAACTTTGCCTCGGTTTTGGAAACATGGGTCTTCAAGGTTGATTTTGGCCGGATGCAGTTGATGACAACTTTATGCAACAAGACATTGGTGGCATTCATCCTAGTGTAGGATATCTTGCCTTCAACTGTTCTGTCTCGTACAATCTCCAAGGTTGCATAGGCTGTTGAGACTTTGATTGGCTGGAAATTCCTTCTTTCCACACCAATGATGTCAGCCAGCAAGTCAACATCAACAACATAATCTTTGTCCATGAAAGAAAAGGACAAGCGATTTTCATCCAAAAAGGAAAGATTTGAGTAAAAATAAGCCGCCAACTCGAGTGGGCCACGGTCATATCCGTGCAGAAATTTTCCAATTGTAACCTAGCAAACTTCCCTCTCAAATTTATCTTTATCGAATCAAGGAAGTCAAAATCTACATTCCTTGGATTGACCACACCCCTCTTCAACAGCTTTATATAAACTCGTTCATGCTCCTTCGACCGAAATAAGCTTCCCGGAGGAAAAACAGTATTAGCAGCCACACCAAAACGAGGTTCAAAATGAGAGAAAAGTCTTTCATCGTCATCTAATGTCTCAGCAGGAGCATTCTCCAGTGGATCACTCGAGATATTCTCCAGCGTCTTCTGTGTTGTTCCTTCATCAACAACCTTCAGTTTTTCCATCTCCATCAAAAACAAATATTCGCTTTTATATCCTCTCTCCTTCAAATACTCTTCGATCGTCTTAACGCTAACCTTCCCATCCTTGAGCCTTTTATAGAGATCGTAAGCAGTATTTGGCTTAAGAGTTCTTACTGGTTCTGCTTCGGTAATAACTTCCTCAGAATGTTGGGTGCGTTTGGGAACCATTTGGGGAAAAGTCCTTAGGGAAATGCAAATACCTTTGAGTTAAAGGTGTTTTCCAAAATGCAAAGTGTGTTTGGTAAAATTGTAGTTTGAAAGCCCCTTTGAAGTATCCCGGAGCAAAATAGTGTTTGGGAGAGTTAAATTTACAAAGGACTTTGGTGATAAAAAAGATTATCAAAAGAAAAGAAAAAAAAAAAAAGACCGGCAAGGGCAGATGGCCGGAAAAAGCAGGTGGCTGCCGGACGTCCACCGGCGAGGGTCGCCGGACGTCGGGCGACCCCGCGGCGACCAGATCTGGGCGCGGCGAGGGTCGCCGGACGTTGGGCGACCCCGCGCGACCCGGATCCGGCGCGGCGAGGTTCGCGGGCGTCGGGCGACCCCGCCGCAACCCGGATCTGGGGCGGCGAGGTCGCAGGGACCTTGCCACCCCAGATGGGTCGCGGCGGGGTCACGCGACCTCGCCGCAACCTCCGGCGACCACCGCGACCAAGATATGTGGCGGCGAGGTCGCGGGAGGACCTCACCGCCCGGATCTTGGTCGCGGCGGGGTCGCGCGACCTCGCCGCCCCAGCGAGGTCGCGCAACCCAGATCGGGGGCAGCAAGGTCCTCCCGCGACCCTGCCGCCCCAGATCTGGGTCGCGGTGACCCAGACCTCGCCGTGGGTCGCGGCGGTCGCGCCACCCCCCGACGTCGGTCGGCTGGGCTACGGTCGCCGGCGACTGCTCACGGAAGAAGAAGCTCGCGGATGAAGAAGAAGCGCGAGGAAGAAGAAGCTCGCGGATGAAGCCGCCCCGAGATCTAGGTCTCGGCGACCCAGCCCTCGGTCGCGCCACCTCCGGCGTCGGTCGCGCCACCCCCCGACGATCGCCGGCGTCCCTCTAGCAGTCGTCGGCCGCTCGCAGTCGCCGAGAACGGAAGCCCCCCGAGAAGATGAACAGTTGCGACACAAGGGCAAGCATCGGAAAAACGAAAAATTGGTGAGGATAATTTTGGAAAAAAAAAAATATGAACAGGGCCCGTGTGGGCATACCGAAAAAGCCGAAAGCCCAAGGCAGGTCCTCCCCTGCCTTGGGCTTTCGACTTCACAAAGCCTGCATTTCGGAAATGCGAGCTTGCCAAACGGGCTAGCATTTGGGCAAGGACCTTTAAGCCTCCAAAGGGCTTTGAGAAGTCCTTCCCAAACGCAGCCGTTGATGCTCTGCTTCACGTTAAGGCGAATCTTCCTCCGTTAGGTCCACCCTTGTAGGACCCTCTTGCTGTCGCTGTGGTCCCCTGCTTGCAATTCTGGAGGACTTGCGAGACGACATTTTTGCAGAGCAAGCAAGATTTCAACTTGAACGAGAGGAAAAATAGAAACTTTGAGGCGAAAAAGGGACGAAACGGAAATGGCAAAAGGAGATTTTTAGGGTTTTGAGAGTGAAAGAGTATGAAAATGAATCGCAATGGAATAGATGAGAGTAAAAGTGACGGTTCGAGAGTATAAATAGTGAGAGAGAAATCACCGGAATACGAATTGTCGCCAAAAAGTGAAAAAAAAAAAAGAACTGCCAAAAATAAACCGTAAAAAGAAAACTGCCTTTTTGAAAATATAAATTGCCATTAATGCATGTCAGAAAAAGAGTGAAAAGAGATTTTGAAATACTGAAAAGTAATTACCAAAAATGTGTTAAAGAGAGAATATGAAAAAGAAATTCGTAAAGAGATAGGATAAAATAGAGTCTGACGGATGTTCAGACTTTACCTTTGAGTCTGAACCCTTTTTCAGACCTTACCTTTGTGTTTAAGCACAATCAGACTTTACGTAGAGTCTGAAGCGCTTTTAGACCTTGTTTGAGTCTGAGCCGTCTTCAGACCTAGCGTTGAGTCTGAACCACTTCCAGACTTAGTGATGAGTTTGAACCACCTTCAAAATTCACAATTCCCAGTCTTGAACAAATTGATTCAAAGTGAGTCTTCTCTAGGGGTTTTGTGAAAATATCCGCCAACTGATTCTTTGAATCTACATGTTGAATCACAACATCTCCACTTTGAACATGATCTCGAATGAAATGATGTTTGATTTCAATGTGCTTTGCTCTTGAATAAAGTATTGGATTCTTTGTGAGGTTGATTGCACTGGTATTGTCACATTTGATTTCCGTATGTCTTTCATCAACTCCAAAGTCTCTCAATTGTTGTTGCATCCATAGAATTTGAGAGCAGCAACTTCCAAGAGCAATGTACTCTGCTTCAGCGGTTGAAAGAGCCACAGTACCCTGTTTTCTTGAGAACCAAGACACCATCCTGTTTCCCAATAATTGACATGTACCTGTAGGGCTTTTTCTATCCACTCTACAACCAGCGAGGTCAGCATCAGAATATCAAAGAAGAGTAAAATCTCCTTTTTTAGAGTACCATAGACCTAGCTTAGATATAGTTGCAACATATTTAATGATACGCTTCACAGCAGACATATGAGATTCTTTAGGATCAGATTGAAATCTAGCACAGATGCAAACACTAAACAAGATGTCAGGTCTAGAAGCTGTAAGGTAAAGAAGTGACCCGATTATACTTCTGTATAGCTTTTGGTCTACACTCTTCCCTCGTTCGTCTTTGTCCAACTTTGATGAGCTTGACATAGGAGTCTCTATTTTCCTGCAATTCTCCATTCCAAATTTTTTGATAAGGTCTTTTGCATACTTCTCTTGATGAATGAATGTTCGTTCTCTTGATTGATTGACTTGAAGTCCCAAAAAGAAGTTTAGTTCTCCCATCATGCTCATCTCAAATTCGTTCTGCATATACTTTGAAAAATTCTTGCAAAGTTTCTCATTAGAAGAACCAAAAATAATGTCATCAACATAAATCTGAACAAGTATGAAATCCTTGCCTTCTCTTTTTATAAATAGGGTAGTATCTACTTTACCTTTAGAGAAGCCATTTTGAATTAAAAAATTGCTTAACCTTTCATACCATGCTCGGGGTGCTTGTTTTAAACCATATAAGGCTTTCTTCAGCTTGAAAACAAAGTTTGGTCTTTTAGGATCTTCAAATCCTGGTGGTTGTTCCACATAGATTTCTTCTTGAATGACTCCATTTAGGAATGCGCTTTTCACATCCATTTGGAATAACCTGAAATTTTTAAAGCAAGCAAAAGCAAGAAGTAATCTTATAGCTTCTGACCTTACCACAGGAGCATAGGTTTTGTCATAGTCGATGCCCTCTTCTTGTGTGTAGCCTTTTGCTACAAGTCTTGCTTTATTCCTTACCACTTTTCCTTGTTGATCAAGCTTGTTCCTGAAAACCCATTTGGTGCCAATGATTGATTTTCCTTTTGGTTTAGGAACTAGCTCCCAAACGTTGTTGATTCTGAATTGGTTCAGTTTTTCTTGCATTGCTTCGATCCAGCTTTCATCTTTCAAAGCATCTTCTATATTTTTTGGTTCGATCTCAGAAATTAGTGCAAGAGCACTAGAAGCTTCTCGTCTTTTAGACTTAGTACGAACTCCTTCATCAATATTGCCAATGATGAGGTCTCGGGGGATGACTTGACTTTTGCTTCCAATTTGTAGTTGGTTTATCAGTTTGGTGAGGCTCTTCTTCAGTTGGAATTTCTGAATTTATTTGAGGCTCAGTGTTTGAGGCTTGATTTTCTTCATGAGAGTTTGTAAACACTTGCTCAGACTCTAAATCTTCAGGTTGAGTTTGATTTTGTAACGAATCTTCAAACTTCACATTCATGGATTCTTCCACAGTTTGAGTACGTTTGTTGAAGACTCTGTAAGCTTTGCTTGTCATGGAGTAGCCAAGGAAAATTCCTTCATCTGATTTTTCTTCAAATTTACCAATTCGATCACTGGAATTCTTTAGAATAAAACATTTGCAACCGAATACATGAAAATATGAAACAATTGGCTTCTTACCTTTGAATAATTCATAAGGGGTCTTCTCTAATATGGGTCTTAGAAAGATTCCATTTATAATATAACAAGCAGTAGAAGTAGCTTCAGCCCAAAAATGAGGTGAAATATTACTTTCGATTAAAAGAGTTCTTGCTATTTCTTGCAAAGAACGATTTTTCCTTTCTACAACTCCATTTTGTTGTGGAGTGTATGGAGATGAAAAATTATGTTGAATACCATTGTCATCACAATATTTGGCAAAATCATGATTTTCAAATTCTCCACCATGGTCGGTTTTAATACTCGAAATTGCATATCCTTTTTCAATTTGAATTTTCTTTGCAAACTTAGTAAAATGAATCAAAGTATCAAATTTATTTGCAAGAAAGAGTACCCAAGTAAAACGACAATAATCATCAACTATAACCAAGCAATATCTTTTACCTCCAATACTTTGAACTCTTGTTGGTCCAAATAAATCCATGTGTAATAGCTGCAAAACACGATTAGTGGATACTTGATTTATAGTTTTAAAAGAACTTCTAACCTGTTTACCAAGTATACAGGGAGTGCATAATTCATGCTTTTGATACTTGAGGTTAGGGAGTCCTCGAACAAGCTTTTTGGATGATACTTTTGTAATTTGCTTCAGATTGACATGTCCAAGCTTCCTATGCCAAAGAATGACTTCATCTTTAATTGATATCAAGCATTGAGGACTGTCAGACTTTATATCTAGCAGATAGATATTCCCATGTCTTCGACCAATGAAGGACTGTAAAAGATCCTTGCTTGTTCCAGAACATGTGTTTTCTTGAAAATTTATTTTGTGGCATCCTCAATTTTCGATGATTCTTGAAGATGTGACGATTGTGGCCGATCTAATTTGTAGGATTTTAGCCATTTGACTATTGAGCTACAATTGGACTATCTTGATGGACATGGTAGCTATAGTATATGACTAAGTTGGTATATGTAATTGAATGCATATAAGTGTACATATAACCTACGGCTAAGGACTAGACTTTGGGAGATAGGTATAATCGGGTTTTGATGAACCATGTTGCGCCAGTAGTTTGCAGGAGCTGGTAGGTGTGCTTAGGGTGAAAATCTGGCTTTGAATCCTTCATGGAAGTTGTAGAACACATCTTTAGCTGTAACATAGTCAAATTTGAGGTGATTTGAGTGAGATTAGAGGGGTGAAATGGAATTTCTTTGGAACCGGGTGTCTATCGGAGTTGCTAGTTGACCTTTGATGCTTGATAGCTTCTGATCATGTATTTTTCTTTGGAATTTTTCCTCGACTTCTTCTTGTGATTTGTAAAGGACATCTTGATGTATAACATACTGAAAATTGAGTTGATTTCATTTGGTATAATCTAGTGAATTGTGTATTTCTTTACGGGCTTGGATTCTGGATTTGTATCGATGCAAGGTCAGTGGGTTGTTAAGCTTGTAAGTCGACTTTTACTTGAGAATTTTACTTCGACTCCTAAAGAGAAGTTGTAGGAAACATGTTCAACAATAACATATCCAAAAAAGAGAGGAAAGGAAGGGGTTTAAGTTGCTCAATTGAGGAGGTTTTTTTCGATAGTGTATCCTGTATGGCTCGGGAACTAGAGCAGAGGTTTGTAATTTTTGTGTTGCATTTTGTGGGATGAATTTGATGATGATTCCTTCATGAGAAATGATCTTGAGAATCTTGGCTAAGACATACTAAAATTTGGTAATTTTTGAAGCTGATTTGGTACTTTAAACTAGTGAATTTTGTGAGTCGTGTAAACTGGAATTTTCAATACCTAAACCTGTTTTGGCCGAATCTATGTATTCTTGTGTAAACATTGTTTGAGCATAGTTTCTTAGCAAGAATGATACTTCTATGTCCTATTGTCAATGTGGTGAAGAGTCATTGTCTTTAAAAGTCAATGGAGTGGTACATTGGGATCATTTTCTACCACCATACAAACTGTTTTGTATTGAAACTGTTGAATTGATATAGCCGATTATACTTCTTTGTGCCATGACATTCAAAGCATGCTATTTTCATGAATCATATGTTGTATTGCTCTGGTCATTGTGTGTGCATGCCTTGAAATGCTTGGAAAGAGCAATTGAGGTTCAATTGAGATGATTTCTCAAACTTGTGCATGCTGAATTGTTGGGAACTAGTTGGATGAAGCATGTTAAGTAAAATTCATGCCATATGAGTGGAGACACATGGTATTGCTTGCTGTTATGCTTATGAACACCATGTAACACGTCATGAATCATGCATATTAAAGAGATAATTGTATGATATGTGCTGATAATGCCCCGGGAGTATCGGGATTGCCCGGCCAGGGAGTGAAAATGCCGGATGCCCAGTAGCCCTGTGAGCGCAAATCTGGATGGTCTCGGAGTTGAGATGCCCGGAGCGTTGGGGGTGCCGGAAGCACGGATGGTGTGTGCCGTGGATGCCTCGTGATGCTAGTTGAGGTGCGAGATGCCCGGCCAGGGAGTGTAAATGCCGGAAGCATGGATGGTGTGTGCCGTGAATTCCTCACGATGCCAGGTTTGGGTGTGAGATGCCCGGAATGTGGGGGGCCGGAAGCCGGGTGGTGTGTACCGGATTGTGCATTTGAAATTGCAAGCATTTGACATATAAATGCATGAGCATTGTCAATTTGTGAATGGTGCACATGATGTGGTTGAAATGCATGAGCATTGTCAATTTGTGAAGGGTGCACATGATGTGGTTGAAATACATGAGCATTGTCAATTTGTGAAGGGTGCACATGATGTGGTTGAAATGCATGAGCATTGTCAATTTGTGAAAGGTGCACATGATGCTATTGATATATTTGAGCATGAATCGAGTTGATCATGTAAGTTGTGCACGTGATGTGAAACATTGGCATTTGTGCTTGTTGAATTATGTGATGTGCTCATATGTACAAAAGATGCCGATGTGCCAAGAGTATATATGATGCGATATACATGTATATGCATGAGCAATGGCTGGTTTGTGGGAGGTGCATATGATGAGCTATGTGAATATGAGTAGCACTTGATTTATGAATGCACATGTTTGATAGGTGTATGATTTGAGAAGAATGTTAAAGCATGTGGCTGAATTGTTCACTTATGATGATAATATGATGTTTTAATGTTGTTTGATTGCCATGTGATCTTATGATGTGTTTGATTGTTGTATGGGTAGTCATAGAGATCACATTTCTGCTGAGTGCTTGTACTCACCCCTTTTGGGGACTAACATTTCAGCTTAGTCATGTCCATCCCTCCGGTTGCCACGGGATCGTTTTATGGGATCCCAACTGACGTTGAAGTGTGGGTGCTACACTTCAACAGCCCTACTGTGCCCAGGATGATCTATTTTAGAGTGAGTGTGATAGTCAAATTTGAGGTGGGCTTAGGAGATGGCCCAGTCTATCAGGAGTTCGTTTCGGTCTTCACCAGCCGTGATGGTTTGATGCGGGGCATGATGCCGCCACCGACGCCCCGGGAGCACTAGGTCGGAGGTAGAGCAAGGACAGCAGTTGGAGGAGGATGGTGGGTTTTTGGATAGGATCGGTTTAGGTGGATGGATAGCTCATGTATAGGTTTTTCTTTGATGAGGGGTAATGATGTTTTTGAGGTTTGCTCCCTGTGATGGTTTTTGATGTATCATTTACCCTGAAAAGATCAAGGAAAATCCATCCTTATGTTATATGAATAAAAGAACTGGTTCCTATTATCTCATATCATTTAGTTGTGTGCATTGGCCCTGGTTGTTTGGGAGAGTCGTGATTCCACTTTCGCTATTTAATTGCGCTGGGACCGTTCATTTGAAAAAAAAAACAAAAGAGAGCCCAAGAGTTTATAGCTCTCAAAGGATAGGCAAGTATGACTGTAATAGCCTCAAGGGGGTTTTTGGGGTGTTACATATTTTGTATCCAGAATCGCATAATTGACTAATACTCAGTAGATTGTAGTTCAATCCTTCAACAAGAGAGACGATGTTGATTGTGAGATTTCCAATCATCACAGTTCCTTGTCCAACAATCTTACCCCTGTTGTTACCACCAAAGGAGACATTTCCTCCTTTTATATGCGAAAATTTTGTAAAACAACTTGAGTCTCCTGTCATGTGTCTTGAACATCCACTGTCCAAATACCACTTGACTTTCTTCTTGAAGGTAACCTGCAATTAAAAGAAAGACTCATGTCTTCTTTGGTACCCAGATTTTCTTGGGTCCATCATTATTAGTAGCATAAACAGTCTTTGCCTAGCTCTTCTTGACAGGTCTCCAAACTTTAGGACATTATTTTTCAAAATGATCTACACTTTTACATCTTGAACAAGTAAGAGCATGTCTGCCAACAGGTTTTACAAAAACCTTTTGGAAATGATTTTTATAAAAAGTTTTTGTTGGCCTATTCCTAATTATTTCCTTTACTTTTGGGAAATTGATCAAAGGAACAGTTTCTTGTGTCATTCCTAGACCAAATTTATTAAAGTAAGGTTTCTGGATAGAAAGAATTTTGTCCAACTTTTCAGAACCTATTGAAAATTTCTTTGAGACTTTCAATAAGTCCTCTTTTAAGCAAGCATTCTCTTTTGAAAGTTCATTTCCATTTTCTTTCGAAACAAGAGACTTGTCTAAACTTTCAACTTTTTCAAGTAAAATCTTTTCTTGTTGTTTCATTTTGGAATTCTCCTTTTTAATTCAGCGATCCTTTTAAGAGAGCATTTAAGACTGAGACAAAGTTCATCAATGTATTTTGATACTTTGACAGGAATTTTTAAATTTCTAACCTTGGTTCCGTCGTTTGAGTCTCGAGTCCGAACCCGAGTCCGAGTCTCGAGTCCGAGTCACGCCCGAGGGGCGAGTCGGAGTCCGAGTCCGAGTTTGCCATAAGACATATATTTGCATATTCTTCATCACTCTCCTCACATTCAGTATCACTCCATGTTTCAACTTTGAGTGCTTTCTTGAGCTTTTCAGGTTTTCCTTTCTTTTTCTTCAATAAGGGACAGTTGGGTCTGATGTGCCCATTTTTCTTGCATTCAAAGCAAACAACTTCTTTGCTGGTATCTTCTTCTTCATTTGTTCTATTTTGAAATCTTTGATTGTTTTGTTTCTTACCGTTGAATCTTCTACCTTTTCTATTCAACCGTCTGAACTTTCTAATCAGAAGTGCCAATTCTTCATCATCCAAGTCTTCTTCTGAATCTGTAACATCAGAATCATCATTAGATTTTAAAGCAATTGACTTCTTACCTTTTGTGTCAAATTCCTCATTGAATTGCTCGACTTCATAGGATTGAATTGTGCTGACCAATTCGTCAACTGAAAGAGGCATGATCCTCTGTGTTTCTCTTATAGATGTCTTGACGTGATTCCAATCTTTGGAGAGCCCTCTCAACAATTTATTGACCTACATAGGTCCTGAGATTGGATGTCCCTGGTATGCCAAGCCATTTACAATTTCTGTAAATCGACTGAACATATCCGAGATGGATTCTCCTGGTTTCATTTTGAAGGATTCATATTGACCAAGAAGGATATTGATCTTGGTTTCTTTGACTCGATCCGTTCCTTCATAGGTGACATGTAGTTTGTCCCAAACTTCTTTGGCTGTTTCACAAGATGAAATTCTATTATATTCAGTAGGAGATAATGCACAATATAGAGAATAAATAGCCTTTGCGTCAAAAGCTTGTCTCTTAGAAATTTCTGCTTGTGGTAATCCTGCTCCTTCAGCTATTTCTTTTCCTGTGCTTGATGTAGCTTTAGGAATAATTCCGTTCTCCACTACATCCCATTCCATAGGATCTTTGGATCTTAGGAACGCCTTCATCTTGTTTTTCCATACGTTATACTCTTTGCCATTGAAATAGGGAGGTCTGGTATTGCTCTGCCCTTCAATTAAACTTGGAGCCAAAACACTAGCCATAGATCTTTAGCTTCAAAAGTAATAACACTTCTAACAAGTAAGCAACCTGCTATGATACCAATTGAAATGGGCTAGTGAATCAACCTAGAGGGGGGTGAATAGGTTGTTGTGGAATTCTTTTGGAATCTTTTGCCATGCAATACGTTAATATCAAAGATATATCAATAAAAAATAGATTACGTATTCACAAAGTAAATAGAGTAGGGAGAGAGAAAATTGACACAAGGATTATAGTGGTTCGGCTTAGACCAAGCCTACGTCCACTCTCCACGCTGGCAGCCAACTGGCTGTAATCACTACATAGCAAAAGAGTGCCTTTACAGTAGATGGATTAGACTTCTTCAATTGACAGTCTCTCCTACAGCCTTCTGCTACTTTCGCACTATATCTCACTCTCTTTGTTACACAATTGAATATGAAAGATTTTAGAGAACAAGTGATTTTGGAGATTCTAACATCAAGATTTCTCTACTGGTCTCTCCTAGTTTTCAAGCAACATCGATCCATCTTAAATAGTCTCCGTGCCATCATACCCGTTGGCACATTCCAAAAATTCATCCAATCAACCCGTTGGACCGAATCAATTTAAGTGATCTCCTTGTCCCGACAACGTAAGTAGACAGTAGCTCGTCAATCCTGTTCTCCCATACAATCAGGATCTTGAGTTCCCAAAATTAGATTCTTCCAAAAATAAACTTGATCTTCAATGGATAAAACCCGAAGAATCAAATCTTCCAAGCTCTTGATCACAGCCAGAGATATTCCATGGTTAGGATTAGGAAAGACATCGAGAAGAAAAAGATGACTGACTGAGGCCTATGGAATGGCTCGTGTTATCGCCGAAGGCCTTCTCCAAGCCAAGGCCTTCGGCCGAAATCATCGCTATAATGGTCAGAATGAACCTCAACATGAGAAACAATCTATCATGATCATATGCAGAACAAACACACCTCAGCCTGGGAAAACATTCTACATGCAACGATTAAACAACCATCGCGGAAACATAATTTTACTAGCCAAGCTAAAAGGAACACAGTCTGATTGATGGGTTAGATGCCATAGATGTTCTATGTAGTCGAAACCCGGATAATTTTACTTGTACATCTGAATAGAGAAGCCACAAAGTGAGTTAACTAGGCTAGCAGCAAAAGTTTGAAAATTTAGTCAGCTAACTGAAGATGGCTCTTTCATTTTGATAGAAGGGAATGTCGATTGATGATAATCATTTAAATGGACCCAAATTACTGGCTAGAGGCGAGACCAATATGTGAGACAGACAAACATTCTCAGGAAACTATAGCACCGCTTGCTTAGATAAAGACTATGTTCCCAACTTTTTCCACTATAGCTATCAGGGTCTGTATAATTCGTGATAGGTTGAAAGCAAATTACATTATTTTATAAAAGAATACACGGAAGTACTGGATACCGAGGTGCATATGCTTTATGTTGACATTAGGGGGTAAATACTGCCCGAAAAGAACCAGGACTCTTTTATGAACTCCCATCCCTTTCCCTTATCAATGTTCACCTTTGATTTCATACCTATCAAGTGGTGAGGCTCCGGCGATGAATGAAAAGGATCTTAGAAGCAGGACAACAGTTAGTTCGTTATGAAGCAAGGACCCTCTTTGCTTCCTCTTCTAGTCTATTCAACCATTTAAATCCGAGATCACGTCCTGCTTCTGCAGCTATCTCAAACTGCTTTCTACCTACCTCTACCGGGTCCACTACCGGGTCGTCCAAACTCTTTTGTGATTTTCTGGCAGCTGAGCCTCTACCCGAAAAGAACTTCGTCAAAACTTCTGGAACTTGAACACCTTAAGCATTTTTGGAACAGCCAACGGGCAAATTCTCATCAAAAGATGTTCTGTAAAGCTCCTGTTAGTGTCTTGCTCATTTTGAGGCCATCAAGATTTAGATCAAAGCTTCACTCAAGCTGAGAGAAGAGACACATGTGAATTTTGAATCTTATAGAGAACGGACACAGCAAGAGAGATCATCACTTGTGTCTTGTGGCAAAATGATCATCTGTGCTAGCATTTTGATTTGGAAGAAGAGTGATCAAAGGCGGTGATGTGGGGAGAGTAAAATAGCGCTCTAGACAAGTGATGCATGAAGAAGCTGAACAATAATTCTAGAAAAAAAGTAGGTCGCCCAATTCTGCAGTCATGCTGTTGAAGGCCATCCTTTTATTGAAGAAAAAAAACAAATGAACAAGAGGTTTCGTGCTTCCAAAATCTCAGCTATATTTTGAAAATCGTTTTCTATGCTTTGGCAGAGATGATTTTTTATATACATACCAAAAATGTATCCCGGTTCATTTCTCTTTCCTACATCAATTGAAGATGAGGATTTAAACAATTTTTGTGAACCAGATAGATCAGTAAGCTCTTCGATCACCATCGTGTGTGAACCAAAGGGAGAGATGTGACTGTTAATTTGGAAGTGTTCCCCCAACACTGTTTGAAAAAAGTCCTCAAAACTGGATAGATAACTTGAAACCCTCGTTTCTCCTCTTAAAAGAGGCTGGATGGTAATCCCAATAGATTAACTTGCAAATTGGAGAATCCATGACATAAGTGGACCTTTGGTTGAACGAAACAAGGCAATCAAACGTAATCAAAACTGTATAAACGTATGTACTTTTTGTTTTTGTTCAAAAGCATAAACTCAAAGAACAAACCTCTAAGAAGGAGAGACCCATATGCTATGGCTGCACCAGCATGTCCCTGCATATGTTCACAGGAGAGTAACTATAAGAGGACGGCATATTCTCAATTTCTTTTGTACCAAACCCGAATATACATGCAAATAAACTGCCATGCATGGGCCTGCACTTGTGAAGGGACAATCGGAATCCTCCCACAGATTTCTGTTAAAGGTACAACATTATCTCGATTTCTATAATCCAGAAGGAAAAACTAAGCCCTTCTGACAGCTAAGGTAGAAGCTGGCCAGACAAAATACAGTTGAATGAAAATTAGGGGGCTGAGCAGTGAAAGGAAAAGGAGCCGTCTTTTCAAAGGCAGCTCTTTGAAATAGGTGAAGAGTTCTTATAATATTGTCCAGCTTGTTTCTCATTTTTATCTCAGTTACATGGTTATGAAGAGAACAGAGAAACTTCAGCGATGCTTTCTCTGGGTTCATTTGGGGAGATGACTATACCACTCACGTAGTTGACCGAAAACTACACTCCTCTCCCATAAATTCTTCAGGTAATTTCTAAGTACGAACTTATACCTTTAACACAGGTGTCTTTGTAAAATGGTTAAGGAAATTCCCTTTTCCCAGTGGATCTTTTCGAGTGAAGTCCAAAACTTTGCTTAATACATATACTGTCACTGGAAACTAATTCCCCCAAAATTATCCAGTACTAATAATTGCAAAAAAGTCAGTAGCACAAAAAAAGAGTGTAAAGGAACTATCTGTGGAATACTCTATGCTAGCAGACACAAAACTTGTCACGAATGCATCAACCTCTAGACCACAAGTTTTCAATTTCATCATTTCATGAAGCGAAAAAAAACCGGATGCTCACCTTCTTTGATGCCCTATGGAAACGCCACATTGCTGAAGCAAGATCTTGCTTCACACAGTCCCCCGTCAAATAAACAGCTCCTAGAAGATAAAGTGCACCTGGATGCGGCTAGAAAATGACAAGCTTCGGTAAGATTGTAAGTAATTAAAAGCACATTAAGTGCATATGAACTAAGAGAGAAACAAAAAAGAAAAGGCAAACGAGAACAGACCCGGTCGACTGCCTTCTCCAGATAATAAAAAGCTTGTTGATCAGAGGAGAAGTAATCATGCTACACATAACCAAGCATATCACAAAAATCATATAATAGGCCATTTTAAAGAGTGTAAGGGAAACATCAACCAGATCATAGACAACAGAAAAGGTAAATGAAAGCTGGCTTTTTAAAAAGAATAAAAATTGCTAACTACATTACAGAAAAAAGATTGGACTTATGTGGAATCACGTTTTTATATGTCAAGACTTACTTATGTGTTAAAATTCAAAATAATTTAACAAAAATGGAAATTAGAAAAATCGAGACGAAAAATTAAAATGAAAAAGCTAAAATTAGATGCATCAAATAGCAATTTACTAGAAAGAACTTATAAAAAGAATAAAAATGAAAAATGAGGAGAAGTATTTTAAAAAAAAAAAAACAATACTAAATACAAAATCCACCCACATCGATTCTATAATTCCATCACTCTCCTTCTAATACATCCCGAAAAGATCATCCTCGTTCATCTTACGTTATATATAGGAAAAGGAAAAAGGAAATCCCCATGTTCAGTTCCCTAACTTTTTTATCGTGTCTCGTATGTGTGGCGTCGATCTTCAACTAATGATTGGACTTTTAATGTTCCACCCAACAAATATTGATAGAGTTCCACGAAATTATTGGGCACCTATCATGCAGAGGTGTTATGCAAACAAATCAAATAACTCTCTAGTTAAAGTTACCCTAGCATCTTCAGAACTAGTTAAAGCATATGAAAAAGATTTGTTAGCAAGACCATATTTCCTAATTGCCCTGCATCTTTTGTGCCAACTCTTCCAATTCTCAGCTAGGCCCAGGAGCCTTGAGGACGTAAAGAAAAAGACAATATAAGGATTCTGTTATTATATGTTCAGCAATATCTGGTGAGGTTCCACGATAGGGCAATGGCAAAGCCAGCTTTAAAAAGAGCAACGATTACCCGTTTGATCGCTTTTTCCCAAAGCTACAACTAAAGAGAACTCAACCCAAGTTGCAACAAGTTTATCCAAGGCACACACTACTCGGCCAAGTGCAGCAGTTGTATTTGAAGTGTGGCATCCTCAATTTTATAACCTATCAAGGTGAGAGGTTATGGTCAATTGGAATGGCAATAAAATTTTGAAGTGTGGAAATTGTGACTAATTGAGTGGTGTGGCCTTGGGCATTAATCTAATAAGTCATGATTTAATTAGGTTAGTGAGGGTGGTGGATATGTGTTGCAATGATAATTATTAGGTGGCCATAGTAGCTATGGTGTGTGTGTGTGTGTGTGACTAGATTTGCTAGTGGAATTTGTTGTACTTGAGTATGTGATTATAAAAATGTGTGGCCAAGTGTTATTTTGCTGGATTAAGACTTAAATTAGTTAGATTAATGGTTAAATTAAATGGACTAACTAAACCTATGTAGGGGACTTCGGCCAAGGAGGGACCGAGTGTGTGTGTACGTGTGAGTGTGATGTGTGTGTGCTGTGTGGTGATGTGGCGCCACATGTCACTAACTAAGGAGGAGTAAGAGAGAGAGAGGAGGCCGGTTGAGTGAGTGGAGTGGGTCGATCAAGAGGAAAGAGAGAGAAGGGGAGAGAGAGAGAAAGTCGGGCGAGCAAGGAGGAAGGAGAGCCGAGGGAGTTGCGCCGTTTCTTCACCGATTCTGCCGTTTTTTTTTTCTTCACCGAATCTAGCTGAATCAAAGGCAAGATAACTCTTCTAGTCTTCTCATGTTCTTGTGTTGTGATTTAGAGATAGAAATCGTGGGGTTCCTCGACTGGATTGATGAAATTCTGATGAAGAACAAAACCGGGTATATTCGGACTTCTATGAACAAGGTTACACGGTTTGCTTGCATGTCTCTGTAGAGTGTGTTAGAGGGAGAATTGAGTCTCGAGTTCTTCAAGGAAGTTGTTGTACACTTCCTGAGTGCAACATAGTCAAAAATGAGAATTTTTGAAGGAGATTTAAGGGGTGAAAATCGAATTCTTTGGAGACGGGGTGTTCTCGGGCGAACCAGTGAACCCGTCTGGATGATTGCTAGTTGTTCACATGGTTACAGGGAGAATTTCAAGTCGGTTTCTTATAATGAAATGTTGGAGACATTCTGGGTAATCACATACTAAAATTTGAGCTTAATTCGTCTAGGATAGCTAGGTGAATTTCCTGAATCTTTCTGCCGTTGAAATCGGGAAGCTGCTGGATAGAGTATCAGTTAACCCTGTTGGCTTAATGCATGTTGTTCATGTGGTTCTGTGGGGTATCTCAATTCGATGTCTTCTAATGAATTGTTGTGGACTTCATGATGTATCTTGTGGTAAAAGTTGAGCCTATTCAAGTGAGTGTAGCTTATGATTTCGAATTTTCTTTATTGGCTTGTATACTGGAATTTTATCCGAGAAAAAGGGTCAGTGACTTGTGAGCTTCTAAACCATATTTTCTTTGAGGAATTGGATGTCGACCTTCAAAGAGAAGTTGTAGGGTATGGTTCTGGCTATAACATATTCAAAAATGAGATAAAAAGAGTGAGTGTAAGTGGGTGTTTCGAATTTATCTTGTTAGCCGTGTAACTGTGCATAACTGAATAACAGTTGGAAGTTGTTGATTTTTAAACTATAATTTGTAGGTCGTATTTGAAGACCATTTCTTCTAATGAAGTGTTTATTTACCTCTTGGATATGACATGTGAATTTCTGGGAATTTTTAAGGGCAAATTAGTGCCTCAATTTCGTGATATCTTACATGGGTGTAATCTGGAATTTTTCTGGACAAGTGCTGAATGTGGCCGAAAATGAATGTGGCAACATTATATATTCTCATATCATTTTCTTAAGTATAAATGACCTTTTCAATTGCTGTTTTATGTATGGACCTAGACTATTATGTCTAATAGTGACTGACATGAGGTTCTAAGAGTTTCTTAATTGGATTATATGCTGGATTTTTGGATATTTCTTTTAATTACTCTATGCCGATGGTAATATGAACTATATTTGATGAGTAATGCATGCCGAATCTTCAAAGTGCATGCGGAATTGATGGAGTGTCTTCTTGAGGTGTATGTACACATGCCATGTAGGGTTGATACATGGGCATTCATTGTTAAATTCACTTGATACATGTGCTGTGCATGCTGTATTTATGATGAGATCATTGACCGAGCATGTAGACTTTTGGCACGTGAATGTGATAAATGTACGCATGGTTGTCATGCTTGAGTTCCATGGACATGTTTGTGAATCATGCATGGAAAAAGAAACTGTTGCATGACATGCATTGATTTTACCTCGGGAGTGTCGGGATGCCCGGCCAGGGAGTGAAAATGCCGGATGCCCAGTAGCCCTGTGTGCGTAAACTGGATGGCCTCGGAGTTGAGATGCCCGGGTGTTGGGGGTGCCGGAAGCACGGAGTGTCGAGCCGTGATTGCCTCGTGATGCCAGTTGGGGTGCGAGATGCCCGGCCAGGGAGTGTAAATGCCGGAAGCACGGATGGTGTGTGCCGTGATGCCTCACGATGCCAGTGTTGGGTGTGAGATGCCCGGAATGTGGGGGGCCGGAAGCCGTTTGGTTCTTACCGGGATTTACATGTGAATTTACATGAGCTTGGTACATATGTGCATGAGCATTGTGATATATCGTGGCATGGGACATGGTGGAAACCGTACACGACATTATTGATATGCATGCTTGAGCATAAGTCGAATTGGGCGTGTGAGTTTTATATATGGCATGAGACATTGATATGTGCATATCTACCCATTATGTTAATCGTGATGTGCATGGGTACTGTATTGAATAAATACCATGAATGAATTGCATTCGATTTCCAAGTTGGATATGTACATGCTACACTTGAGTGCTGGATTGTGAGCATGATGAGTTCATAGCTTGGTGACCGAATGCATGTCTATGAGGTTCGTGTGATGTTGTGATTAGGTTGCAATGCAAGGTATGAGTAGTCTAGAAATTTTATCTTTGCTGAGTGGTTGTACTCACCCCTTTGGGGACCTATATTTTCAGCTTAGCCGATATGTCTGTGCCGCCGATCGCCCAGGGTGTGTATTACGGGATTCCCTGTGATTTTGAGGTCGTGGTCATCCGGTTTCAAGCCCGATGATACTAGGGCGTTCTTACTTCCGTGTCACTGTCGGGGTACGTTATGAGGTGGGCTTGCTCGGTGGCCCAATTTTCCAAGAATACGTTTCGATATTCCCCTGTCAAGATGGGGAAATGGGGAGCATGTTACCACCGCCTCCTAGCCCTCCGGGTTGGCGATAGACCCCGATGGTACCCGGGAGGATGGCGGGAATTTTGGGCCCGACCGGTGCTGCCAAGAGTGGATGGTTTTCTTTCTTTTTGATTAGCCTTTTGTATAGGCTACTTTTGATGATCCGATCGAGGGTAGTGTAGAGCTGTTCATGGTGTTGTTATTATGATGTATCCTACCCCAAACGATAAGAAAGCTATCCATTCCTTAGTAAATAATAGCGAGCCGTTTCATGGTATACTTTTATGTTATAGTGTGTGCATTGCCCCTCATATGTTGTTTGGGATAGTTGTGAGATTTGCTTCCGCTATTTGTGTGATGCGTAGGGACCGTTTAAAATATATATATATATATATATATATATGTTGTGAGCTTAAGAGATACAGCTCTTTTTAGAAAGTTAAAGGATGTTTAATATGACTGTAATAGCCTCCGTGGTGTTTTGGGGTGTTACAAAGGGGTTGGTATCGAGCAAAGAGGGAGTGATAAGGAGTCTCATTTGGAAAGTGAGGAATATGAGGACAATGCACACATAGGATATTATACTACCCCGGCTAGTGTCTAGTCTTGGGAGGGGACGAGTGATAAAGATATACTCATAGATCCTTGTTAGATTGACATTAGGTTGTCGTAACACGTTGATGTTACTTATATTTTGTGGTAACTGGATTTTGGAGACAAGGGGACTCATATTATTCCTGAGGCAATGCTTGAAAATGCAGGAAAAGCATGGTGCAACCTGGAAGTTCCCATCATGCAAGAGCTGGACCTTCCGTTCCAAGGGCTGAACCCCGAATGGAAGATATCCCGCAAGCATTAGCCAATATTGGAAATTTGATGGAAAGACAGGCACAGCAATAGCTCCTGGAGCGAGAACGTCGTACTCGGGGTTGGTGGAGCAATTCTTGAGGTTAAAGCCACCTAAATTCAGTGGAATGGGAAGCCCCGAGGAGGCGGAACACCTGGATAGATGGAATGGAGCAGATTTTCAAACCGTTGGGCTGCACCGATGATGAGAGAATTGTTTTGAGAATACCACTGGAAGGGAATGCCAAATTTTGGTGGAGAGCTTCAAAGGATACAATTTTTCCACCAGGTACTCCTATGAACCGGGATGAATTTGTCGAGCCTTTAATAGAAAACATTTTTTCGATCGTGCCAAGGATCGAAAGATCACCTGAATTTGTCCATTAGAACGAAGGAGATGACAAAGTGGATCAATATGAGGCCAAGTTTTCGAATTGTCTAGGTATGCTCCTGCATTGGTTGAGGATCCATAAGAGAAAGCAAAAAGATTTCTTAAGGGATTGAGGACCAACATTAGGAGACAGTTGGTACCTTTAAATATAAGGAATTACACCGAAGTGTATGAGAGGGCGCAGCTGGTAGAACAAGAAATTGAAAGAGAACAACTGGAAAGCAGGAAACAGTGGCTGTCTGGAGATATAAAGCGAGGTAAGAGACCTTATGTGAGTCAAGGACAGACTGGACACCTAAGAAAAAGGGTAATTTTGGGAGATTTAGCAAAGGAAAGGAAGGTATAAGTATGGGAAGGATGCCTAATAGGAATGATGAATGTTCCGATGTGATGGGAAACATGGACTCGGCCCCCGACGGACGCTTAAAGTGTTATGGGTGTGGACAAGTGGGTCACTTGAGGAGGAGTTGTCCGAAAGAAAGATCTCAAATGAGTTCCGGCTCGCCCGCCAAACGCAACAAAGTGCTGCCAAACCTAGTGCATAAAGGAGTTCCCAAAGACCACCAGCGCAAGGAAGGGCGTATGCAAATCACTCGGGAGGAAGCGGAAGCTTCCAAGGATGTCATTTCAGGTACGATTTCGATAAATGATAAGAAGGCATATGCATTGTTTGATACGGGTGCTACACATTCATTTGTATCCGAAAGGTATAGGCAATTGAATAAGATAGAGACTATACCACTTGAGACCCCTCTATGTGTTTCTACGCCGTTAAAGGATGTGGTTTTATCTACCTTGGGATGTAGGAATTGTAAGATAACTGTGGGAGGAAAAGATATGGAGATAGACTTGATTGTTATGGCTATGTATGATTTTGATGTGATCATAGGAATGGATTGGCTTCATAAATATCGGCTAAGGTAGATTGTTACAAGAAGATAATTTACTTTGCTTTGCCCGATCAGTCTAGTTGTGAATTTTGGGAAGTCGAGTTCATCTATCTATGCCTATTGTTTCGGCCATGGAAGCTTGTAAATTGCTTGATGATGGATGTCAAGGATATTTAGCCCTGGTTAAGGACTTTAATCAAGAAGAACCTAAGATTGAGAAGATTAAGATTGTGAATGAGTTTCAAGATGTATTTCCTGAAGAATTACCCGGATTGCCACCGGATAGAGAAATTGAATTTGAGATTGAGTTGATACCGGAACAACACCGATATCCGAGCCCCGTACTGAGAATGGCACTAGTAGAGCTGAAGGAATTGAAAGTGCAACTACAGAACTATTGGATAAGGGATTCATCGACCGAGTGCTTCGCCATGGGGTGCACCGGTGTTATTTGTGAAGAAGAAAGATGGGTCGATGCGGTTATGTATTGACTATCGGCGATTGAATCAGGTAACTACTAAGAATAAGTATCCTCTCGCCTAGAATTGATGATCTTTTTGATCAACTTCAGGGAAGTTCGGTCTTTTCTAAGATTGATTTAAGATCGTGGTATCATCGTTAAAGATTAAAGAGGAGGACATTCCCAAGACTGCATTTAGAACTCGTTATGGACATTATGAATTTCTTGTGATGCCATTTGGATTAACGAATGCACTTGCTGCTTTTATGGATTTGATGAATAGGGTATTTAAGCCTTATTTGGATCAATTTGTGATTGTCTTTATTGATGATATACTGGTATATTCTAAAGGACTTAAAGAACATGAGCAACATTTGAGAACAGTTTTACAGACTCTGAGGGATCATAAGTTGTATGCTAAGTTTAGTAAATGTGAATTCTGGTTGGATCAAGTGATGTTTTTAGGACATGTGATATCAGGAGAAGGAATATCAGTGGATCCAGCTAAGGTTGAGATAGTGATAAATTGGCCGAGACCGACTACACCTACTGAGATACGAAGTTTCTTGGGATTGGCTGGCTACTATAGGAGATTCATTGAAGGATTTTCTTTGTTGGCAAGTCCTTTGACAAGACTAACCTGAAAGAATGTGAAATTTGATTGGGATGGGGAGTGTGAAAGGAGTTTTCAAGAACTTAAGAGGAAATTGACTACAGCTCCAATTTTAGCCTTATCCTCTGGATCCGATGGTTTTACAATCTACAGTGATGCTTCTCATAAGGGACTGGGATGTGTTTTAATGTAGCATGGCAAGGTTATAGCCTATGCATCCAGATAGTTGAAACCTCATGAGCTGAATTACCCAACCCATGATCTAGAATTAGCAGCTATAGTGTTTGCCCTAAAGATATGGAGACACTACTTATATGGGGAAAGGTTCGAGATTTACACGATCATAAAAGTTTGAAATATCTGTTTTCGCGAAGGAATTAAACATGAGGCAAAGGAGATGGATGGAGTTATTGAAGGATTATGATTGTGAAATAAAGTACCATCCAGAAAGGCAAATAAAGTAGCGGATGCTCTCTCAACCGAAAGTCGGCTATGGAAATAGCTAGCCTAAGGATAGCTGAATGGAGTTTGTTAAAGTCGTAATGGACTCGAATTTAAATTCGAGGTGAATTGCTTGACTCGGTATGTTGAGTGCATTGAGGATTGAACCCGAGATTATCGTAAAGGTTAAAATTTTGCAAAAAGATGATCCATAAATTTTGGAGATAAAGAATGCTGTGTTCTTAGGAAAAAGACCTGAATTCCAAATTTCAAGATGGTATAGTAAGATGCCAAGGGCGACTGTGTACCCAACAATGAAGAATTAAAGAGGGAAATTTTGTCGAGGCACATAAGAGCAGCTATAGTATTCACCGGAAGTACCAAGATGTATAGAAATCTACATCCACAGTTCTGGTGGAATGGTATGAAGGCGAGATGTAGCCAAGTATGTATCCCAATGTTTAACTTGTCGCAAGCAAAGGCGGAACATCGTAAACCCGCAGGACTTCTACGACCTCCGGATATACCAGAATGGAAATGGGAGCACATAACCATGGATTTTGTACAAGGGCTACCAAGAACATCAAGTGGTTATGATTCCATATGGGTAATAGTGGATCGTCGACGAAGTCCGCTCATTTCTTAGCAGGTTCGTGCTAATTATTCTATGGATAAGTATGCAGAGGTATACATAAGACAAGTCATACGTTTACATGGAATTCGGTGACCATTACATCCGATAGAGACCCGAGATTTACTTCAAATTTTTGGAGGAGTCTTCAGATGCTTTAGGGACTAAGCTTCAATTCAGTACTGCTTTTCACCCTCAGAAGGATGGACAGACAGAAAGAATAATTCAGATATTGGAAGATATGTTGAGAGCTTGTGTAATGGATTTCAAAGGAAATTGGGATGAAAGATTACATTTGGTAGAATTTGCTTATAACAACATTTACCAAAAAAGTATAGGTATGGCTCCATATGAAGCATTGTATGGTAGAAGATGTAGAACTCCCGTCTCGTTGGGATGAAACAGGGAAAAGAAATTGACCGGACCGAGTTAATACGATCACAAATGAAGTGGTAGGTACCATTAAGAAAAGGCTCAAGACAGCTCAAGATAGACAAAAGGATTATGCAGATAAGCGAAGAAGACCTCTACATTTTGAGGTAGGAGATCATGTATTTCTTAAAGTGTCCCCAGTAAGAGGAGTATCTAGATTTGGTATCAAAGGTAAGTTAAGCCCCGATATGTGGGACCGTTTGAAATACTTGAAAAGGTTGGAAATGTGGCTTATCGGTTAGCATTACCGCCGAAGTTGGGAAATCTACATGATGTATTCCATGTATCTATGCTGAAGAAATATCAACAGACCCTAATCATGTTCGGACCATGAGACTATTGAAGTGAATGAGGAAGTGAGATATGTTGAAGAGCCCATTGCAAATACTTTTGGATCGAAAGGAACAAATTCTCGGACTAAGAGAATTCCATTAGTTAAGGTATTATGGCAACACCATGGTATGGAAGAAGCTACCCGGGGAAAGTGAAGATGTAATGAGGTAAGTATCCTCATTTGTTCAAAGAGACGTAATCAATGCCTAAAATTTCGAGGATGAAATTTCTTAAGGTGGGGAGAGTTGTGG
The DNA here is from genome assembly GCA_014182555.1 of Eucalyptus erythrocorys. NCBI lineage: Eukaryota > Viridiplantae > Streptophyta > Magnoliopsida > Myrtales > Myrtaceae > Eucalyptus > Eucalyptus erythrocorys. The sequence goes on along the minus strand of CM024599.1, from coordinate 52,459,332 downwards.
CATCCTCAATTTTATAACCTATCAAGGTGAGAGGTTATGGTTAATTGGAATGGCAATAAAATTTTGAAGTGTGGAAATTGTGACTAATTGAGTGGTGTGGCCTTGGGCATTAATCTAATAAGTCATGATTTAATTAGGTTAGTGAGGGTGGCGGATATGTGTTGCAATGATAATTATTAAGTGGCCATAGTAGCTATGGTGTGTGTGTGTGTGTGACTAGATTTGCTAGTGGAATTTGTTGTACTTGAGTATGTGATTATAAAAATGTGTGGCCAAGTGTTATTTTGCTGGATTAAGACTTAAATTAGTTAGATTAATGGTTAAATTAAATGGACTAACTAAACCTATGTAGGGACTTCGGCCAAGGAGGGACCGAGTGTGTGTGTACGTGTGAGTGTGATGTGTGTGTGCTGTGTGGTGATGTGGCGCCACATGTCACTAACTAAGGAGGAGTAAGAGAGAGAGAGGAGGCCGGTTGAGTGAGTGGAGTGGGTCGATCAAGAGGAAAGAGAGAGAAGGGGAGAGAGAGAGAAAGTCGGGCGAGCAAGGAGGAAGGAGAGCCGAGGAGTTGCGCCGTTTCTTCACCGATTCTGCCGTTTTTTTTTTTCTTCACCGAATCTAGCTGAATCAAAGGCAAGATAACTCTTCTAGTCTTCTCATGTTCTTGTGTTGTGATTTAGAGATAGAAATCGTGGGGTTCCTCGACTGGATTGATGAAATTCTGATGAAGAACAAAACCGGGTATATTCGGACTTCTATGAACAAGGTTACACGGTTTGCTTGCATGTCTCTGTAGAGTGTGTTAGAGGGAGAATTGAGTCTCGAGTTCTTCAAGGAAGTTGTTGTAAACTTCCTGAGCTGCAACATAGTCAAAAATGAGAATTTTTGAAGGTGATTAAGGGGTGAAAATCGAATTCTTTGGAGACGGGGTGTTCTCGGGCGAACCAGTGAACCAGTCTGGATGATTGCTAGTTGTTCACATGGTTACAGGGAGAATTTCAAGTCGGTTTCTTCTAATGAAATGTTGGAGACATTCTGGGTAATCACATACTAAAATTTGAGATTAATTCGTCTAGGATAGCTAGGTTAATTTCCTGAATCTTTCTGCCGTTGAAATCAGGAAGCTGCTGGATAGAGTATCAGTTAACCCTGTTGGCTTAATGCGTGTTGTTCATGTGGTTCTATGGGGTGTCTCAATTCGATGTCTTCTAATGAATTGTTGAGGACTTCATGATGTATCTTGTGGTAAAATTTGAGCCTATTCCAGTGAGTGTAGCTTATGATTTCGAATTTTCTTTATTGGCTTGTATACTGGAATTTTATCCGAGAAAAAGGGTCAGTGACTTGTGAGCTTGTAAACCATATTTTCTTTGAGGAATTGGATGTCTACCTTCAAAGAGAAGTTGTAGGGTATGGTTCTGGCTATAACATATTCAAAAATGAGATAAAAAGAGTGAGTGTAAGTGGGTGTTTCGAATTTATCTTGTTAGCCGTGTAACTGTGCATAACTGAATAACAGTTGGAAGTTGTTGATTTTTAAACTATAATTTGTAGGTCGCATTTGAAGACCATTTCTTCTAATGAAGTGTTTATTTACCTCTTGGCTATGACGTGTGAATTTCTGGGAATTTTTAAGGGCAAATTAGTGCCTCAATTTCGTGATATCTTACATGGGTGTAATCTGGAATTTTTCTGGACAAGTGCTGAATGTGGCCGAAAATGAATGTGGCAACATTATATATTCTCATATCATTTTCTTAAGTATAACTGACCTTTTCAATTGCTGTTTTATGTATGGACCTAGACTATTATGTCTAATAGTGACTGACATGAGGTTCTAAGAGTTTCTTAATTGGATTATATGCTGGATTTTTGGATATTTCTTTTAATTACTCTATGCCGATGGTAATATGAACTATATTTGATGAGTAATGCATGCCGAATCTTCAAAGTGCATGCGGAATTGATGGAGTGTCTTCTTGAGGTGTATGTACACATGCCATGTAGGGTTGATACATGGGCATTCATTGTTAAATTCACTTGATACATGTGCTGTGCATGCTGTATTTATGATGAGATCATTGACTCGAGCATGTAGACTTTTGGCACGTGAATGTGATAAATGTACGCATGGTTGTCATGCTTGAGTTCCATGGACATGTTTGTGAATCATGCATGGAAAAAGAAACTGTTGCATGACATGCATTGATTTTACCTCGGGAGTGTCGGGATGCCCGGCCGGGGAGTGAAAATGCCGGATGCCCAGTAGCCTGTGTGCGTAAAACTGGATGGCCTCGGAGTTGAGATGCCCGGTGTTGGGGGTGCCGGAAGCACGGAGTGTCCGAGCCGTGATTGCCTCGTGATGCCGGTTGGGGTGCGAGATGCCCGGCCTGGGAGTGTAAATGCCGGAAGCACGGATGGTGTGTGCCGTGATGCCTCACGATGCCGTGTTGGGTGTGAGATGCCCGGAATGTGGGGGCCGGAAGCCGTTTGGTTCTTACCGGGATTTACATGTGAATTTACATGAGCTTGGTACATATGTGCATGAGCATTGTGATATCGTGGCATGGGACATGGTGGAAACCTGTACACGACATTATTGATATGCATGCTTGAGCATAAGTCGAATTGGGCGTGTGAGTTTTATATATGGCATGAGACATTGATATGTGCATATCTACCCATTATGTTAATCTGTGATGTGCATGGGTACCGTATTGAATAAATACCATGAATGAATTGCATTCGATTTCCAAGTTGGATATGTACATGCTACACTTGAGTGCTGGATTGTGAGCATGATGAGTTCATAGCTTGGTGACCGAATGCATGTCTATGAGGTTCGTGTGATGTTGTGATTAGGTTGCAATGCAAGGTATGAGTAGTCTAGAAATTTTATCTTTGCTGAGTGGTTGTACTCACCCCTTTGGGGACCTATATTTTCAGCTTAGCCGATATGTCTGTGCCGCCGATCGCCCCAGGTGTGTATTACGGGATTCCCTGTGATTTTGAGGTCGTGGTCATCCAGTTTCCAAGCCCGATGATACCGGGCGTTCTTACTTCCGTGTCACCGTCGTGGTACGTTATGAGGTGGGCTTGCTCGGTGGCCCAATTTTCCAAGAATACGTTTCGATGTTCCCCTGTCAAGATGGGGAAATGGGGAGCATGTTACCACCGCCTCCTAGCCCTCCGGGTTGGCAATAGACCCCGATGGTACCGGGGAGGATGGCGGGAATTTTGGGCCTGACCGGTGCTGCCAAGAGTGGATGGTTTTCTTTCTTTTTGATTAGCCTTTTGTATAGGCTACTTTTGATGATCCGATCGAGAGGGTAGTGTAGAGCTGTTCATGGTGTTGTTATTATGATGTATCCTACCCCAAATGATAAGAAAGCTATCCATTCCTTAGTAAATAATAGCAGAGCCGTTTCATGGTATACTTTTATGTTATAGTGTGTGCATTGCCCCTCATATGTTGTTTGGGATAGTTGTGAGATTTGCTTCCGCTATTTGTGTGATGCGCAGGGACCGTTTAAACAAAATATATATATATGTTGTGAGCTTAAGAGATACAGCTCTTTTTAGAAAGTTAAATGATGTTCAATATGACTGTAATAGCCTCCAGGGTGTTTTGGGGGTGTTACATGAAGAGCAAAGAAAAAGATAACATAAACAAGTTCCATAACTTAATAGTGCACATCATAGTTTCCATTATACTTGCATGTAGAAAATTTAGGTATACATGCCAAGTAGAAATTACTCTGATATAGCTAAAAACAATAAAGGGTTTTCATGAAGCCTAGAGATATCCAGTTATGAACTAAAGATGCAATGAATAAGAGATAATTTAGGCAGCCACCAAGTACAAATTTCTTACTTTGACTCTTAGACGACAGCCTAATTCGTACTGTGCATCTGGATCACCCATGTTAGCAGCTTCCACCAGCAAGGCAGCACCACTGTTATGGCAACACGGTCTTGTAAGGAAATACCGTATGTATAAGTAGTAGCATACCACACTAAAGCATGACGATGCTTCCATCAAACCAATGATGAGAGGATATAAGCAAGGTTACTAAGTTAGATGGAATTTGTATGGAAAAGTGCTCACCAAAAATGAAAACAAGAAGATGCCAGCTCGCACCAGCACGTTGAAGGTAAAACGAGAGCAACATGTTTAAGCACAATGCTCTTTCATTACCGTGATAATATTTTTCTACGATACGCCAAAATATGACCTCTCCAAATTGAAAGGCTTCAACAAAACAAAAAGACAAAGTTATCCCGAGTTAGATCACCCTTGATTTTACCTTCCCATATGCATGCCGTAGTCTCCGCACATCACGGTGCTACATGAGTGATTACCAAGAAAGAAAGATACACATTTCCGACATAAGAAAGAACCACTTACACAGCTAAGCATTTCCCCAGAACATGGTACTTCAAATGCAGTTTAGCCAGCCAATACTTGGCATGGGTGTTTGAATTGTCGGTCTCGGGAGCCAACTCAAAGTTCTCCTTCGCAGTCTAATCAGACTTGAATAGCAGAGAATACGGGAATGCAAAGAAAAAGAAATATCAGTGCAAGTCATCGTTAGCAAAAAGAGAAAAGGTAAGAACTAAAAGGGAAGTCTAGTCACTAGATTAACATAAAACTTCACAGTCTCTATATAAGATAAGAATGAAAGAGCCGATACGTCGGTTCATCACCATGAAATTCCCACAACTTCTAGAACAGAACTATAATTTCCAATCAAACTGGAGAGAAGAAGAGATGCAAAACCAAATCTTTCCACTCAGACGAGCATCACGCACATGTCAAGAAGCTACTTCATCAGGAAAGGACACATTGTTCTTTAGAACCATAACAACACCTCTCACTCAGCAGACATAGCAGAATCCATGCTATCCTAGCAAACCATGAGTAGCCCGTAAAAGTTCTAAGATTTCTCCGCTAAAACAATCACATTCATCTCACAAAAACCGAAACAAACAAGCCGAATAATCCCGAGAAGTCGGGGCTCACCCGGAGGAGAGGAATGAGGCGGCAGTCGTTGAGCTCGCAGTAGTCGATCACCCGGTCGACCTCCTTGAGAGCGCTCCAGCCCTTCACGATAAGCTCCATGGCTGTCTTGCTCCTGCTGTGCATGTCCCTCTGTCAAAAGCCACCAAAAGAAACAAAACAAGAAATGAGCCCAGCGAAGAACCCGAGAGCAGGACACTGGAGAGGAATATGGCGGAATTCGCGTACTCGCGGATCGAGCATGAAGAGGAGGTGGCCATGGCCGGTCGGCCTGAGAGAGAGTGTTGCGCGGAGTGATGTCAACATCAACATGTTTGTGTTTATGCCTCAGAGAAGTAGAGACCAGCTGGGCTACGGGCTTGCTCTTTTTCAATCGTACCGTTTGGGTAATTCGGTTACATTCATTTTAATCCACGGCGGTCGACTGGGTTGCCGGGGCCCGTCGGGCCGTAACGGGCCAAAGAATGGGAAATTGGGGTTTTGAAAATGCAAAATTACACCCCATCCAAAAAAAAAAATGCAAAATTACACATCCACCCTTGATTATCTTTAAAGAATATCATTTTAATATGGGTTATTACCATAAAAAAAAAAAAGAATTCAAACTGGTACATTTGTGATATATTTACTTCAATATCTCAAACTGATATATTTGAGATAAATTTACCATCCGTTAATTTCCAATAAATTTTACTATCAAATTGCTGAATTAGATGACATTTAACAGTTGATGGCTATACTAGTTTGAGATTTTATCATACATTTGTCACATATAAACCGGTTTGTGATTTTTCTTTATATTAATCAAATTTAATGGAAACTAATTGAAGGTAAATTTGACATAAATATATCAATTTGAAGTTTTTTTCCTAATCAAAAACTAGTTTTGGATAAATTCATTACGATAACAGTTTGGGTTTCTTGTGATAAAAAAGTTAGTTTGTGGTAAATTCATTGGGATTTCTATGATACTAGCCTTTTAGTAATAAAATTTATATAAAAAATTTCAATTTGGTTTGGTTGGTTAGGTTAAGAGAATCGCCCAAAATCGGCTAGTTTGATCCGGTCCCATACTCACGTCTAATTGGAAAGTAACTATATTTATATCTCGATACATTTTGTTTCTTTAAGTCTAGATTTCTTCCCTTTTAAATTTCCACAAATAATTATTTCAAAGTACAAATTAGGGGGATTGATTCTCGATCAAGTCCAGTCCTACCTAGGAATTGGGAGCTATGAAATGGGCTAGTGAATCAACCTAGAGGGGGGTGAATAGGTTGTTGCGGAATTCTTTTGGAATCTTTTGCGATGCAATATGTTAATATCAAAGATATATCAATAATAAACAGATTACGTATTCACAAAGTAAATAAAGTAGGGAGAGAGAAAATTGACACAAGGATTATAGTGGTTCAGCTTAGACCAAGCCTATGTCCACTCTCCACGCTGGCAGCCAACTGGCTGTAATCACTATGTAGCAAAAGAGTGCCTTTACGGTAGACGGATTAGACTTCTTCAATTGAGTCTCTCCTACAGCCTTCCTCACTGCTTTCGCACTATATCTCACTCTCTTTGTTACACAATTGAATATGAAAGATTTTAGAGAACAAGTGATTTTGGAGATTCTAACATCAAGATTTCTCTACTGGGCTCTCCTAGTTTCCAAGTAACGTCAATCCATCTTAAATAGTCTTCGTGCCATCATACCCGTTGGCACATTCCAAAAATTCATCCAATCAACCCGTTGGACTGAATCAATTTAAGTGATCTCCTTGTCCCAAAAACGTAAGTAGATAGTAGCTCGTCAATCCTGTTCGCCCATACAATCAGGATCTTGAGTTCCCAAAATTAGATTCTTCCAAAAATAAACTTGATCTTCAACGGATAAAACCCGAATAATCAAATCTTCCAAGCTCTTGATCATAGCTAGAGATATTCCATGGTTAGGATTAGGAAATACGAAATCCAATATCTTACTTTCCGTAGCCATAAGAATAACCTGTAGCCAGCCTGTAAAAATCGCAAACTATCTTCAGAGTTAGATTTGGGTCTTGAGGGTCATCAGACTGAAACTGAGTCTTGAAGGTCTTCAGATGGAAACTAAGTCTTGACTGACTTCAGACGGAAAAACTTCAGACCGAATTTCTGGGTCCGACTGTCTTTGAAAACCTTTAGACCTTGACAACTTCGGATGTAGCCGACCGAGTCTTGGAGTCCTTAAACCACACTGTTGAGGCTGTTTTGTCAACTTCAAAACTCCAAGGGATTTTTCTTCAACAATCTCCCCCTTTTTGATGGTGACAAAACCCTCAACGGATTTGTGAATTGAAAACCTACAAGGAAAACTCATATATACTTTGAGGATTATATATGCAAAACAGAATGTTAGTCCAATAACAATTATCCTCACAAAATATAGTAATCCTGCAATCAAATTCACAAGTCTAAATCCAAATCAACACATCAGCATAAGGTCATAGAAGTTTAAACAACCCAATCGAAATCCAAAATAAAACAGTCTGAATCAAATAAAAAAAAAATCTCCAAGCTTCCTCAGTTTCAAAAACTTCAAAATCTTCAAAACCTGTAAACAAATCTGCTCAACTCTCCCCCTTTTTGTCCCATCAAAGAGGTAGAGTGAAATTGAGATAAAGTTTTGAAAATTTTAGGGGCTCGCAGGAAACGAACAAGCTGAAACTTGCTAAGCTCTTGGGTGACTTGTCGAGTTTGGCAAGATTTTCCTTCACCGAAGCCAGTGCGTACCGCCCGATTTGACTCCACTTGAGCTCGCAGTGCATTGATCTAGTCTTGCATGTTCAATGAAGTACTCAGCAGTGCCTTTTTCAAGTCTCTAATCTGGAAGCCGATCCCAAAAACTTGCTTCTTCAGGTCCAGCATAACATCCAACAGCTGTGAAAATGCTGTGGAATTGGCATTGCTTCCACTTGGACCAGCAGAATAAGTTTGAAAGCTAGGAGCTTCCCTTTCAGCCCTTTCTTTCTCAGCGGGTGAGGATTCTTCATGCTCTGGGAAGTGTGATGCATAAATCTCCTCAGGGTCAACACCAGACCTACTCACATCACTAAAATGTAGTGGCGATATTGTTCCTTGTTCTACAGCAACTCCCCCTAAATAGATGCCAGTGGGTGGAGTGGAAAATTGTTCGCCAACATCCATATCCGCACGAGGATGTTTCTCGGTCTCTTCCCTAGCAACAGATGGTTCAAATGCAGTAGCCATATCCTCCTGCATTTTGCTTTCTTCCTCATCCTTCCTTCTTCTTTCTTCTTCTTCTGCTTTCCTCTGTCTCTCTTCTTCTCTTCTTTTCTCCTCTTCTCTTCTTCTTTCCTCTTCTTCTCTTCTCTTCCTTTCTTCTTCTTTTCTTTTCCTTTCTTCTTCTCTTCTCAGCTTTTCCTCTTCTCTCCTCTTCCTCTCCTCTTCTCTTCTCCTTTCTTTCTCTTCCTTCTCTTTCTTCTGTTTCGCTGCTTCCCTTTCCTCTGCTTCTTTCCTCGCTCTCTCTTCAGCCTCTGTTCTCAGGATTGTAGGGCTCCTCAATCTAGAGAGAGTGGACAAAGTCATGGCATCTTCTTCATCCTCCTCGTCTTGCAGGATGATCTTCCTTCTTTTCTTTTCAGCCATGGGCTCTTTGCCCTTCCTTTTCGATGAAGCAGTGGGGATCTCCCTAGAAGGTGTTTGCCTCCTCAACCTTTCCAGTCTTTACGATCGGTTCGGAAATTTCATCTTCATCACCATCTTCTCTCCAACGAGCATCGAATTCAACTTTGTTAGGCACAAAGATGCGGGGACTTGAATATCAAAATGCCTAAACAATTTGGTGATGATTGATGAATAGGGCAGTGACCCTTGTCCTTCACCACTTGTCCTATACATATGGAAGAGTATGACATGTGGAAGTAAAAAGGTCTGCCCTGGTTGATGGCAAACATCAACTTTGCCTCGGTTTTGGAAACATGGGTCTTCGAGGTTGATTTTGGCCGGATGCAGTTGATGACAACTTTATGCAACAAGACATTGGTGGCATGCATCCTAGTGTAGGATATCTTGCCTTCAACCTGCTCGTCTCGTACAATCTCCAAGGTTGCATAGGCTGTTGAGACTTTGATTGGCTGGAAATTCCTTCTTTCCACACCAATGATGTCGCCGGTAAGTCAACATCAACAACATAATCTTTGTCCATGAAAGAAAAGGACAAGCGATTTTCATCCAAAAGGAAAGATTCGAGTAAAAATAAGCCGCCAACTCAGAGTGGGCCACAGTCATATCCGTGCAGAAATTTTCCAATTGTAACCTAGCAAACTTCCCTCTCAAATTTATCTTTATCGAATCAAGGAAGTCAAAATCACATTCCTTGGATTGACCACACCCCTCTTCAATAGCTTTATATAAACTCGTTCATGCTCCTTCGACCGAAATAAGCTTCCCGGAGGACAAACAGTATTAGCAGCCACACCAAAACGAGGTTCAAAATGAGAGAAAAGTCTCTCATCGTCATCTAATGTCTCAGCAGGAGCATTCTCAAGTGGATCACTCAAGATATTCTCCAGCGTCTTCCGTGCTGTTCCTTCATCAACAACCTTCAGTTTTTCCATCTCCATCAAAAACAAATATTCGCTCTTATATCCTCTCTCCTTCAAATACTCCTCGATCGTCTTAAGGCTAACCTTCCCATCCTTGAGCCTTTTATAGAGATCGTAAGCGATTTGGCTTAAGAGTTCTTACCGGTTCGCCGGTAATAACTTCCTCAGAATGTTGATGCTCTGCTTCACGTTGAGGCGAATCTTCCTCCGTTAGGTCCACCCTTGTAGGATCCTCTTGCTGTCGCTGTGGTCCCCTGCTTGCAATTCTGGAGGACTTGCGAGACGACATTTTCGCAGAGCAAGCAAGATTTCAACTTGAACGAGAGGAAAAATAGAAACTTTGAGGTGAAAAAGGGACGAAACGGAAATGGCAAAAGGAGATTTTTAGGGTTTTGAGAGTGAAAGAGTATGAAAATGAATCACAATGGAATAGATGAGAGTAAAAGTGACGGTTCGAGAGTATAAATAGTGAGAGAGAAATCACCGAAATACGAATCGTCGCCAAAAAGTGAAAAAAAAGAACTGCCAAAAATAAACCGTAAAAAGAAAACTGCCTTTTTGAAAATATAAACTACCATTAATGCATGTCAGAAAAAGAGCGAAAAGAGATTTTGAAATACCGAAAGGTAATTACCAAAAATGTGTTAAAGAGAGAATACGAAAAAAGAAATACGTAAAGAGATAGGATAAAATAGAGTCTGACGGATGTTCAGATTTTACTTTTGAGTCTGAACCCTTTTTCAGACCTTACCTTTGCGTCTAAGGACAATCAGACTTTACGTAGAGTCTGAAGTGCTTTTAGACGTTGCTTTGAGTCTGAGCCGTCTTCAGACCTAGCGTTGAGTCTGAACCACTTCCAGACTTAGCAATGAGTCTGAACCACCTTCAAAATTCACAATTCCCAATCTTGAACAAATTGATTCAAAGTGAGTCTTCTCTAGGGGTTTTGTGAAAATATCCGCCAATTGATTCTTTGAATCTACATGCTAATCACAACATCTCCACTTTGAACATGATCTCGAATGAAATGATGTTTGATTTCAATGTGCTTTGCTCTTGAATGAAGTATTGGATTCTTTGTGAGGTTGATTGCGCTGGTATTGTCACATTTGATTTCCGTATGTCTTTCATCAACTCCAAAGTCTCTTAATTGCTGTTGCATCCATAGAATTTGAGAGCAGCAACTTCCAAGAGCAATGTACTCTACTTTAGCGGTTGAAAGAGCCACGGTACCCTGTTTTCTTGAGAACCAAGACACCATCCTGTTTCCCAATAATTGACATGTACCCGTAGTGCTTTTTCTATCCACTCTACAACCAGCGAGGTCAGCATCAAAATATCCAAGAAGAGTAAAATCTCCTTTCTTAGAGTACCATAGACCTAGCTTAGATGTAGTTACAACATATTTAATGATACGCTTTACAGCAGACATATGAGATTCTTTAGGATCAGATTGAAATCTAGCACAGATGCAAACACTAAACAAAATGTCAGGTCTAGAAGCTGTAAGGTAAAGAAGTGACCCGATTATACTTCTGTATAGCTTTTGGTCTACACTCTTCCCTTGTTCTTCTTTGTCCAGCTTTGATGAGCTTGACATAGGAGTCTCTGTTTTCCTGCAATTCTCCATTCCAAATTTTTTGATAAGGTCTTTTGCATACTTCTCTTGATGAATGAATGTTCCTTCTCTTGATTGATTGACTTGAAGTCCCAAAAGAAGTTTAGTTCTCCCATCATGCTCATCTCAAATTCGTTCGCATATACTTTGAAAAATTCTTGCAGAGTTTCTCATTAGAAGAACCAAAAATAATGTCATCAACATAAATCTGAACAAGTATGAAATCCTTCCCTTCTCTTTTTATAAATAGGGTAGTATCTACTTTACCTTTAGAGAAGCCATTTTGAATTAAAAAATTACTTAACCTTTCATACCATGCTCGGGGTGCTTGTTTTAAACCATATAAGGCTTTCTTCAGCTTGAAAACAACGTTTGGTCTTTTAGGATCTTCAAATCCTGGTGGTTGTTCCACATAGACTTCTTCTTGAATGACTCCATTTAGGAATGCGCTTTTCACATCCATTTGGAATAACCTGAAATTTTTAAAGCAAGCAAAAGCAAGAAGTAATCTTATAGCTTCTAACCTTGCCACATGAGCATAGGTTTCGTCATAGTCGATGCCCTCTTCTTGTGTGTAGCATTTTGCTACAAGTCTTACTTTATTCCTTACCACTTTTCCTTGTTGATCAAGCTTATTCCTGAAAACCCATTTGGTGCCAATGATTGATTTTCCTTTTGGTTTAGGAACTAGCTCCCAAACGTTGTTGATTCTGAATTGGTTCAGTTTTTCTTGCATTGCTTCGATCCAGCTTTCATCTTTCAAAGCATCTTCTATATTTTTGGTTCGATCTCGAAATTAGTGCAAGAGCACTAGAAGCTTCTCGTCTTTTAGACTTAGTACGAACTCCTTCATCAATATTGCCAATGATGAGGTCTGGGGGATGACTTGACTTTTGCTTCCAATTTGTAGTTGGTTTATCAGTTTGGTGAGGCTCTTCTTCGTTGGAATTTCTGAATTTATTTGAGGCTCGGTGTCGAGGCTTGATTTTCTTCATGAGAGTTTGTAGACACTTGCTCGGACTCTAAATCTTCGGGTTGAGTCTCGATTTTGTAACGAATCTTCAAACTTCACATTCATGGATTCTTTCACGGTTTGAGTACGTTTGTTAAAGACTCGTAAGCTTTGCTTGTCATGGAGTAGCCAAGGAAAATTCCTTCATCTGATTTTTCTTCAAACTTACCAATTCGATCACTGGAATTTTTTAGAATAAAACATTTGCAACCGAATACATGAAAATATGAAACAATTGGCTTCTTACCTTTGAATAATTCATAAGGGGTCTTCTCTAATACGGGTCTTAGAAAGATTCTATTTATAATATAACAAGCAGTAGAAGTAGCTTCAGCCCAAAAATGAGGTGAAATATTACTTTCGATACTTGAGGTTAGGGAGTGCATAATTCATGCTTTTGATACTTGAGGTTAGGGAGTCCTCGAACAAGCTTTTTGGATGATACTTTTGCAATTTGCTTCAGATTGACATGTCCAAGCTTCCTACGCCAAATGATGACTTCATCTTGAATTGATATCAAGCATTGAGGACTGTCAGACTTTATATCTAGCAGATAGATATTTCCATGTCTTCGACCAGTGAAGGACTGTGAAAGATCCTTGCTCGTTCCTGAACATGTGTTTTCTTGAAAATTTATTTCGTATCCGGAATCGCATCATTGACTAATACTCAGTAGATTGTAGTTCAATCCTTCAACAAGAGAGACGTTGTTGATTGTGAGATTTCCAATCATCACAGTTCCTTGTCCAACAATCTTACCCTTGTTGTTACCACCAAAGGAGACATTTCCTCCTTTTATATGAGAAAATTTTGTAAAACAACTTGAGTCTCCTGGCATGTGTCTTGAACATCCACTGTCCAAATACCACTTGACTTTCTTCTTGAAGGTAACCTACAATTAAAAGAAAGACTCATGTCTTCTTTGGTACCCCAGATCTTCTTGGGTCCATCATTGTTAGTAGCATAAACAGTCTTTGCCCAGCTCTTCTTGTCCGGTCTCCAAACTTTAGGAAATTCTTTTTCAAAATGATCTACACTTTTACATCTTGAACAAGTAAGAGCATGTCCGCAACAAAGTTTTACAAAAACCTTTTGGAAATGATTTTTATAAAAAGTTTTTATTGGCCTATTCCTAATTCTTTCCTTTACTTTTGGGAAATCGATCAAAGGAACGGTTTCTTGTGTCATTCCTAGACCGAATTTATTAAAGTAAGGTTTCTGGATGGAAAGAATTTTGTCCAACTTTTCAGAACCTATTGAAAATTTCTTTGAGACTTTCAATAAGTCCTCTTTCAAGCAAGCATTCTCTTTTGAAAGTTCATTTCCATTTTCTTTCGAAGCAGCAAGAGACTTATCTAAACTTTCAACTTTTTCAAGTAAAATCTTTTCTTATTGTTTCATTTTGGAATTCTCCTTTTCTAATTCAGCGATCCTTTTAAGAGAGCCTTTAAGACTAAGACAAAGTTCATCAATGTATTTTGATACTTTGACAGGAATTTTTAAATTTCTAACCTTGGTTCCGCCGTTTGAGTCTGAGTCTGAATCTGAGTCTGAGTCTGAGTCTGAGTCTGAGTCTGAGATTGAGTCAGAGTCTGAGTTTGAGTTTGCCATAAGACATATATTTGCATATTCTTCAACACTTTCCTCACATTCAGTATCACTCCATGTTTCAACTTTGAGTGCTTTCTTGAACTTTTCAGGTTTTCCTTTCTTTTTCTGCAATAAGGGACAGTTGGGTCTGATGTGCCCATTTTTCTTGCATTCAAAGCAAACAACTTCTTTGCTGGTATCTTCTTCTTCGTTTGATCTCTTTTGAAATCTTTGATTGTTTTGTTTCTTACCATTGAATCTTTTACCTTTTCTATTCAACCTTCTGAACTTTCTAATCAGAAGTGCCAATTCTTCATCATCCAAGTCTTCTTCGAACTGTAACATCGAATCATCATTAGATTTTAAAGTAATTGACTTCTTACCTTTTGTATCAAATTCCTCATTGAATTGCTCGACTTCATAGGATTGAATTGTGCTGACCAATTCGTCTACTGAAAGAGGCATGATCCTCTGTGTTTCTCTTATAGATGTCTTCACGTGATTCCAATCTTTGGAGAGCCCTCTCAACAATTTATTGACCTACATAGGTCCTGAGATTGGATGTCCCTGGTTTGCCAAGCCATTTACAATTTCTGTAAATCGACTGAACATATCCGAGATGAATTCTCCTGGCTTCATTTTGAAGGATTCATATTGACCAAGAAGGATATTGATCTTGGTTTCCTTGACTCGATCCGTTCCTTCATAGGTGACATGTAGTCTGTCCCAAACTTCTTTGGCTATTTCACAAGATGAAATTCTATTATATTCAATAGAAGATAATGCACAATATAGAGAATAAATAGCCTTTGCGTCAAGAGCTTGTCTCTTAGAAATTTCTGCTTGTGGTAATCCTGCTCCTTCAGCTATTTCTTTTCCTGTGCTTGATGTCGCTTTAGGAATAATTTCCTTCTCCACTACATCCCATTCCATAGGATCTTTGGATCTTAGGAACGCCTTCATCTTGTTTTTCCATACGTTATACTCCTTGCCATCGAAGTAGGGAGGTCTGGTATTGCTCTACCCTTCAATTAAACCTAGAGCCAAAACACTAGCCATAGATCTTTAGCTTCAGAAGTAATAACACTTCTAACAAGTAAGCAACCTGCTATGATACCAATTGAAATGGGCAAGTGATCAACCTATAGGGGGTGAATAGGTTGTTGCGGAATTCTTTTGGAATCTTTTGCGATGCAATACGTTAATATCAAAGATATATCAATAATAAACAGATTACGTATTCACAAAGTAAATAGAGTAGGGAGATAGAAAATTGACACAAGGATTATAGTGGTTCGGCTTAGACCAAGCCTACGTCCACTCTCTACGCTGGCAGCCAACTGGCTGTAATCACTATGTAGCAAAAGAGTGCCTTTACAGTAGACGGATTAGACTTCTTCAATTGACAGTCTCTCCTACAGCCTTCTGCTGCATTCGAACTATATATCACTCTCTTTGTTACACAATTGAATATGAAAGATTTTAGAGAACAAGTGATTTTGGAGATTCTAACATCAAGATTTCTCTACTGGTCTCTCCTAGTTTCCAAGCAACGTTGATCCATCTTAAATAGTCTCCGTGCCATCATACCTGTTGGCACATTCCAAAAATTCATCCAATCAACCCGTTGGACAGAATCAATTTAAGTGATCTCCTTGTCTCGAAAACGTAAGTAGACAGTAGCTCGTCAATCCTGTTCGCCCATACAATCAGGATCTTGAGTTCCCAAAATTAGATTCTTCCAAAAATAAACTTGATCTTCAACGGATAAAACCCGAAGAATCAAATCTTCCAAGCTCTTGATCATAGCCAGAGATATTCCATGGTTAGGATTAGGAAACACGAAATCCAATATCTTACTTTCCGTAGCCATAAGAATAACCTGTAGCCAGCCTGTAAAAATCGCGAACTATCTTCAGAGTTAGATTTGGGTCTTGAGGGTCATCAGACTGAAACTGAGTCTTGAAGGTCTTCAGACGGGCGAGTCTTGACCGACTTCGAGACGGAAAAACTTCGGACCGAATTTCTGGGTCCGATTGTCTTTGAAAACCTTTAGACCTTGACAACTTCGGACGTAGCCGGCGAGTCTTGGAGTCCTTAGACCACACTGTTGAGGCTGCTTTGCCAACTTCAAAACTCCAAGGGATTTTTCTTCAACAAGCTAGACTAGGAGGGCTACTTTCTAGTTTATGAAATCCCAGTTCAATGGAACCAATCATCTCACCTCAAACCCTAGACCAACCAAAACCCAAAATTGATCATCTACTTCAACCATCAATTCCCAGTTCAAATCCATTTTGCAAAATCATGAGCTAACCCAAGTGACGTCTCTATCGGCAGCCAATTTTTGATACCACGTGTGCCTCAAGAACCACGCGGTAAGCATCCAAGATGTGACGGCCCGAGCGATGGTGCGCGGGGAGGAGGGATGGCGGTGCGTCCGCGCCTCAATCCCCGGACGTGCGCAAGGAAGGAGTCCATGTCCCACATCGCCTAGGGAGGGAGTCTTGGGTCAGTTTATAATGGCTTGGGCCCTCTAACCTGTGTAACGCGTTTTAAAGCTGTGAGGACTCAGTGTCCAAAGCGGACAATATTACACAGTGGGGCCCGGGTCGTTACAAATGGTATCAGAGCCGACTCCCGACCGCGTGTGGGGCCACAACGAGGGCGCTGTGCTCCCAAGGAGGGGAGACTGTGACGGCCCGAGCGGCGGTGCGCGGGGAGGAGGGATGGCGGAGCGTCCGCGCCTTAGTCCCCGGACGTGCGCAAGGAAGGAGTCCCTTTCCCATATCGCCTAGGGAGGGAGTCTTGGGCCAGTTTATAATGGCTTGGGCCCTTTAACCTGTGTAACGCGTTTTAAAGCCGTGAGGACTCAGTGTCCAAAGCGGACAATATTACATAGTGGGGCCCGGGTCGTTACACAAGATATCGCAATCAACCAAACTAAACAGAGAAGTTGCTCATCACATCCAACCGCACAAATTTGCATAATAACAAAGAGGCAAACGCAAGACACGAACGCAATAACAAATTTAGAGCAGATTGAAAAGGCAAAGAGTTAAAAACAAACTTGAATAGAGCAAGAGAGGAGGCGAGAGTCGAAATGAGATGCAAGAGCGAAAGGACTGTCTGAGAATGGTGCGAGTGTCGAGAAGGATGCAATTCCCAAACTCAATCAAGAGTGGGAAAGATCGAAAGGGTGAAGAGTAAAAAGGCGAAGGGCGAGGCGTGAGGCACTACGGCGAGAGGAAAAGACTATAGAGTGAAGAGTAAGCGAAGCTTGAGGCACTAAGGGGAGAGGGAAAAAGTCACGTGAGGTGACAGGAAGAAAATTATAATTTTTGGTTGTTGTTGTAATAAATTAAAAAATATATGATATATATAGTTGATCGAGTTTGATTCCCACCCTAAAATAAATAAATAAAATTAGACCAAAAATCATCTATTCCAATTTTATAAAATCGGGAACCGGAGCAAAGTTCTTTAAAACCGCCCTAAAACAACAGATCCGATCAGTCCATCTTACTCACCCCTAGTAAATATCAAGTCACGTTGTGAAAAGAAAATGAATTCCACATCTTTTGGTTTTTCGATAAAAATAAACTGCAGTTGACACTCTTTGCTGTTTTGCCCAGTTTTTCAAATTTCCCCCCTTCAAATCGACAACTACCAAGTATGGAAGATAACGAAAGAATATTCCTAACTACCAAGTATGGAAGATAATAAAAGAATATTCTTGAATAATGAAAGAATATTCCTGACTACCAAGTATGGAAGATAATGAAAGAATATTCTTGACACATTGAATGTATCATTGGTTACAAGATTGAAGATTCTAAAGATTATCTCGATTTTAAGTTCATCCCCTTGAAAACCACCCAATCGCATGGTCTACCTGGTTCAAACCCTTGGAGGAGGGAGTGGGCAAGATCGGAAGGAATGAATGCGCAGGATCGGACGGCCCAATCTGTCCGAATTGTTGCGTCAAGCACCATTCTCTCTCTCTCTCTCTCTCTCTCTCTCTCTCTCTCTCTCTCTCTTGCCCTCGTTGCTCTCTCTCCTATAAAAACCCTTCTCCTCAGCCTCTCTTCCCCACTCTCCCTATCTCTCTTGCTCCCGTCTCTTCGAAAGCGTCCATTTCAGCCTACTGATCATGCCGCGTAAAACTCCTACGCCTCCTCCGCCAATCATCGATCTCTCAGGTGATTTCACAGTGCAGCCGGGTTTTGATCGGTCGTTGGTCCGTATGATAGGACCGATCACGTTGATTCACGCCGATTCCGAATCGAAATCGACGAAAGGGAAGCGCGTCGGTTCCGAATTGGCATCAGTGACACGGAACAGCCCGATCGATGTCTCAGGACATTACACGGTGCAGCCGGGTTTTGATCAACCGTTCATTAGTATAAGAGGACCGGTCACATTGATTCACGTCGATTCCGAATCGAAATCGGCAAGGAGGAATTCTTCTCGGTCGCACGTCGATTCCCAAGGACATAGCACGATGAGTGGGATTTCTCCTCTTTCGCTCGTCTATTTCGGCCGATGGTCGCCGGTGGATTGCAGTTCGCAAGCTCTTGGAGGCAGCGACGGTCGATGCCGTTTCGGCCTGGAGCTTTTTTCCTTTTTGCTGATTCTTTCTTTGTTTGATTTTTTTTTTTCCTGATTCTTTCTTTTTTCCTGTGTGAAGTCTCCTGCCCTTGCTCCTCGGGATATACACATTGACTCGGCCCAAAGAACCGTATGGAACTCATCTCTCTCTTTTCCCCCATTTGTTGTAATTTTATGTGATCATTTAGGAAATTGTCATCTTAGCTGCTTGCCATGGCATTCGATTCTTCAAGTGCTTGTGAGATTGTAGACTTGGAGTTTAAAATTTCATTTGCTGGCTGTCTTTCTTATATATGTTATTTATATATTCACATAGGCGCACATTTGGAACTTCGAATGCAGCCAGAAATTTTATTTGGTGGCTTGCCTTCAAAATCTCGCTTTGGTGCATTGTTGCCCAACTTCCTGTTGGTTAATTATTTGTGTCTGATGCCCAGCTACTATGCTTGCAGGGATGAGGTGGAGCCTACTCATCCTGCTAATCAGCCTCCTCCCAACGACGATGAGGCAGTTTCGATGGATACTGAGCTACGCTAAGGCAGCCTCTTGAAGCTCATGCCGTGAAAAACCCTTTTTGGGCATCATCATTTATTGAAAAATGATGACTTGGTGACGTGTAGAATGGTGTGATTAAACCGAGTACCGAGGATTTGTAATAGCTTCTTAGTAGCTCCTTTTCCTTCGAGGTGCATTGGGTGCGCGTTTTTGTTGTTGGAGCGGATTTAATATTTTACACATTTGAGCTCCAATGCGACTATTCTGTAGTCATGTGATGATCCATCCCCTCTTGATGTTCCATGTGCAATCACCAGTGTGTTGAAGTGATCTTATTGTGCCCCTTCGATCTTTGCGCATGCCGTGGTATAGATGCTAAGGGATTGTGAAATGCGGTTGATATTTGCGTAGCATGATCTTGTACCTTGAAAATGCTCACTAAAATATATTTCATGAGGAAAATTTCTTAGTCCCGAAAGCATGAATGAGGGAGTCGTCGTCGAACAAGTATGGAGTGGAACTTGGGAGTCGTCATTGTATGATGGGTATACTGGAATTTGAGATAGGTTGAAAGCAAATTATTGTCCATTTGTTTTGCTTAAATTTATCCATCAAATTACTGAATTGAGATATGCGTTAGTTGCTTAGAGTACCAATTTGGGATTTTACTTTACATTTTTCTATGGTATTTTGTGATATTGATCTAATTTAATTGAAATCATCGAAGAATAATTTTGTCATAAGCGTATCGATTTAGAATAATACATGGCTCGACTGGCACTAATTGTAAAATGTAGTAATTTTTTTTTTCTAATTTTTTGTTCTTCTTTTCTTCGTCCTCAAGCCGGTCGTTGAGACCTTGCCGATCTTGGGTAGACCTCATTATGCTTGGGCGAGGCTCAACCTCGTTGGCCCTCACCTCTGGCTAGATCTCCGCCATCGTCAGGGCCCAATCATTGATTAGAGGAAGAATTAATTATTTATGATGTATGAATTAATTATTTCTGATGTGATTTTCATATTAAAGTTCATTTCATGAAAGAATTGAAAAAGAATTGCATAAACACCTATTCACCCCCTCTAGGTGAATTTACTAGCCTCTATCAATTGGTATCGAAGCGGGTTGCTTATTTCTTTGAAGTGTTATTATTTCTAAAGCTAAAGATCTATGGCTAGCATTTTGGCTTCAGGTTTGATTGAAGGCCAAAGCAATACCAGACCTCCTTACTTCGATGGAAATGAATACAATGTATGGAAAACAAGATGAAGGCATTCCTACGATCCAAAGATCCACAGAATGGGATGTAGTGGAGAAATGAATTGTTCCTACAGCTGCATCAACCACGGGGAAAGAATTACCTCGATGGAGTGGGATTGTCACAAATCGATATTTCAAAGAGACAAGCCCTTGATGCAAAAGCTATTGATTCTCTATGTTGTGCATTATCTCCTACCGAGTATAATAGAATTTCATCTTGCGAAACAACCAAAGAAGTGTGGGATAGATTGCATGTCACTTATGAAGGAACAGATCGAGTCAAAGAAACCAAGATCAATATCCTTCTTGGACAATATGAAGCCTTCAAAATGAAGCCAGGATAATCAATCATATGAAGTCGAGCAATTCAATGAGGACGTTGACACCAAAGATAAGAAGTCAATTGCTTTAAAATCTAATGATGATTCTGATGTTACAGATTCGGAAGAAGACATGGATGACGAGGAGTTGGCACTTCTGATTAGAAAGTTCAGAAGGTTAAATAGAAAAAGGAGAAGGTTCAATGGAAGGAGACAAAACAATCAAAGATTTCAAAAGAAGCCAAATGAAGAAGAAGACACTAATAAGGATGTTGTTTGTTTTGAATGCAAGAAAAAGGGACACATCAGACCCAACTGTCCCTTATTAAAGAAAAAGAAAGGAAAACCAGAAAGGTTCAAGAAAACACTTAAAGCTGAAACATGGAGTGACACTGAATGTGAGGAGAGTGATGAAGAGTATGCTAATATCCGTCTTATGGCTAACTCGGACTCGAGACTCCGACTCAAACTCGACTCAAGCCGAGACTCGAGACTCGAGACTCAAATAGTGGTATCAAGGTTAGAAATCTAAAAATTCCTACCAAAGTGTCAAATAACATTGATGAACTTTGTATCAGTCTTAAAGGCTCTCTTAAAAGGATTTCGAACTAAAAAGGGAGAATTCAAAATTGAAACAACAAGAAAAGACTTTGGTTGAAAAAGTTGAAAATCTAGACAAGTGTCTTGCTGTTTCAAAAGAAAATGAAACTATGCTTTCAAAAGAAAATGCGTGCTTGAAAGAAGATTTGTTGAAAGTCACAAAGAAATTTTCAATGGATTCTGAAAAATTGGATAAAATTCTTTCTATTCAAAGACCCTATTTTAATAAATCCGATCTAGGAATGACATATGAAACCGTTCTTTTGATTGATTTTCCAAAGGTAAAAGAAAGAATTAAGAATAGGCCTACAAGATCCTTTTACAAGAATCATTTTAAAAAGGTTTTTGCAAAGCCTGTTGGAAGAAATGCTCTTACATGTTCAAAATGCAAGAGTGTTGAACATTTTGAGAAAGAATGTCCCAAAGTTTGGGGACCTGTTAAGAAGAGTTGGGCAAAAACTGTTTATGGTACTAACAATGATGGACCCAAGAAAGTTTGGGTACCAAAGAAGACTTGAGTTTTTCACTTAAATGCAGGTCACTATCAAGAAGAAAATCAAGTGGTACTTGGATAGTGGCTGCTCAAGACATATGACAGGAGACTCAAATTGTTTCACAAAACTCTCTCATGTAAAAGGAGGAAATGTTTCATTTGGTGGCAACAACAAAGGAAAAATTGTTGGTAGAGGAACCGTGAAAATTGGAAACCTCACAATCAATAATGTTTCTTTAGTTGAGGGATTGAACTATAATCTCTTGAGTATTAGTCAATTATGCGACGTTGGATAAAAGATCAACTTTCAAGAAGATACTTGTTCGGAACAAGCAAAGATCTCTCTCAATCGTTTACTAGACGAAGACGTGGAAACATTTATTTGCTGGATATAAGGTCTGACAGTTCTCAATGCTTGATATCAATTCAATATGAAGCTATTCTTTGGCATAGAAAGCTTGGACATGTCAACTTGAAGCAAATTGCAAAAGTCTCATCCAAAAAACTTGTTCAGGGACTTCCCAACCTGAAGTATCAAAAGCATGAATTATGCACTCCTTGTATACTTGGAAAACAGGTTAGAAATTCCTATAAATCTATAAATCAGGTATCTACTAATCGCGTTTTGCAGCTATTACACATGGATTTGTTCGGTCCAACAAGAACTCAAAGCATTGGAGGTAAAAGATATTATTTGGTAATAGTTGATGATTATTCTCGTTTTACATGGGTATTCTTTCTTGCAAATAAATCTGAAGCTTTATCTTACTTTACTAAATTTGCAAAGAAAATTCAAATTGAGAAAGGATATGCAATTTCAAGTATTCGAACTGATCATGGTGGTGAATTTGAAAATCATGATTTTGCTAAATATTGTGATGACTATGGTATTCAACATAATTTTTCATCCCCATACACTCCACAACAAAATGGAGTTGTAGAAAGGAAAAATCGTTCTTTGCAAGAAATGGCAAGAACTCTTTTAATTGAAAGTAATATTTCTCCTCATTTTTGGGATGAAGCTACTTCAATTTGCTTAATATATTATAAACAGAGTTTTTCTAAGACAAATTTTGGAGAAAACATCTTATCAGCTGTTCAAAGGTAAGAAACCTATTGTCTCTTATTTTCATATATTTGGATGTAAATGTTTTATCTTAAAGAATTCTAGTAATCAAATTGGTAAGTTTGAAGAAAAATCAAATGAAGGAATTTTCCTTGGCTATTCAATGACAAGCAAAGCCTTCAGAGTTTTCAACAAACGTACTCAGACTGTGGAAGAATCCATGAATGTGAAGTTTGAAGATTCAGTTCAAATTCAGACTCATCCTGAAGATTATGAGTTTGGCCAAGCGTCTACAAATTCTCTTGAAGAAAATCAAATCCCAGACACTCAGCCGCAAGATAAATCAGCAGCTCAAACTGAAACAGCATCTCATCAAAGTGACAAACCAATTTCAAATTGGAAGCATAAATCTAGTCACCCTGCTGAACTCATCATTGGTAACATTGATGAAGGAGTTGGTACAAGATCCAAAAGGCGTGAAGAATCTAGTGCTCTAGCACTTGTTTCTGAGATTGAACCTAAAAACGTTGATGATGCATTGAAAGATGAAAGCTGGATTGAAGCTATGCAAGAAGAATTGAACCAATTCAAAATCAACAATGTTTGAAAACTTGTTCCTAAACCAAGAGGTAAATCAATTATCGGTACCAAATGGGTTTTCAGGAACAAGCTTGATCAACAAGGAAAAGTGGTGAGGAACAAAGCAAGACTTGTGGCGAAAGGTTACACACAAGAAGAAGGCATCGACTATGATGAAACCTATGCTCCGGTGGCAAGGTTAGAAGCTATAAGATTACTTCTTGCTTTTGCTTGTTTTAAAAATTTCAGGTTATTCCAAATGGACGTGAAAAGCGCATTCCTAAATGGAATTATTCAAGAAGAAGTCTATGTGGAACAACCGCCAGGATTTGAAGATCCAAGAAAACCAAACTTTGTCTTCAAGCTGAAGAAAGCTTTGTATGGCTTAAAACAAGCACCTCGAGCTTGGTATGAAAGGTTAAGTAATTTCTTAATTCAAAGTGGTTTCTCTAAAAGGTAAAGTAGATACTACCTTATTTATCAAAAGAGAAGGCAAGGATTTTATACTTGTTCAAATTTATGTTGATGATATAATATTTGATTCTTCTAATGAAAAGCTTTGCAAGAATTTTTCGGGTTGTATGCAGAATGAATTTGAAATGAGCATGATGGGTGAATTGAACTTCTTTTTGGGACTTCAAGTCAAATAATTAAAAGAAGGAACTTTTATCCACCAAGAAAAGTATGCAAAAGACCTCATCAAGAAGTTTGGAATGGAGAATTGCAAGAAAACATAAACTCCTATGTCAAGCTCATCAAAACTGGATAAAGATGAAGAAGAAAAGAGTGTAGACCTAAAGTTATACAGGAGTATAATCGGTCTGTGGTATTCCAAAGAAGGAGACTTTACTCTCCTTGGATATTCTGATGCTGACCTTGCTGGTTGTAGAGTGGACAGAAAAAACACTACAGGTACTTGTCAACTATTAGGAAACATGTTGGTATCTTGGTTTTCAAGAAAACAGGGTACCGTAGCTCTTTCAACCGCTGAAGCAGAGTATATAGCTCTTGGAAGTTGTTGCTCTCAAATTCTATGGATGCAACAACAATTAAGAGACTTTGGAGTTGAGGAAATATCTACAGAAATCAAATGTGACAACACAAGTGCAATCAACCTAACAAAGAATCCAATACTTCATTCAAGCGCAAAGCACATTGAAATCAAGCATCATTTCATTAGAGATCATGTTCAAGGTGAGAGGTGGTAATTCAGTTCGTTGATTCAGAGAATCAATTAGCAGACAAATTCACAAAGCCCCTAAAAAAGTCTCACTTTGAATCAATTCGCTCAAGACTGAATATCGCAAGACTTGAAGATGTTCAGACTCAAAACTAGAGTCTTAAAATGTTCAGACTCAACGCAAGGTCTGAAGGCGTTCAGACTCAACGTAAGGTCTGATGGTGCTCAAACTCTAAGGTAAGGTCTGAAAAAGTTTAGACTCTGAGGTAAAGTATGAACACTCTCGACTCGACTTAAAGTCTTTTTATGTATTTTAATTTTCGTATTATATGCATTAAATTACTTTTCTTGTTAATTGCTTTTTGAAATTTCAAAATCTCTTTTTATTCGAAGTTTGACATGTATTTATGGCAGTTTACATTTTTAAAATTGCAGTTTACTTTTTGGAAATTGGCAATTTTTATTTTTCCTTTTGGCGACGATTCGGTATCTCGATTTTATTTTTTCCTACTATTTATACTTTCGAATCGTCATCTTCATCCGCTACAAAGCACTTTTGAAAACCATCTCTTTTACTCTCGCTTTCAAAACCCTAAAAAGCTCCATCACCGTTCTGTTCCATTATCTTACTCGACAAAAAATTCCATCTTTTGTTTGCGAACAAGGCGGATTTTTGCTTGCGATCCAAGAATGTCGTCTAGAAAATCTTCAAGACTCGCCGGTAGGGGACCACAAAGACAACGAGAAGGTCCTACAAGGGTGGACCTCATAGGCGAAGAATATTCGACTCCACCCACTGGCATGAACACAGGGCGAGTTGCTGCAAATCAGGGAACAATATCGCCATTACATTATAGTGATGTGAGTAGGTCTGGTGTCGATACTGAGGATGTTTATGCATCTCATTTCCCAGAACATGAAGAATCCTCTCCATCTGATAGGGAAAGGGATGAGAAAGATGAGCCAAGTTTTCAAATGCCAAGAACTGATTCTGCTGGTCCAAGCACAGGTAATGCTAACTCAACAGCTTTTACACATTTGTTGGATGTTATGCTGGACCACAAGAAGCAGATCTTTGGCATGGATTATGAGATAAGGGATCTCAAAAAGGCGATGCTGAGTACTTCCGTGAGCATGCAAGATCAAATCAACGCACTTAGAGCTCAAGTGGAATCAAATGAGAAGAGTGCAAAGTTGATTTCAGTAAAGGAAGCCCTTGCAAATCTTGAGAAGACTGTGCAGACTCTCAGCAAATTTCGTCTTGTTCGCATGCCCGAAGAGCCCTGATTTATTTTTAAAACCACTCTTAACCACTCTACCTCCTTTGATGGGACAAAAAGGGGAGAGTTTTGCAGATTTGAGATCGAGATCGATTGATTTGATCGATTTGATTTTGAACTTTTATTATTTCGCTTGCTTAGACTGTTTTCATTATTTTTGATTTGGATTTTGTTTGGGCTGTCTATTTGAACCTCTATGACCTTATGCTTATTTGATATTTGGATCATTAGACTTGTGAATTTGCAGGAACATTACATTTGAGGATAATTGTTATTGGACTAACAAGTTTCTGTCTTGCAGAAGTAATCCTCAAAATATATATGAGTTATTCTTTGCAAGTTTTAAATTCGCAAATCTGCCGAGGTGTTTTTTCACCATCAAAAAGGGGGAGATTGTTGAAGAAAAATCCCTTGAAGTTTTGAAGTTAACAAAACAACCTCGTCAGCAAAGTCTGAAGAATCCAAGACTTGGTCGATTACGTCTGAGGAGTTCAAGACCCAAGCGGTTTCCGTCTGAAGACACTCAGACCCAAAGTTCAGTCTGAAGTTTTTCCGTCTGAAGACAGTTAGACCCAGTTACAATCTGAAGATCTCCAGACCCAAATCTAAGTCTGAAGATAGTTTGCGATTTTGCCAGGCTGACAGCAGGTTATTTTTATGGCTAAGGAAATTAAGATTTGGATATTATATTCCCTAACTTATCCATGAAATATCTCTGGCTATGATTATGAGCTCGAAAGATTTATTCTTCGGATTTTATCCGTTGAAGATCAAGTGAATTTTTGGAAGGATCTAATTTTGGAAACTCAAGATCTTGATTGTATGGGCGAGCAGGATTGATGAGCTATTTTCAACTTATATTTTCGACAACGTGAAGATCACTTAAATTGATTCAGTCCAATGGGTTGATTAGATGAATTCTTGGAAAGTGCCAACGGGTATGGAGGCACGAAGGTTATTTAAGGTGGATCGGAGTTGTTCGAAAGTAATGAGAGAACTGATAGAATAATTTCGATGTTAGAACCTTTGAAATCTCTTGTTCTCTAAAATCTCTCGTGCTAAAAGTTGTGTATCAAAGAGTCACTTATAGTGCAAAACAGCAAGAAGCTGTAGGAGAGACTTTCTGCTGAAGAAGTCTAGTTCGTGAATTGTAACAGCTCTCATTTGCTACATAGTGATTACAGTCAGTTGGCTGCTAGCGCGGAGAGTGGACGTAGGCTTACAATAAGCCGAACCACTATAATCCTTGTGTCTACTTTCTCTTACCCTACTCTATTTATTTTATGGATGCATGAATTAATTATTTTTGATGTGATTTTCTTATTAAAGTTCATTTCACCCGGACTATCGGGCAAAGACATCGAGAAGAAAAAGATGACTGACTGAGGCCTATGGAATGGCTCATGTTATCGCCGAAAGCCTTCTCCAAGCCAAGGCCTTCGGCCAAAATCATCGCTATAATGGTCAGAATGAACCTCAACATGAGAAACAATCTATCATGATCATATGCAGAACAAACACACCTCGGCCGGGAAAACATTCTACATGCAACGATTAAACAGCCATCGAGGAAACATAATTTTACTAGCCAAGCTAAAAGGAACACAGTCTGATTGATGGGTTAGATGCCATAGATGTTCTATGTAGTGGAAACCCGGATAATTTTACTTGTACATCTGAATAAAGAAGCCACAAAGTGAGTTAACTAGGCTAGCAACAAAAGTTTGAAAATTTAGTCAGCTAACTAAAGATTGCTCTTTCATTTTGATAGAAGGGAATGTCGATGCATGATAATCATTTAAATGGACCCAAATTACTGGCTAGAGGCGAGAACAATATGTGAGATAGACAAACATTCTCAGGAAACTATAGCACCGCTTGCTTAGATAAAGACTAACAATGGCAGCAAATCTCGGTTTTCCTTTGGCATGATATCCCCGCCATTCTCAAATGTTCCCAACTTTTTCCACTATAGCTATCGTGGTGCGTATAATTCGAGACGGGTTGAAAGCAAATTACATTATTTTATAAAAGAATACACGGAAGTACTGGATACCGAGGTACATATGCTTTATGTTGACATCGAGGGTAAACACGCCCGAAAAGAACCAGGACTCTTTTATGAACTCCCATCCCTTTCCCTTATCAATGTTCACCTTTGATTTCATACCTATCAAGTGGTGAGGCTCCGGCAATGAATGAAAAGGATCTTAGAAACGGGACAACAGTTAGTTCGTTATGAAGCAAGGACCCTCTTTGCTTCCTCTTCTAGTCTATTCAACCATTTAAATCCGAGATCACATCCCCGCTTCGCAGCTATCTCAAACCGCTTTCTACCTACCTCTACCGGGTCCACCGCCGGGTCGTCCAAACTCTTTTGTGATTTTCGGCAGCCGAGCCTCTACCCGAAAAGAACTTCGTCAAAACTTGGAACTTGAACACCTGAAGCATTTTTGGAACAGCCAACGGGCAAATTCTCATCGAAAGATGTTCTATAAAGCTCCTGTTAGTATCTTGCTCATTTTGAGGCCATCAAGATTTAGATCAAAGCTTCACTCAAGCTGAGAGAAGAGACACATGTGAATTTTGAATCTTATAGAGAACGGACACAACAAGAGAGATCATCACTTGTGTCTTGTGGCAAAATGATCATCTGTGCTAGCATTTTGATTTGGAAGAAGAGTGATCAAAGGCGGTGTTGTGGGGAGAGTAAAATAGCGCTCTAGACAAGTGATGCATGAAGAAGCTGAACAATAATTCTAGAAAAAAAGTGGGTCCCCAATTCTGCAGTCATGCTGTTGAAGGCCATCCTTTTATTGAAGAAAAAACAAATGAACAAGTGGTTTCGTGCTTCCAAAATCTCAGCTATATTTTGAAAATCGTTTCGTGCTTTGCAGAGATGATTTTTTATATGCATACCAAAAATGTATCCGGGTTCATTTATCTTTCCTACATCAATTGAAGATGAGGATTTAAACAATTTTTGTGAACAGATAGATCAGTAAGCTCTCCGATCACCATCGTGTGTGAACCAAAGGGAGAGACGTGACTGTTAATTTGGAAGTGTTCCCCCAACACTGTTTGAAAAAAGTCCTCAAAATTGGATAGATAACTTGAAACCCTCGTTTCTCCTCTTAAAAGAGGCTGGATGGTAATCCCAATAGATTAACTTGCAAATTGGAGAATCCATGACATAAGTGAACCTTTGGTTGAACGAAACAAGGCAATCAAACGTAATCAAAACTGTATAAACGTATGCACTTTTTGAGTGCTTTCTTGAACTTTTCAAGTTTTCCTTTCTTTTTCTTCAATAAGGGACAGTTGGATCTGATGTGCCCATTTTTCTTGCATTCAAAGCAAACAACTTCTTTGCTGGTATCTTCTTCTTCATTTGATCTCTTTTGAAATCTTTGATTGTTTTGTTTCTTACCGTTGAATCTTCTACCTTTTCTATTCAACCTTGAACTTTCTAATCAGAAGTACCAATTCTTCATCATCCAAGTCTTCTTCTGAATATGTAACATCAGAATCATCATTAGATTTTAAAGCAATTGACTTCTTACCTTTTGTGTCAAATTCCTCATTGAATTGCTCGACTTCATAGGATTGAATTGTGCTGACCAATTCGTCAACTGAAAGAGGCATGATCCCTCGTGTTTCTCTTATAGATGTCTTCACGTGATTCCAATCTTTAGAGAGTCCTCTCAACAATTTATTGACCTACATAGGTCCTGAGATTGGATGTCCCTGGTATGCCAAGCCATTTACAATTTCTGTAAATCGACTGAACATATCCGAGATGGAGTCTCCTGGCTTCATTTTGAAGGATTCATATTGACCAAGAAGGATATTAATCTTGGTTTCTTTGACTCGATCCGTTCCTTCACATGTGACATGTAGTCTGTCCCAAACTTCTTTAGCTGTTTCATAAGATAAAATTCTATTATATTCAGTAGGAGATAATGCACAATATAGAGAATAAATAGCCTTTGCGTCAAGAGCTTGTCTCTTAGAAATTTCTGCTTGTGGTAATCCTGCTCCTTCAGCTATTTCTTTTCCTATGCTTGATGTAGCTTTAGGAATAATTCCATTCTCCACTACATCCCATTCCATAGGATCTTTGGATCTTAGGAACGCCTTCATCTTGTTTTTCCATACGTTATACGCCTTGCCATCGAAGTAGGGAGGTCTGGTATTGCTCTGCCCTTCAATTAAACCTGGAGCCAAAACACTAGTCATAGATCTTTAGCTTCAGAAGTAATAACACTTCTAACAACTAAGCAACCTGCTATGATACCAATTGAAATGGGCTAGTGAATCAACCTAGAGGGGGGTGAATAGGTTGTTGCGGAATTCTTTTGGAATCTTTTGCGATGCAATACGTTAATATCAAAGATATATCAATAATAAACAGATTACGTATTCACAAAGTAAATAGAGTAGGGAGAGAGAAAATTGACACAAGGATTATAGTGGTTCGGCTTAAACCAAGCCTACGTCCACTCTCCACGCTAGCAGCCAACTGGCTGTAATCACTATGTAGCAAAAGAGTGCCTTTACAGTAGACGGATAAGACTTCTTCAATTGACAGTCTCTCCTACAGCCATCTGCTGCTTTCACACTATATCTCACTCTCTTTGTTACACAATTGAATATGAAAGATTTTAGAGAACATGTGATTTTGGAGATTCTAACATCAAGATTTCTCTACTGGTCTCTCCTAGTTTCCAAGCAACGTCAATCCATCTTAAATATTCTCCGTGCCATCATACCCATTGGCACATTCCAAAAATTCATCAAATCAACCCGTCGGACTGAATCAATTTAAGTGATCTCCTTGTCTTGAAAACGTAAGTAGACAGTAGCTCGTCAATCCTGTTTGCCCATACAATCAGGATCTTGAGTTCCCAAAATTAGATTCTTCCAAAAATAAACTTGCTCTTCAATTTCGAGGACGAAATTCTTTAAGGAGGGGAGATTTGTGGCATCCGGGTTTTCATCAAACCTAAAATAAGTAACGGTCCGTGACTGGCCGACGGAAGTATCGTCGGACTATGTCATCGGTGCAATTTACGGACATCGATTAGTAATATTGTTGGACCGATACGTTACTCTTGGTAATGGTCCGACCGTTGAAAATTATCCCCTGTGTAGCGTCGCGGTGAGACCTTCTTCCCCTACATTCATACCCTACTAACCGAATTTCTAGTACACGTTATCTCGACCACCATGCGGCCATTAATTGCTGGCCCAAGTGACTCCGCATCTTCTTTTTATATGTCGTCAAGAGGAGTCAACAAACTTTGAAGATTGTTGACCAAAAGGCCACGTTGCTTCTAGGTGGCCAGCGAAGAAGGAGTCACGTCCGCTGGTCAACATATGAAGAACAATTGACCGAGAGGCACCCATTAACGGACACGTCAGTGCATGCAAAGGGGGGGAGTCGGCAACCGAATGACATGCTGAATTACACGTCTCGCCCAGGTGTCTTCGATCAATGAAGCCACCGCATTTCTTTGTTGACTAGGATAGTCAACAAGCGGTGAATCGAGGGAAAGCTCGTAAAAGAGGGGAAGAGAGAGAGTGACCGAGCAAAACATCGAGAGAGAGGGAGAGAACTGCGAGTGAGGGAGAGAGTCCGTGGTCGTGCTCGAGCTGCCGCCGACGCCGCCCGTCTTCGCTACCGATTGAGCCGTGTTCGAAGTCCAAGTTTCTGTTTTGTTGGCCGATCAAGCTAGGAATTGAGGCAAGTGAAAGTTCATCGATCTATGTTTTTGCTTGCTGTTTTATCTAGTGAAGAGTTGGTAGATGTGAGAAAATGTGGAATTTGGAGCTGCAAGTTGATAGCTACTAATCTATATCGTGTAATCCAGTCGCTGCCGATGAAATGCGTTGGTAGATTAGCACTACTCGTGATTATTTCGCCAAATGGTGAATTTAGATTCGTGAATGGACTTCGGATTATGTAGTTGAGAGGGCTTAATATTGTTTTAGTTAAGGACAATTTTGACACCTAGGTATGTGCCGACTTTTCATGGTTGCAAAGCCTGAAAGTTTTCTCGTAAACTATATTTTAAATTTCGGAGAATTGTACTGGAATTTGCTGGTTTGCCGATGTGTTGATTTCACTATTACAAGGGACATCTATGGGACTCGCACATGCATTGCCATGGGCGGCGGTAAATTTATAAGGTGTGATTTTATAAATGATTTCAAAACCTTTGGACTAGATTTTTGGGATTATAAAACGCAAATTTGCTGACTTGATATTGCTAAAATTACTTGAAGTTTTATATACATATATATTTACGAGCTGTTTACAGGAATACATAAATTAAGTTCGTACACGTGTACTCCAAAATCTTTGTGGTTAAACCGTGAAAATTAAATCTTGATTTTTACGAAATGTTTCTGCCTACGTGGATTTGACATTCTTTCAAAGTTTTCGTGGCACTTGGTTTATGCTATAATTCTGGATTGTTGGATTTTGATGCTAAATGACGATTTATTGAGTGACCGAGACTGTTTTGAGGCTAAAGGGTCGAGAAAATGTTCGGATTCTTCTTATCTGGTTTCAATTTCTTTGGACTTCATCCAAAACAGATTTTATGGCTATGAAATCTTGAAGAATTCGGCCATTGATTTGATTTGAGAAAGAAAACCTCCCGAATATTTGAAGTTTTACTTACTACGGCACCGGCCTCAATTGTTTTAAGAAAATGTACGTTGCTCTCATATTTGAAATTCCGTATCAATTTTTTAAAACCATTAGAGATCGGGTTGACATTTCGGACTTACTTACAAGTTTTGAAC
The DNA here is from genome assembly GCA_014182555.1 of Eucalyptus erythrocorys. NCBI lineage: Eukaryota > Viridiplantae > Streptophyta > Magnoliopsida > Myrtales > Myrtaceae > Eucalyptus > Eucalyptus erythrocorys. The sequence continues at coordinate 52,426,799 of CM024599.1, read as the reverse complement.
TCATTTATTGTTTTGAACAAAAACTTGGCTATAGTCCAATTTGGAAAACCTCCTGACTTGTACTGAAATTTCTACTTACCGAGGCACCGTTCATCAATGATTCAAAAGGAAAATCAAATATTTTTGGTGCCTTCGAAATTACAAATCCTTGCATGAACTAATCTTTGAAAATCTTGAAGTCGGGAGTGTAGCTTTGGATTCCCAATGTGCTGAATTCAATCTATTTGTGTTTGATAACTCTTTTGGAATTTGGCCGTGAGGCACAAGTACAACCCGAGATTTTACACATGGATTTATGAACTGATATTATGTTGCTGAAATTTTGTGAATGGATTTCTTGACATAGAAATGGCATATGATTTCAAAGCCTGCCGTTGTTGCATTGAAAGTGTTTTGGTATTGAAATAAATTAAGATGTTAATGTTGCCGTTGGACCCTTGGGTCAACGATGCCTCGGGAGTCGGGATGCCCAGAGGTTCGAATGAGTCGATGCCCTTTGGATGCCTGGTTGTATTATGAATACATGCCCGGAGGTTTTCCCGGGAGTGTCGGGATGCCCGGTTGTATTATGATACATGCCCGGAGGGTGAGGGGTTGTATTATGATGCATGCCCGGATGGTGGGGGTGACCATGTCTTCGGTCCCTAGTGATTCCTCGTGATGCCAGGTGGGGTGCGAGATGCCTAGAGGTTCGAATAAGTCGATGCCCTCTAGATGCCCGGTTGTATTTTGAATACATGCCCGGAGGCTTCCGTGATGCCAGGTTGGTGCGGAATCCCGAAGGATGCAAACATTGGTCCTCCGGGGGATGAAACCTTTTGAATGATTAAACTGATGATTATATTAAGTGTGAGTGTGGTATGGTTATGGGACTAAATTGTATGGCATGGAATGGGACGTGTCATTATAGTTTGGCCCCATGATCGGGACTTGTGTGGCTGGACACGATGCATTTTATTGGTTGGAAATGCACTAGTCATTGCATTAAAGAGTTATATGGTTTGGATGCATACTCATTCATTGATTGTCTACCTTGTCTATCCTGCATGAATCTAGATATTGATGGTGCTGCATGACATAGCTTGATGAATCTTTTACTGCTGAGTGGTTGTACTCACCCCGTTTGGGGACTAACATTTCAGACTAGACAAGATACCTCTGCCGCCGCCACCGCTACCAGTAGATGGACCGAGTGATTGGATATGGCTACGAGGAGGAGGACAGTAGAGGAAGGAACTTTTGGACGCCGACACTGATCGATGGACTTTAAGTATATGACTGTTGGAAGAGATGTCGGTCATCTTTTGAAATATAGCCGAGTATAGAAAGCCTTGGCATTTTGATGTACCGACTAATGATGTCCATCAAGTTATGTAAATAAAAGTGTACGGCTTTAACTTATATAAAATGTTTAGTTGGTGTACACTGGTTTCTGAATATAGGGAAGGGAGTTGTTAGATATGCTTCCGCCATATAAATTGCGTAGGGACCGACCTGAAAGATATAAACCCCGGGATTGATAGACCTTCAGGTCAAGAAAGAGAAAGGTAAGTGAATTGTGGCGACCCCAACGGATCCGGGGGCGTCGAGGGGTGTCACATCTATTGGTATCAGAGCTATGGTCTATTTGGAGTGGTAAGGTGCCTCAAATGGAAATGAGGATAGAATGATGCACACCATAGGATACTAACTGGGATAGTTGACTAACTTTGAACAACGGGTGATGGGTATTCACTCGTAGATCCCTAGTAGTTTTTATGGATTGCTTTTAGGTGCCAGTAACATATCTATGTTACTTATATATAGTTGTAGTTGCTTTTAAAATGGAGACATTGAGTCACAGATTTTTCCTGAGGCAAATGCTTGGAAACTGCAGGAAAATCATGGTGCGAACTGGAAGTGCTCATCCATCAAGGGCTGAAGCCTCTATTGCAAGGGCTGAACTCCGGATGGAAGATATCCTGCAGGCATTGGCCAATATAGGAAATCTGATGGAAAGGCAAGCACAGCAACAACCCGGAGTGGAACGTCACCCTCAAGGACTGGTGGAACAATTCCTGAAGTTGAAACCACCTAAGTTCAGTGGAATGGGAAGTCCTGAGGAGGCGGAACATTGGATTGATGGAATGGAACGGATTTTCCGGTTGTTGAACTGTAGTGATGCTGAAAAGATAACCTTGGAAGAGTACCAACTGGAGGGAAATGCAAAGTTTTGGTGGAGAGCTTCAAGAGACACAATCTTTCCACCAGGTACTGATGTGAATTGGGATGAGTTTGTGAGAGCCTTCAATAGGAAGCATTTCTCTGATTGTGCCAAGGATAAGAAGATCACAGAATTCGTTCAGTTAGAACAAAGGGAGCTGACAGTGGACCAGTATGAAGCAAAGTTTTCTGAATTGTCTAGGTATGCTCCTAGGTTGGTTGAGGATCGAGAGGAAAAGGCTAAGAGGTTTCTGAAAGGTTTAAGAACCAATATTAGGAAACAACTGGTGCCTTTGAACATAAGAGACTATAGTGATATCTATGAAAGGGCACAGTTGGTGGAGCAAGAGTTAATGAGAGAGCAATCAGAATCTAAGAGGCAGATGACCTTTAATGATGTTCGAAGGGGTAAGAGACCTTATCTTGATCAAGGACAGCCCTGGGAATCTAAGAAGAGGAATAATTTTGTGAATTCTGGAAAAGTCAGTAGTGGCCCAGTTATAGGGAGAGTACCCTACCAAAATAGTATTTGTCAAAGATGTGGTGGACAACATGGACCAGGACCCTGTAATGATCGATTGAAATGTTTTGGCTGTGGGCAGAGAGGTCACTTTAAGAAAGATTGTCCACAAGAGAGGTCACAGCCGAATGTCAGCTCGGTGCAACAAGTGCAACAACGTACTACTGGACCAAATCTGCCAAGGAATCCACAGAGGCCACCAGCACAAGGAAGGGTGTATGCGGTCACCCAAGAGGAAGCGGAAGCTTCCGAAAATGTTACCTCAGGTACGATTTCGATAGATGGACAAGAAGGCATATGTATTATTTGACATGAGTAGCACGCATTCATTTGTGTCTGAGAAATATAGATGATTGTGAGAAATAGGAACAAATCTTTAGATATGCCTCTTCGTATTTCTACATCACTGAAAGATATGTTGTTATCTACGTTAGCATGGGAGATGTGTGAAATAACCTTAAGGAGACGAAGTCTAGAAATGGAATTGGTAGTGATGGTTATGTATGACCTTGATGTCATCATGTGAATGGACTAGCTCCATAAGCAATGGACTAGGAGGAATGATCTCCTGAGATAATGCTTGCCTATGCGCCAAGGATAAAACCATGAGGCTTAGTATGGGATAGGCTAAATGGATAATATCCCTGTAAGTTAGTCCCTATTGAAACGAGACCCTCCAATGGATGTGTAGTTCGGGTTCGAACCAAGCAAAAGATGATGTACCTGTAACGTCCCGGTCCGATGAGGGCGGGGAGTGGACGCCGAGGTCAGAGGACCTGAGCAAGGAGCGGCTCCTGGCAGGCTTCTAGGATGGCAAAAGGGGGCAGGAATGAACCGAACTATGAATTGAATTGGGAGGTCAGTGTTTTTGGGATAAGTTTATCAGAGTGGCGTAGCGGAAGCATGGTTAAGCTTGTAGAACTCTTGTTTGTGAGAAAGAAGGACAGGATGATGCGTTTGTGCATTGATAATAGGCAATTGAATCAGGTAGGTACCTATCACCTAGAATTGATGACATATTTGACCAACTGCAAGGAAGTATGGTATTTTCTAAAATTGACTTGGGATTGGGATAGCGGTTAAGGATTAAGAAAGAAGACATCCCTAAGACCATATTTAGGACTCGTTATGGACACCACGAGTTCCTAGTTATGCTATTTGGATTGACGAATACTTTAGCTGCATCCATGGATTTGAGGAATAGGATATTTAAGCCTTATTTGGATCAAAGTGTGACTGTATTCATTTGATGATATCCTGATATATTCTAAAGGACCCGAAAGATATGTACAGCATCTAAGCGTAGTGCTGCACACAAAGCTTAAAAAGTGAGTTATGGAGAGCGAGCTACGAATTTGAGGATTAAGTTATGATCATTCGAGCTCAGTAGTGACTTCTTATTAGAGGATCTCATTGGAAGTCTTGATGCATTACATCAAAGCTTTTTAGTGTGTATAGGTTGATCTTGGAAGTCATGAGTTTGAGTGGTCATATGAGACATGAAATTATTTGTGGTTTATATGTTGGAATAATAAATTTATTCGATGGTGGTCAACTTTTAATTTTTAATAATGATCTCAGTTAAAAAGGGTTATGTGGAATTAGTGGATATGATCAATTGTGGTTATAGTCTTTCCAAGGTTAAATGGTGAAAGTTCAAGTTGTGGATTTGATGAGTGATTAGTCCAAGTGATGATCCTTTAGGGTGAAACCTGAGATATACTTGATGGAAACTAGATAAGTTCTTATCTTGGTGGATTATCGATCTTTGAATTGAATAAGCCTTTGTGAACTATTGATATTTGAATCGAATGAATGGTGCTGTATTTTAGGCTTGAATCCATGTTGCAGTGAAGGCGTAGTGACTAACTTTGTTGGACTGAACCAGATGAGTAAATTTGCTGATATATGTGTAAGCCAAGTGGTACGCTGACATGGTGTTTCTATAACTATCATGTCCGATCAAGACTCGAGATTTACTTCAGAACCTTTGGCGAAGTCCTCAAATCGCCTTAGGGACTAAAGCTCTAGTTTAGTACCGCTTTTCATCCACCAATGGACAGACAGATGAAAAGAGTGATCCAAGCATTAGAGGATGTGTTAAGAGCTTGCATCCTAGTCTTTAGAGGAAGTACCAGCCTGATCCGAGACACATACTCGATCACGAAGCTATCAAAGTGGATGAGTAAGTGAGATACATAGAAGAACCAATACAAGTACTAGATTGAAAGGAGCAAGTCCTTTAGACAAGGAAAATTCCATTAGTTAAGACTTCAGGGTGACACCACAACATGGAAAAGATTACGTAGGAAAGCGAAAAGGAAATGAGGCAAAGGTACCCTCACTTTTTTCAATGAGTCATAAGAAACGTACAATTTCGAGGACGAAATTCTTTAAGGAGGGGAGATTTGTGGCATCCAGGTTTTCATCAAACCTAAAATAAGTAACGGTCCGTGACTGGCCGAAGGAAGTATCGTCGGACTATGTCATCGGTGCAATTTACGGACATCGATTAGTAATATTGTTGGACCGATACGTTACTCTTGGTAATGGTCCGACCGTTGAAAATTATCCCTGTGTAGCGTCGCGATTGAGACCTTCTTCCCCTACATTCATACCCTACTAACCAAATTTCTAGTACACGTTATCTCGACCACCATGCGGCCATTAATTGCTGGCCCAAGTGACTCCGCATCTTCTTTTTATATGTCGTCAAGAGGAGTCAACAAACTTTGAAGATTGTTGACCAAAAGGCCACGTTGCTTCTAGGTGGCCAGCGAAGAAGGAGTCACGTCCGCTGGTCAACATATGAAGAACAATTGACCGAGAGGCACCCATTAACGGACACGTCGGTGCATGCAAAGGGGAGTCGGCAACCGAATGACATGCTGAATTACACGTCTCGCCCAGGTGTCTTCGATCAATGAAGCCACCGCATTTCTTTGTTGACTAGGATAGTCAACAAGCGGTGAATCGAGGGAAAGCTCGTAAAAGAGGGGAAGAGAGAGAGTGACCGAGCAAAACATCGAGAGAGAGGGAGAGAACTGCGAGTGAGGAGAGAGTCCGTGGTCGTGCTCGAGCTGCCGCCGACGCCGCCCGTCTTCTCTACCGATTGAGCCGTGTTCGAAGTCCAAGTTTCTGTTTTGTTGGCCGATCAAGCTAGGAATTGAGGCAAGTGAAAGTTCATCGATCTATGTTTTTGCTTGCTGTTTTATCTAGTGAAGAGTTGGTAGATGTGAGAAAATGTGGAATTTGGAGCTGCAAGTTGATAGCTACTAATCTATATCGTGTAATCCAGTCGCTGCCCGATGAAATGCGTTGGTAGATTAGCACTACTCGTGATTATTTCGCCAAATGGTGAATTTAGATTCGTGAATGGACTTCGGATTATGTAGTTGAGAGGGCTTAATATTGTTTTAGTTAAGGACAATTTTGACACCTAGGTATGTGCCGACTTTTCATGGTTGCAAAGCCTGAAAGTTTTCTCGTAAACTATATTTTAAATTTCGGAGAATTGTACTGGAATTTGCTGGTTTGCCGATGTGTTGATTTCACTATTACAAGGGACATCTATGGGACTCGCACATGCATTGCCATGGGCGCGGTAAATTTATAAGGTGTGATTTTATAAATGATTTCAAAACCTTTGGACTAGATTTTTGGGATTATAAAACGCAAATTTGCTGACTTGATATTGCTAAAATTACTTGAAGTTTTATATACATATATATTTACGAGCTGTTTACAGGAATACATAAATTAAGTTCGTACACGTGTACTCCAAAAATCTTTGTGGTTAAACCGTGAAAATTAAATCTTGATTTTTACGAAATGTTTCTGCCTACGTGGATTTGACATTCTTTCAAAGTTTTCGTGGCACTTGGTTTATGCTATAATTCTGGATTGTTGGATTTTGATGCTAAATGACGATTTATTGAGTGACCGAGACTGTTTTGAGGCTAAAGGGTCGAGAAAATGTTCGGATTCTTCTTATCTGGTTTCAATTTCTTTGGACTTCATCCAAAACAGATTTTATGGCTATGAAATCTTGAAGAATTCGGCCATTGATTTGATTTGAGAAAGAAAACCTCCCGAATATTTGAAGTTTTACTTACTACGGCACCGGCCTCAATTGTTTTAAGAAAATGTACGTTGCTCTCATATTTGAAATTCCGTATCAATTTTTTAAAACCATTAGAGATCGGGTTGACATTTCGGACTTACTTACAAGTTTTGAACTCATTTATTGTTTTGAACAAAAACTTGGCTATAGTCCAATTTGGAAAACCTCCTGACTTGTACTGAAATTTCTACTTACCGAGGCACCGTTCATCAATGATTCAAAAAGGAAAATCAAATATTTTTGGTGCCTTCGAAATTACAAATCCTTGCATGAACTAATCTTTGAAAATCTTGAAGTCGGGGAGTGTAGCTTTGGATTCCCAATGTGCTGAATTCAATCTATTTGTGTTTGATAACTCTTTTGGAATTTGGCCGTGAGGCACAAGTACAACCCAAGATTTTACACATGGATTTATGAACTGATATTATGTTGCTGAAATTTTGTGAATGGATTTCTTTGACGTTGAAATGGCATATGATTTCAAAGCCTGCTGTTGTTGCATTGAAAGTGTTTTGGTATTGAAATAAATTAAGATGTTAATTGTTGCCGTTGGACCCTTGGGTCAACGATGCCCCGGGAGTCGAGATGCCCAGAGGTTCGAATGAGTCGATGCCCTTTGGATGCCTGGTTGTATTATGAATACATGCCCAGAGGTTTTCCCCGGGAGTGTCGGGATGCCCGGTTGTATTATGATACATGCCCGGAGGGTGAGGGGTTGTATTATGATGCATGCCCGGATGGTGGGGGTGACCATGTCTACGGTCCCCAGTGATTCCTCGTGATGCCAGGTGGGGTGCGAGATGCCTAGAGGTTCGAATAAGTCGATGCCCTCTAGATGCCCGGTTGTATTTTGAATACATGCCCGGAGGCTTCCGTGATGCCAGGTTGGGTGCGGAATCCCAGAAGGATGCAAACATTGGTCCTCGGGGGGGATGAAACCTTTTGAATGATTAAAACGATGATTATATTAAGTGTGAGTGTGGTATGGTTATGGGACTAAATTGTATGGCATGGAATGGGACGTGTCATTACAGTTTGGCCCCATGATCGGGACTTGTGTGGCTGGACACGATGCATTTTATTGGTTGGAAATGCACTAGTCATTGCATTAAAGAGTTATATGGTTTGGATGCATACTCATTCATTGATTGTCTACCTTGTCTATCCTGCATGAATCTAGATATTGATGGTGCTGCATGACATAGCTTGATGAATCTTTTACTGCTGAGTGGTTGTACTCACCCCGTTTGGGGACTAACATTTCAGACTAGACAAGATACCTCTGCCGCCACCGCTACCAGTAGATGGACCGAGTGATTGGATATGGCTACGAGGAGGAGGACAGTAGAGGAAGGAACTTTTGGACGCCGACACTGATCGATGGACTTTAAGTATATGATTGTTGGAAGAGATGTCGGTCATCTTTTGAAATATAGCCGAGTATAGAAAGCCTTGGCATTTTGATGTACCGACTAATGATGTCCATCAAGTTATGTAAATAAAAGTGTACGGCTTTAACTTATATAAAATGTTTAGTTGGTGTACACTGTTTTCTAAATATAGGGAAGGGAGTTGTTAGATATGCTTCCGCCATATAAATTGCGTAGGGACCGACCTGAAAGATATAAACCCCCAGGATTGATAGACCTTCAGGTCAAGAAAGAGAAAGGTAAGTGAATTGTGGCGACCCCAACGGATCCGGGGGGGGGGGGCCGTCGAGGGGTGTCACAGTTCATCCCCTTGAAAACCACCCGATCGCACGGTCTACCTGGTTCAAACCCCTGGAGGAGGGAGTGGGCAGGATCGGAAGGAATGAATGCGCAGGATCGGACGGCCCAATCTGTCCGAATTGTTGCGTCACGCACCCTCTCTCCCTCTCTCTCTCTCTCTCTCTCTCTCTCTCTCTCTCTCTGTCACGACCCGAACTCCGAGTACATGCACATCCCTCCGTGGTCGATATAATTTTGCGACGTCCCAGGGAGTGTCGCCGACCCATTGATTATTATGCACATGCGGAAACGTAAAACAATCTCCATACAACATAACAGTGGGATAGAAACGTAGGATAGTATTTTCACAACCACACCTACAATAAAGTAGTACTTAAATACAAACCAGTTTAACACTCCAAGGTCTAATACGAAAAGTGAAGCTATTTGATTTCTTATAAGTTAAGCTTCTATTTACAAAACCGAGGTTCGTTAATATATTATCATACTCCTCAACCCTTCTAGGGTGAACTGTCACCCATTCCCAGCCTCGACGGAAGACCCGTCATCACACGGGTGAAGGTAGAAAGACTTCTATTTTTCCTTCCCCGCAAACCACCGTACACGACCTGGCCTTCCTTTGTCTAGGGACCTGAAAATGTTAGCCCACTAAGGGGTGAGATCACATCTCAGCAAGTCAATCTACTAAACCCAGATTAGGAGAAGGGTACATATAACATGCAATCTAGTCACCCTTCTTACCCTTTCTCGTCACTTGCACTTTCCTGCACGTTAGTGGCATTCAATCATACAATATCACATTGACATTTATAGCAGTTGAATAATTCAATGCACATACGAGATAGGGATGCAGATGTCGAGATCATTGACCGTGGCCAATTTTTAACGATAACAGTCATCCGGTATAACCAGGCTTCGCCTCACACCATTGAGCGCGGCAACGTCTACATCTAGACGGCATTCCAATTAAGGAGCATCGGCCCAGCATCCACTGCGACCGGCATCCGTTGACGTGGGGCATTCCCGAAGGAGCATCGTCCGGCCCCAAAGGCACGTGACGGAATCATGTCGTGAATGCATATGATAGATGCCACATTTCAACAATCAATTATACACAGCATCCACAGCATCAATTGAGCAATTTTATAGTAAGAATTCTTCAAAACAAGCATATACTCTTATTCACCCAAATTTACAGAAAGCCGTCCAATAACGTTCTTCCAGTGTCACAGTCAGAAATTCACTCAAATGATCTCAAAAAATTCTCAAATTCAGACACGTGCTAGAAAACATATAAAAAAACATTTTTCATGAAGACACCGAGATCCAGATCCCTCTGGATTCGGCCCAGAAATTTCTTCCATCCAGCACAAAAATCGGGTCCAGTTCCAGAGAGTCTAACTCATCAAAATCAGTTCGGTTTTGGGTCGAAATCTTGTTCATTTAATTTGAAATTCGAGTATGTTATATTAGAAGTTGTAAGGAACAACTTTCATGAAGGAACCGATTGGAAATTCTACCTCTAAAGGTAGGTAACAACCCTTGGAATCATGGCAGGTCACGGGTTACTGGACTGTCCGAAATACTATTCCGAGGGTGACGTCATTAAAATCGTCACCTTTTTAATTTCTAAAAAATTATGAGAAAAATATATGTTATTATTTAGGATGTAAAAAACATTTTTTCAGAAGGAAATTTCTTCAAAATCACATCACAAAGTTGTCCACAAAATTAGCAAAACATACATGTCCTGGAAACTGTTTCAGAAAACAGCCTCTGTTCTATTCCAAATCTCTCTCCACGACTTTTATTTTGCTCCATAAATCCTATCTAAACTTTTTCTATGGCCATTATAGCATCCCTAAGTAATATTCATCCACATATAACTTCATCTACATAGTTCCTCCACATAAAAATTCCTAAAGAATGTACTCAGCCCCTAATCTACGTTTAGGAGACGACTTACCGATAAATCTAATGGCGATCCTCACTTGTGGCCGGACGGCAACACAAGGACAGCCCTGGTGGTGTTTTGACGATGATTTGGACCCGGCACAACGGCTGGAGGTGTCGTTGAGCGACCACCACAGCAGCACACAAAGTCCTGGATTTTCTTGAGGAGGGAGGAATGCTCGAGACCTTGCTGTTCGGTTGCTGTTTTGTCGTCCAAAGAGGGAGCAAGAATGGCTGAATAAACTAACTTAAAGGAGAAGAAGACAAGGCTTTTTATGGCTGTGAAAGGGAAAGGAAATTGTTGTAAGGCTAGATAAGGGAAAGAGAGAGACAAGTGCACGGCAGCAGGGGAGAAGAAATGAGTGCAGAAGAAAAGAGGGTAAAGCAGAAGTAATTGCAAATAAATTACTCAGCATTCACTCAGCCATTTGCTGCTGCATTTCGGTTTCCTACGGCAAGAAGAGGAGAGGGAAAAGGAGAAGTAATTGCAGATACATTACTTAGCATTCACTCAGCCATTTGCTGCTGCATTTCGGTTTCCTACGGCAAGAAGAGGAGAGGGAAAAGGAGAAGTAATTACAGAGAAGTTATTCAGCCTTTACTCAGCCATTTGCTCAGCATTTGGCCTAATTTTCCATGGAAAAATGGCTCTCCATTACTACCTTAGGTCCCCCTATCTTTTCCAAGTCTATCTCCATTAAATAACAAGGAAATTGAGGTGAAATTGTAGGAGAGAGGGATTCCTACGAATTTCATTTTGAGGAGACTTTTTTTTTTTTTCTTTAATTACCAATCTAACATCTAAATCAATAGGGTCAAGTCCCTTAGTAACAACTTATAATACCTCTTTTACACTTCTATAACTCTTTTTCCAATTGTCTCATATTAAATGCCCAAAACCTATTTAAAAAGTGGCATTTCCTTTTTATTCTTTTAATTTGTTATTCTTGCCTCTTTTCCGTTAATAATTCCTGTCGTCCATAAAATTTGGAAAGATGCAACAACATTCCCGGGATTAATTGTGACACGTGAAAATTCTTAATTTCTGTAATCGACATCATTTCCTCTGTTAATTTCAGTCAAATGTGATTTTAGCGTAACTTAAACTATCGAGTTAGTTTTTTGGGAATTTTGGTGCACTAACCTGTGGTCGAAATCTCAAGTCGGTTGCAGCAAAATTCTTTAATAACTTTCCTGATTAGTCTAATTATCTCATGAGTGATCAGCTCAGAGAATAACGCTATAGGCACATCGATGAAAGGCCCGATTCATTTCATTGAAAACAGAAGTGGAAAAATCAGACTGTCACACTCTCGCCCTCCTTGCTCTCTCTCCTATAAAAACCCTTCTCCTCAGCCTCTCTTCCCCACTCTCCCTATCTCTCTTGCTCCCGTCTCTTCGAAAGCGTCCATTTCAGCCTACTGATCATGCCGCGTAAAACTCCTACGCCTCCTCCGCCAATCATCGATCTCTCAGGTGATTTCACCGTGCAGCCGGGTTTTGATCGGTCGTTGGTCCGTATGACAGGACCGATCACGTTGATTCACGCCGATTCCGAATCGAAATCGACGAAAGGGAAGCGCGTCGGTTCCGAATTGGCATCAGTGACACGGAACAGCCCGATCGATGTCTCAGGACATTACACGGTGCAGCCAGGTTTTGATCAACCGTTCATTAGTATAAGAGGACCGGTCACATTGATTCACGTCGATTCCGAATCGAAATCGGCAAGGAGGAATTATTCTCGGTCGCACGTTGATTCCCAAGGACATAGCACGGTGAGTGGGATTTCTCCTCTTTCGCTCGTCTATTTCGGGCTGATGGTCGCCGGTGGATTGCAGTTCGCAAGCTCTTGGAGGCAGCGACAGTCGATGCCGTTTCGGCCTGGAGCTTTTTTCCTTTTTGCTAATTATTTCTTTGTTTGATTTTTTTTTCCTGATTCTTTCTTTTTCCTGTGTGAAGTCTCCTGCCCTTGCTCCTCGGGATATACACATTGACTTGGCCGAGCAACCGTATGGAACTCATCTCTCTCTTTTCCCCCATTTGTTGTAATTTTATGTGATCATTTAGGAAATTATCATCTTAGCTGCTTGCCATGGCATTCGATTCTTCAAGTGCTTGTGAGATTGTAGACTTGGAGTTTAAAATTTCATTTGCTGGCTGTCTTTCTTATATATGTTATTTATATATTCACATAGGCGCACATTTGGAACTTCGAATGCAGCCAGAAATTTTATTTGGTGGATTACCTTCAAAATCTCGCTTTGGTGCATTGTTGCCCAACTTCCTGTTGGTTAATTATTTGTGTCTGACGCCCAGCTACTGTGCTTGCAAGGATGAGGTGGAGCCTGCTCATCCTACTAATCAGCCTCCTCCCAACGACGATGAGGTAGTTTTGATGGATACTGAGCTATGCTAAGGCAGCCTCTTGAAGCTCATGTTGTGAAAACCCTTTTTTGGGCATCATCATTTATTGAAAAATGATGACTTGGTGACGTGTAGAATGGTGTGATTAAACCGAGTACCGAGGATTTGTAATAGCTTCTTAGTAGCTCCTTTTCCTTCGAGGTGCATTGGGTGCGCGTTTTTGTTGTTGGAGCGGATTTAATATTTTACACATTTGAGCTCCAATGCGACTATTCTGTAGTCATGTGATGATCCATCCCCTCTTGATGTTCCATGTGCAATCACCAGTGTGTTGAAGTGATCTTATTGTGCCCCTTCGATCTTTGCGCATGCCGTGGTATAGCTACTAAGGGATTGTGAAATGCGGTTGATATTTGTGTAGCATGATCTTGTACCTTGAAAACGCTCACTAAAATATATTTCATGAGGAAAATTTCTTAGTCCCGAAAGCATGAATGAGGGAGTCGTCGTCGAACAGTATGGAGTGGAACTTGGGAGTCGTCATTGTATGATGGCTATACTGGAATTTGAGATAGGTTGAAAGCAAATTATTGTCCATTTGTTTTGCTTAAATTTATCCATCAAATTACTGAATTGAGATATGCGTTAGTTGCTTAGAGTACCAATTTGGGATTTTACTTTACATTTTTCTATGGTATTTTGTGATATTGATCTAATTTAATTGAAATCATCGAAGAATAATTTTGTCATAAGCGTATCGATTTAGAATTTTTTATTGTTAAAAAATTAACTTACAGTGAATTTGTCACATTTGTATCATTCTTCAAAAAATTAGTTTGGGGTAAATTATCGCAAATGTATTAATTTAAGGCTTTTTGATTATATTAACCCAATTACTTTCGAGAAAGCAAAAAGCAATTTTTTCTTCTGTTCATCTCTGCTAGTATTAAAATAATACTCACCTTTTAAGAAGTTATAAATAAATTATAACCGAATTAAAATCTATTTATTGTTAAAATTTTAAATATTACGGTACGAGAAAAGTCAAAGTACATTCATCACAAGAAGCATAAAGTAAAGAGTCTATCCGGACACATACTTAATTGCTTTTTAGGGCTATATCATTAGGGAAAGAAAAATCGAAACCGAGGAAACCGCCGTGCTATATGAGTTTCTGAGCCTTTGCATGGGTTAATTTCTCATTGTGTATGGATAGCCTCGTTTTATGCGCGTAACAAAGGATTAATTTCTCAAATTGCATATGGAAAGCTTGTGTTATGCGCGTCAAGAGGCTGCTTATTTCAAACATGGTAGATTAGACAACTCAAAAGCGAGATGAATTTGCTAAGAGATTCTTATATCCAATGCGACACACGAATGGACCGACTTGGGTATATATGACACGAGCTGAGGCTCCATGATCCATCGAGAAAATTGTCCAAAAATTATAAATCTATAAATATTTAACTTTTTAACTGTACCAATTAGGTTATTAATTTTTCACATTTTGCAAATTAAGTCCATTTGATCAATTTTGTCCGAAGACAACATTGACCGCATACATGGCTCGACTGGCACTAATTGTAAAATGTAGTAATTTTTTTCTAATTTTTATTCTTCTTTTCTTCCTCCTCAAGCCGGTCATTGAGACCTTGCCGATCTTGGGTAGACCTCGTTATGCTTGGGCGAGGCTCAACCTCGTTGGCCCTCACCTCGGCTAGATCTCCGCCATCGTCAAGGCCCAATCATTGATTAGAGGAAGAAGGGAAGAAAACACGTAAAGAAAAGAAAAGAAAATCAAAATATTAGAATATTATTAAAAATGACCACGTGTAGCATCAGCCACACAATATCATATGCTCAACACCCGCGTCAACGATTTCAAATTGAAATTAGTCCGATAAACACAATTGGCAAAATATGACTCAATTAGCACAATTAAAAAAATAAAACTAAATGGTAAAAGTGTAATAAGTATAGAGTGGCAAGCATGCTTTGGCTTCCAAAGTTGTGGGAGGTGATGTGATTCGAATGTCGGAGATTCTGCATGTGAATGATGTGTTGAAGAAAAATCCCTTGAAGTTTTGAAGTTAACAAAACAACCTCGTCAGCAAAGTCCGAAGAATCCAAGACTCGATCGATTAAGTCCGAAGAGTTCAAGACCCAAGCGGTTTCCGTCGAAGACAGTCGGACCCAAAGTTCGGTCGAAGTTTTTCCGTCGAAGACAGTCGGACCCGATTACTGATGCGAAGATCTCCCGGACCCAAATCTAAGTCGAAGATAGTTTGAGATTTTGCCGGGCGACGGCGAGGTTATTTTTATGGCTAAGAAAATTAAGATTTGGATATTATATTCCCTAACTTATCCATGGAATAACTCTGGCTGTGATTGTGAGCTCGGAAGATTTATTCTTCAGATTTTATCCTTTGAAGATCAAGTGAATTTTTGGAAGGATCTAATTTTGGAAACTCAAGATCCTGATTGTATGGGCAAGCAGGATTGACGAGCTATTTTCTACTTATATTTTCGACAACATGAAGATCACTTAAATTGATTCAGTCCAACGGGTTGATTGGATGAATTCTTGGAAAGTGCCAACGGGTATGGAGGCACGAAGGTTATTTAAGGTGGATCGGAGTTGTTCGAAAGTAATGAGAGAACTGATAGAAAAATTTCGATGTTAGAACCTCTGAAATCTCTTGTTTTCTAAAATCTCTCGTGCTAAAAGTTGTGTATCAAAGAGAGTCACTTATAGTGCGAAACAGCAAGAAGCTGTAGGAGAGACTTTCTGCTGAAGAAGTCTAGTTCGTGAATTGTAACAGCTCTCATTTGCTACATAGTGATTATAGCCAGTTGGCTGCCAGCATGGAGAGTGGACGTAGGCTTACAATAAGCCGAACCACTATAATCCTTGTGTCTACTTTCTCTTACCCTACTCTATTTATTTTATAGATGCATGAATTAATTATTTCTGATGTGATTTTCATATTAAAGTTCATTTCGTGAAAGAATTGAAAAAGAATTGCATAAACACCTATTCACCCCCCTCTAGGTGAATTTACTAGCCTCTATCAATTGGTATCATAGCAGGTTGCTTATTTCTTGGAAGTGTTATTATTTCTAAAGCTAAAGATCTATGGCTAGCATTTTGGCTTCAGGTTTGATTGAAGGCCAAAGCAATACCAGACCTCCTTACTTCGATGGAAATGAATACAATGTATGGAAAAACAAGATGAAGGCATTCCTACGATCCAAAGATCCACAGGAATGGGATGTAGTGGAGAAATGAATTGTTCCTACAGCTGCATCAACCACAGGGAAAGAATTACCTGATGGAGTGGGATTGTCACAAATCGATATTTCAAAGAGACAAGCCCTTGATGCAAAAGCTATTGATTCTCTATGTTGTGCATTATCTCCTACTGAGTATAATAGAATTTCATCTTGCGAAACAACCAAAGAAGTGTGGGATAGATTGCATGTCACTTATGAAGGAACAGATCGAGTCAAAGAAACCAAGATCAATATCCTTCTTGGACAATATGAAGCCTTCAAAATGAAGCCAGGATAATCAATCATATGAAGTCGAGCAATTCAATGAGGACGTTGACACCAAAGATAAGAAGTCAATTGCTTTAAAATCTAATGATGATTCGATGTTACGATTCGGAAGAAGACATGGATGACGAGGAGTTGGCACTTCTGATTAGAAAGTTCAGAAGGTTAAATAGAAAAAGGAGAAGGTTCAATGGAAGGAGACAAAACAATCAAAGATTTCAAAAGAAGCCAAATGAAGAAGAAGACACTAATAAGGATGTTGTTTGTTTTGAATGCAAGAAAAAGGGACACATCAGACCCAACTGTCCCTTATTAAAGAAAAAGAAAGGAAAACCAGAAAGGTTCAAGAAAGCACTTAAAGCTGAAACATGGAGTGACACCGAATGTGAGGAGAGTGATGAAGAGTATGCTAATATCGTCTTACGGCTAACTCGGACTCGAGTCCGACTCAAACTCGACTCAAGCTAAGACTCGAGACTCGAGACTCAAATAGCGGTATCAAGGTTAGAAATCTAAAAATTCCTACCAAAGTGTCAAATAACATTGATGAACTTTGTATCAGTCTTAAAGGCTCTCTTAAAAGGATTTCTGAACTAAAAGGGAGAATTCAAAATTGAAACAACAAGAAAAGACTTTGGTTGAAAAAGTTGAAAATCTAGACAAGTGTCTTGCTGTTTCAAAAGAAAATGAAACTATGCTTTCAAAAGAAAATGCGTGCTTGAAAGAAGATTTGTTGAAAGTCACAAAGAAATTTTCAATGGATTCTGAAAAATTGGATAAAATTCTTTCTATTCAAAGACCCTATTTTAATAAATCCAATCTAGGAATGACATATGAAACCGTTCTTTTGATTGATTTTCCAAAGGTAAAAGAAAGAATTAAGAATAGGCCTACAAGATCTTTTTACAAGAATCATTTTAAAAAGGTTTTTGTAAAGCCTGTTGGAAGAAATGCTCTTACATGTTCAAAATGCAAGAGCGTTGAACATTTTGAGAAAGAATGTCCCAAAGTTTGGAGACCTGTTAAGAAGAATTGGACAAAAACTGTTTATGATACTAACAATGATGGACCCAAGAAAGTTTGGGTACCAAAGAAGACTTGAGTTTTTCACTTAAATGCATGGTCACTATCAAGAAGAAAATCAAGTGGTACTTGGATAGTGGCTGCTCAAGACATATGACAGGAGACTCAAATTGTTTCACAAAACTCTCTCATGTAAAAGGAGGAAATGTTTCATTTGGTGGCAAGAACAAAGGAAAAATTGTTGGTAGAGGAACCGTGAAAATTGGAAACCTCACAATCAATAATGTTTCTTTAGTTGAGGGATTGAACTATAATCTCTTGAGTATTAGTCAATTATGCGACGCTGGATAAAAGATCAACTTTCAAGAAGATACTTGTTCTGGAACAAGCAAAGATCTCTCTCAATCGTTTACTAGACGAAGACGTGGAAACATTTATTTGCTGGATATAAGGTCTGACAGTTCTCAATGCTTGATATCAATTCAATATGAAGCTATTCTTTCGCATAGAAAGCTTGGACATGTCAACTTGAAGCAAATTGCAAAAGTCTCATCCAAAAAACTTGTTCAGGGACTTCCCAACCTGAAGTATCAAAAGCATGAATTATGCACTCCTTGTATACTTGGAAAACAGGTTAGAAATTCCTATAAATCTATAAATCAGGTATCTACTAATCGCGTTTTGCAGCTATTACACATGGATTTGTTCGGTCCAACAAGAACTCAAAGCATTGGAGGTAAAAGATATTATTTGGTAATAGTTTATGATTATTCTCGTTTTACATGGGTATTCTTTCTTGCAAATAAATCTGAAGCTTTATCTTACCTTACTAAATTTGCAAAGAAAATTCAAATTGAGAAAGGATATGCAATTTCAAGTATTCGAACTGATCATGGTGGTGAAATTGAAAATCATGATTTTGCTAAATATTGTGATGACTATGGTATTCAACATAATTTTTCATCCCCATACACTCCACAACAAAATGGAGTTGTAGAAAGGAAAAATCGTTCTTTGCAAGAAATGGCAAGAACTCTTTTAATTGAAAGTAATATTTCTCCTCATTTTTGGGCTGAAGCTACTTCAACTGCTTAATATATTATAAACAGAGTTTTTCTAAGACCAATTTTAGAGAAAACATCTTATCAGCTGTTCAAAGGTAAGAAACCTATTGTCTCTTATTTTCATATATTTGGATGTAAATGTTTTATCTTAAAAAATTCTAGTAATCAAATTGGTAAGTTTGAAGAAAAATCAAATGAAGGAATTTTCCTTGGCTATTCAATGACAAGCAAAGCTTTGAGTTTTCAACAAACGTACTCGATGTGGAAGAATCCATGAATGTGAAGTTTGAAGATTCATTCAAATTCAGACTCATCCTGAAGATTATGAGTCTGGCCAAGCGTCTACAAATTCTCTTGAAGAAAATCAAATCTCGAGACACTCAGCCGCAAGATAAATCAGCAGCTCAAAGGCGAAACGAGAATCTCATCAAAGTGACAAACCAATTTCAAATTGGAAGCATAAATCTAGTCACCGCTGAACTCATCATTGGTAACATTGATGAAGGAGTTGGTACAAGATCCAAAAGGCGTGAAGAATCTAGTGCTCTAGCACTTGTTTCTGAGATTGAACCTAAAAACGTAGATGATGCATTGAAAGATGAAAGCTGGATTGAAGCTATGCAAGAAGAATTGAACCAATTCAAAATCAACAATGTTTGAAAACTTGTTCCTAAACCAAGAGGTAAATCAATTATCGGTACCAAATGGGTTTTCAGGAACAAGCTTGATCAACAAGGAAAAGTGGTGAGGAACAAAGCAAGACTTGTGGCGAAAGATTACACACAAGAAGAAGGCATCGACTATGATAAAACCTATGCTCCGGTGGCAAGGTTAGAAGCTATAAGATTACTTCTTGCTTTTGCTTGTTTTAAAAATTTCAGGTTATTCCAAATGGACGTGAAAAGTGCATTCCTAAATGGAATTATCCAAGAAGAAGTCTATGTGGAACAACCGCCAGGATTTGAAGATCCAAGAAAACCAAACTTTGTCTTCAAGCTGAAGAAAGCTTTGTATGGCTTAAAACAAGCACCTCGAGCTTGGTATGAAAGGTTAAGTAATTTCTTAATTCAAAGTGGTTTCTCTAAAGGTAAAGTAGATACTACCTTATTTATCAAAAGAGAAGGCAAGGATTTTATACTTGTTCAAATTTATGTTGATGATATAATATTTGGTTCTTCTAATGAAAAGCTTTGCAAGAATTTTTCGAGTTGTATGCAGAATGAATTTGAAATGAGCATGATGGGTGAATTGAACTTCTTTTTGGGACTTCAAGTCAAATAATTAAAAGAAGGAACTTTTATCCACCAAGAAAAGTATGCAAAAGACCTCATCAAGAAGTTTGGAATGGAGAATTGCAAGAAAACATAAACTCCTATGTCAAGCTCATCAAAACTGGATAAAGATGAAGAAGAAAAGAGTGTAGACCTAAAGTTATACAGGAGTATAATCGGTCTGTGGTATTCCAAAGAATGAGACTTTACTCTCGTTGGATATTCTGATGCTGACCTTGCTGGTTGTAGAGTGGACAGAAAAAACACTACAGGTACTTGTCAACTATTAGGAAACATGTTGGTATCTTGGTTTTCAAGAAAACAGGGTACCGTAGCTCTTTCAACCGCTGAAGCGAGTATAAAGCTCTTGAAAGTTGCTGCTCTCAAATTCTATGGATGCAACAACAATTAAGAGACTTTGGAGTTGAGGAAATATCTACGAAATCAAATGTGACAACACAAGTGCAATCAACCTAACAAAGAATCCAATACTTCATTCAAGAGCAAAGCACATTGAAATCAAGCATCATTTCATTAGAGATCATGTTCAAGGTGGAGAGGTGGTAATTCAGTTCGTTGATTCAAAGAATCAATTAGCAGACAAATTCACAAAGCCCCTAAAAAAGGCTCACTTTGAATCAATTCGCTCAAGACTGAATATCGCAAGACTTGAAGATGTTCAGACTCAAAACTAGAGTCTTAAAATGTTCAGACTTAACGCAAGGTCTGAAGGCGTTCAGACTCAACGTAAGGTCTGATGGTGCTCAAACTCTAAGGTAAGGTCTGAAAAAGTTTAGACTCTGAGGTAAAGTATGAACACTCTCAAACTCTGACTTAAAGTCTTTTTACGTATTTTAATTTTTCGTATTATATGCATTAAATTACTTTTCTTGTTAATTGCTTTTTGAAATTTCGAAATCTCTTTTTATTCGAAGTCGACATGTATTTATGGCGTTTACTTTTTTAAATTGCAGTTTACTTTTTGGAAATTGGCAGTTTTTATTTTTCCTTTTGGCGACGATTCAGTATCTCAATTTTATTTTTTCCTACTATTTATACTTTCGAATCGTCATCTTCATCCGCTACAGCACTTTTTGAAAACCATCTCTTTTACTCTCGCTTTCAAAACCCTAAAAAGCTCCATCACCATTCCTGTTCCATTACCTTACTCGACAAAAAATTCCATCTTTTGTTTGCGAACAAGTCGGATTTTTGCTTGCGATCCAAGAATGTCGTCTAGAAAATCTTCAAGACTCACCGGTAGGGGACCACAAAGACAACGAGAAGGTCTTACAAGGGTGGACCTCACAGGCGAAGAATATTCGACTCCACCCACTGGCATGAACACAGGGGGAGTTGCTGCAAATCAGGGAACAATATCGCCATTACATTATAGTGATGTGAGTAGGTCTGGTGCCGATGCTGAAGATGTTTATGCATCTCATTTCCCAGAACATGAAGAATCCTCTCCATCTGATAGGGAAAGGGTTGAGAAAGATGCGCCAAGTTTTCAAATGCCAAGCGATTCTTTGGTCCAAGCACGGGTAATGCTAACTCAACGGCTTTTACACATTTGTTGGAAGTTATCTTTGGACCACAAGAAGCAGATCTTTGGCATGGATTATGAGATAAGGGATCTCAAAAAGGCGATGCTGAGTACTTCCGTGAGCATGCAAGATCAAATCAATGCACTTAGAGCTCAAGTGGAATCAAATGAGAAGAGTGCAGAGTTGATTTTAGTAAAGGAAGCCCTTGCAAATCTTGAGAAGACTGTGCAGACTCTCAGCAAATTTCGTCTTGTTCGCATGCCCGAAGAGCCCTGATTTATTTTTTAAACCACTCTTAACCACTCTACCTCCTTTGATGGGACAAAAAGGGGGAGAGTTTTGCAGATTTGAGATCGAGATCGATTGATTTGATCGATTTGATTTTGAACTTTTATTATTTCGCTTGCTTAGACTGTTTTCATTATTTTTGATTTGGATTTTGTTTGGGCTGTCTATTTGAACCTCTATGACTTTATGCTTATTTGATATTTGGATCATTAGACTTGTGAATTTGCAGGAACATTACATTTGAGGATAATTGTTATTGGACTAACAAGTTTCGTCTTGCGTAAGTAATCCTCAAAATATATATGAGTTATTCTTTGCAAGTTTTAAATTCGCAAATCTGCCGAGGTGTTTTTTCACCATAAAAAAGGGGGAGATTGTTGAAGAAAAATCCCTTGAAGTTTTGAAGTTAACAAAACAACCTCGTCAGCAAAGTCTGAAGAATCCAAGACTTGGTCGATTAAGTCCGAAGAGTTCAAGACCCAAGCGGTTTCCGTCTAAAGACAGTCGGACCCAAAGTTGATCGAAGTTTTTCCGTCGAAGACAGTTAGACCCGATTCTGATCGAAGATCTCCGGACCCAAGTCTAAGTCCGAAGATAGTTTGCGATTTTGCCAGTGACAGCGAGGTTATTTTTATGGCTAAGGAAATTAAGATTTGGATATTATATTCCCTAACTTATCCATGAAATATCTCGGCTATGATTATGAGCTCAAAAGATTTATTCTTCGGATTTTATCCGTTGAAGATCAAGTGAATTTTTGGAAGGATCTAATTTTGGAAACTCAAGATCTTGATTGTATGGGCGGCAGGATTGATGAGCTATTTTCTACTTATATTTTCGAGAACGTGAAGATCACTTAAATTGATTCAGTCCAACGGGTTGATTAGATGAATTCTTGGAAAGTGCCAACAGGTATGGAGGCACGAAGGTTATTTAAAGTGGATCGGAGTTGTTCGAAAGTAATGAGAGAACTGATAGAATAATTTCGATGTTAGAACCTTTGAAATCTCTTGTTCTCTAAAATCTCTCGTGCTAAAAGTTGTGTATCAAAGAGTCACTTATAGTGCAAAACAGCAACAAGCTGTAGGAGAGACTTTCTGCTGAAGAAGTCTAGTTCGTGAATCGTAACAGCTCTCATTTGCTACAAAGTGATTACGGTCAGTTGGCTGCCAGCGTGGAGAGTGGACGTAGGCTTACAATAAGCCGAACCACTATAATCCTTGTGTCTACTTTCTCTTATGCTACTCTATTTATTTTATGGATGCATGAATTAATTATTTTTGATGTGATTTTCATATTAAAGTTCATTTCATGAAAGAATTGAAAAAGAATTGCATAAACACCTATTCACCCCCACTCTAGGTGTATTCACTAGCCTTTATCATGATGCACTCAACCAACCGATCCTTTACGGGCCAACAAAAAAAGGGAGAATCAAGTGCTCTCAAAACACCACATCCACCATCAATTCAATGATCTTGTGCCATTGTTAGGAGTGTTTTGATCCCTACAAAGAGGAACCAAGCTTATGGCTCAGCCTAATGTAAGCAGATGCATTCCAATGTAATCTTGTCGACCTCATCAACATTCAGTACGATCATAAGGCAGTTCGACCGGACTATCGGGCAAAGACATCGAGAAGAAAAAGATGACTGGCGAGGCCTATGGAATGGCTCGTGTTATCGCCGAAGGCCTTCTCCAAGCCAAGGCCTTCGGCCGAAATCATTGCTATAATGGTCGAATGAACCTCAACATGAGAAACAATCTATCATGATCATATGCAGAACAAACACACCTCGGCCCGGGAAAACATTCTACAAGCAACGATTAAACAGCCATCGAGGAAACATAATTTTACTAGCCAAGCTAAAAGGAACACAGTCTGATTGATGGGTTAGATGCCATAGATGTTCTATGTAGTGGAAACCCGGATAATTTTACTAGTACATCTGAATAGAGAAGCCACAAAGTGAGTTAACTAGGCTAGCAGCAAAAGTTTGAAAATTTAGTCGACTAAGCGAAGATTGCTCTTTCATTTTGATAGAAGGGAATGTCGATGCATGATAATCATTTAAATGGACCCAAATTACTGGCTAGAGGCGAGACCAATATGTGAGACAAACAAACATTCTCAGGAAACTATAGCACCGCTTGCTTAGATAAAGACTAACAATGGCAGCAAATCTCAGTTTCCTTTGGCATGATATCCCCGCCATTCTCAAATGTTCCCAACTTTTTCCACTATAGCTATCAGGGTCTGTATAATTCGAGACAGGTTGAAAGCAAATTACATTATTTTATAAAAGAATAGACGGAAGTAATGGATACCGAGGTACATATGCTTTATGTTGACATCGAGGGTAACACGCCCGAAAAAAAACCAGGACTCTTTTATGAACTCCCATCCCTTTCCCTTATCAATGTTCACCTTTGATTTCATACCTATCAAGTGGTGAGGCTCCGGCAATGAATGAAAAGGATCTTAGAAGTAGGACAACAGTTAGTTTGTTATGAAGCAAGGACCCTCTTTGCTTCCTCTTCTAGTCTATTCAACCATTTAAATCCGAGATCACATCCTGCTTTTGCAGCTATCTCAAACTGCTTTCTACCTACCTCTACCGGGTCCACTGCCGGGTCGTCCAAACTCTTTTGTGATTTTCTGGCAGTGAGCCTCTACCCGAAGAGAACTTCGTCAAAACTGGAACTTGAACACCTGAAGCATTTTTGGAACAGCCAACGGGCAAATTCTCATCAAAAGATGTTCTGTAAAGCTCTTGTTAGTGTCTTGCTCATTTTGAGGCCATCAAGATTTAGATCAAAGCTTCACTCAAGCTGAGAGAAGAGACACATGTGAATTTTGAATCTTATAGAGAACGGACACAGCAAGAGAGATCATCACTTGTGTCTTGTGGCAAAATGATCGTCTGTGCTAGCATTTTGATTTGGAAGAAGAGTGATCAAAGGCGATGATGTGGGGAGAGTAAAATAGCGCTCTAGACAAGTGATGCATGAAGAAGCTGAACAATAATTCTAGAAAAAAAGTAGGTCGCCCAATTCTGCAGTCATGCTGTTGAAGGCCATCCTTTTATTGAAGAAAAAAACAAATGAACAAGTGGTTTCGTGCTTCCAAAATGTCAGCTATATTTTGAAAATCGTTTTCTGTGCTTTGGCAGAGATGATTTTTTATATGCATACCAAAAATGTATCCCGGTTCATTTATCTTTCCTACATCAATTGAAGATGAGGATTTAAACAATTTTTGTGAACCAGATAGATCAGTAAGCTCTCCGATCACCATCGTGTGTGAACCAAAGGGAGAGACGTGACTGTTAATTTGGAAGTGTTCCCCCAACACTGTTTGAAAAAAAGTCCTCAAAATTGGACAGATAACTTGAAACCCTCGTTTCTCCTCTTAAAAGAGGCTGGATGGTAATCCCAATAGATTAACTTGCAAATTGGAGAATCCATGACATAAGGGGACCTTTGGTTGAACGAAACAAGGCAATCAAACGTAATCAAAACTGTATAAACGTATGCACTTTTTGTTTTTGTTCAAAAGCATAAACTCAAAGGACAAACCTCTAAGAAGGAGAGACCCATATGCTATGGCTGCACCATCATGTCCCTGCAAATGTTCACAGGAGAGTAACTATAAGAGCACGGCATATTCTCAATTTCTTTTGTACCAAACCCGAATATACATGCAAATAAACTGCCATGCATGGGCCTGCACTTGTGAAGGGACAATCGGAATCCTCCCACAGATTTCTGTTAAAGGTACAACATTATCTCGATTTCTATAATCCAGAAGGAAAAACTAAGCCCTTCTGACAGCTAAGGTAGAAGCTGGCCAGAAAAAATACAGTTGAATGAAAATTAGGGGGCTGAGCAGTGAAAGGAAAAGGAGCCGTCTTTTCAAAGGCAACTCTTTGAAATAGGTGAAGAGTTCTTATAATATTGTCCAGCTTGTTTCTCATTTTTATCTCAGTTACATGGTTATGAAGAGAACACAGAAACTTCAGCGATGCTTTCTCTGGGTTCATTAGGGGAGATGACTATACCACTCACGTAGTTGACCGAAAACTACACTCCTGTCCCATAAATTCTTCAGGTAATTTCTAAGTACGAACTTATCCCTTTAACAAAGGTGTCTTCGTAAAATGGTTAAGGAAATTCCCTTTTCCCAGTGGATCTTTTCGAGTGAAGTCCAAAACTTTGCTTAATACATATACTGTCACTGGAAACTAATTCCCCCAATTATCCAGTACTAATAATTGCAAAAAAGTCAGTAGCACAAAAAAAAGTGTAAAGGAACTATCTGTGGAATACTCTATGCTAGCAGACACAAAACTTATCACGCATGCATCAACCTCTAAACCACAAGTTTTCAATTTCATCATTTCATGAAGAGAAAAAAAACTGGATGCTCACCTTCTCTGATGCCCTATGGAAACGCCACATTGCTGAAGCAAGATCTTGCTTCACACAGCCCCCCGTCAAATAAACAGCTCCTAGAAGATAAAGAGCACCTGGATGCAGCTAGAAAATGACAAGCTTCGGTAAGATTGTAAGTACTTAAAAGCACATTAAGTGCATATGAACGAAGAGAGAAACAAAAAAAGAAAAGGCAAACGAGAACAGACCCGGTCGACTGCCTTCTCCAGATAATAAAAAGCTTGTTGATCAGAGGAGAAGTAATCATGCTACATATAACCAAGCATATCACAAAAATCATATAAGAGGCCATTTTAAAGAGTGTAAGGGAAACAGCAACCAGATCATAGACAGCAGAAAAGGTAAATGAAAGCTGGCTTTTTAAAAAGAATAAAAATTGCTAACTACCTTACAGAAAAAGATTGGACTTATGTGGAATCACGTTTTTATATGTCAAGACTTACTTATGTGTTAAAATTCAAAATAATATAACAAAAATGGAAATTAGAAAAATCGAGACAAAAAATTAAAATGAAAAAGCTAAAATTAGATGCATCAAATAGCAATTTACTAGAAAGAACTTATAAAAAGAATAAAAATGAAAAATGAGGAGAAGTATTTAAAAAAAACAATACTAAATACAAAATCCACCCACATCGATTCTATAATTCCATCACTCTCCTTCTAATACATCCCGAAAAGATCATCCTCGTTCATCTTACGTTATATATAGGAAAAGGAAAAAGGAAATCCCCATGTTCAGTTCCCTAACTTTTTTATCGTGTCTCGTATGTGTGGCGTCGATCTTCAACTAATGATTTGACTTTTAATGTTCCACCGAACAAATATTGATAGAGTTCCACGAAATTATTGGGCACCTATCATGCAGAGGTGTTATGCAAACAAATCAAATAACTCTCTAGTTAAAGTTACCCTAGCATCTTCAGAACTAGTTAAAGCATATGAAAAAGATTTGTTAGCAAGACCACATTTCCTAATTGCCCTGCATCTTTTGTGCCAACTCTTCCAATTCTCAGCTAGGCCCAGGAGCCTTGAGGACGTAAAGAAAAAGACAATATAAGGATTCTGCTATTATATGTTCAGCAGTATCTGGTGAGGTTCCATGATAGGGAAATGGCAAAGCCAGCTTTAAAAAGAGCAACGATTACCAGTTTGATCGCTTTTTCCCAAAGCTACAACTAAAGAGAACCCAACCCAAGTTGCAACAAGTTTGTCCAAGGCACACACTACTCGGCCAAGTGCAGCAGTTGTATTTGAAGAGCAAAGAAAAAGATAACATAAACAAGTTCCATAACTTAACAGTGCACATCATAGTTTCCATTATACTTGCATGTAGAAAATTTAGGTATACATGCCAAGTAGAAATTACTCTGATAATAGTTAAAAACAATAAAGGGTTTTCATGAAGCCCAGAGATATCCAGTTATGAACTAAAGATGCAATGAATAAGAGATAATTTAGGCAGCCACCAAGTACCAATTTCTTACTTTGACTTAGACGACAGCCTAATTCGTACTGTGCATCTGGATCACCCATGTTAGCAGCTTCCACCAGCAAGGCAGCACCACTGTTATGGCAACACGGTCTTATAAGGAAACACCGTATGTATAAGTAGTAGCATACCACACCAAAGCATGACGATGCTTCCATCAAACCAATGATGAGAGGATATAAGCAAGGTTACTAAGTTAGATGGAATCTGTATGGAAAAGTGCTCACTAGAAATGAAAACAAGAAGATGCCAGCTCGCACCAGCACGTTGAAGGTAAAACGAGAGCAACATGTTTAAGCACAATGCTCTTTCATTACCGTGATAATATTTTTTCTACGATACTGCCAAAATATGACCTCTCCAAATTGAAAGGCTTCAACAAAACAAAAAGACAAAGTTATCCTGAGTTAGATCACCCTTGATTTTACCTTCCCATATGCATGCCAGTAGTCTCCGCACATCACAGTGCTACATGAGTGATTACCAAGAAAGAAAGATACACATTTCCTGACATAAGAAAGAACCACTTACACAGCTAAGCATTTCCCCGGAACATGGTACTTCAAATGCAGTTTAGCCAGCCAATACCTGGCATGGGTGTTTGAATTGTCGGCCTCGAGAGCCAACTCAAAGTTCTCCTTCGCAATCTAATCAGAATTGAATAGCAGAGAATACGGGAATGCAAAGAAAAAGAAATATCAGTGCAAGTCATCATTAGCAAAAAGAGAAAAGGTAAGAACTAAAAGGGAAGTCTAGTCACTAGATTAACATAAAACTTCAGTCTCTATATAAGATAAGAATGAAAGAGCCGATATGTCGGTTTATCACCATGAAATTCCCACAGCTTCTAGAACGGAACTATAATTTCCAATCAAACTGGAGAGAAGAAGAGATGCAAAACCAAATCTTTCCACTCAGACGAGCATCACGCACATGTCAAGAAGCTACTTCGTCAGGAAAGGACACATTGTTCTTTAGAACCATAACAACACCTCTCACTCAGCAGACTTAGCATAATCCATGCTATCCTAGCAAACCATGAGTAGCCCGTAAAAGTTCTAAGATTTCTCTGCTAAAACAATCACGTTCATCTCACAAAAACCGAAACAAACAAGCCGAATGATCCTGAGAAGTCGGGGCTCACCCGGAGGAGAGGAATGAGGCGGCAGTCGTTGAGCTCGCAGTAGTCGATCACCCGGTCGACCTCCTTGAGAGCGCTCCAGCCCTTCGCGATTAGCTCCATGGCTGTCTTGTTCCTGCTGTGCATGTCCCTCTGTCAAAAGCCACCAAAAGAAACAAAACAAGAAATGAGCCCAGCGAAGAACCCGAGAGGGGACACTTTGGAGAGGAATATGGCGGAATTCGCATACTCGCGGATCGAGCATGAAGAGGAGGCGGCCATGGCCGGTCGGCTGAGAGAGAGTGTTGCGCGGAGTGATGTCAACATCAACATGTTTGTGTTTATGCCTCGAGAAGCGAGAGACCAGTGGGCTGCGGGCTTGCTCTTTTCAATCGTACCGTTTGGGTAATAAGGTTACATTCATTTTGATCCACGGCGGTCGGCGGGTTGCCGGGGCCCGTCGGGCCGTAACGGGCCAAAGAATGGGAAATTGGGGTTTTGAAAATGCAAAATTACACCCCATCCAAAAAAAAAATGCAAAATTACACATCCGCCCTTGATTATCTTTAAAGAATATCATTTTAATATGGGTTATTACCATAAAAAAGAATTCAAACCGGTACATTTGTGATATATTTACTTCAATATCTCAAACTGATATATTTGAGATAAATTTACCATCCGTTAATTTCCAATAAATTTTACTATCAAATTGCTGAATTAGATGACATTTAACAGTTGATGGCTGTACTAGTTTGAGATTTTATCATACATTTGTCACATATAAACCAGTTTGTGATTTTTCTTTATATTAATCAAATTTAATGGAAACTAATTGAAGGTAAATTTGACATAAATATATCAATTTGAAGTTTTTTTCCTAATCAAAAAACTAGTTTTGGATAAATTCATTACAAGAATGAGTTTGGGTTTCTTGTGATAAAAAGTTAGTTTGTGGTAAATTCATTGGGATTTCTATGATATTAGCCTTTTAGTAATAAAAGTTATATAAAAATTTCAGTTTGGTTTGGTTGGTTAGGTTAAGAGAATCGCCCAAAATCGACTAGTTTGATCCAGTCCCATACTCACGTCTAATTCGAAAGTAACTATATTTATATCTCGATACATTTTGTTTCTTTAAGTCTAGATTTCTTCCCTTTTAAATTTCCACAAATAATTATTTCAAAGTACAAATTAGGGGGATTGATTCTCGATCAAGTCCAGTCCTACCTAGGAATTGGGAGCTATGAAATGGGCTAGTGAATCAACCTAGAGGGGGCTGAATAAGTTGTTGTGGAATTCTTTTGGAATCTTTTGCGATGCAATACGTTAATATCAAAGATATATCAATAATAAACAGATTACGTATTCACAAAGTAAATAGAGTAGGGAGAGAGAAAATTGACACAAGGATTATAGTGGTTCGGCTTAGACCAAGCCTACGTCCACTCTCCACGCCGGGCAGACTAACCGGGCCGTAATCACTATGTAGCAAAAGTGTGCCTTTACGGTAGACGGATTAGACTTCTTCAATTGATAGTCTCTCCTACAGCCTTACGCTGCTTTCGCACTATATCTCACTCTCTTTGTTACACAATTGAATATGAAAGATTTTAGAGAACAAATGATTTTGGAGATTCTAACATCAAGATTTCTCTGCTGGTCTCTCCTAGTTTCCAAGCAGCGTCAATCCATCTTAAATAGTCTCCGTGCCATTATACCCGTTGGCACATTCCAAAAATTCATCCAATCAACCCGTTGGACTGAATCAATTTAAGTGATGTCCTTGTCCCGAAAACGTAAGTAGACGGTAGCTCGTCAATCCCGTTCGCCCATACAATCGGGATCTTGAGTTCCCAAAATTAGATTCTTCCAAAAATAAACTTGATCTTCAACGGATAAAACCCGAAGAATCAAATCTTCCAAGCTCTTGATCACAGCCAGAGATATTCCATGGTTAGGATTAGGAAATACGAAATCCAATATCTTACTTTCCGTAGCCATAAGAATAACCTGTAGCCAGCCTGTAAAAATCGCGAACTATCTTCAAACTTAGATTTGGGTCTTGAGGGTCATCATACTGAAACTGAGTCTTGAAGGTCTTCAGACGGAAACTAAGTCTTGACTGACTTCAGACGGAAAAACTTCAGACCGAATTTTTGGGTCTGACTATCTTTGAAAACCTTTAGACCTTGACAACTTCAGACGTAGCCGACTGAGTCTTGGAGTCCTTAGACCACACTGTTGAGGCTGTTTGTCAACTTCAAAACTTCAAGGGATTTTTCTTCAACAAGCTAGACTAGGAGGGCTACTTTCTAGTTTATGAAATCGAGGATTGGTCCGATCCAGCTCAATGGAACCAATCATCTCACCTCAAACCCTAGACCAACCAAAACCCAAAATTGATCATCTACTTCAACCATCAATTCCAAGTTCAAATCCATTTTGCAAAATCATGAGCTAACCCAAGTGACGTCTCTATCGGTAGCCAATTTTCGATACCGCGTGTGCCTCAAGAACCACGCGGTAAGCATCCAAGATGTGACGGCCCGAGCGGTGGTGCGCGGGGAGGAGGGATGGCAGTGCGTCCACGCCTCAGTCCCCAGACGTGCGCAAGGAAGGAGTCCATGTCCCACATCGCCTAGGAAGGGAGTCTTGGGTCAGTTTATAATGGCTTGGGCCCTCTAACCTGTGTAACGCGTTTTAAAGCCGTGAGGACTCAGTGTCCAAAGCGGACAATATTACACAGTGAGGCCCGGGTCGTTACAAATAGTATCGAGCCGACTCCCGCCGCGTGTGGGGCCACGGCGAGGGCGCTGTGCTCCCAAGGAGGGGAGAGTGTGACGGCCCGAGCGGCGGTGCGCGGGGAGGAGGGATGGCGGTGCGTCCGCGCCTTAGTCCCCGGGCGTGCGCAAGCAAGGAGTCCCTATCCCACATCGCCTAGGGAGGGAGTCTTGGGCCAGTTTATAATGGCTTGGGCCCTTTAACCTGTGTAACGCGTTTTAAAGCCGTGAGGACTCAGTGTCCAAAGCGGACAATATTACACAGTGGGGCCCGGGTCGTTACACAAGATATCGCAATCAACCAAACTAAACAGAGAAGTTGCTCATCACATCCAACCGCACAAATTTGCATAATAACAAAGAGGCAAACGCAAGACACGAACGTAATAACAAATTTAGAGCAAATTGAAAAGGCAAAGAGTTAAAAACAAAATTGAATAGAGCAAGAGAGGAGGCTAGAGTCGAAATGAGATGCAAGAGCGAAAGGACTGTCTGAGAATGGTGCGAGTGTCGAGAAGGATGCAATTCCCAAACTCAATCAAGAGAGGGAAAGATCGAAAGGGTGAAGAGTAAAAAGGCGAAGGGCGAGGCGTGAGGCACTACGGCGAGAGAAAAAGACTATAGAGTGAAGAGTAAGCAAAGCTTGAGGCACTAAGGGGAGAGGGAAAAAGTCACGTGAGGTGACAGGAAGAAAATTAGGATTTTTGGTTGTTGTTGTAAGAAATTAAAAAATATATAATATATATAGTTGATCTTTGATTCCCACCCTAAAATAAATAAATAAAATTAGACCAAAAATCATCTGTTCCAATTTTATAAAATCGGGAACTAGAGCAAAGTTCCTTAAAACCGCCCTAAAACAACAAATCCAATCAGTCCATCTTACTCACCCCTAGTAAATATCAAGTCACGTTGTGAAAAGAAAATGAATTCCACATCTTTTGGTTTTTCAATAAAAATAAACTGCAGTTGACACTTTTTGCTGTTTTGCACAGTTTTTCAAATTTCCGCCCTTCAAATCGACAACTACCAAGTATGGAAGATAATGAAAGAATATTCCTGACTACCAAGTATGGAAGATAATGAAAGAATATTCTTGACACATTGAATGTATCATCGGTTACAAGATTGAAGATTCTAAAGATTATCTCGATTTTAAGTTCATCCCCATGAAAACCACCCGATCGCACGGTCTACCTGGTTCAAACCCTTGGAGGAGGGAGTGGGCAGGATCGGAAGGAATGAATGCGCAGGATCGGACGGCCCAATCTGTCCGAATTGTTGTGTCAAGCACCCTTTCTCTCTCTCTCTCTCTCTCTCTCTCTCTCTCTCTCTCTCTCTTGCCCTCCTTGCTCTCTCTCCTATAAAAACCCTTCTCCTCAGCCTCTCTTCCCCACTCTCCCTATCTCTCTTGCTCCCGTCTCTTCGAAAGCGTCCATTTTAGCCTACTGATCATGCCGCGTAAAACTCCTACGCCTCCTCTGCCAATCATCGATCTCTCAGGTGATTTCACGGAGCAGCCGGGTTTTGATCGGTCGTTGGTCCGTATGACAGGACCGGTCACGTTGATTCACGCAGATTCCGAATTGAAATTGACGAAAGGGAAGCGCGTCGGTTCCGAATTGGCATCAGTGACACGGAACCGCCCGATCGATGTCTCAGGACATTACACGGTGCTACTGGGTTTTGATCAGCCGTTCATTAGTATAAGAGGACTGGTCACATTGATTCACGTCGATTCCGAATCGAAATCGGCAAGGAGGAATTCTTCTCGGTCGCACGTCGATTCCCAAGGACATAGCACGGTGAGTGGGATTTCTCCTCTTTCGCTCATCTATTTCGGCCGATGGTCGCCGATGGATTGCAGTTTGCAAGCTCTTGGAGGTAGCGACGGTCGATGCCGTTTCGGCCTGGAGCTTTTTTCCTTTTTGCTGATTCTTTCTTTGTTTGATTTTTTTCCTGATTCTTTCTTGTTTCCTGTGTGAAGTCTCCTGCCCTTGCTCCTCGGGATATACACATTGACTCGGCCAAGCAACCGTATGGAACTCATCTCTCTCTTTTCCCCCATTTGTTGTAATTTTATGTGATCATTTAGGAAATTATCATCTTAGCTGCTTGCCATGGCATTCTGATTCTTCAAGTGCTTGTGAGATTGTAGACTTGGAGTTTAAAATTTCATTTGCTGGCTGTCTTTCTTATATATGTTATTTATATATTCACATAGGCGCACATTTGGAACTTCGAATGCAGCCAGAAATTTTATTTGGTGGATTGCCTTCAAAATCTCACTTTGGTGCATTGTTGCCCAACTTCCTGTTGGTTAATTATTTGTGTCTGACGCCCAGCTACTGTGCTTGCAGGGATGAGGTGGAGCCTGCTCATCCTGCTAATCAGCCTCCTCCCAACGACGATGAGGCAGTTTCGATGGATACTGAGCTACGCTAAGGCAGCCTCTTGAAGCTCATGTTGTGAAAACCCTTTTTTGGGCATCATCATTTATTGAAAAATGATGACTTGGTGACATGTAGAATGGTGTGATTAAACCGAGTATCGAGGATTTGTAATAGCTTCTTAGTAGCTCCTTTTCCTTCGAGGTGCATTGGGTGCGCGTTTTTGTTGTTGGAGCGGATTTAATATTTTACACATGTGAGCTCCAATGCGACTATTCTGTAGTCATGTGATGATCCATCCCCTCTTGATGCTTCATGTGATGATCCATCCCCTCTTGATGTTCCAGCTTGTTTCTCATTTGTATCTCAGTTACATGGTTATGAAGAGAACACAGAAACTTCAGCGATGCTTTCTCTGGGTTCATTAGGGGAGATGACTATACCACTCACGTAGTTGACCGAAAACTACACTCCTCTCCCATAAATTCTTCAGGTAATTTCTAAGTATGAACTTATCCCTTTAACACAGGTGTGTTCGTAAAATGGTTAAGGAAATTCCCTTTTCCCAGTGGATCTTTTCGAGTGAAGTCCAAAACTTTGCTTAATACATATACTGCCACTGGAAACTAATTCCCCCAAAATTATCCAGTACTAATAATTGCAAAAAGTCAGTAGCACAAAAAGAGTGTAAAGGAACTATCTGTGGAATACTCTATGCTAGCAGACACAAAACTTATCACGAATGCATCAACCTCTAAACCACAAGTTTTCAATTTCACCATTTCATGAAGCGAAAAAAAACTGGATGCTCACCTTCTCTGATGCCATATGGAAACGCCACATTGCTGAAGCAAGATCTTGCTTCACACAGCCCCCCGTCAAATAAACAGCTCCTAGAAGATAAAGAGCACCTGGATGCAGCTAGAAAATGACAAGCTTCGGTAAGATTGTAAGTACTTAAAAGCACATTAAGTGCATATGAACGAAGAGAGAAACAAAAAAGAAAAGGCAAACGAGAACAGACCCGGTCGACTGCCTTCTCCAGATAATAAAAAGCTTGTTGATCAGAGGAGAAGTAATCATGCTACATATAACCAAGCATATCACAAAAATCATATAAGAGGCCATTTTAAAGAGTGTAAGGGAAACAGCAACCAGATCATAGACAGCAGAAAAGGTAAATGAAAGCTGGCTTTTTAAAAAGAATAAAAATTGCTAACTACCTTACAGAAAAAAAGATTGGACTTATGTGGAATCACGTTTTTATATGTCAAGACTTACTTATGTGTTAAAATTCAAAATAATATAACAAAAATGGAAATTAGAAAAATCGAGACGAAAAATTAAAATGAAAAAGCTAAAATTAGATGCATCAAATAGCAATTTACTAGAAAGAACTTATAAAAAAGAATAAAAATGAAAAATGAGGAGAAGTATTTAAAAAAAAACAATACTAAATACAAAATCCACCCACATCGATTCTATAATTCCATCACTCTCCTTCTAATACATCCCGAAAAGATCATCCTCGTTCATCATACGTTATATATAGGAAAAGGAAAAAGGAAATCCCCATGTTCAGTTCCCTAACTTTTTTATCGTGTCTCGTATGTGTGGCGTCGATCTTCAACTAATGATTTGACTTTTAATGTTCCACCGAACAAATATTGATAGAGTTCCACGAAATTATTGGGCACCTATCATGCAGAGGTGTTATGCAAACAAATCAAATAACTCTCTAGTTAAAGTTACCCTAGCATCTTCAGAACTAGTTAAAGCATATGAAAAGATTTGTTAGCAAGACCACATTTCCAAATTGCCCTGCATCTTTTGTGCCAACTCTTCCAATTCTCAGCTAGGCCCCGGAGCCTTGAGGACGTAAAGAAAAAGACAATATAAGGATTTTGTTATTATATGTTCAGCAATATCTGGTGAGGTTCCATGATAGGGCAATGGCAAAGCCAGCTTTAAAAAGAGCAACGATTACCAGTTTGATCGCTTTTTCCCAAAGCTACAACTAAAGAGAACTCAACCCAAGTTGCAACAAGTTTGTCCAAGGCACACACTACTCGGCCAAGTGCAGCAGTTGTATTTGAAGAGCAAAGAAAAAGATAACGTAAACAAGTTCCATAACTTAACAGTGCACATCATAGTTTCCATTATACTTGCATGTAGAAAATTTAGGTATACATGCCAAGTAGAAATTACTCTGATAATAGTTAAAAACAATAAAGGGTTTTCATGAAGCCCAGAGATATCCAGTTATGAACTAAAGATGCAATGAATAAGAGATAATTTAGGCAGCCACCAAGTACACATTTCTTACTTTGACTCTTAGACGGCAGCCTAATTCATCTTGTGTGCATCCGGATCACCCATGTTAGCAGCTTCCACCAGCAAGGCAGCACCACTGTTATGGCAACAGGGTCTTATAAGTAAATTCATTGGGATTTCTATGATATTAGCCTTTTAGTAATAAAAGTTATATAAAAAATTTAAGTTTGGTTTGGTTGGTTAGGTTAAGAGAATTGCCCAAAATCAGCTAGTTTGATCCGGTCCCATACTCACGTCTAATTGGAAAGTAACTATATTTATATCTCGATACATTTTGTTTCTTTAAGTCTAGATTTCTTCCCTTTTAAATTTCCACAAATAATTATTTCAAAGTACAAATTAGGGGATTGATTCTCGATCAAGTCCAGTCCTACCTAGGAATTGGGAGCTATGAAATGGGCTAGTGAATCAACCTAGAGGGGGTGAATAGGTTGTTACGGAATTCTTTTGGAATCTTTTTGCGATGCAATACATTAATATCAAAGATATATCTATAATAAACAGATTACGTATTCACAAAGTAAATATAGTAGGGAGAGAGAAAATTGACACAAGGATTATAGTGGTTCGGCTTAGACCAAGCCTACGTCCACTCTCCACGCTGGCAGCCAACTGACTGTAATCACTATGTAGCAAAAGAGTGCCTTTAGAGTAGACAGATTAGACTTCTTCAATTGACAGTCTCTCGTACAGCCTTCTGCTGCTTTCGCACTATAGCTCACTCTCTTTGTTACACAATTGAATATGAAAGATTTTAGAGAACAAGTGATTTTGGAGATTCTAACATCAAGATTTATCTATTGGTCTCTCCTAGTTTCCAAGCAACGTCGATCCATCTTAAATAGTCTCCGTGCCATCATACCCGTTGGCACATTCCAAAAATTCATCCAATCAACCCGTTGGACTGAATCAATTTAAGTGATCTCCTTGTGCCGAAAATGTAAGTAGACAGTAGCTCGTCAATCCTGTTCGACCATACAATCAGGATCTTGAGTTCCCAAAATTAGATTCTTCCAAAAATAAACTTGATCTTCAACGGATAAAACCCGAAGAATCAAATCTTCCAAGCTCTTGATCACAGCCAGAGATATTCCATGGTTAGGATTAGGAAATACGAAATCCAATATCTTACTTTCCGTAGTCATAACAATAACCTGTAGCCAGCCTGTAAAAATCGCGAACTATCTTCAAACTTAGATTTGGGTCTTGAGGGTCATCGACGAAACCGAGTCTTGAAGGTCTTCGACGGAAACCGAGTCTTGACCGACTTCAGACGGAAAAACTTGAGACCGAATTTCTGGGTCTGACTGTCTTTGAAAACCTTTAGACCGTGACAACTTCGGACGTAGCCCACCGAGTCTTGGAGTCCTTAGACCCACTGTTGAGGCTGTTTTGTCAACTTCAAAACTCCATGGGATTTTTCTTCAACAATCTCCCCCTTTTTGAAGGTGACAAAACCCTCGACAGATTTGTGAATAAAAACCTGCAAGGAAAACTCATTTATACTTTGAGGATTATATCGCAAAACAGAGTGTTAGTTTAATAACAATTATCCTCACAAAATATAGTAATCCTGCAATCAAATTCACAAGTCTAAATCCAAATCAACACATCAGCATAAGGTCATAGAAGTTTAAACAACCCAATCGAAATTCAAAATAAAACAGTCTGAATCAAATAAAAAAAAAAATCTCGAAGCTTCCTCAGCTTCAAAAACTTCAAAATCTTCAAAACCTGTAAACAAATCTGCGCAACTCTCCCCCTTTTTGTCCCATCAAAGAGGTAGAGATAAAGTTTTGAAAATTTTAGGGGCCTGCAGGGAAACGAACAAGCTGAAACTTGCTAAGCTCCCGGATTGACTTGTCGAGTTTGGCAAGATTTTCCTTCACCGAAGCCAGTCCGCACCGGTCGATTTGACTCCACTTGAGCTTGCGTGCATTGATCTATTCTTACATGTTCATGAAGTACTCGGCAGTGCCTTTTCAAGTCTCTCATCTCGAAGTCGATCCCAAAAACCGCTTCTTCAAGTCCAAAGATAACATCCAACATTTGTGAAAATCTTTGTGGAATTGGCATTGCTTCCACTTGGACCAGCAGAATCGGTTTGAAAGCTAGGAGCTTCCCTTTCAACCCCTTCTTTCTCAGTGGTGAGGATTCTTCATGCTCTAGAAAGTGTGATGCATAAACCTCCTCGTGGTCGAGTGTGACATCCCGAAAATCCGATTAATCATTTTTAGTATAATTAGATTTTTAGAAATCTAATTTATTTAGAATGGGCCAGAAAGTGGACCCATTGGACTTTATGAATTTAGTGGGCCGTAAATTTAGTTTAGAACCGAGTTATGAAATGGGCCAAGAAAGCTGGGCTTGAATTTGGTTGGAATGGGCCAAGGCTCGGGAATTAGAATTTAGAATTGTTAGTGGGCCTTTATAATTTAGGATTGAGCCCGTTGGGCCGGGATTAGATAATTGAGCCCAATTACTTATAATTTTTAGTTAAGATTTATTAATCTTAGTTTAAAGTGATAATCAGTGAATTATTTATAACTCGATAATTTTGTTTATGACTCGATTGTACTTTAGACTAACTTATTATCAAGTGAGGTGTTAGGATTATGTACAATTGAGATTAAATGGAAACAACACTTCATTAGATGATTATATTTGAAACTAATGAGCTACTTAGTGATCTCGATTAATTGTTAATGAACAATGATCAACTAATGGCGAGTACATGAGGACACGACACCTAATATTTTTCATTGAATCGAAAACACACGCACACGCACAAGTGTACACGGTTTTCTCCACTACAAAACCGGTTTCTATGTAATGATTATAGAAGCTAATAAATTAAATTGAAAACTAAACTAAATTACTAACTATAAATACCTATTTTTCTCTCTCCTCACCTCATTCTTACCGAAAATCTTCACTCAAAACCCATTTTCTCTCAAAGTTCTCTCTTGGCCGAACACCACCTAGGGAGATCACCGAAAATTCTCTTCTTGCATGCGCGACTTCTTGGTTTATTTTGGAAGATCAAAGCTTGAATTAGTAGGCAAAGCAAGGTAAGGAATGATTTAACTCTAGATTGAATGAAATCCGTTGTTTTATCAATGAAATATGTTAATCTAGCTATACATGGATGGATTTAGATATTTGATGGATAGAATGAGTTAGTTTGGTGTCGAGACATGTGTAGATGTTGTTGCATGTGGAAATTGATGCTGAATTTTGTGAGAGAATACTCTTGAGGTGTTGTTATGTTGAGCGAAGCAATTATTTGATGGCCGGTTGTGCCGATGAGTTTAGAATGGATTTATTTGGTGCTCGGATGCGTTGTTGCGCAAAGGCGAGCCATGTATTGTGCTTAGATTGGAAGAAATGAGTTGTTATGATACTTAGATGATGCTGTGAGGATATGCCGAAGTCATTAGATGTGTTGTTTAGTTGATGGAAGTGTTCTAAATGGATAGAAAGTGTGGCGAACCTATGGTACTAAGTGATTTTAGTGAAATTGTGCAAGAAATGATATGTTTATGTGATAGTTCATCCATTTTTATTGAAGGAACTAGAAGTGAAGTGTATAAACATGATAGAATAACCTTAGGATGGTGTTGAATAAAGATTTGTAGACAAATGAATCCTATACAAGATAAAAGAAGTAAAACTAGTTGAGGTAGTAAGCTGTTTTCGGTAAAAACTAATGTGACCTTTGCTGTTTGTGTGGGAATTATAAAATTATCTGTTGAGAATTGAACTTAGGGTTCTTAATGAAAGTTGTAAAGCACATCTTAAGGAATAACGTGCTAAAATTTGAGAATTAATGGATGAGAATTGACTAGGGAAAGAATTTTTCATTTTTAGTAGAAAATCTGGATTAGTAGCTGGAATTCAGCAAGGAAAAGTAGATTGTTACTAATTATACACTGAGAACTAGACTTAAGTGTCTTCATGATAGTTGTTAAACTATGTCTTATGTATAACATACTAAAATTTCGTAGTATTTCGATAAGATTTGATATTTATTTGGTATTTAAAACCGAAACTGTGCAATAGGTTAAAATTCTGGTTGTAGCCGAAATTGATGTTTGAATGTTAACACTTGTAAAATAGACTTGTTTGCTGTACATAGAGTCTAATGAACCTCATGCTAGATGTTAGACAAGAATGGTTAAGTTCTATACATCCATGAGAGATATAATTGCATTAGATTCATGTGTATGCAAGGAATGTGATGCATAGTGCTTGATTATGGAATAAATATTTGTCCGGCATGGTATGGGACATGTTCGTGATGAATTTTATTTTATAATTTGGACACGCACGTGTGCTAGGATCATAAGTCTAGATAGATAATTAGGTATCTTTTCTTTTGCATACGATATGCATATTTAAATAAAGGTGTGGTGTGAGACGTATGCTTAATGAGGTGAACGGTTCCATCGGTACCGAGTTGCCGGTGATGCCCCCGGAAGTTTGGGATGCCCTTGTGTGTGATCAAGGATGCCTCGGCGAGATGTCGGAGATGCCTCGGAGTGAGATGCCCTTGTGTGTGATCAAGGATGCCTCGACCGTGTGATGTCGGAGATGCCTCGGAGTGAGATGCCCCTGTGTGTGATCAGGGAGGTCCTCGGTTTGGTTGATACTGAGATGCCTCGGAGTGAGATGCCCACGATATGAGGTATTGTGGAAGTCCAGATAATGTACTTTCTGGAAGTGACTCGATCAGGCCGGTAGCTTCCCGGTTGTGACTGATTCGAGAGTGGATATTTATGCTTACAAAAAGTTAACTATAGACGGCGAGTGAGTTCATAATTCATATGTGCATTATATTTGCATTTGAGAAGCAACAGGTTAGGATTGGATACATGACAGGTGAACCTTATACGTGCATTATAGTTGAACTTGTGAATGATAAATGTAGGTGTGAAAGCATGACGGGTAACTTATGCCGTGAGTTATACTTTTCATTTGGGTATCCCTGAACTATTAGTTAGTTACATATGAATTGATAGCTATGGATTAATTTTCTGTAGAGTTTTATTATTCTTTACTGGGCAAGGTTGTTTGCTCATACCTTACATTTTCAGACTGAGACCATGGACGTGCCGCCAATAGCTCGTTACGGTGCGATAGCTGGCATCGATACACCTATGTGGATGTTTATGACCCTGACGTTGATATGATTTTCACCAAGTATGAAGCGATAATGTGGATAGATGATGGTACGGCCAGTCCGATGCCGATGAAGTTTGTTGCGTGGTTCGTCAAGCATGAGGATGACCTGTTCGGGCCATTGCCGTTCGAGTTAGGAGGACCTGGAGGCGGGGATGATGACGCCTAGCTGCTTATGTTATGAAAGGCTTAGAGTAGATGTTTGATGTTTTCTTTTGTTAAGGGCTAGTATGGGTTAGACCTGAAGTAGTTACCCTTACCTTATTCCCTGATTGTGATGCGCCTATCTTTTGAGTTGTACATGCTGTAAATATTCAGGCGAAGAACTTGTCATGAGATAATCAGGTGGATAAACTTTTGAGCCCAATGATGGTAAATAAGACACAGCCTTTCATGTTCAGAATTATATTTTGTATATGTACGTTTTTAACGAGGTTAAATTCACATGGTACATATAATGGGATTATCCATTATACCATGTTATACATGCTAACCTTCTACAGCTAAAATATAAGACTGATTAGTAAGTGGATACTAATTATAAATAAATGAATAATATTCCGCATGCGCTTAGTTGGTGACGCCCTGGGACGTCACAGTCAGCATCAGACCTACTCACATCATTAAAATGTAGTGGCGATATTGTTCCTTGTTCTACAGCAACTCCCCCTAAATAGATGCCAGTGGGTGGAGTGGAAAATTGTTCGCCAACATCCATATCAGCACGAGGATGTTTCTCGGTCTCTTCCCTAGCAACGAATGGTTCAAATGCAGCAGCCATATCCTCCTGCATTTTGCTTTCTTCCTCATCCTTCCTTCTTCTTTCTTCTTCTTCTCGCTTTCCTCGTCTCTCTCTTCTTCTCTTCTCTGTTCTTCTTCTCTTCTTTTCTCCTCTTCTCTTCTTCTTTCCTCTTCTTCCCTTCTCTCCTCTTCTTCTCTTCTCTTCCTTTCTTCTTCTTCTCTTCTCCTTTCTTTCTCTGCTTTCCTCTTCTCTCCTCTTCCTTTCCTCTTCTCTTCTCCTTTCTTTCTCTTCCTTCTCTTTCTTCGTTGCTCGCTTCCCTTTCCTCTCGCTTCTTTCATCGCTCTCTCTTCAGCCCTCGTTCTCGGGATTGCGGGGCTCCTCAATCTAGAGAGTGGACAAAGTCATGGCATCTTCTTCATCCTCCTCGTCTTGCGGGATGATCTTCCTTCTTTTCTTTTCAGCCATGGGCTCTTTGCCCTTCCTTTTCGATGAAGCAAAGTGGGGATCTCCCTTGAAGATGTTTGCCTTCTCAACCTTTCCAGTCTTTGCAGTCGGTTCGGAAATTTCATCTTCATCACCATCTTCTCTCCAACGAGCATCGAATTCAACTTTGTTAGGCACAAAGATGCAGGGACTTGAATATCAAAATGCCTAAACAATTTGGTGATGATTGATGAGTAGGGCAGCTGACCCTTGTCCTTCACCACTGTCCTATACATATGGAAGAGTATGACATGTGGAAGTGAAAAAGGTCTGCCCTGATTGATGGCAAACATCAACTTTGCCTCGGTTTTGGAAACATCGGTCTTCGAGGTTGATTTTGGCCGGATGCAGTTGATGACAACTTTATGCAACAAGACATTGGTGGCATTCATCCTAGTGTAGGATATCTTGCCTTCAACTGTTCTGTCTCGTACAATCTCCAAGGTTGCATAGGCTGTTGAGACTTTGATTTGCTTTGGAAATTCCTTCTTTCCACACCAATGATGTCAGCCAGCAAGTCAACATCAACAACATAATCTTTGTCCATGAAAGAAAAGGACAAGCGATTTTCATCCAAAAAGGAAAGATTTGAGTAAAAATAAGCCGCCAACTCAGAGTGGGCCACAGTCATATCCGTGCAGAAATTTTCCAATTGTAACCTAGCAAACTTCCCTCTCAAATTTATCTTTATCGAATCAAGGAAGTCAAAATCTACATTCCTTGGATTGATCACACCCCTCTTCAACAGCTTTATATAAACTCGTTCATGCTCCTTCGACCGAAATAAGCTTCCCGGAGGACAAATAGTATTAGCAGCCACACCAAAATGAGGTTCAAAATGAGAGAAAAGTCTCTCATCGTCATCTAATGTCTCAGCAGGAGCATTCTCAAGTGGATCACTCGAGATATTCTCCAGCGTCTTCCGTGCTGTTCCTTCATCAACAACCTTCAATTTTTCCATCTCCATCAAAAACAAATATTCGCTCTTATATCCTCTCTCCTTCAAATACTCCTCGATCGTCTTAAGGCTAACCTTCCCATCCTTGAGCCTTTTATAGAGATCGTAAGCAGTATTTGGCTTAAGAGTTCTTACCGGTTCTGCTTCGGTAATAACTTCCTCAGAATGTTGACACTCTGCTTCACGTTGAGGCGAATCTTCCTCCGTTAGGTCCACCCTTGTAGGACCCTCTTGCTGTCGCTGTGGTCCCCTGCTTGCAATTCGGAGGACTTGCGAGACGACTTTTCGCAGAGCAAGCAAGATTTCAACTTGAACGAGAGGAAAAATAGAAACTTTGAGGCGAAAAAGGGACGAAACGGAAATGGCAAAAGGAGATTTTTAGGGTTTTGAGAGTGAAAGAGTATGAAAATGAATCGTAATGGAATACCTGAGAGTAAAAGTGATGGTTCGAGAGTATAAGTAGTGAGAGAGAAATCACCGGAATACGAATCGTCGCCAAAAAGTGAAAAAAAAGAACTGCCAAAAATAAACCGTAAAAAGAAAAACGCCTTTTGAAAATATAAACCGCCATTAATGCATGTCGAAAAGAGCGAAAAGAGATTTTGAAATACTGAAAAGTAATTACCAAAAATATGTTAAAGAGAGAATACGAAAAAAGAAATTCGTAAAGAGATAGGATAAAATAGAGTCGACGGATGTTTAGACTTGACCTTTGAGTCGAACCATTTTTCAGACCTTACCTTTGCGTCTGAGCACAATCAGACTTTACGTAGAGTCTGAAGCGCTTTTAGACCTTGCTTTGAGTCTGAGCCGTCTTCAGACCTAGCGTTGAGTCTGAGCCACTTCCAGACTTAGCGATGAGTCTGAACCACCTTCAAAATTCACAATTCCCGAGTCTTGAACAAATTGATTCAAAGTGAGTCTTCTCTAGGGGTTTTGTGAAAATATCCGCCAATTGATTCTTTGAATCTACATGCCGAATCACAACATCTTCACTTTGAACATGATCTCGAATGAAATGATGTTTGATTTCAAAGTGCTTTGCTCTTGAATGAAGTATTGGATTCTTTGTGAGGTTGATTGCGTTGGTATTGTCACATTTGATTTCCGTATATCTTTCATCAACTCCAAAGTCTCTCAAATTGTTGCATCCATAGAATTTGAGAGCAGCAACTTCCAAGAGCAATGTACTCGCTTCAGCGGTTGAAAGAGCCACGGTACCTGTTTTCTTGAGAAC
Organism: Eucalyptus erythrocorys; assembly: GCA_014182555.1. Lineage (NCBI taxonomy): Eukaryota > Viridiplantae > Streptophyta > Magnoliopsida > Myrtales > Myrtaceae > Eucalyptus > Eucalyptus erythrocorys. Next base: position 52,381,978 of record CM024599.1, on the reverse strand, counting down.
CAAGACACCATCCCGTTTCCCAATAATTGACATGTACCGTAGTGCTTTTTCTATCCACTCTACAACCAGCGAGGTCGGCATCGAATATCCAAGAAGAGTAAAATCTCCTTTCTTAGAGTACCATAGACCTAGCTTAGATGTAGTTGCAACATATTTAATGATACGCTTTACAGCAGACATATGAGATTCTTTAGGATCAGATTGAAATCTAGCACAGATGCAAACACTAAACAATATGTCAGGTCTAGAAGCTGTAAGGTAAAGAAGTGACCCGAATTTGATCTGCATATACTTTGAAAAATTCTTGCAAAGTTTCTCATTAGAAGAACAAAAAATAATGTCATCAACATAAATCTGAACAAGTATGAAATATTTGCCTTCTCTTTTTATAAAAAGGGTAGTATCTACTTTACCTTTAGAGAAGCCATTTTGAATTAAAAAATTACTTAACCTTTCATACCATGCTCGGGGTGCTTGTTTTAAACCATATAAGGCTTTCTCCGCGCCTCAGTCCCCGGACGTGCGCAAGGAAGGAGTCCATGTCCCACATCGCCTAGGGAGGGAGTCTTGGGTCAGTTTATAATGGCTTGGGCCCTCTAACCTGTGTAACGCGTTTTAAAGCCGTGAGGACTCAGTGTCCAAAGCGGACAATATTACACAGTGGGGCCCGGGTCGTTACAAATGGTATCAGAGCCGACTCCCGACCGCGTGTGGGGCCACAGCGAGGGCGCTGTGCTCCTAAGGAGGGGAGAGTGTGACGGCCCGAGCGGCAGTGCGCGGGGAGGAGGGATGGAGGTGCGTCCGCGCCTTAGTCCCCGGACGTGCACAAGGAAGGAGTCCCTGTCCCACATCGCCTAGGGAGGGAGTCTTGGGCCAGTTTATAATGGCTTGGGCCCTTTAACCTGTGTAATGCGTTTTAAAGCCGTGAGGACTCGGTGTCCAAAGCGGACAATATTACAGTGGGGCCCGGGTCGTTACACAAGATATCGCAATCAACCAAACTAAACAGAGAAGTTGCCCATCACATCCAACCGCACAAATTTGCATAATAACAAAGAGGCAAACGCAAGACACGAACGCAATAACAAATTTAGAGCAGATTGAAAAGGCAAAGAGTTAAAAACAAACTTGAATAGAGTAAGAGAGGAGGCGAGAGTCGAAATGAGATGCAAGAGCGAAAGGACTGTCTGAGAATGGTGCGAGTGTCGAGAAGGATGCAATTCCCAAACTCAATCAAGAGAGGGAAAGATCGAAAGGGTGAAGAGTAAAAAGGCGAAGGGCGAGGCGTGAGGCACTATGGCGGGAGGAAAAGACTATAGAGTGAAGAGTAAGCGAAGCTTGAGGCACTAAGGGGAGAGGGAAAAGTCACGTGAGGTGACGGGGGAAGAAAATTAGGATTTTTGGTTGTTGTTGTAAGAAATTAAAAATATATAACATATATAGTTGATCGAGTTTGATTCCCACCCTAAAATAAATAAATAAAATTAGACCAAAAATCATCTGTTCCAATTTTATAAAATCGGGAACCGGAGCAAAGTTCCTTAAAACCGCCCTAAAACAACAGATCCGATCAATCCATCTTACTCACCCCTAGTAAATATCAAGTCACGTTGTGAAAAGAAAATGAATTCCACATCTTTTGGTTTTTTGATAAAAATAAACTGCAGTTGACACTTTTGCTGTTTTGCCCAGTTTTTCAAATTTCCCCCCTTCAAATCGACAACTACCAAGTATGGAAGATAATGAAAGAATATTCCTGACTACCAAGTATGGAAGATAATAAAAGAATATTCTTGAATAATGAAAGCATATTCCTCACTACCAAGTATGGAAGATAATGAAAGAATATTCCTGACTACCAAGTATGGAAGATAATGAAAGAATATTCTTGACACATTGAATGTATCATTGGTTACAAGATTGAAGATTCTAAAGATTATCTCGATTTTAAGTTCATCCCCTTGAAAACCACCCGATCGCACGGTCTACCTGGTTCAAACCCTTGGAGGAGGGAGTGGGCAAGATCGGAAGGAATGAATGCATAGGATCGGACGGCCCAATCTGTCCGAATTGTTGCGTCAAGCACCCTCTCGTCTCTGTCTCTGTCTCTCTCTCTGTCTCTCTCTCTCTCTCTCTCTCTCTCTCTCTCTCTCTCTCTCTCTCTCTCTCTCTTGCCCTCCTTGCTCTCTCTCCTATAAAAACCCTTCTCCTCAGCCTCTCTTCCCCACTCTCCCTATCTCTCTTGCTCCCGTCTCTTCGAAAGCGTCCATTTCAGCCTCGATCATGCCGCGTAAAACTCCTACGCCTCCTCCGCCAATCATCGATCTCTCGGGTGATTTCACAAAGTGCAGCCGGGTTTTCATCGGTCGTTGGTCCGTATGACAGACCGATCCACGTTGATTCACACCGATTCCGAATCAAAATCGACGAAAGGGAAGCGCGTCGGTTCCGAATTGGCATCGGTGACACGGAACCGCCCGATCGATGTCTCAGGACATTACACGGTGCAGCCGGGTTTTGATCAGCCGTTCATTAGTATAAGAGGACCGGTCACATTGATTCACGTCGATTCCAAATCGAAATCGGCAAGGAGGAATTCTTCTCGGTCGCACGTCGATTCCCAAGGACATAGCACGGTGAGTGGGATTTCTCCTCTTTCACTCGTCTATTTCGGCCGATGGTCGCCGGTGGATTGCGGTTCGTAAGCTCTTGGAGGCAGCGACGGTCGATGCCGTTTCGGCTTGGAGCTTTTTTCCTTTTTTGCTGATTCTTTCTTTGTTTGATTTTTTTCCCGATTCTTTGTTTTTCCCGTGTGAAGTCTCCGCCCTTGCTCCTCGGGATATACACATTGACTCGGCCCAAAGCAACCGTATGGAACTCATCTCTCTCTTTTCCCCCATTTGTTGTAATTTTATGTGATCATTTAGGAAATTATCATCTTAGCTGCTTGCCATGGCATTCGATTCTTCAAGTGCTTGTGAGATTGTAGACTTGGAGTTTAAAATTTCATTTGCTGGCTGTCTTTCTTATATATGTTATTTATATATTCACATAGGCGCACATTTGGAACTTCGAATGCAGCCAGAAATTTTATTTGGTGGATTGCCTTCAAAATCTCACTTTGGTGCATTGTTGCCCAACTTCCCGTTGGTTAATTATTTGTGTCGACGCCCAGCTACGTGCTTGCGGGGATGAGGTGGAGCCTGCTCATCTCGCTAATCAGCCTCCTCCCAACGACGATGAGGCAGTTTCGATGGATACTGAGCTACGCTAAGGCAGCCTCTTGAAGCTCATGTTGTGAAAACCCTTTTTTGGGCATCATCATTTATTGAAAAATGATGACTTGGTGACGTGTAGAATGGTGTGATTAAACTGAGTACCGAGGATTTGTAATAGCTTCTTAGTAGCTCCTTTTCCTTCAAGGTGCATTGGGTGCGCGTTTTTGTTGTTGGAGCGGATTTAATATTTTACACATTTGAGATCCAATGCGACTATTCTGTAGTCATGGTGATGATCCATCCCCTCTTGATGTTCCATGTGCAATCACCAGTGTGTTGAAGTGATCTTATTGTGCCCCTTCGATCTTTGCGCATGCCGTGGTATAGCTGCTAAGGGATTGTGAAATGCGGTTGATATTTGCGTAGCATGATCTTGTACCTTGAAAATGCTCACTAAAATATATTTCATGAGGAAAATTTCTTAGTCCCGAAAGCATGAATGAGGGAGTCGTCGTCGAACAGTATGGAGTGGAACTTGGGAGTCGTCATTGTATGATGGCTATACTGGAATTTGAGATAGGTTGAAAGAAAATTATTGTCCATTTGTTTTGCTTAAATTTATCCATCAAATTACTGAATTGAGATATGTGTTAGTTGCTTAGAGTATCAATTTGGGATTTTACTTTATATTTTTCTATGGTATTTTGTGATATTGATCTAATTTAATTGAAATCATCGAAGAATAATTTTATCATAAGCGTATCGATTTAGAATTTTTTTATTGTTAAAAAATTAACTTACAGTGAATTTGTCACATTTGTATCATTCGTCAAAAAATTAGTTTGGGGTAAATTTATCGCAAATGTATTAATTTAAGGCTTTTTGATTATATTAACCCAATTACTTTCAAGAAAGCAAAAGCAATTTTTTTCTTCTGTTCATCTTTGCTAGTATTAAAATAATACTCACCTTTTAAGAAGTTATAAATAAATTATAACCGAATTAAAATCTATTTATTGTTAAAATTTTAAATATTACGGTATGAGAAAAAGTCAAAGTACATTCATCACAAGAAGCATAAAGTAAAGAGTCTATCCGGACACATCCTTAATTGCTTTTAGGGCTATATCATTAGGGAAAGAAAAATCGAAACCGAGGAAACCGCCGTGCTATATGAGTTTCGAGCCTTTGCATGGGTTAATTTCTCATTGTGTATGGATAGCCTCGTTTTATGCGCGTAACGAAGGATTACTTTCTCAAATTGCATTTGGAAAGCTTGTGTTATGCGCGTCAAGAGGCTGCTTATTTCAAACATGGTAGATTAGACAACTCAAAAAGCGAGATGAATTTGCTAAGAGATTCTTATATCCAATGCGACACACGAATGGACCGACTTGGGTATATATGACACGAGCTGAGGCTCCATGATCCATCAAGAAAATTGTCCAAAAAATTATAAATCTATAAATATTTAACTTTTTAACTGTACCAATTAGGTTATAAATTTTTTCACATTTTGCAAATTAAGTCCATTTGATCAATTTTGTCCGAAGACAACATTGACCGCATACATGGCTCGACTAGCACTAATTGTAAATGTAGTAATTTTTTTCTAATTTTTATTCTTCTTTTCTTCCTCCTCAAGCCGGTCGTTGAGACCTTGCCGATCTTGGGTAGACCTCATTATGCTTGGGCAAGGCTCAGCCTCGTTGGCCCTCATCTCTCGGCTAGATCTCCGCCATCGTCGTGGCCCAATCATTGATTAGAGGAAGAAGGGAAGAAAACACATAAAGAAAAGAAAAGAAAATCAAAATATTAGAATATTATTAAAAATGACCACGTCTAGCATCAGCCACACAATATCATATGCTCAACATCCGCGTCAATGATTTCAAATTGAAATTAGTCCGATAAACACAATTGGCACAATATGACTCAATTAGAACAATTAAAAAAATAAAACTAAATGGTAAAAGTGTAATAAGTATAGAGTGGCAAGCATGCTTTGGCTTCCAAAGTTGTGGGAGGTGATGTGATTCGAATGTCGGAGATGCTGCATGTGAATGATGTGTTGAAGAAAAATCCCTTGAAGTTTTGAAGTTAACAAAACAACCTCATCAGCATAGTCCGAAGAATCCAAGACTCAGTCGATTAAGTCTGAAGAGTTCAAGACCCAAGCGGTTTCCGTCTGAAGACAGTCAGACCTAAAGTTCGGTATGAAGTTTTTCCGTCAAGACACAGACCCGAAGCATATCGAAGATCTCCAGACCCAAATCTAAGTCTGAAGATAGTTTGAGATTTTGCCAGGCTGACAGCAGGTTATTTTTATGGCTAAGAAAATTAATATTTGGATATTATATTCCCTAACTTATCCATGGAATAACTCTGGCTGTGATTGTGAGCTCGGAAGATTTATTCTTCAGATTTTATCCTTTGAAGTTCAAGTGAATTTTTGGAAGGATCTAATTTTGGAAACTCAAGATCCTGATTGTATGGGCGAGCAGGATTGACGAGCTATTTTCTACTTATATTTTCGACAACGTGAAGATCACTTAAATTGATTCAGTCCAACGGGTTGATTGGATGAATTCTTGGAAAGTGCCAACGGGTATGGAGGCACGAAGGTTATTTAAGGTGGATCGGAGTTGTTCGAAAGTAATGAGAGAACTGATAGAAAAATTTCGATGTTAGAACCTCTGAAATCTCTTGTTCTCTAAAATCTCTCGTGCTAAAAGTTGTGTATCAAAGAGAGTCACTTATAGTGCGAAACAGGAAGAAGCTATAGGAGAGACTTTCTGCTAAAGAAGTCTAGTTGGTGAATTGTAACAGCTCTCATTTGCTACATAGTGATTACAGCCAGTTGGCTGCCAGCGTGGAGAGTGGACATAGGCTTACAATAAGCCGAACCACTATAATCCTTGTGTCTACTTTCTCTTACCCTACTCTATTTATTTTATGGATGCATGAATTAATTATTTCTGATGTGATTTTCATATTAAAGTTCATTTCGTGAAAGAATTGAAAAAGAATTGCATAAACACCTATTCACCCCCCCTCTAGGTGTATTTACTAGCCTTTATCAATTGGTATCAGAGTGGGTTGCTTATTTATTGGAAGTGTTATTATTTCTAAAGCTAAAGATCTATGGCTAGCATTTTGGCTTCAGGTTTGATTGAATGCCAAAGCAATACCAGACCTCCTTACTTCGATGGAAATGAATACAATGTATGGAAAAACAAGATGAAGGCATTCCTATGATCCAAAGATCCACAGGAATGGGATGTAGTGGAGAAAGGAATTGTTCCTACAGCTGCATCAACCACAGGGAAAGAATTACCTGATGGAGTGGGATTATCACAAACCGATATTTCAAAGAGACAAGCCCTTGATGCGAAAGCTATAGATTCTCTATGTTGTGCATTATCTCCTACTGAGTATAATAGAATTTCATCTTGTGAAATAGCCAAAGAAGTTTGGGATAGATTGCATGTCACTTATGAAGGAACAGATCGAGTCAAAGAAACCAAGATCAATATCCTTCTTGGACAATATGAAGCCTTCAAAATGAAGCTAGGAGAATCAATCATATGAAGTCGAGCAATTCAATGAGGACATTGACACCAAAGGTAAGAAGTCAATTGCTTTAAAATCTAATGATGATTCTAATGTTACAGATTCGGAAGAAGACATGGATGACGAGGAGTTGGCACTTTTGATTAGAAAGTTCAGAAGGTTAAATAGAAAAAGGAGAAGGTTCAATTGAAGGAGACAAAACAATCAAAGATTTCAAAAGAAGCCAAATGAAGAAGAAGACACCAATAAGGATGTTGTTTGTTCTCAATGCAAGAAAAAGGGACACATCAGACCCAACTGTCTCTTATTAAAGAAAAAGAAAGGAAAACCAGAAATGTTCAAGAAAGCACTTAAAGCTGAAACATGGAGTGACACTGAATGTGAAGAGAGTGATGAAGAGTATGCTAATATCTGTCTTATGGCTAACTCAGACTCAGACTCCGACTCAAACTCAGACTCAAGCTGAGACTCAGACTCAGACTCAAATAGCGGTATCAAGGTTAGAAATCTAAAAATTCCTACCAAAGTGTCAAATAACATTGATGAACTTTGTATCAGTCTTAAAGGCTCTCTTAAAAGGATTTCTGAACTAAAAAGGGAGAATTCAAAATTTAAACAACAAGAAAAGACTTTGGTTGAAAAAGTTGAAAATCAAGACAAGTGTCTTGCTGTTTCAAAAGAAAATGAAACTATGCTTTCAAAAGAAAATGCGTGCTTGCAAGAAGATTTGTTGAAAGTCACAAAGAAATTTTCAATGGGTTCTGAATAATTGGATAAAATTCTTTCTATTCAAAGACCCTATTTTAATAAATCCGGTCTACGAATGACATATGAAACCGTTCCTTTGATTGATTTTCCAAAGGTAAAAGAAAGAATTAGGAATAGGCATACAAGATCTTTTTACAAGAATCATTTTAAAAAGGTTTTTGTAAAGCCTGTTGGAAGAAATGCTCTTACATGTTCAAAATGCTAGAGGGTTGAACATTTTGAGAAAGAATGTCCCAAAGTTTGGAGACCTGTTAAGAAGAGTTGGGCAAAAACTGTTTATGGTACTAACAACGATGGACCCAAGAAAGTTTGGGTACCAAAGAAGACTTGAGTTTTTCACTTAAATGCAGGTCACTATCAAGAAGAAAATCAAGTGGTACTTGGATAGTGGCTGCTCAAGACATATGACAGAGACTCAAATTGTTTCACAAAACTCTCTCATGTAAAAGGAGGAAATGTTTCATTTGGTGGCAACAACAAAGGAAAAATTGTTGGTAGAGGAACCGTGAAAATTGGAAACCTCACAATCAATAATGTTTCTTTAGTTGAGGGACTGAACTATAATCTCTTGAGTATTAGTCAATTATGCGACGTTGGATACAAGATCAACTTTCAAGAAGATACTTGTTCTGGAACAAGCAAAGATCTCTCTCAATCGTTTACTAGACGAAGACGTGGAAACATTTATTTGCTGGATATAAGGTCTGACAGTTCTCAAGGCTTGATATCAATTCAATATGAAGCTATTCTTTGGCATAGAAAGCTTGGACATGTCAACTTGAAGCAAATTGCAAAAGTCTCATCCAAAAAGCTTGTTCAGGGACTTCCCAACCTGAAGTATCAAAAGCATGAATTATGCACTCCTTGTATACTTGGAAAACAGGTTAGAAATTCCTATAAATCTATAAATCAGGTATCTACTAATTGCGTTTTGCAGCTATTACACATGGATTTGTTCGGTCCAACAAGAACTCAAAGCATTGGAGGTAAAAGATATTATTTGGTAATAGTTGATGATTATTCTCGTTTTACATGGGTATTCTTTCTTGCAAATAAATCTGAAACTTTATCTTACTTTACTAAATTTGCAAAGAAAATTCAAATTGAGAAAGGATATGCAATTTCAAGTATTCGAACTGATCATGGTGGTGAATTTGAAAATCATGATTTTGCTAAATATTGTGATGACTATGGTATTCAACATAATTTTTCATCCCCATACACTCCACAACAAAATGGAGTTGTAAAAAGGAAAATCGTTCTTTGCAAGAAATGGCAAGAACTCTTTTAATTGAAAGTAATATTTCTCCTCATTTTTGGGCTGAAGCTACTTCAACGCTTGCTATATTATAAACAGAGTTTTTCTAAGACCAATTTTAGAGAAAACATCTTATGAGCTGTTCAAAGGCAAGAAACATATTGTCTCTTATTTTCATATATTTGGATGTAAATGTTTTATCTTAAAGAATTCTAGTAATCAAATTGGTAAGTTTAAAGAAAAATCAATTAAGGAATTTTCCTTGGCTATTCAATGACAAGCAAAGCCTTCAGAGTTTTCAACAAACGTACTCAGACTGTGGAAGAATCCATGAATGTGAAGTTTGAAGATTCAGTTCAAATTCAGACTCATCCTGAAGATTATGAGTCTGGCCAAGCGTCTACAAATTCTCTTGAAGAAAATCAAATCTCAAACACTCAGCCGCAAGACAAATCAGCAGCTCAAACTGAAACAGAATCTCATCAAAGTGACAAACCAATTACAAATTGGAAGCATAAATCTAGTCACCCTGCTGAACTCATCATTGGTAACATTGATGAAGGAGTTTGTACAAGATCCAAAAGGCGTGAAGAATCTAGTGCTCTAGCACTTGTTTCTCATATTGAACCTAAAAACGTAGATGATGCATTGAAAGATGAAAGCTGGATTGAAGCTATGCAAGAAGAATTGAACCAATTCAAAATCAACAATGTTTGAAAACTTGTTCCTAAACCAAGAGGTAAATCAATTATCGGTACCAAATGGGTTTTCAGGAACAAGCTTGATCAACAAGGAAAAGTAGTGAGGAACAAAGCAAGACTTGTGGCGAAAGGTTACACACAAGAAGAAGGCATCGACTATGATGAAACCTATGCTCCGGTGGTAAGGTTAGAAGCTATAAGATTACTTCTTGCTTTTGCTTGTTTTAAAAATTTCAGGTTATTACAAATGGACGTGAAAAGCGCATTCCTAAATGGAATTATCCAAGAAGAAGTCTATGTGGAACAACCGCCAGGATTTGAAGATCCAAGAAAACCAAACTTTGTCTTCAAGCTGAAGAAAGCTTTGTAACGACCCAGGTCCCACTGTATAATATTGTCCGCTTTGGATGGGATTGCATGAAGTCATTTCCCTCCCTCACGGCTTTAAAACGTGTCATACAGGTTAAGAGGCTTTGTTTTCAGCACAGCGAAAACGTACGTGAAACGCGTCATACAGATTAAAGGGACCCAAGCCATTATAAACTAGCCCAGAACTCCCTCCCTAGGTGATGTGGGACAGAGACCCCTTCCTTGCGCACGTCCAGAGACTGAGGCGCGGACGCACCGCCATCCCTCCTCCCCGCGCACCGCCGCTCGGGCTGTCACACTCTCCCCTCCTTGGGAGCACAACGCCCTCGCTGTGGCCCCACACGCGGTCGGGTGTCGGCTCTGATACCACGTACGCTTCCGCTGCGCTGAAAACAAAGCCTTGAGGGAGGGAAGGCCCGCAGGATGGCCCTCTGCCCCTGCATAACGCGTTTCACATACGCTTCCGCTACGCTGAAAATAAAGCCGTGAGGGAGGGAAATGGCTTCGTGCAATCCCATCCAAAGTGGACAATATTATACAGTGGGACCCGGGTCATTACAGGGTTTGCGCCGAGTAGGTTTTGTGAAAGGAAGAAAAAGTCAAAAGGGAAAAAGGCGAAGAGAGTGAGAGAAGAGACGTGAAAGTCAGTCAGAAGGCAGCAGAGAAGGGATAGATTAGCAGCAGAAAAATTAAAAGAAGAAGAAAAAAACACTGTTCTTCTTCTACGGACTTCTCGCTGGTTTCTCCTTATTGCTTAGACTCTCTCACCCCTGATTTGTCGCGCCCTCGCAGCTTGAGCATACTCGTGCCCAGCGTCCAGTGATCGCGCCACAGACCCGCAGCTCGTCTTCATCGCACCCACCTGCGTGTCCGACGCCCCAACGTGGCCGGTTCTGCTCGCACCCCAGCACACACGCCACCTGCGTGTCCTCGACCCGACGTGTTCTGCCCCGACTTTTTGTTCTATTTGGGAGTCGCCAGAGTCGCTTAGCTCCGCCCCTCTCGTTGCCACCGCGCTGCCGTCCCGCTCACCTCCGCAGCCGCAAGACCCGTCACGACCCTACTGCAGCCACGACTTGGAGCACCACCGCCAAACGCCGAATCAGCCCCGAAGTCGCAACCCGGCACCAACCCCAGATCCGTACGAGCCCCGACGTCCCGACGCCGCCCGAGCCGAGCCCGACGCGACCCGAGCCCCGCCGCGACGCCCCCGCGCCGTCCCCGGAGAACCCCGCCGGAGCCCTAGCCGGAGCCCCAAGCCCTCCGCCGGTCCTTATTTTCTTTTTCTCGGAAAAAAGAAAAGAAAACAAAAAAGGCACAAAAAACAAAAAAAGAAAAAAAGAAAAATTAGGTAAATTTTGTTTTTACTTGATTTTATCTTTGTCTTTATTTTTATTTTTATCCTTTTATGTTATTTATTTTTCTGTTATATTTATTGTTACTAATATGGCATGTTATTTGTTGTTTTTTTTTAGTGTAATTGCCCCTTTAATGTTAAGGTGAAATTCCATAAGATAGATTTGTCATGAAATTAGTAACGGCCAGTCCGATTTTCGCGCCCGAAATCCGACTCGCAGTTACTTCAAAAAATTGCCAATCCGATCTCCCGCCCGAGATCCAATTTGTGATTTTTCGCGGAATTGGCCAACCCGATCTCATGCGCAAGATACGCTTTGTCAATTTAGGGGATCAATTTTGTCTGATTTGTTAGGGTTGTTTGAATTAATTTTTTTTTTTTAAAATCAAAAATCAAAAAATGTAGTTTTAGGGTTTGCATGCTTAGGATAGAAATTTCATCTTTTTTAATAAAAAAATCAAAAAATCAAATTAACTAGTTTAGGTTGCATGTTTAGAAATTGTTAATTTCAAAATAAATAAAAAACTCAAAAAATCTTAAATTAAGATTAGGTTTTTCTTTATTGTCTTGCATGTTTAGATTAAGGATTTTATTTTAGGTAAAAAAAATAAAAAAAAATCATCATGCATATTAGAATAAAATTGCATGTTTTAGATACATTGCATCCTAGATTAGAAGTTGCTAAGTTTAGTTTAAATTAGGATTTATATTGATTTAATCCTTAGTTTAAATTGGATAGATTTTTAGTCTAACTAGGTAATTTTTGCATTTGTCTTAATTTTGAATTTTATAAAAAAAATAAAGAAAATACAAAAGTGTGTCTTTAGATAAATTAGTTTTAATTTTTAGGGTAGATTGCATTTATCGGATTGGGTTCATAAAATGCACGTCATATAGAATTAGGTTCATTCAAATTAGAAATTGCCCGTCATTAGAGTTAGGTCATTTGGCCATTTAGATTACATTTAATTAATCACATTTCTTTAGGAATTACTTCACTCATATCATATAGTCTAGGTCATGTTGCCACATCATATCATTTCATATTAAATTAGTAGCATGCATTGCATATCGCATGATTCTTACTGAATAAGTGAAAACCAAAAATTGAGTGATTGCGTGTTAATTAGAAATTATATCTAGGATTGTCGATATGATTTCTGATCTAACAATGCAGATGCTTTTGTTGCTATAAGGTAAGTCCCGTAATTTTATTCATTACTTTATTGGGTGTTAAATTGGTGGTTTGCGCACCCGCATGATCACCTCACATGTTAGGGAGATAAATTAAAATGAATTCAAGCTGCCTGCTAAACATTTTTTTCAAAATAAAAAAATGGTACCGAAAGGGCGTTAGAGGAATCTAGCGTAACCAAGTCCCCGTATCTAGAATCTCTGGTTCGCAGGAGTAAAGTAGCGTAACCAAGTCCCCGTATCTAGAATCTCTGGTTCGCAGGAGTAAAGTAAATCTCCCATTACTTTACTTGGGTTTCTAATCGACCCACCAAAAATAGATTAGTGGCGACTCCTAATTGAAAATCAATTGCATGCTAAGAACTCGAACATAAGTCGCGAATTGGTATGGGCTTGGGAGAGCCCGAGTTAAGTCTAGGCTTAACAATCCATTAGCCAAACCTTAGGTGGTTCACACCCAAAAATTTGGTCGCGACACCAGGCATCCCGACACTCCCGGAGCATCGTCGGCTCACACCTCCGATGGCATCCTCATTTATCATAATTCACATTCACATTCATGGCTCAATATCAACATGGCATATGATATGATGGCAACAAGGTCATTTTCAGCATTTTGATTCTTATATGTAATGCCAAATATCATCACATGTGCAGCAAGATTCAACCACTTAAGACAACATAATCCATGGGGTTCATACAACTTAGAATAGTCCATACATCACGGCTTTTGAAATTTACAAAATCCAGCTTGCACAATCTTAGAAAACATATTAATTAAACACCCAAATGACCTTCAAAAATTATGAAATTTGAACATGTGATAGTCAAGACATAAAGGCAGAAACTTCACGAAGATCACTACACCAAAAGATCTCCATGTAATTTAATATAAACCGTGCATCACAATTCTATTATTCTCACGGTTCCATTTGCACAGTTTTTGAAATATTTTTGGTTAAATAAGAAAATGAGCTTCAAAAATTACGAAATTTAAATATGTTGTAGGGAAGACATAAAGAGAAATATTTTATGAAGAAAACATACCCAAAAGAACCTCACACAAAAATATATAGCTCACGCATTACAGCTTCCAAAATTCGGACACATCAGATTGCGCGGTTTTAGAAATATTCCAAATTAAACACACAAATGACCTTAAAAAATTATGAAATTTTACCATGTGATATTCAAGACCCTAAGGTAGATTTTTCATGAAGACATCAAAGTCATATTCGTCCTAGATAATTAATTATGGACGGTTGAAGCCCCTGTTCCTAGTACCGAACATTCCAGGTTTAGCCGTCTCCGAAAAATCACAATTTCACCTACTTATATTCCTTCTTTTCCCCTTAATTTTGGATATTTTTTGCCTCAAGAGGTCTACTACAACTTTCATTAGGGGATCAAGGTGAGATTTTCAAAGGAAAGTCACTTTATAGTCCATGAAGTCACTGGAGTTCAGTACAACATTTCCAGATCTAACATTTTCGTAGAGGGAGGGTTTCACCCCTCAAGACTCATCCATTTTGCCTCAAATTTTAGTATGTTATACTTTAAGATGTTATCTACAACTTTCATGAAGAATTTGAAGCCAAAATCCTACTCAAACATCACATGCAAGCCCCTACAACATTCTGGGTCAAGCTGTTTTCTCAAAAACAGTTTACTAGCTTAGGACACCACCCCTGTAACTTCGGTTTTTGCACATTCTAGACCTCTGAGATTCTTCATCAATCAACCACACATATTAAACACAACATGCGAGAGTAGATCAAGGATCTCACTTGCCTCTAAATAGAGCAACAGCGAGCACAACGGCGGCGGGACACGGCGGCGACGGTCACGGCTCCTCCTCCTTCTTCTCCGCTTCTTCCTTTCCTTCCCTTTCCTTTCTTTCTTCCTCTCCTCTCTCTCTCTCTCACGGTTGACACACCCCTCCCTAAACCGGCCACCTTTTCTTTTTATTTCTCTCCTACTTATCATTAGCAATGATTGATTCTTGCTTGGATGACACTTGGTGTTTGCTTTGGGACAAATGGGGGAGGACATGCAAAACCGGTTCCCCCCCCCTCCTCACAGTCGATGGCCCCTCATGGCTCTAATGGGCAGCCAATTGGCCCATCTTAGGCCCAACATTCTTGGGCCTAAGACCCAAACTCAATTAAATCCAATAGTTAACCCTTTAAATTAACTAAATTTCTATTAAATCAAAGTACTAATTTGCAAAATTAAATAACTATACACTTGAAATCATGAATCCATAAATTCAAATTCTTAATACATACGGCCAAAGATAAATCTTTCTTCCCAAAATTTATCCATTACAAGCTCAGCCATAAGTTCTATTACATCTCTTTGGTCTAAAGACCATAACATAGGTCAATGATGTGTCCATCGCACCTCCCAAAGTTGCAAGGCATCTAAGGGTTGCCACAGAATTTTCAGGATGCCACATGAACTTCCTTTCCATTTCATCTTATTGCATTGTGAAACCAACTAAAATTATTAAAAAAACAGGAGTAGAGCCCAAAAATAACCACACACGTTTACACACTTAAACAATTAAAGAAATTCACTATTTAATGCACCTAAACGATGAGCATATGACAAGTTGAATTCACCATACTTCAGATTTGCCGAGATCAATTATTTTATTTCCAGATTCTCCAGTGCTGGTGGATATGGAGGTGGTGGAGGGAGTGGAGGAGGAGGGGGAGCAGGCTATGCTGGAGGAGCATCTGGTGGTGGATATGACAGTGGAGGAGGAGCTTATGGGGGTGCTACTACTGGTGGACATGCCGGGAGGCGGTGGCGGTGGCTCTGGTGGAGGTGGTGGAGGGGCCTATGGTGGCGAGCTAGTGGTTGGCGAGGATCCCTAATTCGCAAGCGATACGACTTTACCAATCTGAGAGGTCTTTAATAAGGACCATAGTGAGGGCTTGGTCAATGGCTTAACAAAGGGACTTTTTGAGTCAAGGCAATTGGAAGAACAATTCTGTAATGATCTCCGGGTTTACAAGTCAAGAACCCTGCAAAATAAGAAAGAAATAATCTTGCTCGGACTCCTTCGAGCGATGCTTATAAACATATGAACTCTCATGTTAATTCAAGTACCCTAATCAAAAAAGACTTTGCAAAGGACATAGCGTAGGTTAGGTTCATGGATTGAGAAACAAAAGGATTGTTAGGCTCAAAAGTGTTTAGGGAGTCAGAGTTGGTGATCATCTTGACATCTCCAACATTTTTCTTTTTCATCGTCAAAGAATTTCTTCATATCAAAACTCCATTGATTGCAACAGCATTTGAGTTTTTTAGTACTGCCTTATAGGGCACTTCTCTAAACTTAAAACAATCTAAAGAGTTGATTATTTTCTCTTAAATGATGGAAAGAAAGTCATAAAGGTGGACTGGATTTGAATAAACTATAAACTCGTTTAGCACCTATACTCATATAATGATTCAACCCATTAAATATGAGTTAAGAAATGAATTTACAACCTATTTTGACAGGTCCAATCATACCTTAGGTAGAAAATGATTCTAATTGACCCACTAACTTTTTGGGCCTTACTTTCAAACCTATTATGATCCATGCTTTAAATTAAAGTTACTCGTACATCACCTGTTTAATTACAGGCGGGTTAACATATGAGTTTACAACATATTTTGACAATCCTATATGAGAGTTAGCTATATTCAGTAAATGAATTATAATGGATTTAGACCAGCAAATCCCAAAATTTATGGGACGTTCTTCGTTTGCTAATCAAATTGCAATCTAACTACCCAAGTTTAGTTGGTTTCTCTACAACTGTCTTGAGTTTGAGGAGATGCTAGATGATGAATATTTGCTTCAATAATGACATGTTGCAATTTGTATTGTTGTGTGTATCTTGTATATTTCTTTTCATATTAGTTTGGGGTCTATACGAAGGATCGTCATCGCCTGCATTTGGTATTTGAATGAAAAATGAAAAGCCTTTCACCTTATTTGTCTTTCACTATCAATATACCAACTAATTATCCCTAAATCTTTTGTCCTTCGTATTGGAGTATAGACATTGATATCAAGTTGGTTATGGTTACATCACTATGACTACCGTTGAATTTTTCTGAAATCTTTTACTCTTCCTTTAATATATTTTTAAAGTAATATACTTCTAGAACTTTAAAAATATTTTTTTTCCTAGTTTTTTGACATAAAAATTGGCACATCAAACACCTTCTCTATATAATTAAATACGCTTAAACATAATGAGTTTTAATTGCAAAAACCAACTTACTCAAGAGACTCGATTGCACAAAATCAAGATTTCAAAAAATCACATAAATTAAAGTGATAAATTGGTATGTTTGAATTAAAAATCCAAAATTAATAAAATTAAATATCATATGAATAGTATGATTGATCGATCATCTGAATCTTTGGATACCTATCATAAAATTTATGGGCATTATCTAATAGTAAAAAGTGTAAAAAAAGAAATTATTTGTATATACATTCAAACAACAGTCGGTCATATTTCCCTCCATCTCCACCGTGAAATCGCCGAGCCAAAGCATCCAACGCCCGAAGGATGCACTCCAGCTTCTTCTCCTCCCTCGAGCGGGTTGAGAGACGGCTCGAGCTCAACCGCCACAACCACCGCCACCACCGACCACCACCTCAAACCACCATCGCCTCATTGTCGCTAGACCGTACTCCGATCTCCCCCCTTTACCTCCTCTCCTCCCAACTCCACCGCCACCGCCGAGCCCTCGATGCTCCTTCTCCACCTCCTTCTCTTCAAGATAGCAGCGAAGCACCAAATGCGTTCCTCTCTTGCTCTCCCCAGTTCCGTCCTCCGCCCGAATCTCCTCTGCAGCCGCTGCCGTTGACCGAGACTGACGCTGACTCAGCCGACAACATCGACCGGTTGATGCAGATGCTGGGTCTGGGGAGCTGTGAGCCAAAACCCTGCGGAGAAGGAGCGGGCTGCAGAGGAGGCAGCGTCAGGGCTTGCAAGTGCACGGGCGGGTTCTACGAGCGCGTCGCCGGGGTGAATGGTCCGAAGTGCCAGAAGGAGGCGGAGAGGTTGGATGGATGGATTGAGTATTTCTCGAACGGCAGCGACAATGAGGATGAGAGGGCTGAACCGTTGAGGGTGCTGCATTTGCTTCTGGGTAGAGCTGCGTCTGCTTGCGTGGGTGGGGGCGGTTGCGGTTCTGGTGGGTTGGTGTTTCCTTCCACTGTGGATGAGTATCTTCGTAAGGATCCTCCTGGTCCTCACGATTAAGCCCAAAGAAGGTATAAAAGAAGAGACGACATTTGAGCCATCGTTACAAGACTAAGTAATGGTCTGAGGTTAATCCTCACGACAAGTGGGATCCGCGTTGTCTACATGTTGGTATAGACTTGAATAACATCTCATCAGTCAACTATACGTGCGTCGATTGGTTCTGCCAAACAATCGCGAATGGTGGAAAGATCGACGCTTCAATAACATACAATTCTAGCACGCAGAATCTCAGTGTCCTCATGATCGATGCCACAGTTCCTAAAGGGAACGTTGCCAAGCTCTCCCATTCAGTTGACTTGACAAAATATTTGCCAGAATGGGTGACCATCGGTCTTTCGACGGCCACCGGGGCTAGCTATGAGTTGCACACTCTGTACTCATGGGAATTTAGCTCTAATCTACGAGTAACTGCAATGCAAGCAGAAATCTTGTAGACACAAACCCGAAAGACGAGGTCAGAACAAAGGAGAGAAAGTTGTTAGTCTGCTCTTTGTTGTTACTCACTCTTGTTTTAGGCTTTGCTTGCGTTGGTCACAGCTCAAAGAGAAAAATAAATGACAGAATTGGAGAAGCGGATGATGTCCGATCAATTGATGGAGAATTTGACCAAGTAACGGGGCCCAAGAAGTTCTCCTACAGTGACTTGGTCGCGGCGACCGACAATTTTGCAGATTCACGAGCGCTTGGGAAAGGGGGGTTCAGAAGAGTATATGAAGGCAGCTTGATTGGTGTGAATACTAATGTCGCGATTAAGAAGATTACTCGAGAGCGGAGACAGGGAATTAAGGAGTACACGACCGAAGTGAAGACCATAAGCCTACTCAGGCATAAAAGTTTAGTCCAACTCACCAGATGGTGTCATAAGGAAAAGGTTCCTCCTTATCTATGAGTTTATGTCAAAAGGCAGCTTAGACTCTCACTTATTCGAGCACCCTACATTTTTGCCGTGGGAAGCCCGCCCGGGACCAAAACCAGATCCAGATTGTTCTTCGGGAAGATCATGTTATTTTCCCCCGGTTCTTGAGTGCCCACAAAGCGGAGAATTGAATCTTGCGCTGTTGGGTTCGTCAAAACTTCAAGGAACCAATTTATATACAAGGAAAAGCGTGACAAAATGCTTAGAATGTACTCAAAAGGATCATTGACTTCGGCTCATGGGACTGAAATGAGTCCACACGTCTCCAAAAGATTATTCTAGAGAGAGAGAGAGAGAGAGAGATGGATCCAGGCTTCGAGGTACTTCAAATTCAAAAGAAACGATACAGATTGTAATTTTTCAAAGAAACCCAATACATCAAATGCAACGTCACATCGATATCTACTATGAAAAGCTGCACCTGAAGAACTTCATATGCAAGAGGAAGAAGAAGAAGAAGAAGAGAATGAAGAGAGGTATGAGAAGAATTCTTGTTCTGTCGTATATCTTCCACACTGATTCAAGTACAAGAGTTAGCCTTTTATAGTCGAAGGCAATTTGTTTACAGTTGTGGAGAAAGAAACTAACTAACTGATTCGAAGAAGAAGGTAGCTAACTACTCAAGCTATAGAAAAACTAACTGTTAACAAAAAACCAAGAAGGAAGGCTTGAAGTACAGAAACAGAGGAGTAGTAAAACAGAGTCTATTCTTTCAACATTTCTTCTTTCTTCTTCTTCGCATGTTTCTTTTACTTTCCTTGTCCTGTTTTTATTTGATATCATCAATTGCCTCAATATGAGCAGCATTCTCTTCTTGCTATACATCAGCAAGATCATCAGTCTTCTTCGTTTCTTCTTGCTGTGCATCAGTAGGATCATCAGTCTTCTTCATAGTCTTAACATTCCCCCTCAAATTGGAAATGGGTAAAAACCCAATTCCTAATTTGACTCGCAGCTGACAGTGTGTGATACGAGGGAGAGACTTAGTGAATATATCAGCAAGTTGATAGTTGCTTGGAACATATGTTACTTATAGTGATCCTGAGGCAACTTTTTCCCTGACAAAATGAAAGTCTACCTCAATGTGTTTTGTGCGGGCATCTAAAACAGGATTGATTGTAAGGGAAATTGCTGACTTATTATCACAAAACAGCTGTGTTGGATGAGTCAATGAGCATCCTATATATCGGAGAACAAAAGTAATCCAGGTAAGTTCAGCTGATGTAGAAGCAAGAGCACGATACTCAGCTTCTGTAGAGGACCTGCTTACTGTGCTTTGTTTCTTTGCTGCCCATGATATTAAATTGGAACCCAAATATGTGCAAAATCATGTTGTTGACCTTCTTGTGACTGAGCATCTAGCCCAATCTGCATCTGAGTACCCATAGAGATGAAGAGAACTTCGAGAGTGAATAAACACTCCAAGATTTATAGTGCCTTTGACATATCTCAGCACTCTCTTGAGCTTCTGCAAATCTGCAACAGATGGTTTTTGTAGCTTTTGACATAGCTGATTGGTAGCATAAGCAATGTCAGGTCTTGTTAGAGTTAGATACTGGAGCCCTCCTACAAGACTTCAATATTCTATAGGATTGGAGAGTAGAGTAGAATCATTGACCAGTATGATTGGTTTTACCGAGACAAGAGTGGCAATTGGTTCACACTCAAGCATATGAGCTCGAGTAAGGAGATCTCTGGCATATTTTGTTTGGCTAAGGAATAGATGATCAGAAGTGTTTTTAACTTCAATGCCAAGAAAGTAATGTAATTTGCCAAGATCTTTCATACAGAATTGAAGATTTAGAGAATGAATGAGACTGGACAGTGACTGTGAAGAACTTCCAATAAGAATGATGTCATCAACATATAGCAATAGGAGAATAGTTTCTGTATTTGTATGATGGATGAATAAAGATGGATCAGTGGAGCTGCAAAAGAAGACATACTCAATTAGGAAGTTGCTGAACTTGTCAAACCAGGCTCGGGGAGCTTGTCGAAGTCCATAGAGAGACTTTCTGAGGAGACAAACATGATGAGGTTTCTGGAGATTTTTAAAACCAGGAGGCTGCTCCATGTATACTGTCTTAGTCAAAGTACCATGCAGAAATGCATTTTTTACATCTAACTGATGAATTGGCCAGTGCTTCATCATAGCTACAGAGAGAATAATACGAATTGTAGCATGTTTGATGACAGGACTAAAGGTTTCTGTGAAGTCTATACCTTCTTCCTGATGAAATCCTTTAGCTACCAGACGAGCTTTAAGTCTATCAAGACTACCATCAGCTGCTAACTTTGTTTTAAAAACCCACTTACAGCCAATAATATTCATCTTATCAGTTCTAGGAATTAATTCCCAAGTTTTGTTCTGATAGAGTGCATCCATTTCTTCTGTCATTACTTGGTACCAGCCTTTATGTGCTAAGGCTGATTTGACTGTTTTTGGTTCAGCAGGTATTTCATGCACAGCAAGACAAGCACATCGAGGATTGATCTTGATAATTCTAGACTTTGATCTTGTTTACATAGGATGTGTACCTTGTGAATTCATCTGAATATTTGAGGTATGCTGTTCCATATTTGGTACATCAGTTGCCTCAAGTATAGAAGGAGATGTTTCAACTTGTTGTGGATAGTCTTGAGTGGTAGCAGAACTCTGTTCCATATCAACTTCAGGTGAAGTAACAGATGCTACTTGTTCTGTGCATCCAGGTAAGATTATCCCACTTGCTTGCTCAGCTATGGAGTCTTGCTCACATCCTGTGTAATAAGAATTAGAATGTATTGTGTGATCTGTAGTAGGAGTAGCTAAGAACTGCTCTTCTTTTATCCACAGTTTATAGAGATGTGTGTGATGGGGATAGGTTGTTTCCAACTTCTGAGAGAATGGGAAGTAATTTTCATCAAATATTACATGTCGACTAATGTAGACATGACCTGTAGTAGGGACAAGACATCTGTACCCCTTATAATGATCACTGTAACCTAGAAAGACACAGGTTAGAGACCTTGGATCAAATTTATGCTTAGCATAAGGACGAAGACATGGATAGCAAGCACAGCCAAAGGTTCTGAGGTGTTCATATCTTGGCTTATGCTGATATAGTTTGCTGAATGGAGATTGCATCTGTAATTTTTTGGTAGGTAGAACATTCACAATGTAGTTGGCTGTTACAAATGCATCTACCCAAAACTTTAGTGGAACTTTTGCATGGCACAGCATAGCTAGACCAACTTCAACTATATGTCTATGCTTCCTTTCAGGTATCCCATTCTACTCAGGTGTATATGGACAGGATATGTGTTGTTGGATACCACAGTTCTGTAAGTGTGTTTTGAACTTTTGGCTAATGAACTCTCCTCCACCATCACATTGGAAAATCTTGATTTTACAGCTAAACTGATTTTCTACCAACCTTTGAAACATAAGAAGGATGTTATAGAAATCTGACTTCAGTTTTAATGAATATATCCAACTGAACCGAGAGAAATTATCAACAAAAATGACATAGTACTTGAAATTCTGAAATAACTTCATTGGAGAGGGTCCCCAGATGTCACAGTGGATCTGTTCCAAAGGTTTTGAAGCAGTAAACTTTGACAGAGGAAAAGGTAAAGCAGCACTTTTAGCTATTTGGCAACTTCTACATACAGACTTTGGTTCATTTTTATACTGAATTAGACCCTGATTCTTCAAGTTCTTCAGGATACTTTGATTTGTATGAGCCAATCATTGATGCCAGATGCCTTCAACAACAACTTTCTATCTTTGAGTGAAGTAAACTTCTGCAGCATGAGGATCAACCCTGTACAATTCTCTAACCTTCTTTCCTATTTTCACGATTGTGTTAGTTGTGTTGTCCTTGATATATACACCAATTTTGTCAAAGATAAAAGAACAAGGGTAATCATCAGTTAATTTTGAAATTGATAAGAGATTTTTCTTCATCTCAGGTACAATCAGCACATCTTCTAAAGGCAAGGCATCAATTGCAGTATTCAAAATTGCATTGCCAATACATTTGACAGGTAAACAAGAACCATTGCCTATCATTACCGCATCAGCACTACTACTTTTAGAAAGGCTGCGAAGTATACCAGCATTGGAAGTGATGTGTGTTGTTGCTCCAGTATCAAGATACCACTCTTGATCATTTGTTTCATCAATATGTAGTGCTGCTAGAGCTGTTGGTATCTCTTCAGCTTGATAAGAGTTATCAAATCTATACCATGAAATAGGCTAGTGAATCAACCTAGAGGGGGTGAATAGGTTATTGCAGAATTCTTTTGGAATCTTTTGCGGTAGAATATGTTAATATCAAAGATATATCAATAACAAATAAAGCACGTATTCATAAATTAAATAGAGTAAGGTAAAGGAGAATTGACACAAGGATTATAGTGGTTCGGCTTATTCCAAGCCTACGTCCACTCTCCACGCTGGTAGCCAACTGGCTGTAATCACTATGTAGCAATTGAGAGCTGTTACGGTTCACGAACTAGACTTCTCGTAGAGAGTCTCTTCTACAGCTTCGTTGTTTTCGCACTATACAAAACTCTCTTTGATACACAATATAAACATGAAAGATTTTAGAGATCAAGTGATTTTGGAGATTCCAATAGAGAGATTTTTCTACCAAGTCTCTCCTTGTTTCCAAGCAACACCGATCCACCTTAAATAGCCTCCGTGCCTCCATACCTGTTGGCACTTACCAAATATTCATCCAATCAACCTGTTGGACTGAATCAATTTAAGTGATCTCCTTGTCACCGAAAACGTAAGTAGACAGCAGCTCGTCAATCATGTTCGCCCATACAATCAGGATCTTGAGTTCCCAAAATTAGATTCTTCCAAAAATAAGTTTGATCTTCAACGGATAAAATCCGAAGAATAAATCTTCCAAGCTCACGATCACAGCCAGAGATATTCCATGGTTAAGTTTAGGAAATATAGAATCCAATATCTTACTTTCCTTAACCATAAAAATGACCTGTAACCAACCTGTCAAAATCGCTAACTGTCTTCAGACTTAGATTTGGGTCTTGAAGGTCTTCAGACTAAAACTGAGTCTTGACTGACTTCAGACGGAGAAACTTCAGACCGAACTTTGGGTCTGACTATCTTCAGAAAGAAGACCTTTAGACTTTGAAATCTTCAGACTTAACTGAGTGAGTCTTGGAAGCTTCAGACCGAACTGTAGAGGCTGTTTTGTCAACTTCAAAACTCAAAGGGATTTTTCTTCAACAATCTCCCCCTTTTTGATGGTGACAAAACCCTCGACATATTTGCAAATTCAAAACCTGCAAGGAAAAACTCATATATACTTTGAGGATTATTTCTGCAAAACAGAGTGTTAGTCAAATAACAATTATCCTCACAAATATAATGATCCTGCAATACAAAATTCACAAGTCTATAAGTCCAAACATCAAATCAGCATAGATCATAGAAGTTCAATTAAACAATCAAATCAAAATCCAAAATTAAAAACAGTTCAAAATAAAAAATAACAATTATCCTCACAAATATAATGATCCTGCAATACAAAATTCACAAGTCTAGAAGTCCAAACATCAAATCAGCATAGATCATAGAAGTTCAATTAAACAACCAAATCAAAATCCAAAATTAAAAACAGTTCAAAATAAAAGCTCTCAAAGCTTCAAATCAAAAGCTTTAAAACTTCAAATCTTCAAAACATGCAATCAAATCTGCAACTCTCCCCCTTTTTGTCCCATCAAAGAGGTAGAGTGAATATGAGAAAGTTTTGAAAAAGATTTAAGGGCCTGCAGGAAAACGAACAAGTTGAAACTTGCTGAGCTCCTGGACTGACTTCTCGAGATTGGCAAGTCTTTCCTTCACTAAAGCTAACTCTGCACTGGTCTGATTCGATTCCATTTGGACTCTCAGTGCATTGATTTGGTCCTGCATGTTCACTGAAGTACTCAGCAGCGCCTTTTTCAAATCTCTCAGCTCAAAGTCCATCTCAAAAACCTGCTTTTTCAAGTCCAGCATGATATCCAACTGCTGCATAAAGGCTATGGAATTTGCATTACTTCCACTTGGACCGGCAGAATGAGTTTGGAAACTAGGAGCTTCCCTCTCAGCCCTTTCCTTCTCGATAGGTGAGGATTCTTCATGCTCTGGGAAGTGGGATGCATAAACCTCCTTAGGGTCAGCACCAGACCTACTCACATCGCTAAAGTGTAATGGCGATATTGTCCCATGTTCTGCAGCAACTCCCCCTGTGTTGATGCCAGTGGGTGGAGTAGAAAATTCATCGCCAACATCCATTTCAGCACTTGGATGTTTCTCGATCTCTTCCCCAGCAAATGATGGCTCTAATCCTCCAGCCGTATCTTCCTGCAATTTGCTGTCTTCCTCATCCTTCCTTCTTCTTTCTTCTTCTTCAGCTTTCCTCTGTCTCTCTTCTTCTTCTCTCTCGTTCTCTCGCTCTTCTTTCTCCTCCTCTTCTTCTTCTTCTTCTTCTCTTCTTCTCTCCTCTTCTCTTCTCTTTTTTTTTCTTCCTCTTTTCTCTTCTTTTCCTCTTCTCTTTTTCTCTGCTTTTCTTCTTCTTTCCTCTGTTTCTCCTCTACTTCTTTTCTTGCTCTCTCCATAGCCTCTGTTCTCGAAATAACAGGACTCCTCAATCTAGAGAGAGTGGACAGAGTCATGGCATCTTCTTCATCATCCTCATCTTGCAGGATGATTTTTCGTCACTTCTTTTCAGCCATGGGCTCTTTGCCCTTTCTTTTCGAAGAAATAGTAGGGATCTCCTTTGAAGGTGTTTCCCTCCTCAACCTTTCCAGTGCTGCATTCAATTCTGGAAATTTCATCTTCATCACCATCTTTTGACCAACAAACATCGGATCCGACTTGGTCAGGCATAAAGATGCAGGAACTCGAATATCGAAATGCCTAAAGAGCTTGGTGATGATTGACGAATAAGGCAACTGACCCTTATCCTTTACCACAGTCCTATACATATGGAAAAGAATGACATGCAGGAGAGAGAAGGGTCTGCCCTGGTTGATGGCAAACATTAGCTTTGCCTCTGTTTTGGAAACATCGGTTTTCAAAGTCGTCTTTGGCCGGATGCAGTTGATGATTATTTTATGCAACAAAACATTCGTGGCATCCATCCTAGTGTAGGATATTTTGCCTTCAACTGTTGTGTCTCGTACTATCTCCAAAGTTGCATAGGCTGTTGAGACTTTAATTGGTTGGAAACTCCTTCTTTCCACACCAATAATGTCAGCCAGCAAGTCAACATCAACAATATAGTCCTTGTCCATGAAAGAAAAGGACAACCAATTTGCATCCAAAAAAGACAGGTTCAAGTAAAAGTAAGCAGTGAGTTCAGAGTGGACCTCAATCATATCCGTGCAGAAATTCTCCAATTGCAACCTAGCAAACTTTCCTCTTAAATTAATCTTTATCGAATCTAGGAAGTCAAAATCCACACTCCTCGGGTTGACCACACCCCTCTTTAACAGCTTCGCATAAATCGCTCATGCTCCCTCGACCTAAACAGACTTCCCGAAGGACAAACAGAATTTGCAGCCACACCAAATCTCGGTTCAAAGTGAGAGAAAAGTCTCTCATCATCATCTAGGGTCTCAGCAGGAGTATTCTCAACTGGATTACTCGAAATATTCTCCAGCGCCCTTTGTGCAGTACCTTTCTCAACAACTTTCAGCTTCTCCATTTCCATCAAAAACAAATACTCGCTCTTAAACCCTTTCTCCTTCAAATATTCCTCAATCATCTTAAGGTTAACCTTTCCATCCTTAAGCCTTTTGTAAAGATCGTAAGCAATATTCGGTTTGAGTGTTCTTACCGGTTCTGCTTCGGTAACCACTTCCTCAAAGTGTCGACTTTCCGCTTCTTGTTGAGGCGAATCTTCTTCGGTGAGGTCCACCCTTGTAGGACCCTCTGGTTGTCTCTGTGGTCCCCCGCTGGCAATTCTGGAAGACTTGCGAGACGACATTCTTGGAGGGTAAGCAAGGATTCAACTTGATCGTGAAGAAAAATGGAAACTTTGTGACGAGAAAGGGATGAAACAGGAACGGCAAGTGGGATCGATTTAGGGTTTTAAAAACGAAAGAGTATGAGGATGAATTGTAAAAGAGCAGTGAGTGAAAAGTGACGATTCGAAGTATAAATAGTGAGAGAGAAAATCACGGGAATACGAATCGTCGCCAAAAAAGTAAAGGTAAAAACTGCCAAAAATAAACCGTAATTCGAAAAAGAAAACTGCCTTTTCGAAAATGTAAACTGCCATAATTACGTGTCAGAAAATGGGTAAGAAGAGATTTTGAAATATCGAAAAGTAATTACCAAAAATAAAATATAGAGAGAAAATTAAAATATGTAAAAATACTAAAAGAATAGAGTCTGATAGATATTCAGACTTTACCTCTGAGTCTGAACCCTTTTCAGACTTTACCTTTGCGTCTGAGCACAATCAGACTTCACGTAGAGTCTGAACCTCTTTCAGACCTTGCGTTGAGTCTGAGCCGTCTTCAGACCTAGCGTTGAGTCTGAACCACCTTCAGACCTAGTGATGAGTCTGAGCCGCCTTCAAACTTTAATTTTGAGTCTGATCATCTTCAAATTTCACGATACTTAGTCTTGAGCGTATTGATTCAAAGTGAGCCTTTTCTAGGGGCTTTGTGAATATATCTGCTAGTTGATTCTTTGAATCTACATGTTGAATCACAACTTCACCATTTTGAACATGGTCTCGAATGAAATGGTGCTTGATTTCAATGTGCTTTGCTCTTGAATGAAGTATTGGATTCTTTGTGAGGTTGATTGCGCTTGTGTTGTCACACTTGATTTCTGTATTTGATTCATCAACTCCAAAGTCCCTCAATTGTTGTTGCATCCATAGGATTTGAGAGCAGCAACTTCCAAGAGCTATGTACTCTGCTTCAGTGGTTGAAAGAGCCACGGTACCCTGTTTTCTTGAGAACCAAGAAACCATCCTGTTTCCCAATAATTGACATGTACCTGTAGTGCTTTTTCTATCCACTCTACAACTAGCAAGGTCAGCATCAGAATATCCAAGGAGAGTAAAATCTCCTTGCTTGGAATACCATAGACCTAGCTTAGATGTAGTTGCAACATATTTAATAATACATTTAACAGCAGTCATATGAGATTCTTTAGGATTAGATTGAAATCTAGCACATATGCAAACACTAAAGAGAAGTTCAATTCTCTTTAGTTTTTAATCTACACTCTTTCCTTCTTCATCTTTATCCAGCTTTGATGAGCTTGACACAGGAGTTTCTGTTTTCTTGCAATTCTCCATTCCAAACTTCTTGATAAGGTCTTTTGCATACTTCTCTTGGTAAATAAAAGTTCCTTCACTTGAATGTTTGACTTGAAGTCCCAAAAAGAAGTTCAATTCTCCCATCATGCTCATCTCAAATTCATTTTGCATACACTTTGAAAAATTCTTGCAAAGCTTTTCATTAGAAGAACCAAATATAATGTCATCAACATAAATTTAAACAAGTATGAAATCCTTTCCTTCTCTTTTGATGAACAAAGTAGTATCTACTTTACCTTTAGAGAAATCATTTTGAAGTAAGAGATTACTTAGCCTTTCATACCATGCTCGGGGTGCTTGTTTTAAGCCATATAAGGCTTTCTTCAGCTTGAAAACAAGGTTTGGTCTTTTAGGATCTTCAAATCCTAGTGGTTGTTCCACATAGACTTCTTCTTGGATAATTCCATTTAGGAATGCACTTTTTACATCCATTTGGAATAACCTGAAATTTTTTAAGGAAGCAAAAGCAAGAAGTAATCTTATAGCCTCTAACCTTGCCACCGAAGCATAAGTTTCATCATAGTCGATACCTTCTTCTTGTGTATAGCCTTTTGCCACGAGTCTTACTTTGTTCCTTACCACTTTTCCTTGTTGATCAAGCTTGTTCCTGAAAACCCATTTGGTACCAATAATTGATTTACCTTTTGGTTTAGGAACTAGCTCCCAAACATTGTTGATTTTGAATTGATTCAATTCTTCTTGCATTGCTTCAATCCAGCTTTCATCTTTCAAAGCATCTTCAATGTTTTTCAGTTCGATTTCAGAAATTAGTGCAAGAGCACTAGAAGCTTCACGCCTTTTGGATCTCGTACGAACCCCTTCGTCAATATTACCAATGATGAGGTCTGTAGGATGACTTGATTTCTGCTTCCAATTTGTAGTTGGTTTGTCAGTTTGATGAGGCTCTTCTTCAGTTGGAACTACTGAATCGGTTTGTGGCTCAGCGTCTAAGGCTTGATTTTCTTCAAGAGAATTTGTAGACACTTGGCTAGATTCAAAATCTTTAGATTGAGTCTGATTTTGTTGTGAGTCTTCAAACTTCACATTCATGGATTCTTCCACAGTTTGAGTTCATTTGTTGAAGACTCTGAAAGCTTTGCTTGTCATAGAGTAGCCAAGGAAAATTCCTTCATCTGATTTTTCTTCAAACTTACCAATTTGATCACTGGAATTCTTAAGGATAAAACATTTGCAACCGAATATATGAAAATATGAAACAATTAGTTTCTTACCTTTGAGCAGTTCATAGGGTGTCTTTTCTAATATAGGTCTTAGAAAGATTCTATTTATGATATAGCAAGCAGTTGAGGTAGCTTCAGCCCAAAAATGAGGAGAAATATTGCTTTCTATCAAGAGAGTTCTTGCCATTTCTTGCAAAGAACGATTTTTCTTTTCTACAACTCCATTTTGTTGTGGAGTGTATGGGGATGAAAAATTATGTTGAATACCATTGTCATCGCAATGTTTAGCAAAATCATGATTATCAAATTCTCCACCATGGTCAGTTTTAATACTTGAAATTGCATAACCTTTCTCAATTTGGATTTTCTTTGCAAACTTAGTAAAATAAGATAAAGCATCAGATTTATTTGCAAGAAAGAATACCCAAGTAAAACGAGAATAATCATCTATTATAACCAAACAATATCTTTTACCTCAAATACTTTGAATTCTTGTTGGCCAGAACAAATCCATGTGTAATAGCTGCAAAACACGATTAGTGGATACCTTATTTATGGATTTATAGGAATTTCTAACCTGTTTTCCAAGTACACACGGAGTGCATAATTCATGCTTTTGATACTTGAGGTTAGGAAGTCCTCGAACAAGCTTTTTGGATGATACTTTTGCAATTTGCTTCAAGTTGACATGTCCAAGTTTCCTATGCCAGAGAATGATTTCATCTTGAATCGATGTCAAGTATTGTGGACTGTCAGACCTTACATCTAGCAAATAAATATTTCCATGTCTTCGTCCAATAAAGGATTGTGAGAGATCCTTGCTTATTCTAGAACATGTATCTTCTTGAAAGTTGATTTTGTATCCAGAATCGCGTAGTTGACTAATACTCAATAGATTGTAGTTTAGTCCTTCAACAAGAGAAACATTGTTGATTGTGAGATTTCCTATCTTCACGATTCCTTGACCAATAATTTTTCCTTTGTTGTTGCCACCGAAAGAAACATTTCCTCCTTTTACTTGAGAGAGATTTGTAAAGCAATTTGAGTCTCCCGTCATGTGTCTTGAACAGCCACTATCCAAATACCACTTGATTTTTTTCTTGATAGTGACCTGCATTTAAATGAAAGACTCAAGTCTTCTTTGGTACCCAAACCTTCTTGAGTCCATCATTGTTAGTAGCAAAAACAGTCTTTGCCCAGCTCTTCTTAATAGGTCTCCAAACTTTGGGACACTCCTTTTCAAAATGTTCTACACTTTTGCATTTTGAACAAGTAAGAGCATTTCTTCCAACAGGCTTTACAAAGATCTTTTGGTAATGATTCTTATAAAAAGTTTTTGTTGGACTATTCTTAATTCTTTCTTTTACCTTTGGAAAGTCAATCAAAGGAACAGTTTCATGTGACATCCCTAGACCAGATTTATTAAAATAAGGTCTTTGAATAGAAAGAATTTTATCCAACTTTTCCGAACCTATTGAAAATTTCTTTGTGACTTTCAAAAAATCTTCTTTCAAGCAAGCATTTTCTTTTGAAAGTTCATTCTCATTTTCTTTTGAAACATCAAGAGACTTGTCTAAACTTTCAACTTTTTCAATCAAAATCTTTTCTTGTTGTTTCAGTTTGGAATTTTTCCTTTTTAGTTTAGAAATCCTTTTAAGAGAGCCTTTAAGACTGAGACAAAGTTCATCAATGTATTTTGATACTTTGGTAGGAATTTTTAAATTTCTAACATTGACACCCTTTGTTTGAGTCTGAGTCTGAGTCTGAGTCTAAGTCTGAGTCTGAATTCGCCATAAGACAAATGTTTGCATACTCTTCGTCGCTCTCCTCACATTCAGTGTCACTCCAAGTTTCAGCTTTGAGTACTTTCTTGAACCTTTCAGGATTTCCTTTCTTTTTCTTCAATAAGGGACAATTGGGTCTAATATGTCCCTTCTTCTTGCATTCAAAGCAAACGACTTCTTTGCTGGTATCTTCTTCTTCATTTGATCTCTTTTGAAATCTTTGATTGTTTTGTCTCTTTCCATTGAACCTTCTGCCTTTTCTATCTAACCTTCTGAATTTTCTAATCAGAAGTGCCAACTCCTCATCATCCAAATCTTCTTCTGAATCTGTAGCATCAGAATCATCATTAGATTTTAAAGCAATTGACTTCTTACCTTTTGTGTCAATTTCCTCATTGAATTGTTCGACTTCATAAGATTGAAGTGTGCCGACCAATTCATCTACTGAAAGAGGCATGATCCTTTGTGTTTCTCTTATACATGTTTTGACGTGATTCCAATCTTTGGAGAGTCCTCTCAACAGTTTGTTGACCTTCATAGGTCCTGAGATTGGTTGTCCTTGGTATGCCAAGCCATTTACAATTTCTGTAAATCGACTGAACATATCCGAGATGGATTCTCCTGGCTTCATATTGTCCAAGAAGGATGTTGATCTTTGTTTCTTTGACTCGATCTGTTCCTTCATAGGTAACATGCAATCTATCCCAAACTTCTTTGGCTATTTCACAAGATGAAATTCTATTATACTCAGTAGGAGATAAAGCACAATAGAGAGGATAAATAGCCTTAGCATCAAGGGCTTATCTTTTTGGAATATCAGTTCGAGACATTCCCACTCCTTCAGGTAATTCTTTCCCTGTAATTGATGCAACTTTAGGAGCAATTCCATTCTCAACCACATCCCATTCCAAAGGATCTTTGGATCTTAGGAATGCCTTCATCTTGTTTTTTCATACGTTGTAATCCTTTCCATCGAAGTAGGGAGGTCTTGTATTGCTTTGCCCTTCAATTAAACCTGGAGCCAAAACACTAGCCATAGATCTTTTGCTTTAGAAATAATAACACTTCTAATAAATAAACAGCCATGCTTTGATACCAATTGAAATAGGCTAGTGAATCAACCTAGAGGGGGGTGAATAGGTTATTGCGGAATTCTTTTGGAATCTTTTGCGGTAGAATACGTTAATATCAAAGATATATCAATAACAAATAAAGCACGTATTCATAAAGTAAATAGAGTAAGGTAAAGGAGAATTGACACAAGGATTATAGTGGTTCGGCTTATTCCAAGCCTACGTCCACTCTCCATGCTGGCAGCCAACTGGCTGTAATCACTATGTAGCAATTGAGAGCTATTACAGTTCACGAACTAGACTTCTCAGTAGACAGTCTCTTCTACAGCTTGCTGCTGTTTTCGCACTATACAAAACTCTCTTTGATACACAATATAAACATGAAAGATTTTAGAGATCAAGTGATTTTGGAGATTCCAATATCGAGATTTTTCTACCAAGTCTCTCCTTGTTTCCAAGCAACACCGATCCACCTTAAATAGCCTATGTGCCTCCATACCCGTTGGCACTTATCAAAAATTCATCCAATCAACCCGTTGGACTGAATCAATTTAAGTGATCTCCTTGTCACCGAAAACGTAAGTAGACAGCAGCTCGTCAATCCTGTTCGCCCATACAATCAGGATCTTGAGTTCCCAAAATTATATTCTTCCAAAAATAAGTTTAATCTTCAACGGATAAAATCCGAAGAATAAATCTTCCAAGCTCACGATCACAGCCAGAGATATTCCACGGTTAAGTTTAGGAAATATAGAATCCAATATCTTACTTTCCTTAACCATAAAAATGACCTGTAACCAGCCTGTCAAAATCGCTAACTGTCTTCAGACTTAGATTTGGGTCTTGAAAGTCTTCAGACTAAAATTGAGTCTTGACTGACTTCAGACGGAGAAACTTCAGACCGAACTTTGGGTCTAACTGTCTTCAGACGGAAAACCTTTAGACTTTGAAATCTTCAGACTTAACTGAGTGAGTCTTGGAAGCTTCAGACCAAACTGTAGAGGATGTTTTGTCAACTTCAAAACTCAAAGGGAATTTTCTTCAACATACCAGCAGTGTAAGGCATCATGACCAGGTTTTTTACAAATTTGACATTCAAGTCGAGTATTTTCTGTAGCTTTTTCCCCTTGCATCTTTCTGTGAGAAGTTGAATTTGATGCAGGATAAGCCCTAGTATCTGTGTACCTTTGAACTGAAACATAATATGGCCTGAACCCTTGGACAAAACCCAAACCAGAAGATGTTGGCCTGAATCCAAAGTTTTTGTATCTTGCATTATACATTCTTCCTCTTCCATAATTTCTATTTCCACGAAAGTTTGATCTTGAACCTCTAAAAGCAGCATCTTGTTGTATATATTCTTTATCAGGTTCTTCTTTTCTTACAGCTTCAGTTTTCCTTTGGCCAAAGTAAGCCAGACTAGGACTAAACTGAGATGAAGAGTAAATTTGTAATCTGGCTTCGAATCTTTCCATGTGTGAAATTACATCATCATATTCAGGCTAGGGCTTTAAAAAATAGATTGTAGTCTTAAAGCTTTCATATTCTGCTCCCAGACCTTCTAAGACTCTGAAGAGTTTTGTTATTTCATCAACTGGTTTTCCTATGGCATTTAATTGATCACATATTGACTTGTGCTCCCTGAGGTATGCTGACAATGATTGTTCTCGTTTTTGACAGGCCTGCAATTTTCCTCTCAGCTCAAACTCCTTTGCTACTGATTTTTGAGTAAATCGATTCAGCAAGGTCTGCCAAACTTCATAGGCAGTATCTAAGCCAATTATAAAACTAAGTATGTTCTCTGATACAGCACCACTAATCCATGAAGATACAAGCTGATCTGTTTTTATCCAGTCATTATAGTAGAATTAGGAATTTCAACAGTTTGATCATCTTCTCCAATCTGTACTGTCTTTGCAAGTGATGAAATTTCCCCATTTACAAAGCCAAACAAATCTTGACTCCTTAAAAACCTATAGAACTAAGCTTGCCATAGGAGAAAGTTATCCCCAGCCAATTTGATGGTAACAAAGTTTGAGATATTGACATGAATAGGGAATGGATATTTCAAACTTCTTGCTGCCATTTCTATATTTCTTGATCTTCGAGTAACTCTTTCAACAGCTCAATGAAGTTATATCTGTGAATGCGAAGTATGACTTACCAATCTTTGTTGGAAGATACAGATCAGTAAAGATTCAAGTCTGACTTCAATCTGATATGGATTTAACCATCAAAGTGATATCTCTTATACGCACTTCTGCTATGATACCATGAAGAACTTCATATGCAAGAGGAAGAAGAAGATGAGAATGAAGAGAGGTATGAGAAGAATTCTTGTTCTGTTGTATATCTTCCACACTGATTCAAGTACAAGAGTTAGCCTTTTATAGTCGAAGGCAATTTGTTTACAGTTGTGGAGAAAGAAACTAACTGATTCGAAGAAGAAGGTAGCTAACTACTCAAGCTATAGAAAAACTAACTAACTGTTAACAAAAAACCAAGAAGGAAGGCTTGAAGTACAAAAACAGAGGAGTAGTAAAACAGAGTCTATTCTTTCAGCATTTCTTCTTTCTTCTTCTTCGCATGTTTCTTTTACTTTCCTTGTCCTGTTGTTATTTGATATCATCAATTGCCTCAGTATGAGCAGCATTCTCTTCTTGCTATACATCAGCAAGATCATCAGTCTTCTTCATTTCTTCTTGCTGTGCATCAGTAGGATCATCAGTCTTCTTCATAGTCTTAACAGCCCCAGCTTCGTCAACCGTTTCTCACTCAAGAACACATGTACATGGAGAACCAAGAATCAAGCCCTCTCACCCCTGATCCTGCAGGCCAGCTGTATGTCCTTGGGCATGATGGTGACCCGCTTCGCATGGATGGCGCACAGGTTGGTGTCCTCGAAGAGCCCCACTAGGTATGCCTCCGTCGCCTCCTGCAGCGCCGCAATGGCGCTGCTCTGGAACCAGAGGTTCATCTTGAAGTCCTACGCAATCTCGCGGACCAGCCGCTGGAAGGGCAACTTCCGGATCAATAGCTCCGTGCTCTTCTGGTACTTGCAGATCTCTCGGAGCACCACCGTGCCGGGGCGGAAGCGGTGGGGCTTCTTGACGCCGCCGGTCGCCGGGGCCGACTTGCGCGCTGCCTTGGTGGCCAGCTGCTTCCTCGGGGCCTTGTCGCCCGTGGACTTCCGGGCCGTCTGCTTCGTTCGCGCCATCAGAGATGAGGGGATGGAGGAAGAGCGATGTCGTTTAGGGTGTTTCTTCTGTCGCTTCGAAGGTTGAAGAAGATGGTGGGAAATGGGGAGAGGGTGGGGTCGTATTTAAATTGGGGGAAAAGTGCAGTTTCTTGCGGTAAAGGAGGGAGGATATCGACCGTTGGAATCTGTTTCACTTGGACGGCGAGGATTGTTCTCGGCGAGGATCGATGATGTGGCTCGGACTGGGCCTCATGGGAATCGATCGCGAGCGTCGGTGAGGGAGAGAGAGGGGACAGATCGACGGACGTCGTTCGGAGAAACAATGGTATTATTGATGGTACCAGGGAGCTCTGTTGGAGGATCAAAAGTAGCTAAAGCATTATCTACAAGAGTGTTCTTCAAAGGGATAAAGATTGTCGGAGTACCAATTGCTAAAGATATTTTTAAGGAAAAGAAAGCAGTTGAAATAAAGACATCAAGAAAAGCTTTGAGTTGCTTCGTGGGAAAAACAAAAGTTCTTTTTCTTTTCCTCAATAGTTGTGCCAGTGGTTTTCTATTAGAGTATGAAGTACATAGCCTCGTGTAAGCAAAGGATATATGCAAAAGAAGGAACATGAAGAACTTATAGACAGAGATAACATACCTTGATCCGAATCATTAGGAAGGTCAATGGTGTTATGGTTGGGTCTTTCAAGTTCACAAGGGCTGGATAGAAACTCAAAAAGGAGGTTACTTGATTCAGGTAAAGGATTACAAGGCAAAGTATTGTCATCAAGTGCAGCTAGAGAAGAAGAGGAGTCAGGATGGTTGTATAGCCTTGTTTTGATTTTCCCTTGCGTTGAGTCCAATTGACTGCTGTCACAACACTCTCCTCGTAAGGACCCTCACGAGTAAAGCTAACCCACACATCACTTTGGTTTAAAATTAGCATCACATAGTCTCTAAAACATTACAAAAAGTCACATCGATTTTTTCTGTC
This sequence comes from Eucalyptus erythrocorys, assembly GCA_014182555.1. Lineage (NCBI taxonomy): Eukaryota > Viridiplantae > Streptophyta > Magnoliopsida > Myrtales > Myrtaceae > Eucalyptus > Eucalyptus erythrocorys. The sequence goes on along the minus strand of CM024599.1, from coordinate 52,345,785 downwards.
TAAAATTGAATGGAGCTAACAAAAGTACTTGATCACTGCAAATTGGATAAGTATTCGAACTTGATATGCTTTGTATTTTTCTTGGGTCTGTTCGAATTTAATTTTACAAATTGAAAACTTTTTAGAATATGATTATATTTTCGTAACGAGTTTTAGGACTGTAATTGCAATTATTCAGATAACCAGCGCTCTAGTTATATAATACTAACTAGGAACAAAGTGAATATCCAAAGGCAAAAAACATAGGCATGGATGACAAAGAAAGAGTAACCACAGATGAATCAACTTGGGTGAATTTAACACAAATATTAATGCACCAATAAGAAGTATAATCTATTTAAAATTACGAAAATCAAAGTGACCTTACAACTTGATAATTAAATTATTATCCATTAATAATATCAAATAATTAATAACATATTTTAGAAGGAAACGAGATAATAGCACGATAATACATAGCATTTCTCTTAATTTGTATAATCATATTTTTAAATTAAATTATAGTGGACATTCGCACGTCAAGCATATAATTTCATGTATGTGCTCTAGTTATGGTATGTTGTCACCATACTTCTTATTTTAATTGTTTGTTATCAAGGACTCTTTTTTTGAGCTTCCTGCATGTGATTGGGATGACAAGTGGATTGATGTATACCTTGACATCTTTCCCCCACTTTCTATTCCTAATAATTTAAGACTTGTACAGTACACTGAGTAGCCTAGAACATGTTCCTCTGCAACTAACCTCCTTCCAACGTTCTCTGTCATTTCGTTTCCTTATTTCTGACGTCTATAATGTCAAAAAGTACGTGGAATGGTCCAATAGAGAGAGGGAGAGAGAGAGAGAGAGAGAGAGAGAGAGAGAGAGAGAGGAGGGAGGGAGGAAGGGTGAGGGATTATTAGGAAAGCCTCCCTGCTACGAATAATGAGAGTCCATTATTTCTCCAATAAGTAACCCGGATATCTTGACACAAGAAATCACAAGGAATAGCTACTAAAATCAACATGATAAAAAGCACTTACATATTTCTTGAAGGAGACTGTTGCTTATCCTGCTTTAGATGAGCTCACCTCAAAAGGAAGTAGATTCTCTTTCTTATCTCACTAGGAAATAAATAAACTAAAAATAAAAATGCTCTGTTAAGGTTCTTTAATTGTTTTTGTCGCTTCTCCTTCTAAGGGAGTGATATGCAGCGAACTCGAGTAGCTCTGAAGTGGCTAGCTTGACTCGCTTATTGTAGCACCCTAAAAACCCCCTTTAAGGTCGCTACAGTCATCCTTAAACTCTTAGTATTCAACTTTGAGCTGTAAATCCATAGGCTCTTTTTTTTTTTTTTTTTTTTTTTTTTTTTTATAAACGGTCCCAGCGCATTCAACTTGCGGAAGCGAAATCATCTCCCTTCAATTTTCCCTTCCAACAAATATAGAAGGGCAATGCACACACTAAAAATCAAAGGATAGTAAAACCGGATCTCTTTTATTTATATAACTATGAGATGGATCCCTTCGGGATAGGTACATGCTAACAGAAAGCCCACTCATACTGACGTGGCTTAAACTCAAAAGAAAGAGTAAACTCATCTACCCCTCAAAAGAAAACCCTCAAAAACTGGCTCAGTCCATCTCTTGGTCCCGGTATGTCAAAAATGTCAGTCCTCCGCACCTAGCTCCTCTCTCGGGCCCTACCTCCTCCTCCCTGGTCCGCCAGACGGTGGTGGCGGCAGCATACCCCTCATAACTCCGTCTCGCTGCACAAAGACAGAGATAAACTCCTGAAATACAGGGCGGTCCTCAAGCCCCACCTCAAATCGTACCAGCACTCGGACTCGGAAAAAGATCAACCCAGCGACAATCGGGCTGTCTATCTGAGTAATCCCCACCTCTACATCGGAAGGAATACCGTAGAAGGCGCCCGGAGAAACTGGAGCAAGCGGCATAACTAGTCTGAAAATATTTCCCCAAAAAGGGGTGAGTATATCAACTTAGCAAAGACATAATCTCTATGACTACTCATACAACACACAAAACAGTCAAACAATGTCACATCATATAACAACAACAGACATCATCGTGGCATTTCATAGCATTAATAGGTATAGTCATACATATGCCGACCATTCAGCCATAGACACTCAAACATCCATGCACTCTTTATCCAGTGCTCGTGCTCATACCACATATATACATCATCAGCACTCAGGCATACATCTCATCATATGCACATATATATATCATTCAATGTCCATGCATACCAGATTATCACCAGATGCACATCACATTTTCCATTTTCACAATATTAGTGAGCTTTTAATGCATTCCCGGCACACACCATCCGGGCTTCGGGCTCCCCCACTTTCCGGGCATCTCGCACCCCAACTGGCGTCACGAGGAATCCACGGCACACGCCATCCGGGCTTCCGGCATTTACACTCCCTGGCCGGGCATCTCGCACCCCAACTGGCATCACGAGGATTTCACGGCACACACCATCTGTGCTTCCGGCATCCCCTACGCTCCGGGCATCTCAACTCCGAGGCCATCCAGATTTACGAACACAGGGCTACTGGGCATCCGGCATTTTCACTCCTTGGCCGGGCATCCCGATAACTCCCGGGGCATCATCGGCTCACACCATCCGATGGCCTTCTCAGATGCATGGTTCATGGCATACAACATAATACTCATCACTCATAACAACATGCAATGCCAACATTCTCATTCACATGGTGTGGAATTCACATGAAACACTTCATTCAACCAATTTTCATCCCTTCCTCATAAGTGCATAGAATTCAGCACACACAATTTCAAGAAAACGTTTCAATTAAATTCCAAATGATTTCCAAAAATTATAAAACTCATACACATAACAACCAAGACAAAATGACACATGTTTCATGAAGAAAGTATGTTTTGGATGTCATCATACAAAAAGATATTGTTCAGCCATTACAACACAGCAAATTCCAAGCAACACAGCTTGCGCAATCACAGAAGAAATATAAATTGACCATCCAATTGGCCACTAAAAATCCTGAAATTTCACCACATCACCATTGAGACGTTAAAGCACAACTTTCATTAAGAAACTATGTTCAAACAGTCCTCACATAAAAAGATATAAGCTTGGCAAAACAGACTAGAGTTTAGGGCTTCTCAGTTTGCACAGTTTTCGAATTTCATTAAATTAAATACTCAAACGTCACTCAAAAATTATGAAATTTAATTATGTCATATACAAGAGTCTAAATAACATTTCTCATGAAGACATAATCATCAAATTCGTCCTACATAATTTATTATAAAAATCACAAGCTTCTGTTTCAATTACCGAACAGTACAGGATCAACCAGTAACGAAATCTCATCAATTGAGCAACCAAATCTCCTTCTTTTCCCCTAATTTTTGGATATGTTCTATTTTAGCATGTTTTCTTTAACTTTCCTTTAGAGGTCGAAGCAAGATTCTCAAAAAAAAGTCACCTCATGACTCATACAATCTACTGACATCCCACAGAAACAATCCAGAGTTCATGTATGTAAGAAATCAAGCATTTCCCTAGTTTATACCGATTATATTTACCTCAAATTTTAGTATGTTCTTCATTAGGATATCCTCAACATTTCATATGAAGAAGTCGAAGACAAATATCCAACAGAAGATCAAGTTCAGCAACCATCAAGCAACAAAGGTCGACATGCAAGCCAATTTTCACCCGACTCCTTAGAAAATTGATTTTACCCCTCAAATATTGTTCAATTTGCTTCAAATTTGAGTATGTTTTAATTCAAGACCTTCTCTACAACTTTCATTTAGAAACCAAAGTCAAATTCTAACCCTAAGCTCATCTACAAACTCAAACAAGATTCGGGTACATGCAAGTTCATTCGGCCAGAATCACATCCACAGCAAGAACGGCCTCAAAACTTCAATTTTCATCCATCAAACCCAAAATTTGGACCAGAAATCAACACCACAGCAAGACCACAACATGCATGAGCAATCAAGAGATCAATCTTGCCTTAGAATTGAGCTAAAAGCGTGAAGAAAACAGCAGCAATCCCTTGGCCAGCTCACGGACGGCGCTGCTCTTCCTTCCTCTTGCGGTTTTCTTCTTGTTTTCTCTCTCTCTCTCTCTCTCTCACTCTCAGTCCGTCGAACCCCTCACAAAACCGGCCATCTCCCTTTTATATGTCTCTCTAATTATAATTAGAAGAAATGATTAAGGGACATGCAATTGACACTTGGCATAAACCGGAGAACACTTGGCAAGACTCCTTGGACAGCTTGGCTCCCCTTGGCGTGTGTGGGAAGCCTTGGCCGGCTCTCCTTGGGCTTGGCCAGTCCAATTCATTCCCTAAGGCCCACACTCGGCCCAAGTCTTCAAGCCCAAAATTCCTAAGTTTAATCCTCTAATTAATTAAATCTTAGTTAAGTAAGTCATAAGCTTAAATAACCTATAGGCTTAAGTCTAGCTTGAGCTTTAAGTTTCAACTTTGTACCTCACATAAACATAGTCTTTTCCTTCAAATAAATGCCTCACAACCTTCGGCCATATCACATGACTACAAGGTCAAATCAAGGGTAGTTCAATTGTAGCTCATTAGTCCTCATGGTCTCAAGATTCATCAGTTTATTCTCTAATACACATCATGGTCATAAGTGAACATACCAAACTATCACTCATCAAATGTCCAGCCCTTGGCTCAATTATAACTTATGAAATCACTGACTAAAATCCATCAGCGTCTCTATCGATCGGCCAGAGTCATCATCTCCTTGAGAACTGTCAAAATTCTCGGATGCCACACTTATGCCATTGTCTACACAATAATTTCTCCCGTCTGTGACTCGTATTCATTATTCACCGCGTGTCTCGTTTGCTCAAGCTAAAGAGACAGCCAACTGTTACTTATCGCCGAATCCGTTATGTCATTAAGCGTAAAAACTTGCACTCTACGGGGGATACATAGTATCTGCATTTCAACTGGGGACATCTGATAGGAACCTGAGAAGTTTGTACTTTTCCATCCACATAAGTTCTCATACATTGGGAACAGAACTTGTGTGAACATTTCATGGTGATCATCATGGGTACCCATAGCAAACTGTAAACGAAAATAGCAAGGAAAAGAATGAGAAAATCAACTAAAAATTATGTAGAATGAGGCACGCTAAAGGGCAATTTTGGGAGCTGCTGATGGTACTTCTAGCTAGAACTAGATGCATTGCTTTCAGTACGAAAGTTGTGGCATCCTCAATTTTATAGCTTATCAAGGTTATGTTCAATTAGATTTACAATGAATTGTCGAGGTGTAGAAGTTGTGACTAAAATGGATTTTGAGACTTTGAGCATTAATATATAAGTCATGATTTAATTAAACTAGTGGAATGACGGCTATGTGGTGCAATCTTATTTGGATGATGGGATAAATACTATTGTGATTATATTGTATATTCAATTTATGGCCAAGTGTTACTTTGATAGATTAACATTTAATTTAATTAGATTAGATGGGCTAATTAAACCATGTAGAGAAGACTTAGGCCAAGGAGAGTGCCGAGTGAGGTGTGTGCGTGTAAGTGAGTGTGTGTGTTGTGTGATGGTGATGTGGCGCCATGTGTCTTCAAGGGGGGAGGCCTATGCGTTTAGTCTTGATGACTAAGAAGAGAGGTGTAAGAGAGTGAAGGAACCGGTCTTTTAGTGGAGTAGGTCGGTTAAGAGAGAAGGAGAGAGAGAGAAGAAATCGTGCGTGCAAGGAGGAGAAGGAACGGAGTTGCTGCCGAGAGGAAATTTAGCTCACCAGGGGGGAAATCTTTGCCATTTCTTCACCGATTTCTGCAAAATCAAAGGCAAGATAATTTTTCTAGTCTTCTCATGCTCTTGTGTTGTGATTTAGAGGTAGAAATCGTGAGTTTACCGGTTGGATTGATGAAATTCTGAGGGAGAGCAAAACCGGGTACATTCGGATCTTCAAGAACCAGGTTGCACGGTTTATTTGCATGCATCGGAAAAGGGTTTTAGAGGGAGAATTGAGTCTCGAGTTCTTCATGGAAGTTGTTGTTCACTTCCTGAGCTGCAACATAGTCGAAAATGGGAATTTTTGAAGGTGATATGAGGGGTGAAAATCGAGTCCTTCGGAGACGGAGCGTTCTCGGGTGTGCCAGTAGACCTGTTTGAATTGCTGTTAGTTGTTCGTATAGTTACAGGGAGAATTTCAGGTCGACCTCTTCTGATGAAATGTTGGAGACATTCTGGGTAATCACAGACTAAAATTTGAGTTTATTTCGTCAAGGGTAGCTAGGTGAAATTCCTAAATCTTTCTGTCGTTACAATCTGGAAGTTGCTGGATAGAGTGCCAGTGAACCCTGTTGACTTGATGCTAGTTGTTCGTGTGGTTCTGTGGGGTATTTCAATTCGATTTCTTCTAATGAATTGTTAGGGACTTCATGATGAATCTTTTGGTAAAATTTGAGCTTATTCCAGTATGTGTAGCTTATGATTTCGAATTTCCTTTATTTGCTTGTATGCTGGAATTTTATCCGAGAAAGAGTCAGTAGCTTGTGGGTAGTTAAACCATGTTTTCTCTGATGAATTTGATGTCGACCTTCAAAGAGAAGTTGTAGGAAATGAACCTTTCTACAACATATCCAAAAATGAGATAAAAAGAGTGAATTTAAGTGGGTGATTTCGAATTATCTTGTTAGCCGTGTAAACTATGGGTGTCTGAACGTGCGTTGAAGATTGTCGATTTTTAAACCATGTCTTGTGGACCGAATTTGAAGATGATATCTTCTGATGAAATGTTTGTTTATCTTTTGGCTATGACATATGAATTTCTGAGAAATTTTCAGGGCAATTTAGTGCCTCAATTTCGTGATATCTTAAAGTGGGGAAATCTGGAATTTCCTGGACATGTGCTGAGTATGGCCGAAACTGAATGTAGCATCATTATATACTCAAATAATATTTTCCTAAGTATAAATGACCACTTCATTTGCTGTTTTATGTATGGACTTAGGCTATTATGTCTAATAGTGATTTACATGAGGTATTAAGAGTTTCTTAATTGGATTATATGCTGGAATTATGGGAATTTCTCATAAATATCCTATGCTGATTGTAATATGGGCTGTGTTGGATGAGTATGCATACAAATTCACCATGAGCATGCTGGAATTTAAGAAATAATTTCTTGAGGCGCATGGATACTTGTCATGTGCAATTGATGAATGGATATCTATTGTTAAATTCACTTGATTCATATGCTGTACATGCTGTGTTTGTGATTGAACAATGAGCTGAGCATGTAGACCTTTGGCATGTGAATGTGATAAATGTATGCATTGCTGTCATGCTTGAGTTCCATGGACATGTTTGTGAATCATGCATGGAAAAAGAGACTGTTGCATGACATGCATTGTTTTACCTCGGGAGTGTCGGGATGCCCGGCCAGGGAGTGAAAATGCCGGATGCCCAGTGGCCTAATGGCATAATTCTGGATGCCCTCGGGAGTTTCGAGATGCCCGGTGGTATACGGTACGTAATTCTAGGGGGGAGATGCCTGGTGGTATGTCGGTACATAATTCCGGAAGCCCGGATGGTGTGTGCCGGGGGGTTCCTCGTGATGCTAGTTGGGATGCGAGATGCCCGGCCAGGGAGTGTAAATGCCGGAAGCACGGAGTGTGTGTGCCGTGATGCCTCACGATGCCAGTGTTGGGTGTGAGATGCCCGGAATGTGGGGGGCCGGAAGCCGGTTGGTTCTTACCGGGATTTGCATGTGAATTTTACATGAGCTTGGTATAAATGTGCATGAGCATGGTGACATGGAGATATGGTGGAAACCTGTACACGACATTACTGATATGCATGCTTGAGCATAAGCCGAATTGGTCATGTGAGTTTTGCATATGGCTTGAGACGTTGATATGTGCATATCTACCCATTAGGTTACTTTGTCATGTGCGTGGGTGCTGTATTGAATAAGCATCATGAATGAATTGCATTCGATTACCAAGTTGAATATGTATATGCTACACTTGAGTGCGGGACTTTTGAGCATGAGGATTTCATGACTTGGTGATTTAGTGCATGTCTATATTGTTCGTGTGATGTTGTGGTTTAATTGCAGTGCAAGGTATGGGTAGTCTAGAAATTTTATCTCTGCTGAGTGGTTGTACTCACCCCTTTGGGGACTAACATTTCAGATTAGTAGATGGTTTGTGTGGTTGGATATGACCACAAGGAGGAGGATAGCAAAGAAGGGAACCTTTGGACGCTGGCATTGGTCGATGGACTTTAAGTATACAACTGCTGGAAGAGATGTCGGTTATCTTTTGAAGTATAGCCAAGTATAAAAGACTACGGCATTTTGATGTACTGACTAATGATGTCCATCTTCTATGTAAAGTGTTCAGGTCTTGACTTTCTACTCTGATAAAATAGTTGGTGTGCATTGTACTGTGATTGTCGGGGAAAGGAATGAAGATGTCAAATTTTACTTCCGTTGTAAGATTTTGCGCTGGGACCGATGAATGTTATGAAAAAAAAAAAGTGAAAATGAAATGAGAGCCCAAGAATTTCCAGCTCAATATGTAAAGCGAAGTTAGATAGATAACTGTGGCAGCCTCGGTGGGTTCAAGGGTGCTACAAAAGTCTTTTGTTTAGATCTGTTGATGAAGGGGACTAAAGTTGTTGCTCATTTTGGCAGAGATTATCCGGAGCATCCTTACTTATATTTGCAAATAAGCAGGATATCAAAGGCGCTCCTACACCAGCAGAAATTGCCAAGGTGATGTTAGATTATGTAAAGGATACCATTGTAGAAACATCGTAGAAATATGATTCAGATTAATTGGAGAAAGCTCTACCAGATACAGGCCTGAGTTAAAAAAAAAAAAATTGCTGGGAGCAGGTAGGAAGTTTTCAACGCAACAGAGCAATGTTCACTTCACAATCGATTGAGTTGGCTAAGCGAAGTAAAAATTGTTCAACTTTATTTGCAGGAGTACCCGATACATTTTCTTAAGAGCAAATATCTAGGGTTATTTTGGGAGAGCTTATGATAAGTATATATTTTTCTTTCCCTCTAAATTTTTGCCTTCCTGCTAAAAGAAAATTATTATTGTGAACTTAGAATTATAAGAATAGGAGCAGATTAGTTCTGACGTCATAGCAACAGTATGATTTCCACTTTTTTGCTTCATCTCTTTGTGTGCATTGTAATTTAAATTTCAGCAGGTAGCTTAAAGGAAACTGAGGTGGTTGGCGCTTGACCAAATTTTGTTCATGCATACCTAGTTTGGTCCAACAAGCATCCTCTGGTGCCTCTGTTCTCTAGCAAATCATCACTCTTGTTGTGCGTTGTTAATGGCGGCTTTGGGGAAGAAAAGAAATGCAGGACAGCACATCCATCCAAGAAGTACATGGATATTCCAAGTAATCCTGCGCCAAAGATGTAGTTGAGCATGGAGCTACATTTTCAACATCTGCTTTTCTTCAAAAGAAAAACAAGCAACAAGCCCATGCAAAACTATTGTATCCAAAGAGAACATCAAAGACTCTTTACGAACCACTTCCAGGCTTTCACTAATTATTGGAAAGTGATCAAGAACAATGACAAAAGTTGAGGGTAATAAGAAGTGTCTTTAGTTAGGTCTATTTGCTAGTGGGCATCCCAACAACTACACCACCTCAAATATTAAGTCAGTGATTACACCTGAAGCACAACCAAACTGTCCAGAACCTAAAATCTCCCTCTTTCTCTCTCAAATGACAGTAACTCGACCCAATTCGTAATCTAATTATTCGAAGCGATCGTCGAATCCGAGCCTTATCTCCGCCGATCCAAACCCCAAATTCCTGCAGGTTGCTTCCTCGCGCTTCGTGGAATCGCCGGCGTTTCCGTGATGCAAAATCGCGGTTCTTCCTGACGAATGATGGACCCCGGAGGAAGAGCTCAAGCTGGGGAATCGAGCCCACAACTGTTCGTGAGTGTAACCGTTTTCGGACTCGCTCGTTGCGCGAACTTTTCTTTGCTTTCTTTTGCGGTTTTGTTCTAGCGTTTTGTGCTTTGTTTTCTTCTTTCCCCGTTCTTCAATCTCTCGGAAGGATGAGGTTTTGAAGGTTTCGTCTTCTCGCGGGGGCTTCTTGAGCAACGTTATATCCGCAAGAGTGGGATTCCTTTAGCAAAATGCCGCACGCACAGTAAAGGGACTCAAGAGCGGCCGTGAGTTGAGTTCCTTTTGTTTGGTCGAGGGCGGATTTAAGTACCCAGTAATTTACGCTGAGTTTTTTCTCTTCGTCCAATTAAGTTATATATTTATAAATACTTCGAATTTGGATATAATTTAAGTATGAAAAATACTCGAGCATGTGAACTGGTATAACTCTTATTAGATTATCACCCTAAATAGAGTATCATCCGCAGCTGATGGATTGTTTGTTTTCTCAAATTTCCTCAAAAGCACACCAAATTACATGGATTCCAATAGAAGCACATATCTTCAAAGGCACACCAAATTTCTTGACTTGCTTTAAACTGTAGACCGTAGAGTATAGCCTTAAGATTGCAAAATGGGCAAGCGTCTCCCCAATTTTTTTACTGAACTCTGGAAAATACCATCAAATGCATCAACGTGATACCAAAAACTCAACGAATCATTCCTCTAATTAGCCATTGCAGAAACTTGCCAATCTTATCTTAACATAAATCTCTGCCCTCTCATTCTGCAAATCACTTGAAGGTAAGCGATAAAGTATGGGTCAGCCTAAAAGCAAACGTTTCACCATCAAGCAGTACTTTACTTGGGAGAATTCAGTTTGTATCATTAAGATTTGTATCAAGCATGGCCTCCTTGTCATCGGCCTTAGTAGCATTTGATGTATCAAAAAAAGGTTTATGGATTTCATTTGCCTCACCTTCTGTTCCTGGAACATGTGGCCCAGTTGAACCTTCTAAGCATACTTTGCCACGAGAATATGTGGTTTCCCCCACCATTTCTTCCCAGTTACTCTGCTCTTCACCCAAAGTGGAATCCAGACTTTTGACAATAGACAAATCTTTTCTTGGAAGTTCTGGAATGGTACTCAAAATTTGTATCAACCGTGGGCTGCACATGCACTTCTCTTGATACAGTTTAATATGATGAAAAACCTCATGGACCTGATTCTTAAGTACACAAGCTGTTTAACCTTTCCAAAGAAGATCATTCCTGGATTGGATTTCTAGAGGCCGCAGACTTTGGCACCAATCATCCATTCCTGGGTTTGGCAAAGAATTTGAAGTTACATAAATTTCTACCTGAATCCCAGGTGTACCAACACTGTGTTTAGATTGAACATTATCAATGATAGAATTATCATCACGGTCAGGAATTGCCTCAGGAAGGTGAGTTTTTGAGCCCTGGTGCTCATTCATCTCTGAAAATCTCCCTTTGCTTCCTACAACCTTCTTCCCACCTTTTTCTTCCCCACTCATGGTTGAATCAACATTAAAGCCATCAAACCCAGATAGCACAAGTGACTGCTAAGATCCTAAATTGCAATCACAGCTCATGACATTTGTTTTGATTGAAAATATAATATCATGAATTAAAGAATGATCCCAGATGGATACGTTGTGAAGCTGTTTTAGTCATTAAAGTCAAAGGAGAAAGAAAAGCTTTTCTTGGAATTTCCTTCACCAGGTGGTTCTGCTTCATTTCTGCCCTTGTTGTTTGAAGATTTCTTGGATGAGCAGGAGAAATCAAGATCTGGCATGTCCACTTTGAGTGATGATAACTAGTCAAAATCTTCCAGGTTAAAATCAACATCCCTGATTAAGGTTTTTTAACTTTTAATCCACAGAAAGAAGAGAAACAATTAAGCTTATAAACAAGGATTCATGCATCTTCACTGTCATCCCCCATTTGATGATATTTGATTTTCAGGAGCGAAGCAAATGTCATTATAATTATGGTTATAATTATGGTTAATGGATCAACGAAAGCCAATAAATTAAGATACGTCTTTTCTATTCACGTATCTCTTTTGGATTAATGAATTTCCTAAATTTTTCTGTTTACGTATCTATTGATTTTATGAATTTCCTATATTCATGTATCTTTTAGTTCATGTATTTATTGAGTTTACGAATCTCTTGAATTCACGTGTTTCTGGGAGCAATGCAGAGGAAGCTGGATAAGAGGATCAAGAACAATCACATTACCTAACCAGCCCATCCACATTCCACTCTGAAACACCTCCACATTGTTGAAGAAAAATCCCTTATAAGTTTTGAAGTTAACAAAATAACATCGTTAGTTAAGTCTGAAGAATCCAAGACTCAGTCGCTTAAGTCTGAAGAATTCAAGACCCAAGCATTTCCGTCTAAAGGTTACCAGACCCAGAAGTTACGGTCTAATAATCTCCAGACCCAATCAAAGTCTGAAGATAGTCAGACCCAGTTTTGCGATTTTGCCAGGCTGTCAGCAAGTTACTTTTATGGTTAAGGAAATCAAGATTTGGATATTATCTTCCCTAACTTATCCATGAAATATCTCTGGCTGTGATTGTGAGCTCGAAAGATTTTTTCTTTGGATTTTATCCGTTGAAGATCAAGCGAGTTTTGGAAGGATCCAATTTTGGAAACTCAAGATCTTAATTGTATGGGCGAGCAGGATTGACAAGCTATTTTCTACTTATATATTCGACAACTTGAAGATCACCTAAATTGATTCATTCCAACGGGTAGATTGGATGAATTCTTGGAAAGTGCTAACGGCTATGGAGGCACGAAGGGATATTTAAGGTGTGTCGAAGTTGTTCGAAAATATGAGAGAACTAATAGAAAAATTTCGAAGTTAGAACCTCTGAAATCTCTTGTTTTTCAAAATCTCTTATGCTCAAAATTGTGTACTAAGGAGAGACATTTACAGTGTGAAATTGCGAGAAGCTGTAGAAGAGACTTTCTACTAAAGAAGTCTAGATCGTAGACTGTAAAGCTCTCATTTGCTACATAGTGATTACAGCCAGTTGGCTGCTAGCGTGGAGAGTGGACATAGGCTTACAATAAGCCGAACCACTATAATCTTTGTATCAAATTTCTCTTACCCTACTCTACTTATTTTTATAGCTGCGTGATTCACTTATCTTTGATGTAATTTTCATGACAAAGGATATTTTGGTTAAAGATTATAAAAGAATTGCATAAACACCTATTCACCCCCTCTAGGTGTATTTACTAGCCTTTATCACACATTGCGAACTTCCGCCGAAAAATTGTCACATCGGCGTTTTGATCAGATTTTCTCGCCGGCAATTTTTACTACATTGGATAATCATAATTATTATTTATTTAAACGATTAATGGATTCAATTAACTTGATAATCATAAGTTGTTCTTGAATTTCGCTATATGTTTTAGTATGTAAGGTGTTTAATAATTTTATTATTCCTTGTCTGTTTCTTTTTTTTTGGTATGTGCTAATTATCCCTGAGCTTTGGTGGGAGAGGTCGATTTCCTCTGCTCCTTCTGCTTCCTTGGAGCTTTCATGGAGGAAGAGAGGTTCCAGTTCTTCTCCTTGGCCTTGTCCATCTCTATTTGCTCTTGCCTGCGGTCTAACAAAGAGACTTGCAAGATCCATGATATGATGCATGGTCTAGGTTGCTTGGTTGCAGGGATTGAGTGTTGGTGGCATGGGATGACACAAAACCCATAGTTGAAAGAACTAGTCATATATCCCGTGGCTTAACTTTCAATTTGGTGGGTAAACTTCCAATCTCACACTTGAAAACGAGTGCACCGTGAACATTTCGTTCTATTGTGCTAGAACCTACATATCAAGAAATGAAACAAAGTCAACCAACAAGTGAAGCAAGCCACCTCAACTCATTCAAAGTTCAAGAGGTCGCGCATCTTGGACTTGGATGCCACAAATGTCAAGAAGGTGCCAAGGTCCATTAGTAAGTTGAAGCTCTCACATATATCGACCTCTCTTACAATAATGCACTCATAAGGCTCCCTAACTCCATTACGAGATTGCAGAATTTACAAACACTTAATCTCTACTATTGTTCTGCCCTTGGACCACATCCGCTAGCACAAAAACAACACCAAGCCAGTCAGCAAAAGGAGGAGCCACCAAGGAGACTCCACAGTGGCCCTACGAAGGCCAAAAGCAGCATCAAAAGACAAGTTGATTAGCTTATCTTAAATTTAAGGACTCTACTTCATTTTCAATAAATAATTTACTCAAACATAGCTAAGAACAATTTAGTATAAATTGGAATGATATAACTCATAATTTTACAGTGAAAGAATGTTAGTGGATGTCAAAAGTAGGCGTATATCACTTCCTCATATTCTAATGAGTCCATAGATTATATTTTATTGAATATTTGGAAGATTCTACAATAGAGCTTTTCAGTTGCGTCACTCCTTTTCGTAGTGGAAGGATGAGATTGAAAAGACCCTCCTTAAACGAATGTGTGACAGTCTGATTTTTCCACTTCTGTTTTCAATGAAATGAATCGGGCTTTTCATCGATGTGCCTATAGCGTTATTCTCTGAGCTGATCACTCATGAGATAATTAGACTAATCAGGAAAGTTATTAAAGAATTTTGATGCAACCGACTTGAGATTTCGACCACAGGTTAGTGCACCAAAAATTCCCAAAAAAACTAACGATAGTTTAAGTTACGCTAAAATCACATTTGACTGAAATTAACCGAGGAAATGATGTCGATTACAGAAATTAAGAATTTTCACGTGTCACAATTAATCCCGGGAATGTTGTTGCATCTTTCCAAATTTTATGGACGACAGGAATTATTAACGGAAAAGAGGCAAGAATAACAAATTAAAAGAATAAAAAGGAAATGCCACTTTTTAAATAGGTTTTGGGCATTTAATATGAGACAATTGGAAAAAGAGTTATAGAAGTGTAAAAGAGGTATTATAAGTTGTTACTAAGGGACTTGACCCTATTGATTTAGATGTTAGATTGGTAATTAAAGAAAAAAAAAAAAAAAGAAGTCTCCTCAAAATGAAATTCGTAGGAATCCCTCTCTCCTACAATTTCACCTCAATTTCCTTGTTATTTAATGGAGATAGACTTGGAAAAGATAGGGGGACCTAAGATAGTAATGGAGAGCCATTTTTCCATGGAAAATTAGGCCAAATGCTGAGCAAATGGCTGAGTAAAGGCTGAATAACTTCTCTGTAATTACTTCTCCTTTTCCCTCACCTCTTCTTGCCGTAGGAAACCGAAATGCAGCAGCAAATGGCTGAGTGAATGCTAAGTAATGTATCTGCAATTACTTCTCCTTTTCCCTCTCCTCTTCTTGCCGTAGGAAACCGAATGCAGCAGCAAATGGTTGAGTGAATGCTAAGTAATGTATCTGCAATTACTTCTCCTTTTCCCTCTCCTCTTCTTGCCGTAGGAAACCGAAATGCAGCAGCAAATGGCTGAGTGAATGCTAAGTAATGTATCTGCAATTACTTCTCCTTTTCCTCTCCTCTTCTTGCCGTAGGAAACCGAAATGCAGCAGCAAATGGCTGAGTGAATGCTGAGTAATTTATTTGTAATTACTTCTGCTTTACCCTCTTTTCTTCTGCACTCATTTCTTCTCCCCTGCTGCCGTGCACTTGTCTCTCTCTTTCCCTTATCTAGCCTTACAACAATTTCCTTTCCCTTTCACAGCCATAAAAAGCCTTGTCTTCTTCTCCTTTAAGTTAGTTTATTCAGCCATTCTTGCTCCCTCTTTGGACGACAAAACAGCAACTGAACAGCAAGGTCTCGAGCATTCCTCCCTCCTCAAGAAAATCCAGGACTTTGTGTGCTGCTGTAGTGGTCGCTCAACGACACCTCCAGCCGTTGTGCCGGGTCCAAATCATCGTCAAAACACCTCCAGGGCTGTCCTTGTGTTGCCGTCCGGCCACAAGTGAGGATCGCCATTAGATTTATCGGTAAGTCGTCTCCTAAACGTAGATTAGGGGCTGAGTACATTCTTTAGGGATTTTTATGTGGAGGAACTATGTAGATGAAGTTATATGTGGATGAATATTACTGAGGGATGTTATAATGGCCATAGAAAAGTTTATATAGGATTTATGGAGCAAAAAAAAAGTCGTGGAGAGAGATTCGGAATAGAACAGAGGCTGTTTTCTGAAACAGTTTCCAGGACATATATGTTTTGCTAATTTCGTGGACAACTTTGTGATGTGATTTTGAAGAAATTTCCTTCTGAATAAATGTTTTGGACATCCTAGATAATAACATATATTTTTCTCAGAATTTTTAGAAATTAAATAGGTGACGATTTTAATGACGTCATCCTCGGAACAGTATTTCGGACAGTCCAGTAACCCGTGACCTGCCATGATTCCAAGGGTTGTTACCTACCTTTAGAGGTCGAATTTCCAATCGGTTCCTTCATGAAAGTTGTTCCTTACAACTTCTAATATAACATACTCGAATTTAAAATTAAATGAACAAGATTTCGACCCAAAACCGAACTGATTTTGATGAGTTAGACTCTCTGGAACTGGACCCGATTTTTGTGCTGGATGGAAGAAATTTCTGGGCCGAATCCAGAGGGATCTGGATCTTGGTGTCTCCATGAAAAATGTTTGTTTATATGTTTTCTAGCACGTGTCTGAATTTGAGAATTTTTGAGATCATTTGAGTGAATTTCTGACTGTGACACTGGAAGAACGTTATTGGACAGCTTTCTGTAAATTTGGGTGAATAAGAGTATATGCTTGTTTTGAAGAATTCTTACTATGAAATTGCTCAATTGATGCTGTGGATGCTGTGTATAATTGATTATTGAAATGTGGCATCTATCATATGCATTCACGACATGATTCCGTCACGTGCCTTTGGGGCCGGACGATGCTCCTTCGGGAATGCCCCACGTCAACGGATGCCGGTCGCAAAGTGGATCTTTGGGCCGATGCTCCTTAATTGGAATGCCGTCTAGATGTAGACGTTGCCACGCTCAATGGTGTGAGGCGAAGCCCGGTTATACCGGATGACTGTTATCTGTTAAAAATTGGCCACGGTCAATGATCTGACATCTGCATCCCTATCTGTATGTGCATTGAATTATTCAACTGCTATAAATGTCAATGTGATATTGTATGATTGAATGCCACTAACGTGCAGGAAAGTGCAAGTGACGAGAAAGGGTAAGAAGGGTGACTAGATTGCATGTTATATGTACCCTTCTCCTAAGCTGGGTTTAGTAGATTGACTTGCTGAGATGTGATCTCACCCCTTAGTGGAATAACATTTTCAGGTCCCTAGACAAAGGAAGGCCAGGTCGTGTACAGTGGTTTGCAGGGAAGGAAAAATAGAAGTCTTTCTACCTTCACCCAGGTGATGACGGGTCTTCCGTCGAGGCTGGGAATGGGTGACAGTTCACCCTAGAAGGGTTGAGGAGTATGATAATATATTAACGAACCTCGGTTTTGTAAATAGAAGCTTAACTTATAAGAAATCAAACAGCTTCACTTTTTGTATTAGACCTTGGAGTGTTAAACTGGTTTGTATTTAAGTACTACTTTATTGTAGGTGTGGTTGTGAAAATACTATCCTACGTTTCTATCCCACTGTTATGTTGTATGGAGATTGTTTTACGTTTCTGCATGTGCATAATAATCAATGGGTCGGCGACACTCCCTGGGACGTCGCAAAATTATATCGACCACGGAGGGATGTGTATGTACTCGGAGTTCGGGTCGTGACAGAATGGGCAGTTGATCAGATAGGCTTAACTTTTCGACTAACATAAAATTTAAAGGGAAAAATGACATTAATAATTATCAAAAATTTCTTAAACCCAATCATTATAATCTTACAACTTTTTAATTGATCACATAAATATAATTACTTTAAAAAAATATTTACTCGAGTTACTTCATTAATCCAGAAAGTGATTTCAACTTAATTTCCTTCATTTCCCCCTCCCCTCAAATTTCACTAGAACCCACCTAGCCAAAAGAGGTTCCTTTTTCCAGGGCGAACTCCAAACAGATTGAGCAGGACTCAAAGCTCCTTGCTTTCGTGCTACGCAGCGCACATCAGGCCGAGAAAACGAAAACCCAACTGCCCAATTTTCGATTACGAGCAAGAAACTCGTGGGAGGAAACGCGAGAGACCGACCAGGTGGTGGGCACGCCGTTGCAGAGCTCCTTGCTGCAGGAGAGGGCGCCTCTGTGGAGCCAGGAGTAGGTGTCGACGGCGACGGCGCAGCCCTCCAGCTCCTTCGCGTGGATCGGCGTCATGATCGACTTCAGCAGTGGCAAAAGACCCTGTATCCCCATCTCTCTGTTTCTTTGCTCAGCTTCTCCCTCTTCTTGAGAGAGAGAGAGAGAGAGAGAGAGAGAGAGAATGCTCTATTCCATGCCCAGTTCAGGGCTGTGCAACAGGGAAGAAGAAAGGAAGGCGGGAAAATTCCTGAGCTTTTGGCGGGCGGATGGTAAAATGGGGATTTTTCCAAAATTATATGGTAATCCTTTCTTTTTCCCCCTTCGTGATATGTTTTTTTTTTTTGGCTTGATTTTTTATTTTAATATTCTTTTGCAAATGATTACACGAAACGGAGTATATTAATATCGTGAAGTTTGATTAAAAAAAAAAACCTATTTTGTTGCATCTATTATTAACTCGTTGATCATCGTGTAACATTTTAAAATTCAAAAAGGAAAAAAATTAGAATAAGTAGCGTTTTCGATTGATTACAAATAAATATCAAGTTTTGCGACATTTTGAAAAACTCAAGCTTTTTCATGAAATTCAAGGGGTAAAATGTTGTAAAACATATTTTTGTTTATTTTCAGATATCATAGAAGCCTTAAGTGATTTCATGGCGACCAAATGTGAAATGTCTTTGGCTGTGAATATTCTACAATGGATTCCGACATTTTGACGTAAATAAATACAAAATATGTCCTGAACTTTGTTAAGGACTAATTCGTCTGCAAGCAGTTGTTGTTAAATCGTTGACATGAAAAGCACAATTTTTGTGAATATTAAACCAAAAAAATTGAAGTCTCAATACCTTTTAAATACATAATCCGTAACAAATAAAGAAATAGTTCAGCTCAGTAATCCATTAGCCGGAAGAGATTGAAACTTTATATGTTAGAACATCCGGGATACTCTTCTCCTTTACGAGAAAGTCATCCATGGATCCAGTAGAAGAATATGGGGAGAATTACCAAAAAAGTCCTAAACTTATTGCAATTGTGCCAATTCAGTCCTAAACCTTTTTTTTTTTTGGCCAATTCAGTCCTAAACCTTTTATATTTTTGCCAGTTCCATCCTTCAAACAATCTTCAATCGGAATAATCTGATGTGGAATCCCAATCAGCGCCGGCCGGCGTTGCCGGCGCTGACATGGACGCCGGAGATGCAAAACAGCGACGTTTTGCTTATAAAAAAAAAATCAAAAAAGCCACAAACAGCATCGTCCTTCTTCTTCTGCGTTTCTTTCCCAAAATCGGCGTGAGGAACCCTAGTACGAGATCTTCCCCAGATTGAGCATTGCTTTCTCCTTTAGATATCAAAATTTTTGCCCCAAATCAGAGTTGAGGCTCAACCGACGCTTTATCCGACACTCACTCACCTTGCCCAACGCCTTCACCCAGATTTGCCTGACAGTGTTGCTGGCGCCATGCTCGAGCTTGACGCTCACCTAGATTCGCCCAACGCCATTGCTTGCCTTGCGCTCGCACTCAACGCTCACCCAGATTCACTTGACAGTGTTGCTGGCCCTGCACTCGGGCTTGACGCTTGCCCAGATTTGCCCAACGCTATTGCTTGCCCTGCGCTCGCACTCAACGCTCACCCAGATTCGCCTGACGGTGTTGCTGGCCTCGCGCTCAGGCTTGACGCTCACCCAGATTTGCCCAACGCTGTTGCTTGCCCTACGCCCGCGCTCAACGCTCACCCAGATTTGCCTGATACTTGCTCCCCCCGTGCTCTTGCTCAACACTTACCCAACGCCTTCACCCAAATTCACTAACGCCCTCGCTCACGCTTGGTCGATGCTCACCGAGATTCACAAGAAAGATGTTGGAGATAATGTGTGAAGATAAAATGTAAGATTGCCCAAGGCCCTGTTCCAAATTGCTTCAACCAAGGCTTGCGCAGGTTTAACTCTATTACAAATGGTCTTGGCTATGGTTGCTGTCTTATGCAATTTATGGTTTGCTTTGGACTCTTTTTTATTCTCCATGAGAACTAGATGATCTGGCAATGTAAATGTGTTGATGTAGAAATTGTATAGTGTATTAGGGAATTATAGGTTAGGCAATGTAGATACTGCTCTGTTGTCGAAGTTCTATTGTAGAATCTTAGATTCGCAAGAAAGATGTTGAAAATAATGTGAGAAGATAAAATGTAAGATTGCCCAAGGCCTTGTTCCAAATTGCTTCAACCAAGGCTTGCGCATGTTTAACTTTATTACAGATGATCTTGGCTATGGTTGCTGTCTTATGCAATTTGTGGTTTGCTTTGGAGTCTTTTTTATTCTCAATGAGAACTGGATGATCTGGCAATGTAAATGTGTTGATGTAGAAATTGTAGAGTACATTAGGGAATTATAGGTTAGGCAATGTAGATAATGCTGCTGTTATCGAAGTTCTGTTGTAGAATCTTAATGTAGAGATATAGCAATGTAGATGTAGTATGAGACTTACATGATTGTAAAGAGAATACAATTAGATAATATTATATAATCTTAATGCATATTTAGGTGACTACATTGTTGTTGCAGAATCTTAATGCGAAGACATAACAATGTAGATATTGCTGCTGTAGTGTGAGATTTCAGTGATTTTATAGCTACCATTGAACTTTACTGTTAAGCTTGAACTATACTACACGTTTACAAGTTAGGTATGTTCAGACTAGTGTTGACCCTGACAGCATAAATACAGTTCCGTTGCAATTGTCACAACCAATGAAGACATCAATGAATTCATCACAATCGATGGCATCGAATTTGAAGAACAACAATACATATGTGTTTTGTTATTGTGGCCTGAAATGTCCTCTACAAATAGTAAGGACGAAAGAGAATTGAGGAAGAAGATATCATGGTTGCCCGAAATATAGAATTGGAGAAAGTTGTGGTTTTTTTATGTGGGTTGATGCAGAAATTAGTCAATCGGCAGGAAGCGTGTCACAAAATTTTCACTGGAGCAATTTCGAAAGAAAACCAGTGCTGACACATAATGAAGATGAGGGTAGTTCAATGGACAGTGAAGTTAGAGCTCTTAAGGCACAATTAAAATGTGTCAACCAAGATGTGACAAAGCTAAAGAAACAAAATTCGACATTGAAGACAATGTTAGTTGTGTCGTGGGTGTTTTTTGTAATTATAGGAGGTATGTTATTTGGAAATTTGAAGACGAATGATGTCGAGCTTGCCGTAGGTAGTGTCAATATTGAATGTATTATCTACGCTATTTTAGTACTCGTTTTTAGTATGGTTTGTATTTGTAAACATGAAGTATGAACATGAATGAAGTGCAAGTTATTTGCAATCTCCTTTATTTTATATGCAATTTGTTTCTCAACCTCAACATCAAAGATATGTCATTTTTTTATTTTTATGATCCATTGGGATGATATTATGTGTCCAAATATGACGGGAAAAAAAAAAAGCAATATAATTTGACTACTTCATAACAAATGGTCACAATGTAATAAACAAACAAATAATAGATCCATAAACCCCATTGTATTGCATAAGAGATGGTTCATAAGCATAGTTCATCACTGATCCCAACTCTATACAAACCGCCATCTAAGATAGACCCAAAAAATACAGCCACAAATACTACTTCACGGATCTCATCATTGATTAAAAAACAAAATGGATCACCACTTCATCGAACCTATCTCCACCAAAAAAAAAAAAAAAAAAAATGGACAAAGAAAGATAAACAGCAACACTATATCAGCACTAAACCCACATCTTGTTACTTTGGCTTTTCGTGTAACTTTTGGTACTTTTGCATATTGTCCCATGAATAAGAGGATTCACACTGGTAAGACCACCACCACTTGCACTTGCACATTTGCTTGTACATCTCTAAACTTGAGAAATATATATTCATTTTATATTTATGAAACTTTGCTAGTATAAACTAAGTTTCTAAGGAAACACTACTTACCGTTTCATGAACAGAAGGATTCACATCAGTAGAACCACCACTACTACTTGCACCTTTGCGGGTACGTCTCTGAAATTGCAAAGTGTATATTTGTTTTATGTATATGAAAACTTCACTAGTATAGATTAAATTTCTAATAAAATACTACCTACCGTCCCGTGAACATAAGCATTCACCTCGATAGAGCCACCACTACCACTAGCACCTTTGTGGGTACGTTTCTGAACCTGCACAACACTTAAAAATTAGGAATGTTAAGTTGTCATATAATTATAGTACTCATGATTCAGCTTATGCCCGCAAGAGACCAAAACATAATGAAAATGGAAGAACTAACCAAAATTTTTCGCCTTGAAAATTGTTTTTGTGATGATGTAGACCTAATCTTCTTAATTGGACATGTCGAACTATTGTATCCTGGCCTCAAGCAAGTTCGACATGTCATCTTCATTCCTATCCTGGACATTTTAGTTCCACTTGCCACCTCACCTTCCTCTCTTAACCTTTTTTGTTTACGTCTACCGAGCTTCACCCTAGCTGGCAATGGTTCTAGTGGCTCCCTATTAGTCTTTTTCCAAAATTTCTCTCCTTAAATTGGCATCATCATGTTTTCATATGCAGCTAAAAACTTGGCCTTCTTATAACACTCATCAATATACTCATACCTCTTGCCTATGATTTATAGCAGAAATAGCATGTGGACAAGGGATGCCAGTGAGCTGCCATTTTCTACAAGAGCACTCTCTCTTCAACACATCTACCACGTACTTGTTACCCTTATCCATCACCTAATATCCCATATCACCATTCCATATCACTTGGCAGTATATCGCAAAAACTCTATTTTCTTCTAACTTTCTTGATATTCTTGGACTACAGTTCCTTTTCCACCTAACACATGCATCCCTCTGTGTATGCATTCTTGTCATTATCATTATCCGTATTTCTTCTAACATACTATAAATGGACTTACATCTTGCATGTAGAATTCTTCCATTAAATGCCTCACATAATGTTGAAGAAAAATCCCTTGGAGTTTTGAAGTTGACAAAACAGCCTTTTCAGTACGGTCTGAAGCTTCCAAGACTCAGTCAGTTAAGTCTGAAGATTTCAAAGTCTAAAGGTTTTCCGTCTGAAGACAGTCAAACCCAAAAGTTCGGTCTGAAGTTTTTCCGTCTGAAGACGATCAAGACTCAGTTTCAGTCTGAAGACCTTCAAGACCCAAATCTAAGTCTGAAGATAGTTCGCGATTTTTACAGGCTGGTCACAGGTTATTTTTATGGTTAAGGAAAGTAAGATATTAGATTCTATATTTCCTAATCTTAACCATGGAATATCTTTGGCTGTGATCGTGAGCTTGGAAGATTTATTCTTCGGATTTTATCCGTTGAAGATCAAGCTTATTTTTGGAAGAATCTATTTTTGGGAACTCAAGATCCTAATTGTATGGGCGAACAGGATTGAGGAACTGCTATCTGCTTACGTTTTCGGTGACAAGGAGATCACTTAAATTGATTCAGTCCAACGGGTTGATTGGATGAATTTTTGGTAAGTGCCAACGGGTATGGAGGCACGGAGGCTATTTAAGGTGGATCGGTGTTGCTTGGAAACAAGGAGAGACTTGGTAGAAAAATCTCGATGTTAGAATCTCTAAAATCTCTTGATCTCTGAAATCTTTCATGTTCATATTGCCTATCAAAGAGAGTTTCGTATAGTGCGAAAACAGCAGCAAGCTGTAGGAGAGACTGTCTATTGAAGAAATCTAGTTCGTGAACTGTGAAAACTCTCAATTGCTACATAATGATTACAGCCAGTTGGCTACCAGCATGGAGAGTTGACGTAGGCTTGAAATAAGCCGAACCACTATAATTCTTGTGTCAATTCTCTTTTACCCTACTCTATTTACTTTATGAATACGTGCTTTATTTGTTATTAATATATCTTTGATATTAACGTATTCTACCACAAAAGATTCCAAAAGAATTCCGCAATAACCTATTCACCCCGTCTAGGTTGATTCACTAGCCTATTTCAATTGGTATCAGAGCAAGGCTGCTTATTTATTAGAAGTGTTATTATTTCTAAAGCAAAAAATCTATGGCTAGTGTTTTGGCTCCAGGTTTAATTGAAGGGCAAAGCAATACAAGACCTCCCTACTTCGATGGAAAGGAGTACAACGTATGGAAAAACAAGATGAAGGCATTCCTAAGATCCAAAGATCCTCTAGAATGGGATGTAGTCGAAAATGGAATTGCTCCTAATGTTGCATCAATTACAGGGAAAGGATTACCTGAAGGAGTGGGAATGTCTCGAACTGATATTCCAAAAAGACAAGCCCTTGATGCTAAGGCTATTTATTCTCTCTATTGTGCTTTATCTCCTACTAAGTATAATAGAATTTCATCTTGTGAAACAGCCAAAGAAGTTTGGGATAGATTGCATGTTACCTATGAAGGAACAAATCGAGTCAAAGAAACCAAGATCAACATCCTTCTTGGACAATATGAAACCTTCAAAATGAAGCCAGGAGAATCCATCTCGGATATGTTCAGCCGATTTACAGAAATTGTAAATGGCTTGGCATACTAAGGACAGCCAATCACAGGACCTATGAAGGTCAACAAACTGTTGAGAGGACTCTCCAAAGATTG
Organism: Eucalyptus erythrocorys; assembly: GCA_014182555.1. Classification (NCBI taxonomy): domain Eukaryota; kingdom Viridiplantae; phylum Streptophyta; class Magnoliopsida; order Myrtales; family Myrtaceae; genus Eucalyptus; species Eucalyptus erythrocorys. The sequence continues at coordinate 52,320,961 of CM024599.1, read as the reverse complement.
GAATCACGTCAAGACATCTATTAGAGAAACACAAAGAATCATGCCTCTTTCAGTAGATGAATTGGTCGGCACACTTCAATCTTATGAAGTCGAGCAATTTAATGAGGAATTTGACACAAAAGGTAAGAAGTCAATTGCTTTAAAATCTAATGATGATTCTGATGCTACAGATTCAGAAGAAGATTTGGATGATGAGGAGTTGGCACTTCTGGTTAGAAAATTCAGAAGGTTAAATAGAAAAGACAGAAGGTTCAATGGAAAGAGACAAAACAATCAAAGATTTCAAAAGAGATCAAATGAAGAAGAAGATACTAGCAAAGAAGTCGTTTGCTTTGAATGCAAGAAGAATGGACACATTAGACCCAATTATCCCTTATTGAAGAAAAAGAAAGGAAATCCTAAAAGGTTCAAGAAAGCACTCAAAGGTGAAACTTGGAGTGACACCGAATGTGAGGAGAGTGACGAAGAGTATGCAAACATTTGTCTTATGGCGGGTCGGACTCGGACTCGAGACTCGGACTCGAGACTCGAGACTCAAACAAAGAAAGTATCAAGGTTAGAAATTTAAAAATTCCTACCAAAGTATCAAAATACATTGATGAACTTTGTCTTAGTCTTAAAGGCTCTCTTAAGAGGATTTCTGAACTGAAAAGGGAGAATTCCAAACTGAAACAACAAGAAAAGATTATAATTGAAAAAGTTGAAAGTCTAGACAAATCTCTTGCTGTTTCAAAATAAAATGAGAATGAACTCTCAAAAGAAAGTGCTTGCTTGAAAGAAGATTTATTGAAAGTCACAAAGAAATTTTCAATGGGTTCTGTAATGTTGGATAAAATTCTTTCTATTCAAAGACCTTATTTTAATAAATCTGGTCTAGGGATGACTCATGAAACTGTTCCTTTGATTGATTTCCCAAAGGTAAAAGAAAATCAAGAATAGGCCAACAAAGATTTTTTATAAGAATCATTACCAAAAGGTTTTTGTAAAGCCTGTTGGTAGACATGCTCTTACTTGTTCAAAATGTAAAAGTGTAGAACATTTAGAAAAGGAATGTCCCAAAGTTTGGAGACCTATTAAGAAGAGCTGGGCAAAGACTGTTTTTGCTACTAACAATGATGGACCCAAGAAGGTTTGGGTACCAAAGAAGACTTGAGTCTTTCATTTAAATGCAGGTCACTATCAAGAAGAAAATCAAGTGGTATTTGGATAGTGGCTGTTCAAGACACATGACGGGAGACTCAAATTGCTTTACAAATCTCTCTCAAGTAAAAGGAGGAAATGTTTCTTTCGGTGGCAACAAAGAAAAAATTGTTGGTCAAGGAACCGTGAAGATAGGAAACCTCACAATCAATAATGTTTCTCTTGTTGAAGGACTAAACTACAATCTATTGAGTATTAGTCAACTATGCGATTCTGAATACAAAATCAACTTTCAAGAAGATACATGTTTTGGAATAAGCAAGGATCTCTCACAATCCTTTATTGGACGAAGACATGGAAATATTTATTTGCTAGATGTAAGGTCTGACAGTCCACAATGCTTGATATCGATTCAAGATTAAGTCATTCTCGGCATAGGAAACTTGGACATGTCAACTTGAAGCAAATTGCAAAAGTATCATCCAAAAGCTTGTTCGAGGACTTCCTAATCTCAAGTATCAAAAGCATGAATTATGCACTCCGTGTGTACTTGGAAAACAGTTGCAAATGTTTTATCCTAAAGAATTCCAATGATCAAATTGGTAAGTTTGAAGAAAAATCAGATGAAGGAATCTTCCTTGGCTACTCTATGAGAAGCAAAGCTTTCAGAGTCTTCAACAAACGAACTCAAACTGTGGAAGAATCCATGAATGTGAAGTTTGAACACTCAGTACAAAATCAGACTCAACCTGAAGATTTTGAGTCTGGCCAGGTGTCTACAAATTCTCTTGAAGAAAATCAAGCCTCATACGCTGAGCCACAAACCAATTCAGTAGTTCCAACTGAAAAAGAGCTTCATCAAACTGACAAACCAACTACAAATTGGAAGCAGAAATCAAGTCATCCTGCATACCTCATCATTGGTAATATTGATGAAGGGGTTCGTACGAGATCTAAAAGGCGTGAAGCTTCTAGTGCTCTTGCACTCATTTCTGAAATAGAATCGAAAAACATAGAAGATGCATTGAAAGATGAAAGCTGGATTGAAGCAATGCAAGAAGAATTGAATCAATTTAAAATCAACAATGTTTGGGAGCTAGTTCCTAAACCAAAAGGTAAATCAATTATTGGTACCAAATGGGTTTTCAAGAACAAGCTTGATCAACAAGGAAAAGTGTTAAGGAACAAAGCAAGACTTGTGGCAAGGTTAGAAGCTATAAGATTACTTCTTGCTTTTGCTTGCTTTAAAAATTTCAGGTTATTCCAAATGGACGTGAAAGGTGCATTCCTAAATTGAATTATCCAAGAAGAAGTCTATGTGGAACAACCACCAGGATTTGAAGATCCTAAAAGACCAAACCTTGTTTTCAAGCTGAAGAAAGCCTTATATGGCTTAAAACAAGCACCCGAGCATGGAATGAAAGGCTAAGTAATTTCTTACTTCAAAATGATTTCTCTAAAGGTAAAGTAGATACTACTTTGTTTATCAAAAGAGAAGGAAAGGATTTCATACTTGTTCAAATTTATGTTGATGATATTATATTTGGTTCTTCTAATGAAAAGCTTTGCAAGAATTTTTCAAAGTGTATGCAGAATGAATTTGAGATGAGCATGATGGGAGAATTGAACTTCTTTTTGGGACTTCAAGTCAAACAATCAAGTGAAGGAACTTTTATTTACCAAGAGAAGTATGCAAAAGACCTTATCAAGATGTTCGAAATGGAGAATTGCAAGAGAACAGAAACTCCTATGTCAAGCTCATCAAAGCTGGATAAAGATAAAGAAAGAAAGAGTGTAGACCAAAAACTATACAGAAGTATAATTGGGTCACTTCTTTACCTTACAGCATCTAGACCTGACATTCTATTTAGTGTTTGCATATGTGCTAGATTTCAATCTAATCCTAAAGAATCTCATATGACTGATGTTAAGCGTATTATTAAATATGTTGCAACTACATCTAAACTAGGTCTATGGTATTCCAAACAAGGAGATTTTACTCTCCTTGGATATTCTGATGTTGACCTTGCTGGTTGTAGAGTGGATAGAAACAGCACTACAGGTACATGTCAACTATTGGGAAACAGGATGGTCTCTTGGTTCTCAAGAAAACGGTACCGTGGCTCTTTCAACCGTGAGGCGAGTACATAGCTCTTGGAAGTTACTGCTCTCAAATTTTATGGATGCAACAGCAATTGAGAGACTTTGGAGTTGATGAATCAAATACGAAAATCAAATGTGATAACACAAGCGCAATCAACCTCACAAAGAATCCAATACTTCATTCAAGAGCAAAGCACATTGAAATCAAGCACCATTTCATTCGAGACCATGTTCAAAATGGTGAAGTTGTGATTCAGCATGTAGATTCAAAGAATCAATTAGCAGATATATTCACAAAGCCCCTAGAAAAGGCTCATTTTGAATCATTACGCTCAAGATTGGGTATCGTGAAATTTGAAGATGATCAGACTCAAAATTAACGTCTGAAGGTGGTTCAGACTCAACGCTAGGTCTAAAGGCGGCTCAGACTCAACGCTAGGTCTGAAAGTGTTTCAGACTCTACGTAAAGTCTGATGGCGCTCAGACGCAAAGGTAAAGTCTGAAAAGAGTTCAGACTCAGAGGTAAAGTCTGAACATCTATCAGACTCTGCATTTTTAGTCTTTTTACGTATTTTAATTTTCTCATATTCTCTCTCTACTTTATTTTTAGTAATTACTTTTCGATATTTCAAAATCTCTTCTTACTCATTTTCTGACACGTAATCATGGCAGTTTATATTTTCAAAAAGGCCATTTTCTTTTTCGAATTACGGTTTATTTTTGGCAGTTTTTACCTTTACTTTTTGGCGAAGATTCGTATTCCCATGTTATTCTCTCTCACTATTTATACTCTCGAATCGTCACTTTTCACTCACAACTACTCTTTTACGATTCATCCTCATACTCTTTCACTTTCAAAACCCTAAAAAGGTTCCATTTGCCGTTCCTGTTTCATCCCTTTCTTGTCACAAAGTTTCCATTTTTCTTCACGATCAAGTTGAATCCTTGCTTGCTCTCCAAGAATGTCGTCTCGCAAGTCTTCTAGAATCGCCAGCAGGAGACCACAGAGACAACCAGAGGGTCCTACAAGGGTGGACCTCACGGAAGAAGATTCTCCTCAACGAGAAGCAGAAAGTCGACACTTTGAGGAAGTGGTTACGAAGCAGAACCAATAAGAACACTCAAACCGAATGTTGCTTACGATCTTTATAAAAGGCTTAAGGATGGAAAGGTTAGCCTTAAGACGATTGAGGAATATTTGATGGAGTGAGGGTTTAAGAGCGAGTATTTGTTTTTGATGGAGATGGAAAAGCTGAATATTGTTGGGAAAGGAACTGTACAAAGGGCGCTGGAGAATATTTCGAGTAATCCAGTTGAGAATACTCCTGCTGAGACCCTAGATGATGATGAGAGACTTTTCTCTCACTTTGAGCCGAGGTTTGGTGTGGCTACAAATTCTGTTTGTCCTTCAGGAAGTCTGTTTCAGTCGAAGGAGCATGAGCGAGTGTATGTGAAGCTGTTAAAGAGGGGAGTGATCAATCCGAGGAGTGTGGATTTTGACTTCCTAGATTCGTTGAAGATTAATTTAAGAGGGAAGTTTGCTAGGTTGTAGCTTGAGAAATTTTGCACGGATATGACTGAGGCCCACTCTGAACTTACGGCTTACTTTTACTCGAACCTGTCTTTTTTGGATGCAAATCGGTTGTCCTTTTCTTTCATGGACAAGGACTATATTGTTGATGTTGACTTGCTGGCTGACATCATTGGTGTGGAAAAGAGGAGTTTCCAACCAATCAAAGTCTCAACAGCCTATGCAACTTTGGAGATCGTGCGATTTAACGGTTGAAGGCAAGATATCCTACACTGGGATGAATGCCACGAATGTATTGTTGCATAAAATAGTCATCAACTGCATCCGGCCAAAGACGACTTCGAAAACCGATGTTTCCAAAACAGAGGCAAAGCTGATGTTTGCCATCAACCAGGGCAGACCCTTCTCTATCTCGCATGTCATTCTTTTCCATATGTATAGAATTGTGGTAAAGCATAAGGGTCAGTTGCCTTATTCGTCAATCATCACCAAGCTCTTTAGGCATTTCGATATTCAAGTCCCTGCATCTTTATGCCTGACCAAGTTGAATCCGATGCTTGTTGGTCAAAAGATGGTGATGAAGATGAAATTTCCAAAACTGAATGCAGCACTGGAAAGGTTGAGGAGGGAAACACCTTCAAAGGAGATCCCCACTGTTTCTTCAAAAAGAAAGGGTAAAGAGCCCATGGCTGAAAAGAAGCGACGGAAAATCATCCTGCAAGATGAGGATGATGAAGAAGATGCCATGACTCTGTCCACTCTCTCTAGGTTGAGGAGCCCTGCTATTTCGAGAACAGAGGCTGAAGAGAGAGCGAGAAAAGAAGCAGAGGAGAAGGAAGCCGAGAAACAGAGGAAAGAAGAAGAAAAACAGAGGAAAAGAGAAGAGGACAGGAAGAGAAGAGAGGAAGAAAGAAGGAGAAGAGGAGAGAAGAAGAGCAAAGGAACAGAGAGAAGAAGAAGAGAGACAAAGGAAAGCTGAAGAAGAAGAAAGAAGAAGGAATGATGAGGAAGAAAGCAGATTGCAGGAGGAAATGGCTGGAGGATTAGAGCCATCATTTGCTGGGGAAGAGACTGAGAAACATCCAAGTGCTGAAATGGATGTTGGCGATGAATTTTCTACTCCACCCACTGGCATCAACATAGGGGGAGTTGCTGTAGAACAGGGGACAATATTGCCACTACACTTTAGTGATGTGAGTAGGTCTAGTGCTGACCCTGAGGAGGTTTATGCATCCCACTTCCCAGAACATGAAGAATCCTCACCTATTGAGAAGGAAAGGGCTGAGAGGGAAGCTCCTAGTTTCTAAACTCATTATGCTGGTCCAAGTGGAAGTAATGCAAATTCCACAGCCTTTACACAGCTGTTGGATATCATGTTGGACCTGAAAAAGCAGGTTTTTGGGATGGACTTCGAGCTGAGAGATTTGAAAAAGGCGCTGCTGAGTACTTTAGTGAACATGCAAGACCAGATCAATGCACTGAGAGCTCAAATGGAATCGACTCAGACCAGTGCAGAATTAGCTTCAGTGAAGGAAAATCTTGCCAAACTCGAGAAGTCAGTCCAAGAGCTCAGCAAGTTTCAACTTGTTCGTTTCCCTGTAGGCCCTTAAATCTTTTCAAAACTTTTTCACATTCACTCTACCTCTTTGATGGGACAAAAAGGGGGAGAGTTGCAGATTTGGTTTTGAAGATTTGAAGTTTTGAAGCTTTTGATTTGAAGCTTTGAGAGTTTTTTTTAAGTTTATTTTATTGAACTTTTATTTTATTGAACTATTTTTGATTTTATTTTGGATTTTGATTTGGTTGTTTAATTGAACTTCTATGATCTATGTTGATTTGATGTTTGGACTTCTAGACTTGTGAATTTTGTATTGCAGGATCATTATATTTGTGAGGATAATTGTTATTGGACTAACACTCTGTTTTGCAGAAATAATCCTCAAAGTATATATGAGTTTATCTTGCAGGTTTTTAAATTCGCAAATTTGTCGAGGGTTTTGTCACCATCAAAAAGGGGAGATTGTTGAAGAAAAATCCCTTGGAGTTTTGAAGTTGACAAAACAGCCTTTTCAGCATGGTCTGAAGCTTCCAAGACTCAGTCAGTTAAGTCTGAAGATTTCAAAGTCTAAAGGTTTTCCGTCTGAAAACAGTCAGACCCAAAAGTTCGGTCTAAAATTTTTCCATCTGAAGACAGTCAAGACTCAATTTCAGTCTGAAGACCTTCAAGACCCAAATCTAAGTCTGAAGACAGTTCGCGATTTTTATAGACTGGTCACAGGTTATTTTTATGGTTAAAGAAGGTAAGATATTGGATTCTATATTTCCTAATCTTAACCATGGAATATCTCTGGCTGCGATCGTGAGCTTGGAAGATTTATTCTTCGGATTTTATCCGTTGAAGATCAAGCTTACTTTTGGAAGAATCTATTTTTGGGAACTCAAGATCCTGATTGTATGGGCGAACAGGATTGACGAGCTGCTGTCTACTTACGTTTTCGGTGACAAAGAGATCACCTAAATTGATTCAGTCCAACGGGTTGATTGGATGAATTTTTGGTAAGTGCCAACGGGTATGGAGGTACGGAGGCTATTTAAGGTGGATCAGTGTTGCTTGGAAACAAGGAGAGACTTGGTAGAAAAATCTCAATGTTAGAATCTCTAAAATCTCTTGATCTCTGAAATCTTTCATGTTCATATTGTGTATCAAAGAGAGTTTCGTATAGTGCGAAAACAGCAGCAAGCTGTAGGAGAGACTGTCTATTGAAGAAGTCTAGTTCGTGAACTGTAACAGCTCTCAATTGCTACATAGTGATTACAGCCAGTTGGCTGCTAGCGTGGAGAGTGGACGTAGGCTTGAAATAAGCCGAACCACTATAATTCTTGTGTCAATTCTCTTTTACCCTACTCTATTTACTTTATGAATACGTGCTTTATTCGTTATTAATATATCTTTGATATTAACGTATTTTACCGCAAAAGATTCCAAAAGAATTCCGCAATAACCTATTCACCCCCCTCTAGGTTGATTCACTAGCCTATTTCACATAAGTTGTTGTCAACAATGTCACATTTTACATTAGTGGTGAAGAAAGCCCGAGACCAGTGCTTTGGCTCTATTTGAACCAAGTCATAATGTGACATCCAGAATTTCTAGTGCTGTTTTCTATTAAATTGAGCAGGCATTTCATTGACGCGTCTATAGGGTTGTTCTCAGAACTGATCACTCTTGAGATAACTAGACTAGCTGGGTAAGCCATTAAAGACTTTTAAGGCAATAGACTTGAGAATTCGACCAGGAATTGGCTTCTCGACCGTGTTCATCTTTAGAGGTCATTACGGGACAGTTAAAAATCGAATTGAAGTCAAAGATAGGTTGGTTCGACTGAGATGTGTGGCCAATCGTGGGTGACTCAACTGAATTGGAAAATCCTCGTCGACCGGCACTAATTTGATTTTTCTATCGTTTTGGTACCCTGTGTCTGTAATTGAGACCTCGAGATTTTCACGACAATCGAGAGTCGCCAATGTGTCGAGTAGGTTCATTGTGGCCCGAAGAAAATCGACCACGAGTCAATTGCTCTGAAAAGTTCTGAAAACTACCCGGTAGTCTAGGTTACGCTAAAAGCGCGCCGGAATGAAATTAACCGCCAATTTCAGTCAGATTTCAAAAATTGAAAGTTCTGTGGTGTCACGAGCTATTTTGGGAACATCAGCTCAGTCTCAGAAGATTTTTCAGAGGTCCCGAGATTTTTACGGAAAACCGGGTCGAACAATTCCGAAAATGAACGGAAACTCAGATTGGCCATTTTGAAGAGACAGTTGACATCTGGGGTATGTGATTCGGCGAATGAAAGTTGTTTGGGCTTTTTCTGACTTCATTTTGGACCCCAACGGAATTTATTTGTTCAGAAAATCGGACGCCGAAGAAAAATAAATGAAATTCGGAATTTACTCTTGGGCGGCACAAAATTGCTTGGAAACTTGGCTATTTGAGAAATTTTAATCAAAAAAAATAAATGGGGAGACAAAGCTTTAAATGCAAGAGATAAGGATGGCTAGTGTGGGACCCCTTGGACTGATTTTTCACGTGTGTCCCTTGGTCCCTATCCATCTCCACGGTTACTTGTTCAAATTGTCTTCTGAGATTGAAGAAAATGGACGCCCTCTTGAAGCTACCAAAAGACCACAAAAAGAAAAGAAAGAAAACCCCAGCTCAAGTCTTGATCCCATCCACCAATGCTCTCTCTTTTTCACTCGGCCAGCTCCACTGAAGGATTTCCCCTTCCACGCATCTGCAGCCCCACCGAAATTTCTCTCCCTCTCCCTCCACGCCACTTGCTGATTTCTTAATTCACTTGGGTCAACATGGAGCACGGGACTCCTCAAGATTGACCACGAAGTTCTACCGTGTGGCCACATGGCAACACTTGTTGCTCCTTCGGTCCATTAACAATTTTGAAGGCCAGGAGAAGAAACCGAGGAGGCCACCGTCCGTGTAGCTCCATCTCTCTCCTCCCACGCGTGCCCGAAGCAAGGAATTACCCACTGCCAGTGCACGACCAACTGAAGGGACTGTCTCCCTCGTTGTTGACCTTGAAGTTTCCCCCGTGCGCCAACGCCTGCAGTCCTTTGCTCCATCGTCAAAGCTAGCCATCTCACATCCAAGACAACAACTCCTCCGGCCAACGTTACTGCAGCTTCTCCCGTTTTCAGCCACCAACGAAACTGCTACCCTGCGTTGCTTCCTTCCTTCGCTCGTGGACCCACCGGCCGAATCAAATTGAAGTCCAGCAAGCCCACTTTGCAGCTCAAGATCTTTGCAAATCAGCCCACAATTCAGTGTTTTCAAGCCCAAGAGATCAGCCCAAGATTAATTCTCAGTTGGGCTGAGAATTGTTAGGCCAAGGTTGAGGCCCGGTCCAAGCCGTGTGTGTCGTCGCAAGCCCGGTTTCGGCCACCGTTTCATCGTCGTCAAGGTGTCCCAGTCGTCGAGTTGTGCAAGTGAGTTTTACTCACTAAAGCTTTCTTAGTGATCTAATAATGCCTAAGGGTTGATTAGATTTATTTAATTGCAATTAGGTGGTTAGATTAAATTACAATAATTAAATTAGAGACTTGTTAATGCTTGTTAATTAAATTGAATGTGCAATTGGCAAGTAGACATGTCCTGGTAATTATTGGATGCTTCTAGGGATTTTTCCGTCCCTTATCGGGTGTCAATTTAATGATTCGGGCCTAAAATGAATTTTTAGGAATTAATTAATAATTTTTGAAATTAATTTAATTAATTAATTATTTCTCGAAATTTCAATAAGGATGGCCAGGGACCGGAATTTTATGCTGATGATTATGGCGTAGACCGTTTATTTTATTGAGCTTTATATTGTGCTAAATTGAATTTATTGTATTTATCTATTTATTTAATATTCGAAATTAATTATTTAATTATTTATTTTTCGGAAATTCAACCGGGATGGCCGGTGACCGGAATTTCGTGCTGATCGTTGTGGTGCAATCCGTTTATTTAATTGAGCTTTATTTCATACTGATTTGAGTATCGAAAAAAGGTCGAGTGGGACCATAAAGTTATTGAAATTTGAGAAGGTCGAGTGGGACCATAAAGCCATTGAAGTTGAAAAGGTCGAGTGGGACCATAAAGCCATTGAAGTTGAAAAGGTCGAGTGGGACCATAAAGCCATTGAATCTTGAAAGTGGTCGAGTGGGACCGTAAAGCCATTGAATTTTGATCAGAACAGTATACTATATCATTCTACGGGCTCTGATATGTCAGCTTAGCGAGAGCAGTATACTGGTGTACTATATCGGCCTACGGGCGATATGTCAGCTTAGCGTGAGCAGTACACTTTATCAGCTTAGAGTAAGCATCAGGGGTATACTATATTAGCCTGCGGGCGATATGTCAGCTTAGTGAGAGCAGTATACCGGTATACTATATCAACCTACGGGCGATATGTCAGCTTAGTGAGAGCAGTATACCTTAACCCTATCAGCTTAGTGCGAGCTATACTATCTATTTATCAGCTTAGAGTGAGCAGTCCTGGACTATGGTCGGACTTATAGATAGTATTTGATGTGCCGACCAAGCATGGGTCATGATGACATGAAATGGACTAGGTCAATTGATCATTGTTTTGATATGATGTTGTGAACTGATGGATTGAATGGAAATTATCGTGAATGGTCTTGTTGACGTGTGATCGACTAAGTCGATTTGATCGATGCTTCGATCTGTGATGTGATTGCTTGGGTGCCTATTTGATATGTGCTAACATGCAGGTGGAATCTGAGGCCAAGGTAAGTCCTCTAACTCATGTTGTGGATAGGCAGCCCTAAGGTGTATTAGTTTACTAATCGGGTCTTAGGGGGTAGAACTTGCTGAGACATAGTCTCATCCCGGTTGTGAGATTATATTTCAAGCCCCTAGATTTCCCGAAGGTTGGCCGGCATTTGAAGTTGAGGATGAGCGAGAAGAAGGAGATGAAGAGTCTGAAGAAAATGAGTTTAGTGGTGAAAGATCTGAGGGGGACTGGGATGATGATCCCGAGCATGGTCCTATTCTCTTTGTGAATTCTGTATTTGTGAAGTTGTGAATTTCAATGAATAATATTGTGGCCTGCTTTTCTATCCCATTGTTTTATTGTCTGGGGATTTTTTTAAATACTTCCACATGTGCATATATAAATGAAAGGGTCGGCGATACATAGTCCCGGGATATCGCATTTTAAAATTGACCAAAGGTAAGGGATGTGCACGTGCTCGAGGATCGGGCGTGACATCCCCTTTTTTGTGGTATCAGAGCAATGGTTAGATATTGGAGTGATAAGGTGCGATGACCTATGGGATAGTAGTAGGAAAGGCCTTTAAATTCATGACTGGTGTGTGTCTTTGATAGTTGATTGGTAGAATTTTTTGCTGTGTGTGAATCGTTTGTTTTTAATCTTGTGGTTTCGAAAGGCGGAGTGTTGACTCTGGCCAGCTCGAGCGTAAGAGTACCGTTGCTGGTTGGTACTAGTGTGACAGTATTGAATGATTCTAAATCTGATAAGATCGATCTGATGCAAGTGTTCCTTGGGATCTGGATGAGTCAGTAAGATCATAATCAAGTTTTGTTGTTGTTGTTGCTATCTTTATTGAGGTCGAACCTGGAAGGTTGATCAGAGTATAGATTTCGATATTTGGGTCAAGATTCGCAGCAGGACTTGGAATTCGGTCGGGGAAAAGACTCGATGTTGAGGGAAGAATATTCTATTCCACCCAATAGGAGGGGTGGCATAGTCAGGTCAGCATTCAGATTAATGGAATATGTTGTTCTATGGAAGATGGTATGAACCAATCTCGTGTTTATTTTGAGGACAGGAAAGTTGTGATAAGTGTTGCCAGCACAGACAGTGACTTATGGAGTATCCGCATAAGTAGATGGAATCTCGATAATGGTTCCTGCTGTCACCGTTGATAGGACAGTTCAGAAAAAGTGCACCATAGAATGCACTGTGGAATTTTGGGATAAGTCTCCAGTACAGGATATAGTGCATGCTGGCATTTGATAGGAGATAGAAGATTCACTAGGTAAGTGTCAAAAGTATGAAAGGAATGCATGGATTGATCCTGTGTTTGAGAATGGCTAAAGTATGCTATGATGGTAGTCAGTACGGCTGTCATGTGAAAAACTATCAGTGTGAGTCCAACAGAGTATTGATACCAATACCGCAGACAAGACGCCATTAGGATGGCAAAAAGGAACATGAATGGAATTGACTATGCTTTATTCAATGGAAAGATGTTTTGAGGTGATTGCATTGGAACGGTGCCAGAGAGTGTTGGGAACACAATTGTGGAATTTCAGTTGTTTGTTAAGGCCGTAGGAAAAGAACCACTGACTAGAGTTGTACTTGATTGGCCGTTGGTGTCAACTTGTTCATCAAGTGTGGAAAGAATTGCTCATGGAGCATCTTGTGGTAATGAATCATGGTCATGGAGTAATTCAACTTAGTCCAGGAGCACACGAAGGTGTCGAGTTTATTGGGGGTCGAAATGAATATTCGATTTCTTTAATCTCGTCACTTGAGGCAATCCGTTTGTCAGACGGAGGTTGCTTAGGTTACTTGACGATTGTCAAAAATAAGACATATTGAAGAATTGAAAATTGAGAACTCCTCAGTAGTCCAAGAATTCCTGGAAGTGTTGCCAGAAGGATGATTAGACAGAAAAGGAAAGAATTACGATCGAGCTAACATCTGTAACAGAACCATTCTCTAAAGTTTCTTACCGGTTGTTGTTGTCTGAATTGATGGAACCAATGGAGCAGATGTGAGGATTGATGAATGAGGAATTCATGTATGTCGGTGCACTACCTAAGGGAATCATCAGTCTCATAGTGAGAAAGAAAGAAAGATGGTTCGTTGCGGTTATGCATCAACCATGGTCAATTCAATTAGGTGATAATCAATGATAAGTGTTCATTGTTAAAGATCGACGAATTGGGTGACTTGTTATAAAGAGTATTGATGTCTTGAAAGATCGACATGAGGACAAGTTATCGTCAGTCAAGAACTCGGAAGGAGGTTATACTAAAGACAACATTTAGCACTTGATTCAGCCCTTGAGAGAATAATGTAAAGCCATTTGATCCGACGAATGCTCCAGCCACTATCATAGATTTGACAAATCGAGTGCAAAAAAAAAAAAAATACCTAGATCAATATTGATCATGTGGTGTAACGACATTCTAAGGTATTCATTAAGTGCTGAAGATCACAAGAGCCACCTAAGAATGGCCAGGTGGTTACAGGTAAAGAAATCTTCATGGACCCAGCCAAGATCGAATTGGTTGTTAATGGATTGAAACTGACATCAACATCAGAGATCAGAAGCCGTGAGGATTGGACAAATTACTACAGAAGGTTCGTGAAAGAAATTTCAGCATCACTATCATCGTGGACTTGACCTCTTAAGAAAAGAGAGAAATTCATCGGCATAAACAAGTACGAGGATAGTTTCCAGAGCTTAAAGGATTGGGTACGTATTGATGCAACATGAGAAGATTGTTGCATAACCATCCCGCCAGTTGAGATCTCAGGAGTTAATTTACCAACGCATGACTTGAGACTCGTGACATCAAAATTTTGCTTTAAAGATTTAAAGTCATCAATGAGATGAAGAAACATTCCAGATCCTCATCGACTATTAAAGTCCCAAATGTTATTCTCTCAAAAGGATCTGAGTATGAGATGGTGTCATGAATAAGAATTTTGGCAAGACTACAATGGTGTTATCCGGTATTACCTTGGGAGAACGAAAGAAGCGACTGATGCTTTGCGTCGAGAATCTACAATGGTGCCCAGACTGACTAAAGTATAGACTCTACTTAAAAAGGTTTCGAAATTTGGTTTTCAAATTTGAGGTAGGCTACCTTTTGAATTTTATAGCCGCCGTCAAAATTGAACCAAATGTTCAAGTTGGAATCAGCGCCTAGTTGACAGACAGAAATGTTCAAAAGATCTTATAAGAGGATACGGCTAAAAAAGAATCTGACTTTAAGATCTATAAGGATGGAACATTCAGGTTCCATGAGTGATTGAGTGCACTTGACGATGTAGCACTCAGGGAAGAGATCTTGTCAGAAATTCACTGTAACATTGCAGTTTTGACCAGACAATTCAAAGTAAATCAGAATCGGCATCAGCCAGATTGGTAGGCTGATATGAAAATAGATACCGCCGGGTAGTTTGCAAGTGCCAGAGTTGTCAATAAGTGGGAGTTCAGTAATGCAAACCCGGAGGACTTTTACCATCACTCGAGAGTCCCAAGTGGGAATGAAAATATATCACAATGGAACATGGTGACAAGCTTACTAAGAAGTCAAGAGATTACTGATACCATTTGAAGATAGTGGTCGATCGATAGATGAAGTTGGTCCACCTTGGTACAGTACGAATAGATCTTGTTTTGGATGAATATACCGAAGTGAGTGTGCATCAGATAGTTCACGGCATGGAGTGCCGAGGATGAATTATATTTCAAATCTAAATCAGAGATTACAAGTTTAGCAGAGTTTTCAGAGGGTTCTTTCTTAAGCAGTGTATAGCAGAGAGTACAGGATTTCAGTGGTGAAAAGAAAGTGAAGAAAGATTACAGGATAGAGTTAGCTCAGTAATCAGTGTTTGCAGTTGTTAATTTAGAAAGAGCAGATTTTGTGTACCAAGATGGTCTCCTTGGTCAAAGTGGTGGGAGAATACCACAAGACCGAATGATCAGCACAATACAGTGAGACTCTACGAGTCGACTATACCCCCACCTTTTCGCATAAGGATTGGTAAAGGTTTAAATTTCGAGGACGAAATTTTTATAAGAGGAGAAGAGTTGTGACATCCAGAATTTCTAGTGCTGTTTTCTATTAAATTGAGCGGGCATTTCATTGACGCGTCTATAGGGTTGTTCTCAGAACTGATCACTCTTGAGATAACTAGACTAGCTGGGTAAGCCATTAAAAACTTTTAAGGCAATAGACTTGAGAATTCGACCAGGAATCGGCTTCTCGACCGTGTTCATCTTTAGAGGTCATTACAGCACAGTTAAAAATCGAATTGAAGTCAAAGATAGGTTGGTTCGACTGAGATGTGTGGCCAATCGTGGGTGACTCCACTAAATTGGAAAATCCTCGTCGACCGGCACTAATTTGATTTTTCTATCGTTTTGGTACCCTGTGTCTGTAATTGAGACCTCGAGATTTTCACGACAATCGAGAGTCGCCAATGTGTCGAGTGGGTTCATTGTGGCCCGAAGAAAATCGACCACGAGTCAATTGCTCTGAAAAGTTCTGAAAACTACCCGATAGTCTAAGTTACGCTAAAAGCGCGCCGGAATGAA
Organism: Eucalyptus erythrocorys; assembly: GCA_014182555.1. Lineage (NCBI taxonomy): Eukaryota > Viridiplantae > Streptophyta > Magnoliopsida > Myrtales > Myrtaceae > Eucalyptus > Eucalyptus erythrocorys. The sequence continues at coordinate 52,305,300 of CM024599.1, read as the reverse complement.
ATTAACCGCCAATTTCAGTCAGATTTCAGAAATTGAAAGTTATGTGGTGTCACGAGCTATTTTGGGAACATAAGCTCAGTCTCAGAAGATTTTTCAGAGGTCCCGAGATTTTTACGGAAAACCGGGTCGGACAATTCCGAAAATGAACGGAAACTCAGATTGGCCATTTTGAAGAGACAGTTGACATCCGGGGGGTATGTGATTCGGCGAATGAAAGTTGTTTGGGCTTTTTTTCGACTTCATTTTGGACCCCAACGGAATTTATTTGTTCGAAAATCGGACGCCGAAGAAAAATAAATGAAATTCAGAATTTACTCTTGGGCGGCACAAAATTGCTTGGAAACTTGGCTATTTGAGAAATTTTAATCAAAAAAAATAAATGGGGAGACAAAGCTTTAAATGCAAGAGATAAGGATGGCTAGTGTGGGACCCCTTGGACTGATTTTTCACGTGTGTCCCTTGGTCCCTATCCATCTCCACGGTTACTTGTTCAAATTGTCTTCTGAGATTGAAGAAAACGGACGCCCTCTTGAAGCTGCAAAAAGACCACAAAAAGAAAAGAAAGAAAACCCCAGCTCAAGTCTTGATCCCATCCACCAATGCTCTCTCTTTTTCACTCGGCCAGCTCCACCGAAGGATTTCCCCTTCCACGCATCTGCAGCCCCACCGAAATTTCTCTCCCTCTCCCTCCACGCCACTTGCTGATTTCTTAATTCACTTGGGTCAACATGGAGCACGGGACTCCTCAAGATTGACCACGAAGTTCTACCGTGTGGCCACATGGCAACACTTGTTGCTCCTTCGGTCCATTAACAATTTTGAAGGCCAGGAGAAGAAACCGAGGAGGCCACCGTCCATGTAGCTCCATATCTCTCCTCCCACGCGTGCCCGAAGCAAGGAATTACCCACTGCCAGCGCACGACCAACTGAAGGGACTGTCTCCCTCGTTGTTGACCTTGAAGTTTCCCCCGTGCGCCAACGCCTGCAGTCCTTTGCTCCATCTTCAAAGCTAGCCATCTCACATCCAAGACAACAACTCCTCCGGCCAACGTTACTGCAGCTTCTCCCGTTTTCAGCCACCAACGAAACTGCTACCCTGCGTTGCTTCCTTCCTTCGCTCGTGGACCCACCGACCGAATCAAATTGAAGTCTAGCGAGCCCACTTTGCAGCTCAAGATCTTTGCAAATCAGCCCACAATTCAGTGTTTTCAAGCCCAAGAGATCAGCCCAAGATTAATTCTCAGTTGGGCTGAGAATTGTTAGGCCAAGGTTGAGGCCCGGTCCAAGTCGTGTGTGTCGTCGCAAGCCCGGTTTCGGCCGCCGTTTCGTCATCGTCAAGGTATCCCGGTCGTCGAGTTGTGCAAGTGAGTTTTACTCACTAAAGCTTTCTTAGTGATCTAATAATGCCTAAGGGTTGATTAGATTTATTTAATTGCAATTAAATTAGGTGGTTAGATTAAATTACAATAATTAAATTAGAGACTTGTTAATGCTTGTTAATTAAATTGAATGTGCAATTGGCAAGTAGACATGTCCTGGTAATTATTGGATGCTTCTAGGGATTTTTCCCGTCCCTTATCGGGTGTCAATTTAATGATTCGGACCTAAAATGAATTTTTAGGAATTAATTAATAATTTTGAAATTAATTTAATTAATTAATTATTTCCGAAATTTCAATAAGGATGGCCAGGGGACCGGAATTTTATGCTGATGATTATGGCGCAGACCGTTTATTTTATTGAGCTTTATATTGTGCTAAATTGAATTTATTGTATTTATCTATTTATTTAATTTTCGAAATTAATTATTTAATTATTTATTTTTCGGAAATTCAACCGGGATGGCCGGTGACCGGAATTTCGTGCTGATCGTTGTGGTGCAATCCGTTTATTTAATTGAGCTTTATTTCATACTGATTTGAGTATCGAGGAAAGGTCGAGTGGGACCATAAAGCCATTGAAATTTGAGAAGGTCGAGTGGGACCATAAAGCCATTGAAGTTGAAAAGGTCGAGTGGGACCATAAAGCCATTGAATCTTGAAAGTGGTCGAGTGGGACCGTAAAACCATTGAATTTTGATCAGAACAGTATACTATATCATCCTACGGGCTCTGATATGTCAACTTGGCGAGAGCAGTATACTGGTGTACTATATCGGCCTACGGGCGATATGTCGCCTTAGCGTGAGCGACACTTTATCGGCTTAGAGTGAGCATCGGGGTATACTATATCACTGCGGGCGATATGTCGCTTAGTGAGAGCAAAGATATCTTTGGTATACTATATCGGCCTACGGGCGATATGTCGGCTTAGTGAGAGCAAGATATACCGGTATACTATATCGGCCCTATGGGCGATATGTCGGCTTAGTGAGAGCAAGTATACCTTAACCCTATCAGCTTAGTGCGAGCTATACTATCTATTTATTAGCTTAGAGTGAGCAGTCCTGGACTATGGTCGGACTTATAGATAGTATTTGATGTGCCGACCAAGCATGGGTCATGATGACATGAAATCGACTAGGTCAATTGATCATTGTTTTGATATGATGTTGTGAACTGATGGATTGAATGGAAATTATCGTGAATGGTCTTGTTGACGTGTGATCGACTAAGTCGATTTGATCGATCCTTCGATCTGTGATGTGATTGCTTGGGTGCCTATTTGATATGTGCTAACATGCAGGTGGAATCTGAGGTCAAGGTAAGTCCTCTGACTCATGTTGTGCATAGGCAGCCCTAAGGTGTATTGGTTTATTAATTGGGTCTTCGGGGGTAGAACTTGCTGAGACATAGTCTCATCCCGGTTGTGGGATTATATTTCAAGCCCCTAGATTTACCGAAGGTTGGCCGGCATTTGAAGTTGAGGATGAGCGAGAAGAAGGAGATGAAGAGTCTGAAGAAATGAGTTTAGTGGTGAAAGATCTGAGGGGGACTGGGATTATGATCCCGAGCATGGTCCTATTCTCTTTGTGAATTCTATATTTGTGAAGTTGTGAATTTCAATGAATAAAATTGTGGCCTGCTTTTCTATCCCATTGTTTTATTGTCTGGGGATTTTTTTTTAAATGCTTCCGCATGTGCATATATAAATGAAAGGGTCGGCGATACATAGTCCTGGGATATCGCATTTTAAAATCGACCAAAGGTAAGGGATGTGCGCGTGCCTGAGGATCGGGGCGTGACACATAATATGCAACTGGACTAATTTTCTTCAATGCCTGAGAGTGTTCGTCATGCTCTGGCATAGTTCTGCTCTTAGCACATTGCCAAAATAGCCTTTGCATCTGTATCCCCTTATATTTCTTGCCCCAATTGGCATAGATGTGTCTAGCACACATCCTATGCTCAGCTGCAGGCAATAATGCAGCCACAGCTTGTAAAAGTCCCTATAAAAGATGAGTGCGATATAAATCATACATTACAAATACAACTATTTAAAAGGCATAGCAACTAAAAATTAAATAAGAAACTTACCTTTTGTTTGTCACTAATAATGACCCAGCCTCGTCCGTACGTGTTCAAAATGTTAAGATCATACATCAAGTTTGTTAAGAACCACGTCCAAGTATCACTACTTTCAAGCTTGACAACCGCCCAAGCAATTGGGAACATCTAATCGTTTGCATCCCTTCCAACAGCACACAAAATTTGACCTTGACAAATTCCCTTCAAGAAACAACCGTCTAACCCCACAACTTTCCTACATCCACCAAGGAAGCCTTTCTTACAAGCAGCAAAACTTATGTACATTCTTTCAAACAATGCCTTAGATTGCATATTGGGTTTTTCCACTTTCACTGTAATGGTACTCCCAAGATTTCTCTCTCTAAGATCCTCTGCATAATCCCACAACTTTGCATATTCTTTCTTATAATTCCCCATCAACACTTTATAAGCATGCAATTTGGCCTTTGTACATTGAATTATACTAACATCTAAACCCAATTGTTCCTTGATTAGCTCCTTGAAAGCAATAGTTTTAATAGTTGGCATTGCTCTTATTGTAGGAAGATAGTGATTTGCCAACCAAGAACTTGTCACTCTCCTATTTTTGAAGCTAATACTACGTGTATGCTCTAAATAATAGGTCTTCACGTGAAATGATCCACTACGAGCATCAATAGATCCAGAAATCTTCCAGGGACAACTTTCGTTAGCACATTTTGCTCTAACAACCTTCTTCTCATTCTTTATAAATTTGATCTCTCTACGCTCAGCCACTGAGTACTTTATGAAAGCATCTTTAAATTGCCGACTACTATCAAATGTCATAGCCACAGTAAATCCAGGCACAACACAATTAGGATCATATCTTGGAAACCTACTCCTTCTCCTAGTAAAATCGTCATCTCCTTCTTCTGCATTAGACCCTAAACTCTCATTTGCATCTGTTTCATAGTACTCTGTCTCATAACTATCTACGAGATCAACCGCATTATCCACATCCAATGGTTGGGATGGTACCAATGCTTCGGATGGTTCCCCTAAAATAAGATCCTTTGTGGACCTCCCACGAAACTCCATCATGTTCTTCCTTGCTTCCAAAAGCTCCTCATCATCACAATCATCATCAATGAAAAATCTTACATCGCCAAGAAAGTCTGTCTCATCGTCGTCGTCATTCATAATATCATCCTCTATGTCGGTATAGTCACCTTCATCATGAGCACTCTCACCAACCCCATGAGCAACCCCTTCACCCTACCCAACACCCTCACCCTCACCCTCACCCTCACCCTCAATGGCACCCTGACCATCACCCTCATTTGTCTCATCGTCTACAAAATTTTATCCATATACCTCAATTACCCCTCGATATAAATAGCTAAACAATAGATCGACAACACTACTCTCATCCCATGTATATATCTCAACCCATCTTCTAGAGACTTTCCAAGAAATTTAAAATAAAGCTTCTCAAATTTAGTATTTACCACTTTCTCAATATCTCTTATGAAGCTTTCGTAGCTTGGTGAACTAATATCGACTTTTATTAAATCAATCTTGCCCCCAACATATTCAAGCATCGGGCGACAGTAAAAATTTCCACCATGGAAAAGGCACACCCAAGCTAACTTGTCGCTCATATCAACCCTACATAGAAAATATAATGTATGTAAAAACATAGCCACATAATGGAAATTTTGACTTGAGCATAAGTTTTGGATTTTTAGCTCCAGTCATTTTCCACATTTTTCTAGTAGAGACACAATTCCAGCAGGTCCATCATCACACACTGCTATTCTGGATTGCCAGTTATGGTTTTGATCATCTCATGCTCCATAGATAACTACATGCGATTTTCATTTGGTTACTGCAGTTTAGGTTTTTATGCCACCTTAATAATGGTATCCAAGTGTGGACGCAGTTTATGGTAGTCTTGATGTATACGAACCAGCGCAAAGTCGCACCTGCATGATAAGCATCCTCAGCAACAAATCCAAGCAAGCCTTTAAACTTCACCATTAAGACATCATGCATAAGTAAGCACGCCGATATTTTTATGTGGAATCAAAGTGGTACTTACTCTTTATTGGAGGAAGAAGCAACACCAAGTCGCAAAGTAGCTCAAGCGGCGGGTTCAAATGAAGCACCAATGCTGGAAAACCCATTTAGAATAGTTAGTGGGCCTAAACTAATGATCGTATCACTACAGATTAAATATCGTTATGAAACGATGGATTGATATGGTACAACTAACGAATATTTGATATGCCATGACCTTGATAAGATACTTAGACGACTCAAGCAGAAAATGCAATTGATTTACCATAAACCAGAGATGGAGTAATACAGCAGCATGTTCTTCCTTTGATCTCTTCATGATAATGCTTTGAGATATTGACATAAATGTAGACAAACAAATTCTCCTAATACCTTTTATTATATATTCTCATTTAAAGAATCCAAAGGCCAAAACTTACTTTACAAACAAAGTTATTCCATTGACAAATTCTCATTTAAAAAATACATCTGTTCTCCAACACCTCAAAGGACAAAAGGTATGTTATGCATGGAAGATGCAGTCTGTTGGTGGGCTGAACTACAATAGAGTCTCAGCTGTTAATGCCATATTTTTATGAGTACATCTAATAGGAAGAAGCGAAATCAATCTTTGATCTCTTCTCCGAAGGATCCATTTATGGCTAGAAAGGATGAGAGGAGAACCTCGAAAACATGGAAGAGTACTAAGGAAAATCAAGAGGTTTGTTGGACAGGTGGAAGCAGGACCATTGAGGAAATAGTTTCCACGCATAAGTGTAGTGTTATGTCTATAAATCTCAATGGTTCTGCCCAAGGCAATCACACCCAGAGGTTTGGTACAGTTGAGAATTTAACTAATTTCTCTGTAATTAGTGCTAGAGACTGTTGGAAAAACTGGGCGGCTTGGAGAATCACCGACTTCTAGATCTCTATTACGTTCTATTACGCTTGCAAGTCCAACAACCAGGAAGAAAAGTGGTTGCAACTGATCTAAAGGACTTGAATTTTCACATGATATGGTTCAAAGCAGGTCGAGGGAGAAAGAATTCAATTGGAAAGACTAATGCAAAAATATTCTTTTCCCAACCAACGACAACACACACCAAAAAAAATAACACAAATTGATAATATAAAATAAGACGAGCAAAACGCAATAAGTTTGGGACCACCGCAACATACCTTTTGACTATTTTTCGCTGTTGTCGTGTTTGCTCAACACTCATCAACAACAAAACTGAACCGGGACCACAACTCCTCCTCGTGTTTGCTGCGATTTGCGATGGGCGAGTCGGATCGCAGCAGGGTTGTGGCCGAATCGGGTCTTCACAATACGGGTGTGTCTATGATTGTGATGGATGAGCAAAAGTGTCGGGCAAAAGGTGCTCGATCAATGAACGTGACAACAAAAGAATGATTTGGCATGAGGAATCTTGACAAAATTTATGAGATTTTTGGGCTCTTTCGGTTGGGCAAATTCGATTTGGGAGAGAATGGGTTCTTGACGTCCGTGAGGAGAACAATACTGAGAAAGTGTGGATTGAGGCATCAACTTTGATTTGAGGCAAAAATTTTGATATCTAAAGAAGAAAGCAACGCTCAATCTAGGGAAGATCTCGTACTAGGGTTCCTCACGCCGATTTTGGGAAAGAAACGTAGAAGAAGAAGGACGACGCCATTTGTGGCTTTTTCAATTTTTTTTTATAAGCAAAACGTCGCCGTTTTGCATCTCCAGCGTCCATGTCAGTACCGGCAACGCCGGCCGGCGCTGATTGGGATTCCACATCAGATTATTCCGATTGAAGATTGCCAAAAGGACTAAACTGGCAAGAATATAAAAGGTTTGGGACCGAATTGGTACAATTGCAATAGGTTTAGGACTTTTTTGGTAATTCTCCCGAAGAATATGCCCTGAGCCCACAAGTGAAATACAAATCGAATCATAGCACATCCTCGAGTGCAGGCCGTTCCACACGTAAATAATATCCACCTCCAAAAACCCAAACCCAAAAAAAGTAAACAAAATTATTATTACAAATAATAATAACATAAATAGAATGCACGATGAAACAAAATGATTAAAAAAAACAACTAAATTATTTTAGTTAATAATAATAATCCGACCAAAACGCTGACGTGAATTGACGATAATTTTAGTGGTGTTATTTGTATGATTATTAATAATTAAATTATCAATTTTAAATAGATTATGTTGTCATGGATAATTTATAGGTTTGGATGTCATATGATTGTCATATGTTTTTTCGTGGATTTTTTCCAACTGAAGCAACAATTCAAGCTCCTGGCCAAAAACCAATCAGCCAGTGAGACAACGTGGTCTTAGATTGCAAATTGATGCCTTTGCCACAGCAAATTTGTAATTGTCACCTCTCAAAGGTAAAATGAAGATGATACGATGTAACCACTCTCATTCTACAACGACAAACTTCAACTATATCATCAACAGGATGGCCAGAAAGCAACAATCGTGTGTATGTGGGACAGAGATGAAAAAGCTGACATCTTTCATTTTGATCTGGATTACTCAATGATGTTAGTGTTAGAACAAAGCTTTCGAAATTGCTGCTGTGCTCGTGTCTCCAAGGCATTTATTTATCCCAGTTCATACGGACATATGAGCAAAACCATAGTATACCAGTAAAGAATGTAAAATGACACATATTGATCAGCTGGCCAAACAGAAAGCTACACAAAGATTCACCGGAAAAAAGAGAAGGAAATTTGCAACATCCGCAATGCTTTCAAAGAGGTCAGAAGATTTAATCTCGAGAACAATTTCTACCCTTTATATGGCTTCTGGAAACGACCATTCTTCCCTTCGTAACAATTGTTGAGGTATCTTCGATCACTTCAATAATAATAGACCCCAATTTCTTTTGAGGACTTAGCCTATCTTAATCACATATATGTTGCTTCTTCTGGAGTGCATTAGAGAACGTATCGACTTTAGAAGTTAGAGAAAGAGTTTAGTGCACATAACTCAGTAATTACAAAGAATTTGGCACCAGTGCTGTTGGTCGGACCAAACTAGGTGAGGGGCGGGGCGGATACAAGAACCTCTCTTTTTCCTATACATCCTCATTGGCTGAGATTTAGGCCTTTTGTCCTTAATTCTCTCTCCCCTCAGGTAATTAAGGGTAAGCAGTGGATCCACAGAAATCCCTCTCATTTTTTGCAATGAAATTGGCTTAAATGAGGAATTAGTGTTCCAGATTAGGAAGGTGAGATACTCTTTCGATTTCCTTGATAATTATCTCCTTCTCTTCTTCAAATTGCTCGTCATCAGCACCTGAAAATTAAAAGGACGTGCAAGAAAGTCTTAAAATACAAAGATGAAAATATCAGTTAAAAATGTTCCACTGCAAATTTAGTCCTGCATCCAGAAGATACATGATCAATTCTCAGGATTACCTTTACCACCCGAGAGATTGTGAAGCAATGAAACCAGCTTTTCATGATTTTTTGACAAGATGACCTTAATTTCGGGTGGTTTGTTAGGATTCGTGACACTGGGTATCGTTTTAGGGGCTTTAAGAAGTTTCTCCGATTAGAGACAAATCCATGAGGCGTAATATTTCCGACATGAGATGGTACGTCCAAGATTCTCGGTCTAATACTTGGCCATGGTTCAAGATCCAGGGTCAGATTCTTTTCGAGAGTATTTATGCTATAGATATTATGGCTATTCTACACTAAATTGTTTTGGTGGTTGATGGCGTACTCGATGTATGATTATTGAAGCCAGCGGTCTATTTTAGCACCAACAATAACGTATCACATCATTTCATAGACAAATTCCAGAAAATTCCAATTTCGGTGTGCAAATGCGTCACCATGGCTCATCCAAACCCGGGTAAGATTTTCCTCATCTACAATCCAAATGGTACAACCAAGATTCTAGCTTGATTATTTTGGTGCTTATGACTCTAAATAAGATATATATCCATTTCCTGCTGATATTGGATTTAACGTGGCTATTTGTTGGATTATGTACTGGGAATGACTGTCTGCCCATGAACCATATTTTAACACACACATTTGATTGGCACATTTGCTGCTAATTTCATTGGTTTGAGCATGCTCATTTATTGGACTATCTCTGGATTGATTGGCCACCATGAACCACAATTTCAGCATCCACAATCCTCTTAACAATTAACCTGCCTTTATTAGTTCACATATATGCTCTTTAGACCTTTATTTGCACCTTGTACTACCCTCACTAGATACCTGGACAGGACCATTATAAATTGCTAATAATGTCACATCTTTCTTTTAGTAATCACCGCATGCTGTTGATATTATCAAGCAACAAGGTTATAATGATTTGGGATAACAAAGGTGACCAAACTTGGCATACTCTTTCAGACTTCTATCTAGTTAGCCTCATTTTCTAGGAAACCACCGCCTCCACTCATATGCAAGCCTGTGTACTGTTTCTGAAGTCCTATGGGCATTTTGAAAAGAAGAATAACGCATTCTGAAATTCGAGAGTCCAACAGAAAGATATCAGAGAAACTAAGTGACCTAAAGTTAAAATCTGAAACCCCAAGGTCGTAGCATAATTGAAAATAACAAAACTCAATACACTGGTATGATGAGACTATCACTAGCGCAATTTTATACTAAAGGAAGACATGGCAGGTCATACAAGAACCATAAAATGAAAACAATAAGTGGATGGATAAAATCGATTTCTCGAAACAGTTTTTGAGATGAATAAATAAACAGAAACAATAGCGACCCTCGATTTGTCAATCCATGATTGAATGCTAGAGTTAGATGCCAGAAATTGATCCCAGTATCCAATCATCAAATCCAGACCTTTGGTTAGAACTGTCCCAAATGCCAATAAAATCATCACCGTCTGTCCTCAATTCAACATGTGGTGCCGGTTTACCGACACATAGGCCTCTTGGCCTTTGAACTGAACTGAGATATGTTCCCACATGACAATGAAGGGGCTGGTAGGAAAAACGAAAATGTGGGTCACAGAGACTCATCCTAGGGGCATATTCTCACGTCACTTAAGTGCGCACGAGCAGTGTCGTATTTATGTTCAATTCCGTGGAAGGAGAGGCCATGTAGATCTCCCATCTGGGCATGTGCTGAGTCTTTGAATGGATCACTTCTGTGTTTCAAGTCTCTGAAATTAAGAACTTTAGGTTTGTATTAGTCCATCCCTAAAGAAGAAAAAAGCAAAGTAGGCGAAGGGGAAAACATATTGATCAATTATATTTTTATCGAATATCCACCTTCACTCTTTCCTGCAAAAGTGGAGACTACTCTCATAATAACCTCCACCTCCATTCTTCTGTTTACTATTTCTCGTAGCCATCCACTCATCTCTCACCCGTTACTTCATCTACAGTCTCTCTCTCTCTCTCTCTCTCTCTCTCTCGAAAAGACCCTCCCAACACCCTGCGCATCACCCACTGTCACAACAAATCCTCTCCCTCGCTCGACAAAAACTTCATACAGGGCCACTATCGAAAAGGAAAAGGAAGATTGAAAAAGCAAAGAGAGGTTCACAAATAAACCTGTCGGGCTAATACTCTCTCTCTCTCTCTCTCTCAAAGGAAAAGGAAGATAAAAAAAAAGCGAAGAGAAGTTCATAAATAAACCTGTCGTGTTAAACTCTCTCTCTCTCTCTCTCTCTCTCTCTCTCTCTAAAACATACACGAGCACAGATGAACAAGCTCCGACGGTGGCGTTAGGGGTGATCATGGTCCGAGTTGAGCCGGTGACGCCTAACCCTAGGACCAACTTGTACAGTGTTGGTCCCCAATTTTTGGGACCGAGGACCAATCCGGTCGAGTCTGGGACCGAGGACCGGACCGACCCTATGAGTTCGGTCCGGTCCCAGGGTCAACCCAAGACCAATTGATAATTTTTTTTATTTCATTTTTTCCTTAAAAAATAAAACTCATTAATTCAAATTACATATCAATCAACAATACGATTTTGAGCAACCAAACTATAAATATAAGTACATATTCAACATAAATTTAAGATAAGGTGATCATGAAAATTTCACACTAGTTAAAAATAACAAACTATATAAATGATCAAGATTGCTAATAGAAATAAAGTGTTTCCATCGTTGAAGCATACTGTGATTTTCTTGCTTTTGATTTGTCTTCGAATCATTCTTCCCTTTGGGAAATGGGATGAGATGGGAAGTTTAAGAAAAAAGAATTATAGGCCAAAAAATGTTTTCTAGGCATCTTCTCCTGCAACCATCTATCAATAATACTTGTAACACCATATGTAAAAACGATTCATACATTTAGTCAAGCAAAGTCTAATCAACCAATAATGAAGCTTTGCACCACTTGACAAGCACATCATCATAACAACGACAATACTACTATTCAAAAACTTCTTCCATTTAACACAAATTCAAAAGCAAAGTGCAACTAAACTATTAAACCATAAGAAGTTCAAAATACATATAAGCCATGAATATACAACTTCACATTTTGTTAATTGTTAGATGATTGCTTCAATTTCTGAATACCTGAAAACAAAATAAACAACACATATAATAAATAACTAACAAAATTTTTAAATTGAAATCACTATTAGTGCCGATGGAACATCTCACCATTTATAGTCATTCAACTTCAACATACAAACTCTATTTATTGATGGTAATCTCCCGAGTAAGACAATCCATATCTAAAAAAAAAAAAGAATTCATTCATTAGATGTAAAAAAGAATTAACAAGTTAAAAAAGAAATATGCATGATATAAGCTTACCCAATTCAAACTTTTCGGCATTCTCAATGCACTCTTCAACATTAATAGGCACACGAGTAGCTCTCAACCAGTCTTGAGTACAAATTAAAACTTCCACCACTTTAGGAGTCAATGAACTTCTAAAACCATCAAGCACCCGGCCTGAAGTACTAAAAGCCGACTCTGAAGCAACAGTAGTCACAGGCATAGATAAAACATCCCGAGCCATCAAAGATAGAATTTTATACTTCAAACCCGTACTTTTCCACCACATCAAAATATCAAGATTAGGAATATCTTTAGAATCCTCTTCAAGATACCGTTCAAGCTCTGATTTGTGGTCATCACACCCTCTTTTCTTTTGATGGAAAAAGTTTTTTCGCCAAGCTTTGATGTCAATCTCGTCGTTTCCATCATTTCCATCGGTATTGGAAGCACTGCTACTTTCAGTAGTCATAGTTTGACCCCCCAAATATCGGTTACCATGACCAAGAAAAGATTGTTCATAAAATGCATACAAACGCTCCAACATGTACTTCACCTTATTATGCATCTCATCAATCTTTGCTTTATAATCATAAATTTGCTCATAACAATACTTCACATAATGCAGCTTTTTTGTAAGATCTAACGCCACCGCAATCAAAACCATCATATTTACTTTAACCAAACTTCCATAATATTTATCAAACTTCTCCTTCATCTTTGTACCCATAGTTCTAAGCTTAGGATCCAAAGCATTACTCACATCTTTCAAATATTTGTACAAAAAAAAGCTATCCCCTCAAAATAATCATTCAAGTAATATATAAACTCCCAGACATTTGAGTGGTGGCATCATAAAACTGTTTCAGGAATTTGGAAAGAACAATGGCATTTTCCCAATCTTCATTTTTAGGAGAATCATAATTAAGCTCAATTTCAAAAGACAAATCTTCTGCCATCCTTTCAAAAGATTTTCTAAACTTTATGACCGTGTTTAACATGAAATAAGTGGAGTTCCATCTAGTGGCAACATCTAGATAAACCGAACCCTTGTAAGTAATCTTTTCAATCTCAATGCAAGATTGGAAAGCTTTAGCTCTCATGGGTGAACTCCTCACATATCTAACAACATTTCGAATACGAGTAATAGAATCACGTACCTCAGACAAGCCATCTTTGACAATCAAGTTTAAGATATGTGTAGTGCACCTCATGTGTAAAGCTTCACCAGCTAAAACCAATGACCCGTCTCTTGAAAATTTATCTTTCAAATAATCAGTGGCAACATCATTTACACTAGCGTTGTCCACTGTGATTGTAGAAACATTTTTTTCTATTCCCCAGTCGTAGATGCATTTTTCAACTACTTTCCCAATCTCCCTGCCCTTATGACTATGTATCACCACAAAATTAATGATCCTTTTATGCAATTTCCAGTCTTCATCAATGAAATGTGCAATAAGACAAAAATAGTTTAGATTTTGAATAGAAGTCCATGTATCGGTCGTCAATGCAATCCTTGACCTAAACTTACCAAAGTAATTTTTCAAACAACTTCTTTCACTCATATACAACTTCATGCAATCTCTAGCCACTGTAAATCGAGACAAATGTATGAAGAGAGGTTGTAACTCGGTGACAAAATCACGAAACCCAACACGCTCAACTATAGAAAATGGTTGTTCATCAAGGATGATCATCCGAGCAAGCATGTGTCTACACCGATCTTGATCAAATTTCCATGTTGCTAAGACATTACCACTAGGGGCATTAGTACCAGTATCTCCCCTTGCCTTGCTAGGCACATTTATACATGGTACAAACAACTTTTGCCTCTTATCTAGATTCGGAGGATACTGGTTACACCTTTTCAAGTGCTTCAACATCGTTGAAGTACCACTATTAACAACATATGCATACTCCTTCCAACGATGAATGCATTTTACCATGCATGTTTTTTTGGTCTTCTCATCTATAATTCTCGAAAAATTATCCCACACAATAGATTTATCCATTTTTCGCTTCTTACAAAGAGGAGGATGACTAGTAGATACCTCAGTCGACTCTTTTAAGTGTTCTTCACATCCATGGCTAGGCAATTCCATTATGGGACTCATCCCATAACATCCCTCAGCTTCAGTTGACATGTTACCTGAATTCATGAAGTTCACATAAATATTTAAGTACTAGCATGTAAACTTTAGCATTTATTATCATGTACTCCATGATTTGCTAAAGTAGCAGCAACCATAAGCCAATTTCACTTGAACATAACTAAAGAGAATGCAATCAATCAGCATCACATATTATCAGACAAGCAGAAATAAGAAATCACAGTTTGTCATCACTAATTCAATTGAAAGTTTAAACCCATATTCCCCAATGCTATCATATAATATGGCTATTATACCAATGAATTCATCAACAAACAGATTTCCCTATACAAGATGCTTATAGAGAATAATATTCTTGCTTAATGGATCCAATAAAGGATGTTGTAAAAAAAAAATGACTGTTTTACTTTGTCCTGGGTAGCTGTCTCAATTCATGAAGTTTGGTTTATGGAAAATCCAACTCACTAAATTTAATTCTGCTCATTGTTGAGCAACCATTCCAGAATTTATCGTGCATGCCGCAGCCCATCAACCGAACATAAGTTTCAAGAGGACAGGACAAAATAATCAAGCTCAGAAACTGAGGGAAAAACAGATACTTGTCAAATGAAGGTGTAAAGTAAAATCAGAAAAAAGGAATTCTACACTCAACCATTTTAAATTCAAAGACATTAGTCACATGCTGAAGTATTGCTAGGCAACGGGCACATTCGAGATATCAATAAGAGCACGCGTTCTTAGTCACTCGCGCTCAAATTACAGAACCACGGAACTCGTAAAGACAATCGAATGGTAGCAAATAGCGAGGAAGCAACAAACACTGCGCCTCGCGGCATGTCTGCTGGTGAGATCATGAAGAAGGAGAATCCAGTTTTAGATAAGTGAAATACCTGAGGTTTTATAACTTCTTGAACTGTCGAAAGTGCAAAATTCTCAAGTGGTCCAGGCTTAAGTATGGCCCTCCTGAACACTTCCTAGACAATCAAGACAACCCACTTCGAGATAAGCAAATCAACAAGCAAAACACTTTGAATTATGCCTCGACATCCCAAAGCTTGCACATTCGTGAGAAATTTGCATCTAGCTCAATTCAATCAGTGAACTCCAGTGCAAAAGAATCGATAGATATCATCTCCCCACCCATCATCCCATTCAAAATGCGAGCTTCTATCAAGCACCAACGCATCCGAATCGCAACTTTTAGAATTCGAACAGTTCAATATAGTGTTAGCTACAAGAGGATCCTGTTCCCCCCTCCCAAGCACACGTAGGCACAAAAATTTGAGAAACCCGACACTACTATGCAGAGTCGCCATCTCCATGAATGTATTTTAACCATATTCGAGCAACAGCAGACCTCAATCAAGCATCGACCCTACTTCTTAAACTAACCTAATTTCCCACCACCCATCTAACAAAAATCAAGAACATACATGAGCTTGAAGCTCTAAAATCAAGCAAAAAATGAAACTCACCAGTCGAGTTGAGTTCGCAAAGGTGAGCGAACAGGGGCGAGCCACAAGGCGAGCGATGAATGCAAGTGTAGTTCACAAGCAATTAGGGTTTCTAATTGGGGCTTTTATTTTCTTCTGATTTACTCGGCAAAGAGCAAGACCAGCTAAGAGAGGCAAGTAGCAAGGCCGTTAATCGGCGAGCAACATGAGCGTTGAGCGAGGCAAGCGTGGCCAACGGCATAAAGCGACCAACGGCAAGCAGCACAAGCATCGGCAAGAGTCCAACGGCCAACGCTGAGCGACGAGCAAGTCGAGTGGCCAATTGTGAACGACGAGCAATGAGTCACGAGCGACGATCGGCGAGTGGGCGAGTGCGCATGACGATTAGGGCAAGGTTGCTCGAGTCTTGCTCACAAGGGAAACTTTTGTTTTCAAGTGAAAAATGAACAGGGGAAGAATAAAATAAGAGGCTAACTTGTTGAGGACACTTTGAACTTTTTAAGCCACAAACGACGATCATCATTCACGCCGTTATTTGTTCAAGGCTTCAAGCTGTTCAAGACTTCAAGTGAAGAATTCCACAGTGTCCTTCACGCCGTTACTCGGTCAAGTTGTTCAAGAGTCAATACTTTTTTTTTTTTTTTTTTTTTGGACAAGAAGAGTCAAGACTTCAAGTGAAGGATTCTATTCTAGGTGGGTTTACTATTTATAAGAAAAATATAAAAAAAAAATATATGATATATTATATATAAATATATTTTATCACGGTTGGTCCGGGTTGGACTGACCCTAAACTTCCAGGACCGAGGACCAACCCGCATAGTACCGGTCCTGGAATCTTAGGACCAAGGACCGACCCGATCCCCTTGAAACCCGGACCAGGACCAGCAGGGTTAGGCCGGTCTAGGGCCGGTTCAGGGTCAACCCTACACCGCTGCTTAGTTTTGCGTGCAGGTACAATAGAGGACAAAGATGTATCAATATAAAAATTTACGGTAACATTGTAAAAAAATTATCAATAAAAAAATAATAATATATCTTTTATATTTTTTGGTCAGTTGATACTTAGTTTTGCGTTTTCTACATCAGTTGGTGTTGTCTTTTTTCTTCATATTTGGCTCTATACATTTCACCATATCGACTGTTCATTCATCAGGAAAAAGCGTGACAATTTATCCTATATATACATGTGTCCTGCAAAACTATACATGACTTTATCTAGGAATTCATAAAATAATTGAACATTTACTTAGATTACTTGATGTTAATACAGAAAAATACCTAAGTAGATAACCCCAGAAGAAAGAGGATTGAATTAACCCCACGGTTGCACTATTCCGACCAAACTCTTGTGACATTGGAAGTATTGCAATGCTCATGTTGACCTAAATGCACAGCGAAACAGGTTAGAATATGCTAGCGTTCGCTGAAAACGCTGCCTGCCTTCATGTGAGCCACACGTGCCTCATCTGCGCGCGCAAATCCAACAGAAACTTCTGATCACAGAGAGGAACTGAGGAGAAAGAGCCCCAACGGCCGTGGCGGTAACGGCGGCGGCGGCGGCGGCGGCGGTGGCTTGCTTTCTCTCTCCTCCCGCCACACACGCTCCCAAGTTCACCTGCTTGTCCACGCTCGCCACCCAGCCCGAGTCCGCCAAGAAGCGCCTCCTCTCTCTTCAAGTAATCATATGCCTCCGGAGAATTCCCAAAAGTATTCCGCCGAAATTCCACCAAAAAATAAAATAAAAAATGCATTGCACATATTCACCCACTGTAACATCAAATATTATGCTACTGATTACGGATATATAGAGGATCATCAACTCATGCACAATTCGGCCATTATTTGTGCAATTGGATGGTCCAATTACAAATCTAAGGAGGAGCCAGGAACCCTTACTTGAACTGCTGTAAACCAGGGCCAGAAGCTGCCTCACAAACTGGGACGAAGCAGCGGACTGGACAATGACTGACCTTTCGTCTTCGATGACGATGCACCAAAGGCTATTCAGACAAGATCAATCTTTGTAAAATCGATTAGCGAACACAGAATGGAACCTGATGATTCACGAAACTAGAATACACATTCTACCATCCGTAGCAATGGCCTACATGCTTGCTAGGACTAAGGCCGACGGGTGACTCTCTTAAACAATGACTTGAACGACAGGTGGAGGTGATTAGGTGACAGTCGAAGTAGTTTTTCCAAAAGTCAAAATAGGGAAATAGTGTAAGACAAGCCGTTAGATGAGCACCGGCCAAAACCTAGGTTGTTGCCAAATGGCGAAATCCTAGGTCGAAAGGATCTTTCTGGTTGTGACAAAGACCAACCGTTGTATTCCCATGCGCGGAATCTGAACCACCATCGTATATTGCAATGAGATTGGGCCACATTGATTCATGGCCTTTTACATTTCATGGGCTTTATGACAAAGCTGGGCTTGAGTTTGATGTCATTTCTTTGGTTGCTCTCTATTCCATTCCTTGACCTAGACGATGAAAAGTTGCATTCTTAAGTAGTGAAGGAAATTACGTTTGTCTATCTTAAAAAAAAAAAAAAAAAAAATTGTTAAACGGTAGTCACAAACAAGGTTTGGCATGTCAAGTGGGTGGATTGAGTCAGTAGATTGACTAAATTAACCCATTTTCTTACAATAGAACTTTGGGGTACACATGACTTGACTTGAATTCAATCAATAACCGATCTTATCTGCACACTAACTCTCAACAAATTTTCTCCTTAAATAGTTGTCTTTCAAGAATGGACTACTTAGTATACTAGTTTGCCGAGTCAGTGAGGGGGCTGGAGTGTTCGTTCTGGTCATGAAGTGAGGTAAGATTTCATTAGTGCCACACTAATGGAGAAGAACACTCGCGTGAATGAGTTCGGGGTTCAAATCATGGATGGAGGCATGAATGTGACAGTAAGGTGAAGGTTGGTGGATCTTGCTCGTGTGGAGCAATGCTCTCGCTAAAATCAATCGAATAATTAATAAGAAACCAAGTTGTGATCAATATAGCTTAGGAAAAGTCCATGCAAAGCGTAAGCATCACCTTGCAAGAGGTTATTTGTGCCTGCTTGGCAATCTATTAAACTCCCTTGAGTTCACTCCTCGAGGGTCGCACCAATCCAATTTAATCCATAAGGACTTATTTATATTTGTATGGACTTGTATTCGATCCGATCCATTAAACCCATACTTGTCCAATTAATGCAGCTCAACTCCACTAAATTAATTGGCATGTGTTTTATGCTAAGTTTGCAAAACTAAGTTTAATGAATTTTTTCAGTTAATGAAATTGACATTTGCTTTATATTCTTGGAAATACCAATTCATTTTTAAAAAATAATCCTAGAGTTTCGTCCTACATATTACTTCAATTTGAGATATATCTGCAATTAAGATAAATAAATTGATTAGCAGTTCATAAAATTTATTAACAAATGGAAAATAGAAAATTTTATTTTCAGTCAAATTCGTCTCATGTTATTCTTCCTTTCTTGGAGGAATGACAAACGGACCCCAGTTTCAGTCTATTCCCAACCCACTTTAGCTCAAAATTAGGTGGGCTTTCATTTCTTAATCCATTCAGACTTGTAATAAAGAATTCCAGAAATCCATGTACCACCCGACTCATTAAAAATAAGTTAAGAAGTGGGCTAAGAATTGTCTTATGCTTGATATCAAGCTTCATCACTTGATTGCCTAGTCTGTGTGAACAAAAATTGACCAAGGGATAAGCTCTCACACAAGATTCATGTCCATCCAGAATTATGAAATCTATCTCTGGTATGAGTGTGCACAAGCTATAAATTTTGTGTCTCCAATGAGCATGCCAACCATCAATCGACACTACCATTTCTTTTGAGAAGACTCAAGAAAGCACATGGAAGACAATCTAAACAACAAAGCATGCCTACCTTTCCTTCTTACCGAATCAAGGTACTATCTGTTTTATCGACAGTGTATACAAAATCGGCAAACCAGTAAACCATGCTCAACTTGAATATCTCATACCGTTTCGCTTTTTCATCCGCGAACCGCCATCCACTGCTCATGTTGCTTTAACGGGTGTTCCTCTCCGAGAGGGCGGCAAAGCGTTTCCAAAACAGAAACTATGATGACCAAAAGTGTGGCCAATGTGAGGAATGGGAGTTGGTTTTGTTTGCTGTTGAAAAGAGGAGTGGTAATAGAAATCATGGTAGAGCATATTTTTCAAAGAAAAGGATTTATGTATAACAAAATGCATTTCTTCCCAATCTCTAGTAAGCAGATCTATGTTTCAATGCATTTTTCTAGAGTAAGATCATCATGACCGTTCTGTCCCCCATGGGTTCTCCTTTTAGGCGATGATTCCAGTTAAATGTGGAGCCCAATTTGTGTCCCACTTTTTATTTGGTTCTTTCTTTTTTTTCTTATCTCTCTATTCTCTTTTTTTGCTTGTTTCATCGACAGTTGCTAATTCAAGCACCTCCGATGCCCTTTGTTATGTTTACATACAACCGGCTTTATTTGGTTGGTGAACCGGGCCATTATTTTAGTTTGCGGAAGGGAACGAGGCAACAACAAATTAGATTGTTTCGCTTGGATAGAAGGGATCGATAGAAATGCGTAGCCATTTCCTTGTTTGGCCATTTTCATATTAAATGATGGAACACTGTCTTCAAAATATGGTCCCCTTAAAGCAATATGATTTGTGATGTTCAGTGTTTATGGAGATCATCGAGGCTGGAGGTCATTTTGTGAGTATTTTTTAAGTTATAGATCTACACGTGTTTTGACTTCAGGCTAAACACAAATATGGGGACTTTTCTTCATGTCACCATTACATGTGCCTGCCCATACCCTTTTTTCTGCATTAGCGGTATTGGTTTGTTGTAGCATATTGTACTGTTAATTTCTTGGCAGCATTATCCTGTACTCAAAATCTTACTTCTTTTGCAGTAAGGATCTCATAATGTTCACTTATGCTTGCCTCAGGTTTAACACTATAGGGAATATTGATCAAGCAATTATTTTTCTCGGGGCTTGGTAAAATTACCGTTGGGCCAGCGTTGTAGTTTGATTTATTAGATTAATTAGATAATGTCGCAAATCAAGAATTCACAAATTTCATGTGAATTTTCTTGTTACAATACCACAAAAAACTTCCAAATCGATACACTTAAAATAAATTGACATGAAGAATATCAAATTGATATATTTGTAATAAATTTATCTTCCATTGTCAAATTTTGCCATTAAATTTACAGGCGTGGATGACACGTGGCAACCTATAGAGTTAATTCAAAAAAAAAAACTTACCTTCACCATGATTGCCAGGGTTACCACCGCCTGTGCTCGTTCCGGCATAAGAAAACTCGTGCAAATTGTCATACGGATTCCCTTTGACTTTAAATGTCATATGGTGTTGCTGACCTTTGGCCTATGCTAGTCACTCTGATCCAGAGCCATTTTGCAAGGAATTGGTAAAATTTGAACAGGTGAACTCCAACTCTTGAGCTGAAAATCTCCCGACACCCCCAACCTACTTACTGCAAGAACATGGAGTTAATTTCTTTGTCATAATCCACATAAGCTTGATCCTATGTGCAATCGACCAAGACTCATGCGCTCGGCCACGACCTCCCCGCAAGCAATGCACTCTACCACAGTAAGGCCATGACCAAGGAATGAACATAAAACAACTATTACATACATATAAAAGAAAAAATTATTTTATGATTAAAATAACTAAAGGGTCAATTCCCGATGAAGAACATAATCTCTAATAGTATTTGTCGCGCCTTAACCCTAACAGGCATCTCGCGCCTAACCCTAACAAGCATCTCGAGCTCTCCCAAGCTCATGGTGTACGCGACAAAAATTTTAATACAATTTAATCATCTAACAACCTAAGTAATATATGAGTCGCCACTAGCTTTATTTTGGAGGTCAACTAAAAAACCTAATCAAGGGTTGAGAGAATTCCCTTGATTACTACGCAACCAAAGATCTAAGCTTGGGAACTTGGGTTACGTTAATATTTCTATTAACGCCCTTTCAGTACCTAAACGGCATGTTGTGTTTTGTTTTATTATATCCATACATGGCATAATGCTTTCGATCTATTCTATTTCTAAAAAAAAAAAAATAACAATCAATGAAATCACTATTAAAAGACAGGAAAGTAAACAAACAAGAGAAAGCAGTAAATCTAATCATGCAATCCTAAAAATGAAGAGAGCATCGAAAAAGAAATAGAGAAAAAAAGAAAGACTCGCAACTCGTCAGGTTTTATACAACACAAAAGACCCGAGACATATGTCAGGGAAGGAAAAGGAAGAAAAGAAATTACATCATAATGGTCGGAATGGACATCGACCTCCACCGTCTTCATGCTTTCTCTTTCTTCAAAGTCCTAATCTAAATCTAAACTAAGAAATTCAAAACTAGGTACATAAAGGTAAAAACAAGCATCACTAATGACAACAAAGTTATCATGGCAAGAACCCATGTATAATCGGGCTCTAAGTAAAGCATACAACATCAAGTTTATCAAGAAAACTACTTTCATGAATAGAATTCCCCAAGATGGGTTATATATAAATTCAAGAACACACAATGCCATATTAGAAACAAAACAGGACAGTAAGAAAATATGACAACTCAAAGAAAATGATGCATGGCAATTCATTTGTCAAATCACCTAACCAATGTATGAAAATCATGGAATTTAAACATGATGTAAAGGGTTAAGTGCGAGGAACAAGTTTGGTTAAAACATTTAACCCTAATTCTACATGCAAAAGATCCCATAAATTTATTAACATTGATATGTGATTTACCATTAAGGGGCGAGATGCATCACATTCAGCAGACCGTGAGCCAGCCCCAAAAACCCTCTTCGATCTAGGTTTTTTTTTTTTTTTTTTGAAGAAAAGGGAGGAACGACGGAGAAAGAGAGAGAGAGAGAGAGAGAGTCGAGAGCGATCGAGAGGGGAGGGGGGAAGAGCGAAGGAGAGTTTCAGAAGAGAGAGACCCGAAAGCTCCCACGTGAGAGAGAACCCAAGAGAGAGAAAAAGCCGAGAGAGAATGAGAGGGAGTCCTCAGCGTGAAAAAGAGAGAGCAAGAGAGATCCAGAGAGGAAAAAAAAAAAAACCCTCCCCCCCCCCCAAAAAAAAAAAGTCCGTGCGCCCCTCCTTTTCTTTTTTTTATTTTCACCCCTTTTTTATTCTTTTTATTTTCTCTTTTTTTTTCTATTCTCTTTTTTTTTGTCTTTTCTTTTCATTTTTTGTTTTATATCATTTTTTTCTTTCTCTCTTTTTTTTTTTTTGTTTTCCTTATTTCTAAAAATTTTTTTTCATTTCAAACACTTTTTTTCTCATTCATTTTTTTTAAAACGTCGACGAAAATTTCTAAGTGTCAACAGTATTAAATATCATATGACCAAATTATTAATTATTATCCATCATAATTATCTAAAATAAAGTTATTGCTATCAATATAGATTGGGATAATAATTTAAGAAACTTTTTACAGTGTTATTGATGTGCGAAGGTCCAAGTACTCTTTTGATGCCTACAAATATCTAGGTATCCTCCAAGGTTTAGTACTTTCGAATGTCTAGGTACTTTTTCGATGCCTACAGACAATAATATTTTCCATCCAATGGGGCTTTCTCCAAATATTAATTATTATTTTCCATTCTGAAACACCAATCTCTTGAATTATTTTATTGGATAATTTGGGTGTATATCTTAGTGTTAATTTATGGTGGTTTTTGTTGTCAAGTTATCATGGATTTTTGGCTTTGGGGCTGACTAGGTTGACCATCGCCAAGATTTAGCAAGGGGCGACCTCACTTGCCTCAGGCAAGGTTCAACCTCGCCAGAGGCCTACGAGGGTTGGCCTCACGAGCCTCAGGCGAGGTCGCCCTCGCTGGGATTTGGCGAGGGCCTTAGCGAGGGTCAACCTAGTCAGTCACAAGTGAGGTTGGCCCTCGCCAGATCCGACGAGAGCGAGACTGCTTAAAGCCAAAAAGGTCACCCCTTACCAGATCCCCGCGAGGGCGACCTTGCTTGAGGCTCGCGAGGCTCGCCTGAGGTTGGCAAGGCCGACCCTTAGAAATTTACAGTCACAAAATATGAGATTGAAAGAATTTAAGCTCAATTATTATAAACATTCTAAGATCTAAAAATAAATCAGGGATGAAATGGTGGTCGTCACACACATGGCAACTCCGATGATCCTCCTCATCGTTGGCAGCTAGGCAATCAAGTCGGGGCAGCGCGTGAGGCTGGTGTCCTAGTGCAGACAGCATGCTAAATTCGGCATGACTCGTAAAAGAAGAAACGACACGATTCACAGTGGTAAGATGAGCTGCGCATTGGAGATCAGCACGCATGACATTCCAAGCAAGTACAGGCTTCTTCGCTTAAGTCATACATATTTTGGGTAAGTAAAACAAAAGGCAGGCCTTTACCTTCCATAACAGTTCAGGCATGTCAAGTGCAGGCTGTGCAATCGCTAATTCAAAACTGGCTCTAGCTCGGTCAGTTTCGCCTAAGGATATCTCCAATTCAGCATACTTGCTCCAAGCATAACAGTTCTCTGGAGACCACTCCAAGTATTTCTCATATAATTTTTGGCATCAATCTATGTTGCCGAGTTGCAGCTCTATCTCGATGTATTTTTTAAATATCTGTTGATAACCAAGCATGATAAAGAAACTTGTTTAGACAACAACAGGGAGGAAAAACCAAAGGACAAGAATGACAGGAAACTAACTAGAGACTATTTTCTCTCGATGAAAATTTTATCCAATCTATATTACCTTATCTTTAGGAGCTCTGCCAATTGCGGATCTGCCTTGCACCCGTAAGACTCATTTGTCTAATCTCAAATTGAGCCACTAAGAGCCAAATTTTGGCAAATGAAAATTTCTGGTGAGGAATCAGTTTGAGACACTCTCTGCAAGCATTCAGAATTGAATGAGAAGGCTCCATCAGTAACAAGATTAGTCTTCAATGCAGGAAAGAGATGGAACAAAAAGATACAATGAATACTTGGAAATCATGGCTTCCATGCCACAGACGTACATATATCTGTATATTTAAGTCAAAAAGTGACTTTTGTGTCACTTTTAGTTGCTTCCAAGAATACCCTTTAATGAATTATGTCCTATCAAGTTTGCACTGAAAAGGCAAATCCATTTAAGGAGTGTGTACATGAAGAAATGCACCTATCCATCAGTCTCCCTCTCCATTAGGCATTAACTGTCACCCTCACCCTCCCCTAACACATGTTCATCCACGTTCCAAATCCAGCTATAATAACTGCCTCTACAATATAAAACCTTCCAACCCCTATATGTTTGATTAGAGACATGGGTTTCTTTTTATCTGTATGCATGCAAATTGATTTGAGAAAAATTGTAATGTCTATCCTGCAACAAAGTGACGAAGACCAAAATCACTCTGCACATCTAGTTAAAAAATTGAAAGAGATATCAGCTAACACAAGGAGTTCACTTAGAGATGACAGCTTAAATTGATAGTAAAAAAGAAAAAAAGAACACATTTGACAAGAAAAATGAAGTAAGTTAAGCAAAAAAGAAAAAAACCTGAACTCTAAAAGTACCACTAAAACTTTAACCCACCACCAAAACCTAAACTCTAAAAGCATGAAAGTATCACTGAACTCTCAAGAACGCATCAACGTACCACTAAATTACTGCAAAGACAATATTGCTCGAAATTTAACCCTGCCACCAAAACTTTCAAAAATGCAGCAAAACCACTAAAACCTTTGCAAACACAATCTCCAACCATGAAGGACCCAAAAAAAACCTAAGGTCAACAACCCCCTTTTTAAAATAAAATAGATAATTACTCAGCTAGACAAGCCACTGATTCCATTTTACACTCTCATACGACTTCTTGGTAGTTATGAAGCTCACAAATTCTGACATTTCATAAGGTAATGAAATTGACTTACTTGAAACTCCATACTACTTTCCCATCAGAAACAGGGATCCCAGCATTGTTGGAATATCAAGTTCTTGTAGATGCGACGGCGTCCTGTTATTCACTGATATAAGTGTCGGGCTCGTTGACTTCAACGAGGGTTTTGCGAGTTCTGCCGCGATTGGCTGAAGCCCCAATAGGCTTCTTAATATCACAGGGACCGGATCAGGGATGCTTTTCCCAAAAAGTGAATATGAGCAAAGACTAGTGAGTATGAGGTTAAAATGATTGGCGTTTTGTGAGTAAAATTAGTCTAATGGATTCAATTGGAAAAACTAGAAAAAGTTCAAGACTGAGTTGGCAAAACTAAAAGATTTAAGATTGAATTGCAATAGGCAATACCCAATAATTAGCAATGAGAATTATATGCACAATAGGATATATCGAAAAAGTGATTATGAGTAATGGTTGGTAAGTATAAGATGAATATAATTAGCGATTTATGAGTAAAATTAGCTTAATTGACTCAACTAACAAAACTTAAAAATGTCTAATACTTAATTAGCAAAATTAAATTGTTTTGGACTAAATTGACAATAGTGCGATATGTTTAACACTTATAGGACAATTTTCCCATATTTAGTTGTTGTCATAAGAGAATAGGCTTGCAAACTTTGGCAAAACATAAAAATAAAATATGGCAACAAAATAAAATTATCGGGTTGTCTCTGCCATGAGTTCAAGAGGCCCTCACACCAATGCCCTGTTTGCGGAACAAAGAAATGAAAGATTGCTCACTGGAGGTAAATTGTGCTAGTTAGAGTTGTCTCGTCTCTTTTCCTGTTCATGTTTTTTTTTTGTCTCTTAACACTTTTACCGTCGTGTGCCAAACTGGTAACTGCAGTAAGCAGTGGTACATTATGTTAAATTTATGACTCGAGTTTAAGCATTTGCAAAAACCCGATTTGCTGAATTTACAAAAGAGGAAATATTAAAAAAAAAAAAAAAGACCAAAGTTTCTTCTTCTATTTCACGGAACCTGCAGAAGATGAAAGTTTATTACGTGGGCCTAAGTCTGCATGCGCAAGAAGTCGTCCAAGCAAGAAGACAACGTTGGTGGGCCCAAGGTCAAAGATTTGACCTTTTGGGCACATGATTTCCTACCTTGGTGTGAAGATAGAGTCCCCGCACACGTATAAAAGCATAATCCAATTTCTTTGGGGGCGGGGCTCGCGTGAAGTCAGTAAACCCTACGTAGAAGGGACGTCCGCCGAAGCTCTATGTAACGAAGCCGCACGTCCGCCGAAGAGAAGCTGGAGATTTTCCTTTTTGGCGTGCGACTTGGAAGCGCGATTAACTTTGTGCCGTGAGTTTATCTCCAAGTGAGTTGTTTATTTATAAACACTTTGGATTTGGGGTTAAATTGGGATTTGTGAAACACCGAGAGAGTGTTTTAGTGACTTGAGTGTGTAATCTCTTTGTATCACTTGATCAATAGTGAAATTCACTGCTGCTCTCCCCGTGGACGTAGGTCTTTACGACTGAACCACGTAAATCTGGTGTCCAATTTATTTTTTTCTTCCATCTATATTATTGTTCGATCGCTTGCCCTATCGCAACAAGTGGTATCAGAGCCAAGCTTGGCTAAGTTGAAGCGAATCGATGGCGATAGAAGAAGTAAAGGTGAGAATCGACAGATTTGATGGGAATGATTTTAGTTTTTGGAAGATGCAGATTGAAGATTATTTTTATCAGATGAAACTGCACTTGCCCTTATATGGGGAGAAACTAGAGACGATGAAGCAAGCTGATTGGGATTTGCTGGATAGACGAGCTATGGGTGTTATTCGGCTAATGTTGGCTCGTAACGTCGCGTTTAACATCTTGAAGGAGAAGACCACTGCTTATTTGATGCAAGCACTGTCAGATATGTACGAGAAGCCCTCTGCGATTAACAAGGTCTATTTGATGCGACGTCTGTTTAATTTGAAGATGAATGAAGGTGCGTCAGTAGTAGATCATATCAATGAATTCAATGT
Organism: Eucalyptus erythrocorys; assembly: GCA_014182555.1. Classification (NCBI taxonomy): domain Eukaryota; kingdom Viridiplantae; phylum Streptophyta; class Magnoliopsida; order Myrtales; family Myrtaceae; genus Eucalyptus; species Eucalyptus erythrocorys. Next base: position 52,277,514 of record CM024599.1, on the reverse strand, counting down.
GATTGTTAGTCAATTGAGTTCAGTTGAGATTGACTTTGAAGATGAGGTACGTGCTTTGATTCTATTATCCTCATTGCTTGACAGTTGGAATACTACTGTTACTGTTGTTAGTAATTCCTCTGGGTCAACAAGTTTGACGTTTGATGGGATTCGAGATTTGATTCTAAGCGAGGACATTCGTAGAAGAGAATCTGGCAAATCTGTATCTGCTGCTTTAGTAGGTGAAAATAGAGGAAGATCTAGAACACGTGTGGGTAATAGTAGTACTAATATGAACAGGCGTAGTCAGTCTAGGACTGGTAATGTTGTCTGTTGGAGCTGTGGGAAGAGGGGGCATCTTAGAAGGGATTGCCTTAAGCTGAAGAATGAGAAGCGTAAGGGAATTATAGTTGATTCTGCAAATAATGTTGCAGCTGTAGCAAATAATGCCGATTATGTCTTGTCTATCACTAATAATTCATCGTTTGATGGATGGATTATGGATTCTGGTTGTTCTTTTCATGTCACACCAAATAGAAATTGGTTTATCACTTATCAGTGCACGGGTAGTGGTAAAGTTCAGTTAGGGAACAACGCTGAGTGCGATGTTGTGGGTGTTGGTGATGTTAAAATCAGAATGCATGATGGTATCGTGAGGACATTGACTGGAGTGAGGCATGTTCCAGAGTTAAAGAAGAACTTAATTTCCTTGGGTGCACTAGAGTCAGCTGGTTGCAGGTATTCTTCAAAAGGTGGAGTTCTGAAAGTTGTTCGAGGTGCCCTGGTGATAATGAAAGGAATCGAGCACAGAGGTTTATATAAACTTCAAGGTGAGACAATGACAGGTTTCGTCCCGAAGACATTGGATGCATTTGTTCGAGGGTCTATGGACTACTCAAAGAAGACCTGGGTGTTTGTGCCAAGGCACAAGTTTGATGCTAGTGTCAGGATCTCGCAGTCAAGAACTTTGATCGAGACGGAGACTGGTAAGTCAATCAAACATGTGCGGACTGACAATAGCATGGAGTTTTGCTCGGAGTTGGCAAATAAATTCTGCATGAAAGAGGGCATAGTGAAACATCGCATTAGTGCCAGTAAATCACAATAATTTGTAGAATTGATGAGCAGAACATTACTAGAGACGGCCTAAAAAATGATCTCTAGTGCTGGTGTTGCTAAGAGAATTCTAGCTGATGTGCTTAGTACGATAAGCTGCCTGATGAATAGATCCCCATTAACTGCTATTGAATGGTGGAAACCTAAAGAAGTGTGGTCAGGTACCGTTGCTGGTTATTCTATTTTTAGAATGTTTGGTTGCCCGTGTTATTTTCGAGTGAGTGATGGTAAGCTTGATGGGAGGGCAAGGTGCATATTCCATGGCTATGCACAAGGTGAGCGGGGTGATCAGTTGTGGTGCCCGGATATAAATTCACCTGTTGACAGCAGAGAAGTTATCTTTGACAAGTCTCCGATAGTTCTGGCTAGGAGTGTTTATGGCAGTGTTAATACAAATCTGGATGGTATTCAGCTTGAGGTGGAGTTGCGACCAGAAACTCTGAGGTAGCGAGTATGAGTACTATCAAAGTAATCGACACAGATGGTACTCGTAGCGAGGTGGAGCCTATAGAGCCAACGGTTGCTGTAACTGTTGATATTGACAAGGTATGTATTTGATCTCCTGACAGATATGGATGCAATAATGGTTTTGCTTTATCTGCGATTAAGGAGGTTGTGTCGGAAAATCTTTATGGAGCAGTTAAAGGTGCATGTGGAGTTGGTATTCTAATGAGGTCCTCGGCTATGGCAAAGTTCAAGCGAGGCTTAAATTTGGATAATATCTATGGCGGTTGAGCCCATCGGGGGCTATGGGAAAGTAGCGACAGAGTTTGAATTTTTACGAAGCGATTGTAATTTGGCTCAAACGTCGAGCCAAGGTGGAGATTGTTAAATTTATGACTCGAGTTTGAGCATTTGCAAAAACGCGATTTGCTGAATTTACAAAAAGGAAATATATATATTTAAAAAAAAAAAAAAAGAGCAAAGTTTCTTCTTCTATTTCGCGGAACCTGCAGAAGATGAAAGTTTATTATGTGGGCCCAAGTCTGCACGCGCAAGAAGTTTCCAAGCAAGAAGACAACGTTGGTGGGCCCAAGGTCAAAGATTTGACCTTTTGGGCACATGATTTCCTACCTTGGCGTGAAGATAGAGTGTGACGTCCCAGGGCGTCACGTACTAAGCGCAAGCAGAATTATAAATATAATTAACATCTAATTAATCTTGTACATCTTTTACATTATTGTATAGCATTTACCATTTAAGGTTAGCATGTATGACATGGATTATCTATGATCCTAATTTATAATATGAGGTTATCCTATCATTCATATTATTAGCCATTCACATACATGCAATTAAACTAGAGCATAAAAACTTCCTTTCATTTGCCCTCGTCAGGGCTTTACAAAATCTATCAACCTGAGCTTTTCCTTTTTCCATGTTTCACGCCTATATATTTACATACATATACAAAACAAAAGTAAGGCGCACCAAAGTCAGGGATAGGGGTAAGGGTATCTACTCCACGAACTTCCCATACCAGCCCACGTCCTACAAAAAAAACAAAAGTCTACTGTCCAGCCTTCACACGAACTCTGGCGTCTAGGCGCCATCCATCCCATCTCCAGGTCCACCTGCTCCGAAAGGCAACGGACCAAACATCTCGCCATCGTGGTTAAGGAACCATGCTACAAACTTCATCGGGATCAAGCTAGCTCTACCGTCGTCCATCCATAAAATAGCTTCATACTTGGAAAATGTAATGTCTATGTCAGGATCATATACATCGTGAAAAGTAATGTCAAGGCGTGCTATCACCCCATACCGTGCAACTGGTGGTACATCCATGCTTTCAATCTAAAAATGTAAGGTATGAGCAAACATCCTTGCCCAGTAAAGAATAATAGAGCTCTACTCTAAAACGATCCATAGCCATCAAAGTTACAGGCAAATCGTCAAACAATCAGGACACTAAGATAACATAATGCAAGCATGAACAGTACTAATGCATCATATAAGAAATCACCTGACATGCATCCATCTCTACGCTTACCCTTCACAAATTCAATCTACAATGCAATCATAATAGATGAACTCACTCGCCAAATATAATTAGCTTTTAGTGTGCATAAAAATCCACCCTCGAATCAGTCACAACCGGGACACTACCGGCCTGATCGAGTCACTTCCAGAAGGTACGTTATCTGGACTTCCATAATTCCTCCAATTGTGGGCATCTCACTCCGAGGTATCCCGGTATCAACCAAACCGAGGTCCTCCCTGATCACACACAGGGGCATCTCACTCCGAGGCATCTCCGGTATCACACAACCGAGGCATCCTTGATCACACACAAGGGCATCTCACTCCGAGGCATCCCGGCATCACACAACCGAGGCATCCTTGATCACACACAAGGGCATCCCAAACTTCCGGGGGCATCACCGGTAACTCCGTACCGATGGATCCGTTCACCATTTTAAGCACACGTTTCACATCACACCTTTTATTAATGCATATATCGTATGCAAAAGAAAAGACTCCTAAGCATCTATCTAACTCTCGTGAACCTAGCACACGTGCGTGTCTGGATTATAAGATAAAATCCATCACGAACATGTCCCTTACCATGCCGGACAAATATTTATCCCATAATCAAGCACTATGCACCGCACTCATTGCACACGCATGATTCTATATGCACTTAAACCTCTATTGACATATGAGACTCACTCATACACAGCTAACATCTAATATGAGGTTACTAGACTCCATGTTCAGCATACAAGTCCAATTTATAAGTTGTTACACCTAACATGTATTCTCGGGTACGAACAGTATATTAACTAAATGGGCAGTTTCGGTTTTAAGCATGAAAGACTTATCAAATCTTATCGAAATGCTACCAAATTTTAGTATGTTGTACTTAAGACATAGCTTAATACTTTTCATGAAGGAACTTAAGTCTATTTCTCACTGTATTAAGAGTAACAGTTAACATCATTCTTACTAATGTCCTGTACCGAGTCCAGATTTTCTATCTACAATGAAAAATCGTTTCACTAATCAATTCTCATCCATTTAACCTCAAATTTTGACACGTTATTCCTTAAGATGTTTTCTACAATTTTCATTAAGGATTTGAAGTTCAATTCTAAACAGATAATTACAGAAATTTCATATAATCAGCAAAGGTCATCCAATTTTCACAAAAACAGTTTACTAGTCTTACTAAATTCACTTCTTTTTCTATGTTTATAGGTCCATATGGTTATAACTTCTTGTATAACTCAATCCTATGGATGTTCTAGCATGTAGAAGGGCTTCTTGCCCATATCTATTAACAAACATGAGTGAAATTACACGCAAACAGAACATTACTCACTCGGTTTCACCTAAAACTGAATAGGATCACATGCTCTTCACACTTCTAGTTCAACTAGACCACTTATCATCCACAATTCTCCTAGCACAATGCTTTGGCACTTCCTCACAGCAACTCAATACATCTCCAGCATGTCTTTTTCTAACATTTGATCCAATCCACGGCTCGACTCAAGGCGTTGTCGCACCCGTGAACCGTATAACACCTTTCTAGCCAAAACTACACATTCGGCTTCCATCTTGACACCTCGCTCAACCAAACAGCACACAAACACCATAAATCCGAACATACAAGACAAAGAAATGACATGCAATCACTTCTACTTTCAATCTAGCACTCACCAAGCTCAAATCAAACACAAAACAACAACTACAAGCTATATCCATCCTTGTTTGGTTGGATTCACAAGCTTCCTTGATGAAACAATGGATATGTTTTAATTTAGAGCTAGATTATTCCTTACCTTGCCTCGGCTACTTAACTATACTCGGATTCTTCAAAATCAACACTAAAATCCAACATGCAAGATGAAGAATTTCGGTCGGCTCCTCTTGTTCTTGCTTCTGCCGAGAGGAAGAAAAGATGAAGATGATGAAATGTGATTTTCGGTTTTGTGAGGAGAGAGAGAGAGTTTCCGGTTTTATATGAGAGAATGAGGTCTACAAGGCTAGTCTTAGGTTAGGGGGTAATGATTAATATGGTAAGGATGAAATCCTAGCTTCGGTTTTTGAAGAAAACCGTGGGTACAAGTGAGAGATCCGAGAGAGAGAGAGAGAAAGGATCGGTGTCGTGGCCTCGTGCATGAGAAATTTCCGCCATCTGTCGATCATCGTTCGTTAACAGTTAATCAATGTCATTAGTTAGTTCATTAGCTTCAGATATTTTCATCTAATGATCTTTTGTTTCTACTTAATCTCAATTATACAAAATTATAACACATCAACTAATCAAAGTTAGTCTATAAAGAAATCAATCACAAAAGAATGCTAAAATTATAAGTAATCCACTAATTAAGTCATTTAACTATAATTTATAAGTCTTAACTAAAAATATAATCACATTGGGCCTAATTGTCTATTTATGGCCCAACGGGCTCAATCTAAAATTATCCGGCCCACTAAACTTATAAATTTTTATAATCCCGAACCTTGGCCCATCTCCAGCCAATTCCAAGCCCAGCTTTCTTGGCCCAAATCCATAAGTTCAGTTCTAAAATAAATGTGCGGCCCACTAACTCTCAAGCCCACACATCCTACAAAGTCCATTGGGTTCACTTTCCGGCCCATTCTAAATAAATCTAAGTTTCTAATAATCTAATTAAGCTAATGACGGTCGGTGAAATTTTTGGATGTCACATAGAGTCCCTACACACGTATAAAAGCATAATCCAATTTCTTTTTGGGGGGTGTCACGACCTCTTTTTTTTTTCCGTCCGAGGGAAAAGGAAGAAGGTTTAGGGGTATTTGCCTAAAGAAGCGGACCAATGGCCCTAAATTAGGCGCGGGCTCTCCCAAGCCCATACCTCGCGTGACGTTGGATTTTGTTTTTTAATTCTTAACAACCTAAATATTTCTAGGAGTCACCACTAGCCTATTAGGGTCGGCTAGAAACCAATTGAGACACGGGAGTGTTGTCTCGATTCTTACGCAACCAGAGATTTCTAGAACGGGGACTTGTTTACGCTAATGTTTCTATTAGCGCCCTTGCGGTACCACTAACTTGAAAGGTTGTTTATCTAAATGGTCATGCAATCTTGATTACCAATTAAAACCTTTATGAAACCATTAAGTGTCCATGCAAATGTTTTTGTAGGTTTTTTTTTTTTTTAATGTCTAGGCTAATCCTAACATAATTTAGAAGATAAATTCACACTCAAATTATTGAAAAGCGGTGCGGTAAATAAACATCCAAGAAATTGAAAGGACTTGAAAGTAAATATGGAAAAGGAAAACCCGATACAAGTCGGGCAAATAATATTATATGGCCTTGTTATCACACCCCGGGACAAGACCCCCATGAGCAAAAATGGGAATTTAAATATGCATGAAATTACTCTAGATGCATGAAATTACTCTAAATAATTTTAATCTACGCAAAATGGATTATTTACAAAAATGGTTATAAAATACCAAAATAGCATTACATTAGGAAAATGACCTTTTAAAATCATAAAAAAAATTCCTAGATGTCATTTCTATCATAATTTGATATCATCTATTATTTTTATATTTTTTTGAAATTTTCATATTTTTTTCATTTTTTAAAATTTTTATTTAAAATTAATTCTCTAAACCGATATATGTCGATTTACACTAATATGGGACTGCCCAGTACATGAATATGACAAGAACCAAGCTCAAATCGACCATTTCAAGATCAAAACTTGGTTTGCGCATTTCGTCAAACACTTGGCTTGCATCAAATCATCTCAAAACAGCTTCCTGGGCCATGTTCGCGGCCTTCAATCTCGACCCATAAGCAATCTCACATGGAAGCAAAGTATCAAGGATATACTCTTACATGCAAAGAACGGGTTTAGCAAAAAATCACAGCCTAGAACACACAAGAACCATGTTGAAAACGGCCCCCAATATGCGGGTTGAAACCGTTTTGCAGATCTGGTTTTAAACCTAAGTCAAACAGACATGTCATATGCCCATATTGAAGCCCCAACACTTATCACATGCAAGATCTAAGGGAAACATTACTTAATCCGAGTGAAAGTAGATAACATGGGCTTTCAAATGCAACAAAAATTACAGAAAATAATTAACCGAACACATCGAAACGACCTCTTCAAGAAGCATATACGCAAAGTCCACACTGACCAGCCATGGATTAAGATGGAGGGGCTTGGTTTTGGCTCAAGTTGTGGACAATTTCATGGTTTACCCGAGGGTTTAAAGACCAAATCAAGCTGACCTATGCATCATTTATACTCCCATATGACATTCATCAAGCTCATAAAGATAGAAAACGCATGCAAAGGGGAGTAGCAAGTCAAACATATATGGCTCTTGAAGAGGCTTCAAACACTTAGAAAAATTTCGGCCTCAGAAATCAGCTTTCTGGGCTGGTTATCCTCTTGATTTTTCATGATCAAAACATGCTCAAAATAAAAAAAAAATAATAAAAAAATAAAAACATCTAGGATACTTACCTTGCTTCCTAGTTTATTTTTCAAGTGGTTCTTGGCCGTGAAAACCAAGAAATCATCCTCGGGTGGCACGTGGAATTTAGCTCATTCAAACTGGAAATGAGATCTGTAGAAGAAAAAAGTGACAACGAAGGTTTTCGTTGACTTCCAAACTTAGACTTCTGAACCTCTTTTGCTGGCCAAATCAAAACCAACCCAAGCCATATGTATTCCAGTTTGGGTTGTGGGTCATGGCCGTCCTCATTTATCTCTCAATTTTCTCAAAAACACTCGCTTTCCCTCACCCGTGACCAACCAGGCTCAACACTTAGAAAAATTTTCCGACTTTCTTGGCCCGCGAGGAGGGCACTTTTTCGGCGGGCTTTAGGAGACCTTTCCAATCTCCATTTGGGACGTGTGACCTATGGATGGAAAGATATTTGAGTGAAATTTCACTCTCTAGTTGAGGGTTTTGGCTAATTTTGGCTGCAGGGTTGTGAAAATCTCACTTTTCTCTCTCAAGGTCAGTCTGGATTTTCTGGGTTTTTTTCTTTCTGGAGTTGCTTCTAAAGGTGTCTTTGGGGAACGATCTCGAGCTCTCTCCTCTCCTCCTCGTCTTCTCTCTCTCGTCCCCTAAAAGAGCTTGTTTCCGCGATCTTCTCCCCTCAATTAGAGGATTTTTGGCCGGTCTTTTGTTTACCTACCAAGCCTGCCAACTGAGCTGGTTCACCTACTCTTCTGACTTAGCCAATTTTTTAACTTCTGCAGCTGTTGAGTGTGCGAACTTTGCTGCGAATTTCCCGTGCATTCAGCAGCTTATCCCTGGCCAATTTCCGTCCACTTGCAATACCAATAATGGTCTTCCATCACGTACAAAGATCGAGCTAAATGGGCGGCTGAGTGGGATATGGTGGGGCCACCAATATGCCTACTTAGCAGGTCCGAATTAAGACTTAACCGTGGGTAGGGTTTTGGTAGTTGGTTTGAGTGCTTTAATCCATCCATTTGTCAGCGGTTTTTGATCAATTAGCAAGCTCATGTGTAGTACTTTAATATCTTGATCATTTTTCGCAATTTTCTCCACCCAATTTTGCAAGAAAGTCCCTCAAAATTAGCCATTTTCTTATCCGAAAATACCCAATTCAAGGCAAATTTGGTCATTTTGGTCCAATTTGACCTATTCGACTTGGCCCAAGTTCAATTTCAACTTAATTTAGGGCCAAGATGATGATTTAAGGGCTCGGGTGAAATTTTGCCAAATTTGCAAATAGGTCCCTCAACTTTTGGAAATTGCATTTTGGCCCCAACTTGCCCTTTTAATTCCAATCTGACCTCCTAGGCTTGGCTAGTCACATTTAGATCATTGGCCCCAACTTGCTTCTCTTTTTTTTTTTAAAAAAAAAAAAATTAATTAAATTTTTTTTTAATTTTTTAGGAAAAACATCTTCCATTTAAAAACTATACTAAACACCTAGATAATCTATATGCAATAATTTGACATGAAATATTTTTGTGGAAAAATAAGTTCCCATTTTTTTGGAAATGATTTTTGGGCAAAAATTTAGGGGTCAACGTGGGGAACTCGCGTGAAGTCAGTAAACCCTATGTAGAAGAGACGTCCGCCGAAGCTCTATGTAACGAAGTCCCACGTCCGCCGAAGAGAACCTGGAGATTTTTCTTTTTGGCGTGCGACTTGGAAGCGCGATTAACTTTGTGCCGTGAGTTTATCTCCAAGTGAGTTGTTTATTTATAAACATTTTGGGTTTTGGGTTAAATTGAGATTTGGGAAACACCGAGAGAGTGTTTTAGTGACTTGAGTGTGTAATCTCCTTATATCGCTTGATCTATAGTGAAATTTGCTGCTGCTCTCCCTGTGGACGTAGGTCTTTACGACTGAACCACGTAAATCTAGTGTCCAATTTATTTTTTTTCTTCCGTCTATATTATTGTTCGATCGCTTGACCCATCGCAACACATTGGACGCAATTAGAGAGAGAATGAGGAGCATCCAATTAGAAGCAGCTTCTGGTAACCTTGACTCTGGAAATAAGCCACCATTCTACACAAACGGCAATGTACCATACGGACATAACCCAAACACAACAGATAACTCGAGCATGGATGATGCTGGACAGGCTGGAGTTCGTCCGATGGATGAGAGGATGATAGAAATGTCATTGGAACAAGGAGGGGAGAGAACAATAGTATTAGGTTTTGACACAGAGAACACATTCAGTGTAGAGAAACATGTGTAGAATACAATTAATGCGTCCAGTGTGTTGTATGTTCGTGATAGTATAACATGGAGTGGAATTGAATTTGCTGCTTCTTGTGTGTGTGGAATCCAACTTCTTCCAAACCTCCTTGGTTCTCATTTTCAGGTCATTGCTAAGGTGGAAGATATCGATCAGTCACGACAAGGGGGGAGGAGGAGAAACTTCATTGGTAAAAATTCCTCATTGAATATTCTCCGTTCATAACCTACCTTCATGCAAAAACATGCAGAGACCAAGAGACCATTTTCGCTCATATTGGATTGAGCAAATTAATGAGGGCTGGCTGTGGAGATGATACAAATGATGGCATCATGGAACAGTTAAAAGAGGTGTTGAAGAGTGGTCGTTCAACCTCTGCAAAAAGGGAGATTTGTGACCACCGACAAATGAATGGTCTCTATGCAAGCAAGGATACTGACACGAGCTGGGGACTGTTCCCGAAATCACTGAGCAGAGTAATCAACAATCTCCCCCAAAACTGGAATTTGTCGAGGTTCTGGCTCTTCGAAATGCAATGTATCGACAGAGACATTATAGATTCAAAAGATAATACAGATTGATGGGAAAAAAAAAGATGCAAAAGCAGTTGCATACACCTTGTGCGTGTGTGAGGGCTAATGAGTAATTATTATAACTTATAACGACCCAGGTCCCACTGTATAATATTGTCCACTTTGGACACTGAGTCCTCATGGCTTTAAAACGCTTTATACAGATTAAAGGGACCCAAGCCTTTATAAACTAGCCCAAGACTCCCCCCTAAGCGATGTAGGATGGGAGACATGCCTTTAACCTCACCCGCGTACTGCCAAGGTGATTTCAGTCCATCCCTCCGTACTGCCCCTGACGTACCCAACATCCTTGTTCCGCTCCACATTGTCGTGACCTCTTTTTTTCGGCGCCCGCAATTAGGTACGGGCGACTGCGGAGGCTAATGGTTCGGCTAAATTTATTAAGCCAGGACTCTCCCAAGTCCACCAAATCACGACTTAATGGTTGAAGTTGTTTAACATGTAAGTTAATTTTAAAATGGAGTCGCCACTTATCGATTTGGGGTGGGTCGATTAGAAACCCAAGCGAAGTATCAGGAGAAATACTCACTCCTGCACAACCAGAGAAATTAGGATTGGGGACTTGATTTCATTAGTTAATCACTAATGCCCTTTCAGTACCTAATCATGTTTAAACCCTAAGGTTTTTTTGGATGTTTGAGGGATTTTCCATGCATTTTGGGGAGGAAAAATATTTTTTGGGTCTTTTTCTATTTTTTGAACATAAAAGGGATTTTTTTGGATTTTTTTGGTATTTTTAGAAAATACAATTCTTTTTGGCTTTTTATGAATTTTTGGCTTTTTTGGATTTTTGGCATTTTTTGGAAAAATATGAAATATTTTTTATTTTTTGATTTTTTGAAAAATAAAATATTTCTTAATATTTTTCGAAAATAAATTATTTTTGATTTTTTTGGAAAATAAATTAATTATTTTTATTTATTAAAATATTATTTTATATTTAAAAATAAACCCGGGTCGGATCCGCAGGTTAGGTCCGACCTGGGCTGTCTGCCCAAAATGCAGTGGGCCCGACTCTATTTATTTATTTATTTATTTATTACTTTTTGGCGGCCTAATAGCCCGTTTTCAAAAATGACCGGCCCGACCCGACGACCCAGCTCCTTCAAAACCCTACCCGACCCAGATCTAATTCCATGACCCGGTTTCCATCACCCCAAATTCGCAGAAACCCTACCCGAATCCGATTCGCGCCCGACTCGGATCCGACCTCATGACCTGATTTCCAACCACTCCAAATTCGCGCGAAACCCTACCCACTCTCGGCCGGGGTCCGACCCGACAACCCAGGGCCGCGACCCGAAAAATCAGGAACCCCAGAGTTCCCGATTCGCGGCGCCGAGGAGGGGCTGAGGCGCCACCAGGGCAAACGACAGCAACGGTGGCAACAGTGACGACGGCGATCCTTATTACCTGTGAAGAGGTGGCGGACGGCGAGCGACAGCAGCTTCGGGCGGGACAGGAACCCTAGATCTGGACTCTGGCTGAGCCTCTCCTTCGGCTGACCTCAGATCTCCGGCCGCTCATCCTTGGGCCTCCCCTGAAGTCTCTCAGTGGGAGGTTCGAGGTGTGCGGCCCTTGATCCTTCTCGATCTCTCTCTCTCTGCGTTTCGTGCCCTTTGTCGTCGACATTGAGGGCCTATTTATAGGCGAAGGGGCGGCCGGTTGACGGAGCCTCGACCGTCGGTCGTCGCACGCCGAGCGGCCTCCGCCGGCCGAACCGGTGTCCCATCCGCCACTTGTCCGCTAGCTGCCCCCCATGCGCGTCGGCGTCCATCCGTCCAGCCGGCGTCGCGTCCTATGCACATGTGCTGCAGAGGTGGACGGAGGAGGAAGATGACCGAAGAGGGCTGGGCTTGGAGGAGAAAGAAAATGGGCCATAAGGGCCCATGCGGGGGGAAAAGAAATGGCTGTTTCTTTTTTGTTTTATTTTTGTTTTTGTTTGGTTTTTTATTTATCCGAAAAAGATAAAATAAATAAATAAATAACTTAATTAATTAAAAAATGAAATTTAGGCGTCAACACACATGGAAAGTGAATTCCTTCCTACATGTCGTCGTCACACGGATGACCTGGAGATCCGAAAAGCCTGAGCACCAAGTGCAGCACATTCCCTTCCTCCACACCATAGTCCCGAAATTAACCGTATGCGAAAACAATCTTCAAGTAAACAGAGAGGTTATAGGTTTCATATTGAGAGGAGGAGGGAAGGGAGTAGGGGAGGGAAAGTATGGGTCATTGTGTTATTTTTTTGGTTTGCACATAGTAAATGGTAGAGATGTCATGCCTGCTGTTACATCGACCTGTTTAAATCTGTTACTATTTTTCCACCGAGGCACTTTATTCATGGAACCTAACATTTATAGGTTTACTGCTAATTATAAGGGCAGCGTGCTTGGCCTAGCATTTTGGTCTGCAACTAGGTATTTTAGACGGGTGTCATGATTTTATTAAAGGAATATTGAAGAACACATTGAGTCCTTTTTACGAAGTTCAACATTTTTGTGGTCCTACATATGAACTTTATTTCATGTTTCACAACAATAATTTATGAAGTCAAAAATCTTGCTTTTATGCATCAAAGAAAAAAGCGGATGAATGTGCTTTTGAGTGATCTCTTGTTCTTTTATTGTACAGGTTGGAACAGTGCTTCTTAGCTGTGCTTTCTTGTATGACATCTTCTGGGTATTTGTTTCCAAATGGTGGTTCCATGAAAGCGAGCAGGGACAGCATATTCCGTCCTCGTTTCTATACCACGAACCACAGTATTCCATGATCCGGCTTGTAACATTGGTCTTTAACATCCGAGCACTTGTGTTATGTATATTCAACGTGTCACATTGCTCGTCTATTCCAACTCTGCAAAAGTCGCACAAGTCAAGTGCAGGTCTAAGAAAACAGGAAAGGCGTATGTACGTATAGCTTTAGAAATCTCACAGATGACCAGATTATAATGGGCCTATTATGTACATGCATGATTAGAAAGCAGGCAAAACTGTATGCGTACACATACATGCCCAATGATTCCGCAGAAATATTGTTTGCTGAAATACACTTGCATTTCGCGACCTTTCATGTTAAAATACGACAAAACACCATAAATGACAAATAAAACAAATAAAAAAATTGCAACACAGCATAAAAGAAAAAGATTATTTTATTTTATTTCATCTGTAATAAGAAGTATGGTGACACCAATCTCTTAATTTTAGCAATAACTTATTAGCACATGCAATTAAATTATTAATTATTATCCATGATAATATCAAATAATTTTAGATGGAAAAGATAGTTTAGTTGGGTGGAAGGGGTTGAGAGGGGGGAGGATACGAAAACGTGAAAGGCTGCTAATGCAAGATCTGTTAATTAGAAAATGACTGCTTAATTGAGAGTTGAGATACCTTGGAGCTAGTCGAGCCATGTACTCAAGTGACCCTAGTGGTGGTCATTAGAGGGAACTTTAAGGGTGCCTGGTTACTAGTGGTTGGCCAAGTTCTGATTTAAATGAGAGAACTTATGATTTGTGGATTTGGACCTTTTGGTGACCAACGATGAGAAGAGTAATATATATCCGTATTTTGGAAAAGAAAATAACAAGTTTATAAACGTAGCTACAATAGTTATTGGAGGTGTAACTTGAAGTCAAATAACATCACTCAATGTGCAAAAACAGAAAGTAGTATTAAATTGGGCAAGAGATGGGGAGTTTTTTTTTTTTTTTTTTATGAATATCAGTATGGATCCTAAATTATACGGTTTGACTAGGGTTTTGGGATATGAATTGTGGGGATGATAGCAATTATCATGCACGCATGCTTAATTAAAGAACACAACTTGTGTAAATTGTGTCCTTTATCGACAAGATTTATGCTTTTAGTAAAAAATTGTTTTTTTCATGAAAACAAAAGCAACAAAATTAATAACCAGAAAACCAGTGTATCTTTATTCTCAAGTTATCTCAAATTTAAGAGAAAAAATAGAACTTGAAAGGATATTTCACTACTTTCAAACTGAAATAAGAAGGGAACTGAATTCTAGAGGAGTACTTCATGTTTACTGGCTCGGAATCACATCTATCTTTTGCAACCTAGGAATAAGGTACCGTGCACACACGCTTTTCACTCTTATGGTTTATGGAGCCTTGGGTATTCTAAACCAGTATAATGAGCTGAGATCGGTGATGATTGCGAAGATATTTGCTTGCTTTCTGGTGGTTATATTGATGTGGGAGATTCCAGGTGTTTTCGAAATTCTCTGGGGCCCATTAGCATTTCTATTAGGTTGGTACCGAAGACTTCTATTGACTTCTTTTTTGCCTTTGTAGAGGCGGAGTTGATGTTCTTCCTCTTTCTTGATTTGGAGGTCGGCCGATTCATCTTGGACCTCCCTTTCGACCTTGAAATCCCCCTTTACGATCACTCGTTCATTTCGAATATCTACTGTGTATTCACGCACTCCTGCATATCACAACGGGGGCTCCATAAATTTCCACGCAGGTTATATGATATGACTACTCAGCAGGCGTGGGCATTACTAATTCATCTTGACAGAAATCTTAAAAAGGCAAATCTGGGGAGCTTAATCTTTCTATATTTTCCCCATCCGAAATAACCTGTTCGAGAGCATTACTGCAATGAATCAATTTGTACGCTCTAGATGATTATCAAACTCTAAACGTTGCATTTAACATCATGAAGATGGCTGTGTCGAGAGGAGATTCTCATTCATGAATTTCTTTTGATGATGTTCGCTTCTGCTGTGAAATTAAGCTATGAAACTGAGGATAGGGATCTCACCGTCCATCTCTCTCCCGGCAACGAGCACATCCCACGTTGGCTGTCATCACTACTACCTGAAACTAAGCACAGGGAATTTGCAGTAATCAATCATTCAAATCTGATTCGAAAAGCAAAAGCAAGAATAAGAAAAAGGATTGCCTGAAGATGAATAGAATGAAAACAGTAAAGAACAAACCCCAAAAAAGGAACATGTTCAGAACCAAACGGCGGAAGATCAATTTTTTTATGAGAGTAGGCAAAACAACAATTTCGCCCAGGCAGATAAGCCATGATTTCGATTCTCGACAAGGGTTGAGTTATCATCTATAAACCCAATTGCAGCAAATGCCAGAGTCGCCACATTAGCTGCAGTAACTTCAGTTGAAGAAAAACCAGCTATGGCCTGTGCAACGCCTATACCACTGGGCACGAAAAACAATCCACCCATTGTGGGGGCTCTCTTTTTCAAATAGTGTCTCACAGGCCCTTCCTTACGGAGGATTTGGTAAATATTATAACTGTCAAGTAAGGGAACAAATATGTAGCCTATACAGGACGCTATAACAACCGACAAGAAAAAAGGGCGGGTCAAGTGAAATTGCGGCAGCGGTAATCTGATGATCCGCCAAGCACACCAATCCAAGAGTAAAATGAAGGTCGTCATGAAAGTAATCAAGCCCATGTTGTTCAAAATCCCATATATGATCCTGCAAGTATACATGTTTGAAAAGAATCCCAGATGAGTATGAAAACAATCTTCCTTCATAAATCATTGCATCAATAAGCATCTTTGATCACATCCGACTGCATTTGAAACAGCTCTAAATACCTGCGTTTCCTCCGGCGCCTGCCAATCAGTGCAAATCTATGAGCAGTAATTGTTAATGCATCATTTGTTGATACTTTATACTTCGGCGGCAGTCGGTTCTTGATGATGAGCCACAACAAAAATTGAAAACGAGGAGCCAAGGCTCCATCCCAGACAAAAAGAGCCCACGGGACTCGAATCTTCCTGACTCTGATGGAGTTCCAAGCAGAGGCCACAGCTTGTTCTTTCTGTTACTGGCTTATTGTTTCAACCAATGTATCGCTTGATGACTGTGTTTTCTTTGTTTTGCATCGATGCAGCAGTGTATACTGTAATTAGATCAAGCTCTCTGGCTCTAAGAACAACATCAACTATAGAAAAATTCTTTTTGAGAAAATGATAGAAATAGTCTTTGGATTTTTGTTCAATGTATAATATGGTCCAAAATTTTTTATATTTTTTTCTTTTCGGGATTGTCGCCATTATGTGATCCCTAACAGGTGCATAATTTAAGCTCCCAAGTGCGGGTGTACTTAAATTTCCTGTGCTGGCTGAAATTCGGCCTAAGCATAAGCTCAGAAAATTATAACAATAGAGACTAGTAGAGGTCTTGGAAGATTTGAACTCAATCCTCCTATTCTGAACTTTGTACTCCGATTACATTTTGCTGATAAAATTAGTTTCTAGAGAATCTTTTTCTCTTGATCGTCATGATTCACCCATTGTACAGAAATAAAGTTCAAGAGTGAGCCTCAAGCAACACAAACCTAAGAATTTAGAAAAATCATAAGCACAAAAATTAGGTGAATTCAAGACCTAATTAAAATAGATAATATCCAAAAACCTTTTAGTTAATTGATAATAAAATAATTTTAAATAGATTATGTTCACAATTATTTTATTATTAAACCAATAAGAAAATTATGAAAAAGATAACAAACAAAGCATGTGAACACCAATCTCTTGAATTATTAAATAATTATGATTATCAATTCACGATAATATTGCTAATCATACTTCATGGATTTAATTTAGTAAACATAGGCACCAATATTATTATTAACTAAAATATTATTAATATCCATTTAATATTATCTTAATTATCTTTTAATTTAATTTGACATTTAATTTTTTTTTTTGGCTCACTCTTGAACATATAATTGTTCATTTTACTTTGTGTTGGTATTTTTGGACAACCCCTGTTTACTTTTACTATTGTAAAATTCTGTGTAGCAAATGTATAATAGGTTCATGACCGATTGAGTGATTCTTCCCAAAATTAGCTATCCTCGCACATTCAATAATTTGCTATCATTAATTATATATGATCGATAGACATGAGATGTAATAAATTTGTAGAAGGGTTACATAATTAGTATTTCCCCACAGTGAATTTGACAATGACAGAGTCATTCTCAGTGCCATAAGTTTTGTTTATTGTCACAAAGAAAACGAATTACCAATGACCACGACAATTTGATCACCGATTGAAACTTGTGGCTACAGATCATTACTTCTAGCCACGAAACATGTTTGGCAATAAGTCAGCTCTTTAGCGAGGAACCAACCTTTGTCGGTAAAGACCTGACCTACTAGCACTACCATAAAACATTAGCCACGAAATAAATTCTCATTGCAAAATGTATGATCTATTAGCCACAAAACTTGTTTGCATAGCTAAATACGGGACAAAGTGTCCCAAAAAATTCGCCACGAACATTATTTCATGGCTAGAAATGTATTATATTGCCAAGAAAGGTACTTTCATACCAGGTATAAATGTTTGCCCTGAAAATTGGTGGCTAAAGATCCAACCTATTGCCACGAAACAACAGAAGCTTGTAGCTCGTTAGATCGTGTGGAGGAAGAAGGAGGGGAGGAGGGGGGCAGCAGTAAAGGTACAGAAGCTTCTATCTGATGCATGGAGCAGAAGTTAGGGAAAAAGGTTTTTCATTCATTACATCGCTAAAGTACTGGTCAAGCTTCAAACCAACTCAATAATCATGTTAAATTGGCTGTATAGTAGGAAGACAGACTGTAGAGGGGCTTGAGCAACAAAACCACATTAAAATAGCCATGGAAAAGATTTATTAGGAACATAAAGACTGGCCCTATCAAGTAAAATCTAATCAAACCCAGAAAAAACGTCATCTACTGCCAACAGTAAACCAGTTTCATCAAGAAATAACAAATCTTAGAGGATGTCCTGTTTCATAATGAGTTCATAAGATGTGGTTTGTTCCATCTTCCTGATGAGACAGAATTTGGCGGATGTGACATGGAAAGTGCTGCAGAAACGAGGTTGAAAGCATATAATCTCTACAATTTACACACTGATCATTAAATAAAATATAGCACAAAAATAATTATTATTTTAATAATTCAGGACAACTTTATTATTTGGTAAAATAATTTCTAAGAAGTATAATCATAATTAATTATTATCCATGATTATCTTAAGTTTAGGTCGCATACATGAAGTATTGGTCGAATTATTATTATTTAATTATTTAATAATTATTTAATCGATTACCTATAGATAATATTTTCGTATCCAATGGGGCTTTCTCCAAATATTAATTATTTTTTTCTCCTCATAGAAAATTCTGTGGTTGTCATGTTTGTACAAGGATTGTCTGAAAAGGGTGGCTTTATAAAAATTGACATTTTATAAAGTTTTGCACTCATGACATGACGATGTAAATCTTTCATTCACAATTTTCATGGTATGTTGCACTCACCTATGATAATATGTCGTCAATATTGGTGCAACATTTTAAATCGGGGTATCAATGGACCGGTTCAGTTTGGGATCTCCTAATACCTGAACCAAACTGAACATTAAAGATGCATGGTCATTCGGACCCAAACCGAAAACGCTATTTGGTTCAGACTTTCGGTTATTGGCGTCTTTTGATAGGCTGCTGCAGATATCTCCTTTCCCCTTTTGTCTTTTTCTTCAGGTTTACCATGCAATTTCCAACAATTTTCAATTGTGTGCTGGGGCCGCTTATAAAAATCACAGAATAATTTTCCTTTATTTTTAAAATTCTGCCCATATCCTTTGGAAAATTGAGCACCGTTGGATGCCCTTGGTCCAAACGCATCTCCACCGTCCGAATCAGACGAAACTCGCGTGCCTTTGGAACTGTCGGATCGTGGCA
Organism: Eucalyptus erythrocorys; assembly: GCA_014182555.1. Taxonomy (NCBI): domain Eukaryota; kingdom Viridiplantae; phylum Streptophyta; class Magnoliopsida; order Myrtales; family Myrtaceae; genus Eucalyptus; species Eucalyptus erythrocorys. The sequence goes on along the minus strand of CM024599.1, from coordinate 52,258,360 downwards.
TCCAATCCTGGCCGTCCGTGCTACCCTTCTTCTTTTCTAGGGTTTTTCTTTCTCGATCCTTGCCACCAACGCTAGGGCTTCGGTGCTCTTGCTGTCCGACAAAGCGAGCCTCTGGTTCTCCTCTTGCACCGCAAGCTGGTTGCGTTATCATCTCCAAACTTCCGGTGAGAAATTTCGATCAAACGATTGACATGGCATTTTCTGGCGATTTTTCTTTATTGATGTGGCAATTCTTTTTTTTTTTAAATGCACATCGTAATTTTTTCAAAAAACTATCCACGTCAGAGGCCTTGATATAACGCATGAGGATGCCGTTGTAGTGTGTAAATAACGTTTCTTTCCAGAACGATCTCTGCTAATTGTGTGTATTAGCGGATAATCTTGTTGGGTGTTGATCGATGGATTCCGTTTATCAATCTTTTAGTTTTATAAAGCTCTGATTTTGATCCAGTAGATCTGCAAGATTAGCGTTCTTTAATGAAGCAGCGACGCTCCTGATCGAAACCCATTATGGATTCAGGGGTTTTTCTTTCTTTTTCTTCGAGCAGAAGGTTCAAAAGTCAATTTTCGGTGATAAGGATTGAGAAAATATTAGGTACCTTCAAAGGACCACGTCATCCGTGCTCTGATCCATTCACGCATCGACACCTGTCCGCTGGCAGGTTCACGTCTGCTCTCTCTTCTCTCCCAAGTCATTCCAGTTCAAAACAACGTGCGGGCGGAAAAGCTTGGCATTCTCTCTCCTCTGTCTTGTCTCTCCTCTTTACCTTCTCTCTCTTCCTCCTCCTCCGACGCTCGACGCCATCTCCCGACGACGGTCTAGCGGTTCCTTCGACGACCGTCGCTCCCTCCCGACGACGGCCTTTCTCTCTCCACTCGACGGCCTCATCTCAGGGCTGCATTCTCTCGGCGCACTTCTTCCTAAATCACGCTCTCTCCCGACGGCCGATTTCGCTCACCTCTCTCCGTCCCCCGACTCGCGACTGAGAAGCAATCGCTCCGCCCTGCTCGAAGCAGTCCCTCGAGAAGCCCTAAATCTGCGACCGCAAGTCAGGTTCGATTTTATTTCCCGAGTTTTTATGTTCGCATCTTTGTTTTGGGGAGAAAGCTTAGCCTAAATCTGCGATCAGAAGTTCACTGGTTTATTGCTTCTGATTCTAAGCGCAGCAACGCGAGAAGTGAAACTACGACTGTCTCTCTCTCTACCCTTCTCCGGTTTTTCCGTTCTTGGCAAATTCGAAGATGAGCCCACTTCTGGATACATGATCTTAGGCCAACCCATCAAGTCGAAGCCTGACGTAATCTCGCTGCTTCGCTCCACCGAGCTGTTGAATCGCTTGTGTCCGTGGGGTTTCAAGATTTTCCCGGGGGGGATCGCCCGTTCCGTCATTGCAGACTTCCAGAAGTTCACGGTATTCTTTAAATTAGCAAGTTGTTGATTATACAGCCTATATACGTGTGATGTGCCAGATATTTGTTGCTTGTGTTATTGGTAGATCCTTCCTGATATCTAGAATTTTAGTTTTTGGTTTTTGAATCTGCATAGAGTGAATGTAAATAAACTACTGATTCAAGATAGTCATGCAACCAGAAAGTTTTAGAGAGTTAAATATCACTATTGGGTTTCTTTCCTTTTCTTTGCTCCTGCTTGTAACTACTGTTTGTCAGTCAAAGCAACATTGAAGAGCTACAAATTGGTATTTACATCTCCAATTTTTTTTAATTACATTTAGACCAAATCTCCTAGCTATATTACTCTTAAGTTGTCATTATTGATGTACTTTGAAACTTCATTTGGATGTGTAGTGCTACCATGTCATCTTACCATAAAAAAATATGGCCTTGGCAGGAACATATGCCAAGAAGAAATCATACAAAGTTTAACAGGATTGTTCAGTAATGTCAGTTTGAGTTCCAATTGTCTTTGCTGAAACCATAGGCTACGTGAAGATAATTGTTTATGACAAATAGTGAATGGAAACTAGAAGCATTTCTACATAGCAATTAGTTGTCTAGCTTCAGCTATCATCTATAATTCATCATAAAATTTTAATTGATTAATTGGTTGATAATAAAAGAGATTGTTTATTATTTGACAAATGTGATGACCAAACTATAGAATAGTTACGGAAACTGGTGCTATTGCTGTAGCTTGTCTGAGCAGATGGCACAAGCAGCTTGTTAGCTTACAACAGACCTTATAACCTAGGAATGTTCTTTTTCGAAATCTTTCATCTAATCTGATGATGGACAGATTTCTTAGTTGGATTTCCGGTATTATGGATCTTACATTCTGGGATTCAATCTGATGCCTATTTTTGTCAGCAGAAAAAAATGATCCTCAACGGTCGAGGGTTATCATTTTCTCAAACTTTAGGGGAAGCGTCAGGTAAAATGTCACTATATGGACCTATTGTTGCTTGTTGCAATATCTCTTGAAATTACTTCATTGCATTTTTTGAGGGGACTTCTTTTGCTGCGACTCTTAATTATACTTGATTCAGGGACATTATGGATGCATTGTCAAACATTGGGAATATAGTCAAAGCAGCACAATTTGTTGGTCAAAGTTCAAGTTTATTTTTCACTAAGAATTTATTACTTTGCCACCGTGAGATTTCTAGGAATTATTTGTCTTTGAGAGATCCATGTCTTTATTCTTAGCAATCACTTTGTCATTTTTAAAATTATGAGGTGACTTTTCTCAGAAGTAGCTGTCGGATGAACATGAGTATTAAGATTTACGATCAAGTCCTCTCCATAATACATCGAGAAATCACTTAACAATGGAAATAACGATGCATGGACGTGGATGTGTTGCAATGCAAATGCAAAAAGCATAGTTTGTTGAGGTGGAGATATCAAGCAGTCAGTTTTGCGATACTGCCTTAAATTTTAAAGCTATAAGCGTCAGGATTCATCATGGATCTCTTCCGGTTAAGAAACCTTAGTCTATTTTAGAGTCTAAATTGATCTAAGTCAGCAACATTTTTGGATATATGCTACTAGCACTGCTGCACGACAGCCATCACTTTATGCCAATTTCGTACCATCAAGGCCAACTTCAAGTACTGTTATTGCATGCACTCTCTGGAGTGTTCTTCCATTGCGGATATGTTGGTTCTCCATCGAAAATGCTTTTAGGAACTCCACGTACTTGAAGGATAATAAGAGTTATCTGGAGAATAACCTGGATTAAAAAGATAGCCTCTCCTTCTGTTCTCTCTATTGACTGATTGACATAGCCGTTTTCCCTTTGAGAAGTAGGATTTATATTTGGGTAGTGATGAACAGCTTATTAGGAGCTACATGTGTTTACTACAGTTACAATCTAGGTTACAGGTTTCATAACTGTCACAAAATCAGCAGAATTCATTTATGATATGATTAAAGGGGAGGATAGGATCAAATATTTTTTTGAAATGCAATTGTTGGAAAGTTTTAGTTTCCATTTGACATTACCAGTCCTGCCACTCAAACAAGTAACAAATTTAGATTGTAATCTAGTATCTTGATAATACAGAATCATGAACACATGAAGAAATGAAAGAAGGCAAACGTTAGATTTTCACACTATTAAACAGCATGGGATTTGGACTTGTTGACTTCTAATTACCGTATTCATGCTTGGTTTCTGTATCAGGATGTCCTCTCCATTAGTTTGGTAATTTTCAGTTTACAGTTCCACTTTTAAATATGGGAAATTCTAATGATGGACGGAACTTTCTTACATTTACCCTTTATTTTCATAGATGAATGTGCATTCGTCTGATTTCTAAATTGTGGGTTTGCCAAACAATTTGTTGATTGGACGTTCTTTTACAGGAAAATCACTTAAGGGACAGTCGCAAAAGGTTCAGCAGGCTGTTCTGGAGGTAATGAGGTGATCATATGCTGCTTCTCATGACCCTTGATTTATTCTGACGTTGTTTCCCTGCAGAAATTTCGAGCTGGTGGACACAATGTCATTGTATCCACATCGATTGGTGAAGAAGGTCTTGATATCATGGAAGTTGACCTAGTAATATGTTTTGACGCTAATGTCTCACCTCTACGTATGGTACAGCGCATGGGAAGAACTGCAAGGAAACATGATGGACGTGTGGATATCCTTTAATATTTTTTTATGTGATCGACTAGGTTGTGAATTTTTTGGCCTTAAAAAATAAAAATAAAAAGATTAAATTGCTTATTGCTTTCATATAAGTGGGATATGAAAGCCAATGCGTTATTCATTCTGTATTCCGTCGTTTTCTTTCTTCTCTCTCTCTTTGCTTTTCTCGAGGTCCTTTGTCATCATTGTGTGTTGATTACTTAAAGCTTACCTCAAATTGTCCTTGACTAAGTTTACTAGTGTTAGCTTGTGAGGGGTCAGAGTTGAAGGGTTACTGGAGAAAGCAAGCTAACAGCAAGGCAATTAGTAAGCACATGCGGAATGGAGGAATTGCAAGTTTTAATTTCCATTTGAGTCCCCGAGTGGTGAGAAATGATTAAGTTGGAACTAGATAATTCTTCCATGTCACAGTTATTCTATAACTTTGAAATACCTCTTGTTGTAGATTCGACATATTTTCAAACCAGATGTCCAGTTTGTTGAGCTATCAATTGAAAAGTTCGTTCCTTGTGGAAAGAAAGTTAAAGATGATGACGTTGTTGAGATGCCAATGTGGAAGAAGAATTTGACTGTCGCGGAATCTGATATCATTGCCAAATACTTCAACAATTCTGGAAATAAATGGAGACCATCTCTTATTGCTTTTCCTCACTTCCAGACTTTTCCATGTAGAGTGAACATAGTGATGCATTCGTGCAGAACAGGTATGATGATTGATGCGATGCAACATTTGCAAGGAGTACTTTTTTCTAAAGATAAAGATGGTCTCTCTGTCGAGGTTTGTTCCTGTCCCGTCAATATATTGCCGTTCATTGTTTTCACTGCCAGTGTTACTTATTCATGCATCTGATTCAGGAGAAAGACTTCTCACTTGAACAACTTGGATCTAAGTTGGTAGAACAACACGACAATGGTGGTCGAGGTATTGTAGTTTGAGAGGCATCTACCCTATAAATAGTTTTTGGACTAGATGTCCTCACTTTTGTTGAGTTGTCTACTTGAAGGTTTCTTGTTCTGGTATGAAATTAATAGAGCCTGACAAAACTATACAACCCATCATACGATCCGTTGGAGCAGTCAATTTAGCTTTCGGCAATGGTTGTTATTCATCATGCACATGTGATCTATCTATTGTTCCAAAACTAGCTGAGGGAGCAAACTGTCAAGAGGGGTAGAATGTATAAGGGGTCATAAACACAGAAAGGGTTGTGAACTTCTATCAGAATCTTGACAACTATGTCATTTGGAGTGATGGCCTGAGTTGCTGGTGTTAATAGGATCTAATATTTGTGCATACACTATTCTGGTAACCAGAACCTCCTTCAATTGTTTGGACCATGCTGTGGACAAAAATAACTACAGCATGTTCCTGCATGTTGACTCATTTTCTCTTTCCTAAGTAGATGCACACCGCAGGTTGTATGTGTGCGTCTGTTTTTGTGAATGTATATACTCTAGGGGCACACGGCAGGTTGTATCTGAGTCTCTGTGTGTGTACGCATATACTCATTACTTTTTTTGCTGAGGACCTTCTTGATTTAACAAGTGATGTATTGGTCATTTATCACATTTATTCATGTTTTCATTTTAAGCGGTTTTAGAATAGTTTATAGAGTGAGTGTACTGTGTTTCCAGAAATTTTATTGTTTAAATTAGTAGTTCATATAATAGCCATATTTCTGTTTTTCCTTGTCATTTATGTACATGCATAATTTTCCACTTTCAGATAATGTTATTCTTACAAAATCCTTTTGTGTTGATTCTTTTGACAGATTTGCTGAACTTTGATGATGTCCTGATATATATAAGCAAAGGAGTGTATCAGATGCACCTGTGAAGACCTCAGAAACTGCAGATCGCCGTTGCTTGTCTATTATAGCTAACAAAACTTCTCCAGTGCACTCTTGCCTCTTTAGTTCAGATTTTGTGTCTGCTGACAATATTGGAAATGTCCTAATTTTGTCCGTCCCTTCACTTTTTTCCGCAAAAGACACACAAAGCGATGACATATACCTGAAATGCCCCAAGAAAGATTCTAGCCGTTTCTTAGCTGCAGCTCAAAGATTGGAAGAAGTGTGCATGCCATTCGGGGATTCTGTGCAATGACCTTCTGCTCAAACAGGATGTCTGAAGAGTGAAGCTCGGGCCCTCTCTACAGTTTTTGACTTCGAAGCTCAGCAAAATGAGCCAATAGCGATGGACATGAAGAACATTGAGATAGAAAACCTGATTGGAGAATTGCTAGATGGAGGAGAAGATACCAATGGAACACCGGAAGCTTTAAAAGTCAAGAGAGCCATTTCCTCCGGCCAGTGGATGTAATGATGACGAGGAAGATACGGAATTTAGTCCCCGACTTACCAACTACATGGAAAGTGGAGTTGTTCCTGAATCTCCTATTAAAGGTATCACATGTCCTAACATCTCCCTTTGTACATTTGTTTTCTGTAAAACTTGGCAAGTAGAAATTTGCTCCGACCAAAATTGATGTTGTGGGAAATGTGGCTTTGCAGGAGAATTGCATGGTAAAGACAAAAGTGCCTTTATCATCCCAGATCTTGTTTTGTCTCCCATACTTTGCAGCAATCACCTCTTTATGTCATCAAGTCAAGGGAAAAAGAAGGAACTTATACAAGAATTTGATTCATGTAGAGGAATTGTTTCTGGTTTGCCTACATATAACAGAATACAAACTCCTGTGGCAAACATTAAGGGTGGTTCTGGCGAAAGTAAATGTGGCCATGCTTCTCCAGACAATCGGATGACACTAGAAAATGACATCAACTGCGGCCATAGTAAGGATTGGTGTTTGACTCCTAATACTAATTCAAACAGTGTGAAAGGTAGAAAGAAGCTCAGAAGGCTGCGAAGAGTTGGAGACTGCGTACATAGGCGGGACCTGAATCGCAAAGATAATTGCATTGTCCCCACGGTGGAATCTGATGGCTTTTTTCCTGGTGCCAGCACATTTCAAAATCAAAATAACTATTACCAGGGTAATGGACTTTTATAAGCATTTTTTTTCCATAACATTAGTCCAGTTTCTCAATTCTGGGATCCTAACTTTCGTTCTATTATTTAAACTGCTATAAATCCTCATTATGTTTCATCTTATGTACCATTACTATGAATCTACATGCATTTTTACCAATGTGGTGTTCATTTTACCTTTAGGTAACAAGACGACAACCAATAATGCCAGAGCCTACATTGAAGAGGAAGCTGAGTAAGTATCTCTTTAAATCATCCATGCTTGCAGCGAGTATCTTCTTTTGATGTGTTGCTGTTATAACAGGATTGCTCTGGTTGATGTTCAATATAACATGGCAGTACATTGTAGCAAGAGAAAGTGATAATTCTTTAAAGGAGCAGGACCAAGAAATGATTGCATATTGGTGAAGGACAGTTATTGTTCCGTCATATGAAGACAGATAGATTGTCCGTGATTGGTGAAAATGAATACCTGCTCATAAATTCAAAGCAGTTTTGTTAAATCTTGGTGATCAATTAATTTTATTAGATGGTTAATAGTTACAAAATCCATGTTAAAGTTTACAAGTATCATCTGAGTTAATTACCAAGATCTATTTCAGTATGTTACAAATGGTGGTCAACTAAAGTCAGTAATGTATTCGAATAAAAGTTGGTAAATATTCAAATAAGAGTTGACAAGTTTTTCAAAAGTTGTTAATTGGAAAACTATCAGATAAAGTTTGGGAACTTACTCCATCAAATATTGGTCATTTTTTTCAATCTAAGTTGGTAATTTTCTTAATTTCAAGATGTGAATTTTGGATACATGAAAGGAATACGATGGATTTTTCCCTCTTGGAGAAGCCAATCTGCTCATATTGATATATATTTTATATGTTTTACTGAAGTCTTTTTTTTTGCCTAATGTCTCCTTAAAGTTGTTGACAAGTAGCTATTATGGCCATTGGTAGGAACATTGTGCAACATAAAGATTACAGGATGAGAACTTGCAGCAACCAAACTAGTTAAGACTTAAGATCCATTGACGATTTCAGAATTGAAGCAATCGAAATAACAAAATATAGGGGAACTACTTTTGTAAAGATCCAACATTACAAAGATTCTCTACACAAATTGGAAATCTTGAGAAAGAATAGGTCATTTAGTTGATATTTCCTTAGTGCATGGGTTTGCTTTAGGGAGTTCATGTTACAGTATGAAATGAGGAGACTATTGCATATGGAATGAGAATAAGGTTCAATCACCCTACTGTATTACATCATGACTGATATGCTTGCTTGCTTTATGGTTCTGCTTAGGGTATCTTCTGGAGATGAGGCATCTGAGGATGAAGAAGATGACCTTGACAGAGATACATATGAGGATAGCTTCATAGATGACGGGACAAATCCTACAGCAGCAAGTACTCAAGTCTTGTACGGTTGATATGATGGCAGTGTACAGGTCCTCATTGGGATCAAAGGCGAAAATTGATACATCAAAAAGCTGCAAAAATGTCCTACTATAAACGTTCCATAATGTGAGTTCTAATAAATGATGCAGTGAAGATGTGTTTGATTTTCTTCATGACATCTTTCCACTGGTTCTGTTCTAATGATTGCTGAAGTCCGGTGTCTATTCCCCAGTTTATGAATTTGTTATATCTTAGGGCTCTGCATCTGATCTTGAAGTGACTGGAAATTAGTTGTTCAAATGGGACCTTCACTCATTTTTAGCCCACAAGAGAACCTTTGTGCCAAAAACTGCTCTAGAGGAGGTCAGCAGATCTTTCATCCAGTGCATGATTTTGCTTAAATTGCAAGGCATATGGAAGATTAAGGACTGATTACATAATTCGGAAATATGTTTTTCATCAGTTAGTCAAAGATTTGATCATGAGGTTGTATCACCATTTCACGTAATTGATAGAACTTCTTGCAATATCAAGTGGGTTTCTGATAATTTGATGAGTCACGATTTCTTGTATTAGCATCTAAAAATATAACTTCATCTTATATGAGAACAGGCTGATGAAGATGGAAGCGGAACGCTAAACTGTCAAGCGTTTGACTATGTTAGTCCACTTGAGAAGGATTGGCAGCGATGACCGCCTTAGTCGAGCTTTTGAATTCTTTGACAAGAATTGAAGCGGATATATTGAATTCGATGAGTTGAAAGAAGCTTTGATAGATGACAATCTTGGTCCGAACAATGAAAAAATTATTGAAGACATCATTTTTTATGTTGATCTAAATAAGGTAATACATAACCAGAACAACCTGTAATTTGGAATCTATGTATATCTTGTTCATATACGAAATAGAGTGCTCATTTTGTGGTGGATGTATTCCAGGACAGTTGAATCAGTTATGATGAATTCAAGGCCATGATGAAAACAGGCATGGACTGGAAAATGGCTTCACGCCAGTAGTCGAGAGCGATGCTGAACTCGCTTAGCCAGAAGATGTTCGAAGACAAACCTGCTTCACAACATTCAAATAATGCTCATAAGAGACCCATCAAAGCTTTAAAGCAACTATTGCTATTGTCCACAAACGTGTCATGTTCCCATGAAAATTACATTGCCCTTTCATGTAATGAATGATTGAACCCATGCTTTCGTGTTGATTGTGCACATTCATATGAGAACTGCATTTCTACTTTAGAAAAATGGTTGTATGCAGATGGCGATGGGATTGTTGTCCCCACTCAACCGTCTGTATGAATCTTTAAGAGAGCTTTTTCCTTTTTCCGGAGCGACTCAACAAGAAATTGTACTTTGCCAATTTGCAATTTGTTTCATTCTCTCATTGATTATTTGAAGCTCACTGTTGGTTACGGGAGAAACAATTAACAAAGATTTTGCTGGAGCCTCAATCTAACGAGGGTGATTTTCTGAAAGAGAGCATAAGCAAATAAGTCTACAAGATACTATTATTATGTTTTTAACAATAGGGGTAACTAAAGATGTCACATCTGCTGCTGGCATATAATGTAAGTTTTTCCTTCCAAGTGTCAATGTCGAAATATGTTTCCACATTCAAAGAGACATTTGCGTTTTTTCCCATGAAACCAAGATGCCTAAAATTGAGGGACTCCCCCGTGTAACATTTCCCTCATGTTTATTCACCATTATTCGGCTCATTAAACAAATCAAGCCCATCAAGTTGCATCAAGCTCAAGCGTCGCTACCAAAGGCACTCTTGAGCTGCTGTCCCGCCTCTTGGAACTTCTTGCTGCAAGAATAACATCATTTAAATTTGAGGAGCTCCATTTTGATTTTGGATAAATCGTCAAACAGCTCAGTCTGAAGTTTCTATGGTGATGTCAAACAGCTCAGTCTGAAGTTTCTATGGTGATGGCACTCCGACGTCAATGTTCAATATTCTCTCAGCTAGTAACAGATCATCAGGAGTCCTGACCTGAAAGGCAATAACTACTATGTTATAGGCAAGCAGATAAGAGTAACAAGTATCTAACCACTGTTGGGGGAAAAAAAAGTATCCAAGCAAGGATTCAATAGTTCAGGCATTTCAAAGCATGGTTTAACTAATGCTGGTTTTTAGATTTTCACCTTAATGTTGGTGTAAGATCCTTCAGTGACATATACAGGATGCCTGAGGTGCTCCACGATAGATACATCATCAGTCACTTCAAGGCCTTCTCTGTAATTTATGGCATCCCATTCAATGTAATGTCAATATATCATAATTCAGAAGTTATGGCATCAAGTAAGCTCCAAAAGAGTTCCGTCACCAATACAAAATCCACCACAATATGCCCGCGCATAAGCATATGCTTCCATTTCACACTCATAAGGTCGCACAATTACCCACGTGAGACTGCACACTGAAAGTCAGTTTACGCCTACAAGCACATGCCCACCTAGCTAAGCATTACTCAGATTCAGTGTGCCACTGAACTTAAGGTTAGTCAGATACTGAAACCCACTTAAAGGAGTACCCTCGAGTGACCTTCAGATCTGTGTACACTTATGCATCAGTTCCTAGTCTCCACATTCCTCAATGTGGGACTTGGATTTGTTTAAAACGTACCTACCATCCTTAAACCAGTACTTAGAAGGTTACATGTACAATATGGTTGTTCAGAGCCAAGGGCCAACCAGGTTAGCTGGCACCTTCTACAGCCATCAGTGATATAGGCGTTTCTAATAGGAGTTTACAATTAGCTCCAAATTTTCTGTGATACTAGCCACCAAATAAGATTTTAGAGGTTTGTTAGGATTGTCCATTGCCCAATCATTAATTCAAACTTCCTTCAGAGATTTGCCAGGTTACAACAGCTACCAGATTATCTCAATCACGCCAGCCTGTAAGTTGCTCACCATCGGCCACTGTATAAGCAATCGGTATTGAGGACTTTCTGCAACTGATTTTACAGTCTAATTTTTAACCTCAGCTCCTTCTACAGCAGTTTCCTTGGGATAAAGGACCTAGACGATATGCAGGAAGTCTGCCATTGAAGTCTATAGTCTATGTCACCATAATTTAATTACCTCTATTTTGAGCAGGTTAAACCTCACTTCAGGCTTGAAGCCTAAAATTTTTAACATGCCAAGCAGAAATAAGCACAGTGCAAAATTCTGCACCAGAATTACTCCCTTATGCCTTCAGAACAGCTGCTAATAAGACATTATTATTATGTTGCGTCTGTTAGAAGGTTATCCTACCCAATCATCCATAGCCCAATAATGCAGCATTTCAAACTTTCAGATATTTAAGGCAGTGCCAACATTGAAACAAGTGTAATAACCAAAAATAAAAATAAAGATAAAAACAGACTTATTTTGCTCTCAGGGATTGGGATATAAACAACAAAAACAAAGGGAGTTCATATAATATGATTCTCTGCCCAACAGAATGAAATGAAAATGCAGAAAGGGCACACTCAGGGTGCGCATGGCAACGCTTCTGGGCTGGGGAGTAGTTTTTTTTAAGAAATGCTTCTTTTCTATTTCTATTCTGGGGACAATTTCTGGGTAAAAAAACCCGTTTGGTAACTACACAAAATTTCTACTCTAGAAATAGAAAAATAATAGAAATGCGTTTGGTAAAAAGCAGTTTCTTTTTTATATTTATTTGTTTTTATTTTTGTTGGCCGATCGCCGCCGGACGCCGCCGCCGCCGCCGGCCGACCGCTGCCCGCCGCCGCCGCCGGCCGCACCGCCATCGGCCGCCGTCGACCGTCGGCCACCGGCCGCGGGAGGTGGCGGCCGATGGGCGGTGCGGCCGGCGGCAACATGCGGCGGCGGGCGGCGGTCGGCCGGGCGGCGTCGGCGGCGGCGGCGGGCTGGCGGTCGGTCGGCGGTCGGCCGGCGGCGGCGGTCGATCGACCTCCGGCGGCGGCAATGCGGTCGGCCGGCGGCGGGCGGTCGGCGGCGGCGGTCGGCCGGCGGCGGCGGCGGCATGCGGCGGCAAGTGGCGATCAACGGCAGTCAATGGGCCGGGTGCAAGAGAAGAAGAATAAAAAAAAATTTCACTTATTTCTTAAACTTGTTCGGGAACCGAAGCAACTTTTTTTACTTGGTTTTTGTTCCAAAACTATTCCCGGGCTAATTTTTTGTTCCGGGAATAAAAAAACAACTCGACGTTACCAAACGGATTTCTGCTCTTTTTTTATTCCGGGGAACAAAAAAACAGAAATTGGGAGAAGCAGAAATGTTACCATGCAGCACCTCAGTACCTATTGACTAGTTCAAAGCCTCTCGTAAGCAGCGAAGGCTTGATCACCTGTAACAAATTAAGAGAGCTGGTCACAAGTGGTCCACAAATTCAAGTGCTTACCTCCTTGACAACAAACCTGAGGTGTTTGCATCTCCCAAAGTGTTTTTCGATCCAGAGTTCTCACAACAAATGATTCACTATTTGCCTGTAAAGGATCGATGTAATTCCACCATTCAGTACATGAACTGGCAGAAACAATTACGTTCACACCTCATGTCTACTTTTTGGCAATTAAAAGAAAAAGTATTTCGTTGAAAATGAAAAATGTAATTCATCAGAAATGTACATGTAAAGGCCACCACGATGTCATCAATTGCAGAAACAGGCAGCATCAACGGTGCTGCCAATTCTTAAAACCGAGGTTCATCCCAACATAAAAATGATGCTTATCATGATGCAGTTGTAAGACAAAGAGGTCAACATGTACTGACGCGTAAGGCTGTGTATGCGCATTCATACAGACTTGCACTAGACAATAAAACAACTTCCCATAAGTGACCAAATATATATTCAGAGATTTACAAGCCAAAACCAGCTCGGCAGCCAATAAAGATGTATATGACAAATACCCAATAAGAGATGTTCCAATGTAATGTATCAACTGGAATACAAGAAACAGCAACAGATACAATGAATTTGATGAGGAAAAGACATGCAGAAAGAGTTCAGGCTCAGAGCAAGGGCATTAATTGAAAGCAGCAAAAGGTAGAACAAAACCCGTACAGGCTACTAGCTGCAGTAACAACTAAAACTACCAGCAGAACAAGTTGTCCAAGAAAGATTAAGTTATAGAATAGAAACGCCAAGAGATTAGTAGGAAATCGTGCAAAGAAAGGAACACAAGAGGTAAATATAACATTCAATTACATGAACTCAGAAGAACTCACCTCTTTGATGGTAGCTTTAACAGGAACCCCAAGAACAGCAGCTCCATTTTCCCAGCCATCTTTAAGTACCTATAAACAAAATCAACTTAATATAAATACCAATACTCACATTGTAATGCAAATATATTTGAAGGAACTGCACAGAATGAGGAGAAAATATGGGTAGAAAAAGGCCAACTGTTGATGCAATGTCAAATAGAATTCAATGTGAACAAGAAAGCCATGAAGGAGCTTTGCACATATTCATCTAACCACTTCAAAAACAAAAATGGCACGCCCTACACAAGAAACTCTCAGAATGTAACTGGGCTTTCATTAAAAGGTGCAAAACACTTAAGACCTATGGGTTCAACATCAACAATTAACATAATTTAGCCAGCTGAACTCACAACAGCTTTCTTAGAATGTCCGGGTCCACGCTTATTCTTACAGATAAGCAAGCTATTAAACTTTTCAAATGATGGTTGAAATGAAACTTCTTACATCAAACCTTATATAAAGAACAGATAATGTATTAACACAAGGCTGAATTACTTCTCTAGGATCACAATACACCGTTGCAGATACAATTGGTAAAAAACAGATCTATTAGTACATAATGAAGGAAACTTCACATACACTGGTCGTGACTTCTACAAAACAACGTCAGTGAAAATGCTCCAAGCTCAGATGCGCATGCGTACCCTAGCAATCCCATATATTACAAATCCGTTTATTTTTTAAGGATATTCTATTTTTAGGATCTAGCCAGCTGAGTAAGCTTCTGGCTAAGTGATGTAAGTCAGGTTACAGCCGCACTGCTTTCTCTTATGCAGTTTTTGCCCTATAAATTGAACTAATCCTTAGGTCAGACTATGCAAGTGAAGCCCCAACCAGACCAGACAAGGCTGAAGCACATACATCAGTCAAGTCTATGCAACAGGTACTGTTGATGCACTCTCAGTTACAGTCTCCTCTATGGCAGATTAAAGGCAGAGGGGAGCTTGACTACAAGACCCACCCCTCGAGCGTTCATCACAAAGGAATAGGAGGCTTCAACGAAACTGTTTAAAAACAAGGACTTTCTTCTTTGTATCAAGAGCTTGTTGAACAAATAAATAGAATTTTAATCTTACTTTCTAAGGAGAGAGGAAAGGTTTGAAAGCGTGGTTGCATGATTACAAAGAGCTGCAGTTTGGCGCACTACAAGGACAAACAAACGAAAAGGAGCAGTTTGGTCATTCTTTCCCCTTCTGGAAAGAGTAATAGACCATATGCACATTTTCTCATACATCTTCTGGATAAGAAAGTTCATAACATATTGACCTCACGGATATAGATATTTATGTCAGCTTCCGCACAATGATGAACTGACAAAATCAACCCCAATTGTCTCCCATGAGAGTAACATGCACCCCTTAAGTCAGCAAAAATACTCGGTAAAGAAAACCGCTGAATGCAATCAGACCTTTTCTATGTCTCCATGTGATACAAGAGGTCTTGCTGAATCATGAATGCAGACAAGCTCAGACCCACTATCAACTGCCTGAAGGTAAATGTTCCACACAAATGGAAGTTAATAAACCATCATCTCTAGGAAATAACATAAAAGCTTGTTCAACCTTAAATCGTACCTTCACATTCTTCACAGAATTACGAGTATATTCCAATCAAATATAAATTTCCTTTGATACATGGTCACTAGAAAAATAAGCTGATACATGACAATACTTGAATCAGCAACTGCTAACATTTAGACTTTCTCGCAAACAAAGGGCAGAAGATTTGCAGTCTCATAATAACTGAATCAAACATGATGCATCAGATTTTAGTCTTATGAAATATAAAAATAAAGCAATGCATATGAAATTACAATGCTATCACAAATGGACAGGAGGAGGGACATCGAAATTCTTTGTGGACTCATTTTCTTTCGTTCTTTCACCAAAAAATGTGGACAATACTTTTCATGGTAAAATGACTAAAGTGTCAACAGACATGTGTGACTGAGAAACTATACATGTATCTAACGCATTGACATGATATAAAATGTGCAAGTTCTTTCATTATTCTCATGTGAAGCTTGGCAACGCATGACTTAGTTTCTTTAGCTTTTCCTCTTCCTTTTATAACAAGAAGAAAAACATTTCCTCCTCACCCTAGCTGAACTAGTAAGTAGAACGTTTAACATGACACTAGCTTTTCCACCTTCCTAAAGCTAAAGTTTCAGAATCTACCCTTGCTATGCCTGCACTGGCTGTTGCCACTAGGGCTCTTTGTTAATATGTTGGCAAAGTGCAGTTCTATTGTGTAGAAATATAAGAGCTGAAGAAAGAATGAAAATTACAATGCATGCAAAGAAGAGACAAAGGAAACAAAAATACTAAATGAAGTGCTGGCAACAGCAAGGAACTCCAATTTCCAATGACAACTAGGGTTGGAACAACCACATCAGACGTTCTGCAAGGTTAATTGAGTAAGTTGATCCTACACAGTGTGATTGTCAACTCAATCAAAGAGGAAAACATTGGCAGCCTTCCATTACAAAACGCAAACAGCATAATAATTGAAGCAAATCTTAAGCCTTTATTGACAAGAAAGCACTATTGCACCTGAAGGCCACTGTACACCGAATCCTGTCTCTCCTTCCCAGGCAGCGTAAATTTAAGATCCACCTGAATCTCCTCTTTGGTGTCTGAGACAAAGGAACAAATTGGTTTTCATATTCTCATGAGCACGAAGAAGGAAACAGCGTGCCTTAAATGAGGCAGAACAAACGCCAAACCAGAAAAGAAAAGTAGAGCCCACCAAGCAAACAGACTCAAAGATAAATAAATAAAAACAGTTGGAGAGGAAGTGGTGAGCCACGGTACCTTCAAATATGTCTTTGTACGATGGATCACAAACTACAATAATTTCCTTCACCTCTCTCATCTGTGAAAATGTATAAAAGCTGCAAGAGAGAAACAACTTCCTCCATATTTTTTCCCAAGTGAGCAGGTAACTCTGGAGCCGCTTTAATGATACCTGAAAAGCATAAACCATATGAATGCCCAACAAAAATGATGAGAAAGTGGACCAAAACTTGCAAAATGCTACTGTCGAAGGTGAATACCATGCAAGAGGGATGGCTTAACTTGCTCGAATTTTGCCAAATACTCAATAATCCAGAACCAGGGAAGGCTCAACTCAGATGAGCTTTTGCCATCCATGGAAGCACTGTTGAGCAGTTGGGACAACAAGGATTTCTTCAACTCATGCCCTCATCAATCCATAACAAAGATTGCTTTCTACAAAGAGAAAAAATAACGATGATTTAAAACTAATCTTGCATTTTGCAAGATTATGCACATGGCATATGATGGGCAAAGAACTCTTAGTATCGGCCTAAAAGCTATGAATCCAATGTAACTACAGCATGAACGGAATTTTTCTGATCATGCACCATATGAAAGATTCATTTGGCAAGGACACTCTAGAGTAGTGATCCTCTTTGTCAAAAGAAGCAAATATGCCATGACATCCTAAATGGAATACTTCCACAGTGGAATCAAATGAAAGCCAATTATTGCCATGCTCACTAAATTCTCACATAAGTGACCCAAGTAACAATTGAATGCAAGCAATATTAAGAAGTAAACACGATAGTTTTGATACTTTGCTTATACTGAGAAAGTTATAATAGCTAAACAGAACCAAAGTCAAAAAGCTTTCCGTGCAGCACATGGAAGGGAGTAACGAAAAGTGCTGAATCATAAAAGGTGCAGTCAGGTGACAAATCCGTACAAATAAACCATTTAACCATTCTGGCATGGCCTTCTCAGATAATATTGCACGACGCACGAACCCATATGAACAATCAAAATTGAGAAAATTATAAGATTAAAATCTTTGAACCGCCAAGTCCCATGAACTTAGTAAGACCGACAGAATTAAAAAGATAAACTAACTCAAGACAGAGTGTGAGCAAAAACAAGGTCAAAAGGTTAACCGCGATCATTGATGACAAGCAACTCGACTAATTCCCTTTACGGCAAAACCAAAAAAGAGAATGAGAAAACAAGAAAAATGGACACTAAAGTCAGATACAAAGCATGAGCAGTTGAGCAGAAAATGCTTATCAATAGAAGAAATGCAACCATTTGATTCAATTCCAGGGTGTTCATGAATCTAGATACACCCACCAACTATTCCAAGAGATCTCAAGTAATATCAGCTTCCTCATGTGTTCAATTCATCGAAAGAGTCACATTTGTTCAGTGTCTACTCTTCCTATAATTTTTCTTGAAAAACAGCATCTAAGATTAACTAGCTTTCAACAAACAGAAATGCCACGACTACCAACTTGTCAATAATCGAGACAAATAGATACCCGTGCATGATTTTGTTACGGCAGCCTGATCTAAAAATCCACTTCGTGCGGCAAAATTGGGTCCACAGTTCAGGTTGCGGAGAGACTTATAATCGAAAGTCCAGTCACAATTTCCAAAGGGAAAGTACACAATCAAAGTCCCACTGAAAGAAAAGAACGAATCAACACAAGTATTTCCACGCATAAGATTGTGCTCGCACGACCAAGAAAGAGAGAGAGCCCAAAATCCAAGAAAATCCCTACCCTTAAATCCAACTTCAACAAGATCAAAATTTTCAGCAAAACCCACTTTCTTGCTCGTTCCCCACCAACACTCATAGCTCATGCGAACCCGCTTTCATTCAAAAATCATACCGTTCGCCATATACGGGACGTGGGGTCGACCACTCCCTCGTTAATCTCTCACAATTCAGGCGAAACCTCACGGCCCGGTTCCTTTCTTTAACTTATAACATCCCCACCACTTCCCGAAACCAAACGACGAGGGAAAAAACGAAAGCAGAGAAGGGATGACGACATACCGAGAGAGGACAAAGGAGGTGGTTCGTTGTTGGGGTGATCATTGTGGGCACATTTCTTCTCGCCTGGAAGTCTGCAATGACGAAACAGGCGATTGCCCCCCCGGAAAAATCTTGAAACCCCCCGGACACAAGCGATTCAACAGCTCGGTGGAGCGAAGCAGCGAGATTACGTCGGGCTTCGACTTGACGGGTTGGCCTAAGATCATGTATCCAGAAGTGGGCTCATCTTCGAATTTGACCGGACAAGGGTAGAGAGAGAGACAGTCGCAGTTTCACTTCTCGCGTTGCTGCACTTAGAATCGAAGCAATAAACCGGTGAACTTCGGTCGCAGATTTAGGCCAAGCTTTCTCCCCAAAACAAAGATGCGAACATAAAAACTCGGGAAATAAAATCGAACGACATGCGGTCGCAGATTTAGGGCTTCTCGAGGGACTGCCGAGCGGGCGGAGCGATTGCTTCTCGGTCGTGAGTCGGGGACGGAGAGAGGCGAGCGAAATCGGCCGTCGGGGGAGCGCGATTTAGGAAGAAGTGCACCGAGAGAATGCAGCCCGAGATGAGGCCGTCGAGTGGAGAGAGAAAGGCCGTCGTCGGGAGGGAGCGACGGTCGTCGAAGGAACCGCTAGACCGTCGTCGGGAGATGGCGTCGAGCGTCGTCGTCGTCAGAAGAGAGAGAAGGTAAAGAGGAGAGACGAGACAGAGGAGAGAGAATGCCAAGCTTTTCCGCCCGCGCGTTGTTTTGAACTGGAACGACGTGGGAGAGAAGAGAGAGCTGACGCGGACCTGCCAGCAGACAGGTGTCGGCGCGTGAGTGGATCAGAGCACGGATGACGTGGTCCTTTGAGAGTACCTAATATTTTCTCGCGACATTCGCATCTCTTGCACAGCATTTAATTTTGACGGTCGTGATCCCACGCTACTGGGGGACGTGGGGTCCGGCGATGGGTAACGTACGGATGGGATCTTGTTTAGCGTGCATGCCAAGTTGCTCGTCGCGGCCCTTCATGAATTGATGTGGCGACTCTCAGATTGAAGAGGGAGAGAGAATGTCTTGAAGTTGAACTTTTTCCGTATATTTTCTCTAGATGGAGTTAATTATACGGCGATATGTTCAAATATCATGAACTGCAAGTTGTGGCTTGCAAAAAGTTAACTAGGCAAATCTTGGGGGTTCAGGTTTGATTGGAGAGTGTTTTACGTTCTTTTCTGGAACTTTCAAGTCTTGTTTGATTGTCTTAGCCATGCCCGTGATCAAGCAGATACCCACATCAGTTCTTTGGGGTTATTTCGCTTACGTGGCGATCGACAGCCTTCCTGGAAACCAGTTCTCGGAGAGAATATTGCTCCTTTTCGTCACCCCACGAAGGCGATACAAGTAAGTTAACGCCTAATGGTCATCTGCCGTGCCACCTTCACAGGTTCAATGCCATGCCTTTCCTAGTTATTTAGAAAATAAACGTCGCAGGCAGTTTCAGTGTCTAAATTCTATTAGAGTCGTGAAATTAGTGCACTTCGCTCATTGTTAATGCCCTGAAAATGTAAAATTTCACAGTATCACAGCTCAACTAAGTCCTTTACAACCTACTGACTGAACCGATCGAAACGTTAATGATGATTAATAATTGAGCCTTTCGACCCCCGATTGCCTTACTGACTGAATCCTCTTTGCTTCGACCAGGATATTGGAAGGAGCGCACGCTTCATTCGTTGAGTCCGTGCCTTTCAAGTGGATGGCTGCTTTCACACTTTTCCAGTTCGTGTATCTTCTAGTATGTTTCGGAGTCACTTGGATACCTGTGGCCGGAATATTGTTCCCATTGCCGTTCTCTCTACTGATAAGCA
Organism: Eucalyptus erythrocorys; assembly: GCA_014182555.1. Lineage (NCBI taxonomy): Eukaryota > Viridiplantae > Streptophyta > Magnoliopsida > Myrtales > Myrtaceae > Eucalyptus > Eucalyptus erythrocorys. Next base: position 52,237,930 of record CM024599.1, on the reverse strand, counting down.
TAAGGGAGCACATACTTCCCAAGTTCTTCCACCCGCATTATCTTCACGAGTTGGATGCAGCCGGCTATGAAGAAATCCCTGGTAATCCACACGGCAGACATGGGATCTCACTCACGGTACATAAAAAACTCAGCCATTTTCCCTGCAATTATTCTGCACTGATTATCTCAAAGCGGGAACGGTATTATGACATACGGAATACAATGATTTTGAGTTATTTTAGGCATAAGTGCTTTATGCATTCATGAGAATTGCAGTGAGTAACACTTTTGACTGTCCTCCATCAGCCGTGCGTAGATCAGGAGTATTCCGTAGAAGAGAATGAGGAAATGGACATATCCGATTCAGAAGTATTGGATGAGATTACTACTAGCAGAGGAGAATTGAAGCTTAGATCAGTAAGCTTTGATGAGAAATTCGTTCAGGTAAGTGTCATATGTTGTATTAATGTTCTTCGTGCCGGCCCTTTCAGGCCATTGGTCAGAGACCAAGGGCTGAGATACGCTTGATGAGAGGCTTGGTCACCTATAGAAAGACACAGATAGCTTTAACTGGAAATTGATAAAATTTGAACAACCTGGGAAAACAACATTGAAGTCATTCACTTGCACTTAATTTTCCGCGAACCGTTTCTGATAAACATGCTGAATTCATGATGAAAATGACGAAACGATCAAAACCTCTTCCTAATCGAATTGCTGTTACCTGTTTGTGCGTTTTCTTCTGATGGCAAGTATTACAGAAATGCTTGAACCTCTGTCATTGCAGGTTTTCCCAGAGGATGAGGAGCAACCAAGAGATTCTTAACCGGAATAGTTGTTTCATTCTTCTGTCAACTCTTGTGAACTGAAGGCACTCAAAAGAGTATCTACTTCATGTCCCTCTCCCTGATGTCGGATAGGGGAAGTAGCAGCACGCTCTTAGATGACATTCTTTCGACAGCTTTAGAGAGGGCCCAAAATGTTGCCAGAAAATGTATCTTGTAGATAGAAATCGAATCCTTTTATCATGTTATGTACACTAATTCATCCATCAATAATCTCTTTCTCACACAAACACATACACACACATACACATAAGATTTACATCTGTATGCGGCTTTTTTTTTTAAGGCACTATATTCATGTCGTCAATGTATTACGCTTTTCCCTATTGCTGTCATGGATTTGCCCAGGTGATGGCTCTTAGAGGGGCAAGGTCACTGCAGGGAAGGATGAATTGTTGATTGAAGTAGACATGACCAGAAAAAGATACCATACCAGAGGTTCGAGTGCAAAAGTAGCAGTCAAATAGCAGGAAAGAGAAATGCTCTTTTGTTTGTCAAAAACATGAACTCAGCTGCTAGAAACAATATAACAAGAGAAGATTGGAATAACATGAATTTTCTTCAGATTACTTACATAGTATATGTACAGTTCGTTGCGTTGATTCATGTAAAAAGAGCAAAAGAACATAAAGAAGATAATGGAAACAGTCAGTACTAGACTTTTCATTGGACTAAGATGTGGACATGGAAACTGATTCGGAAGGACAAATACTATGAACTTCCTTATTGGACCTTCTCGTCATTTCTGTTGGCAAAATCATCATTCACTTCCTTGCTCAAAAAGACTAGATGGTCGCCATCCCTGATAAACGCTGTATCATCAATTTCAGCTCCATTCTTTGTTAAAACTTTGAGCAGAGTAAGCCCGAATTTCTGACGTGCCATCTCCAACAACTCCTGAAAGTTCTCGGGGAGTAGCATAAGCTTCCCCTCAACATCTCCCACTTCAGGACAACTAACAACCACACGGATAGCCGGCCGTGCCACAAAAGACTTATTGGCAGATTTATTATGATTAATGCTTAAAAGCACATCTCCCTCACCGTCACGTGCAGCTGACATAATGCCAAACAAGGAATTGTGGAAGTTACTCGTCCTCCTCCTTGGACGGCTTAAGCCAAAAGCAGAATCCACAGTTTTTTCTTGGGATGCAGGAGGCAAATTGGGTTCGCTTCTAATAGCAGGCGGCATTTCAGTTTCTTTTATGGATTGAAAAAGAATTCCTATCTCTTCATGTCCCTGTTGATCTGCTAAATCTCTGGGCGTCCATCCATGGGTGTCCGGTTTGTCAATGTCTGCCCCTTTGTCCAAGAGGAACTTGACTATTTCGATGTTATCCTCAGAAACAGCGACATGAAGAGCTGTGGTCCCGTTGCTTTTAGGAAGCGTAACATCCCCACTATAACGACTGATCTCCTTGAGCAAGTCCAGATTATTCTGTTATGCTGCCGTGCATGAAAATTGACCCACGTCTCCAGATACTAACTTAGCACCATTTTCTGCTAGCAACTTGACCATGGGTTCATTACCGCCCTTTATTGCCTCCCAAAGAGGCACATTTCCTTCTGAATCTGCAATTCCAATTCAATTAGCTGATAGCAAACTATTGACTACAGAAATGCTCATAAAAAATTGAGTCACGATAACCTGATGAACAAGGTTGTTAATGCAGTCAGACATGTGAGGATGGTTCGGTGATATCTCCACGCCAATATTTCAAGAATGTTCCTAAGTTATTTTCTCATGACCACCTAAGGGTTTGCTCGATGAAGATTAAGTCAGAGGGTGGAATAATCTGTATCTAAAGAAGGCAATTGTCAGTGTTGACTTATCATTCTTTTAATATATATACCAACAAGAAGGCGACAGCTATGAGAATAACAGCACAAGGTATGCCATAAGCAGAAGGCATCGAAAACTGTTTTTCATCATGAAAATAGGTATGACTATTTGTATGACAAAAACTCTACATCAGCTAAAGAAGGAATTGATGGAAACAGGATGCCGATGACGAAAGAATAGACCTTGCTTTGTTCCTCTTCATGCATCAGGCAACATGCCAAGAACAACAGTGTGATGTGAACTCGTATTAAACACAGAAGAAAATTGAATTAGCATTGTATTATGTGTGTCCGTGGTGGCCATAATTGGCAAAACAGAATGAGCAAATTTGATATTGTATATTTAACACTGTGCCTAGAGTCATCTCAAATGTATTGCTTACTAAATGCAAGTGGATAACTGGACAATGTGATGTCAGGTTTCATTTGCAGCAAACCCGACTTAAAAAGTCGAAATGATATACAAAAAGGGATGCCTCCACAAGTCGGTTCCAAATTTGTATGCATACTAATACATACTTTCGTATGATAGAGAGGTGATAAGGTCCATTGAAACCCCAAAACTTCTTAATTAATAGTACATGATCTGGAAAGCTGTTTGGGGTTTATCCTTCAACACCCGATGAATTGACTAGGCCAAATCAGATATTAAGCTTACGTCGTACTCTCATTTTTTAGCAAAACTCTAGCTTATGAATGTGGTTCATATATGTCAACATTCAATGCACTGACTAGGCCAAATCAGATAATAAGCTTACGTCCTACTCTCGTGTTTTAGCAAACTCTAGTTTATGAATCTGGTTACTAACAAGCACTTGGTAATAAGCAACTAGGGGTAGGCAACTGACAAAAAAATACATTTTGAAGTCAAAAGTTTTCCTCAGATATTAAAAGAAAAGAGCAACCTCGGCTATTAGGATCTGCACCATAATCCAGGAGGATGATTGCGCAATTTTCACTTCCTTTAGATGCTGCGATATGCTGGATACACAAAAGTCGGAACAGAAAAGGAGAGTTGGTAATCTCTAGTAAAGTAACATCGAGGCAAAGCCAAAGGCAAATTCTACTAACCAGAGGTGTCCTCCCACTGTTATGTGATTCAGTAGGATCTAGGCCCCGTCTCGGTAGTTGGCTCAACATCTTTCGAGTCGTCTCCTCTCAAAGTGGCAAAGCATAAACTAAGAGGCAGGTCCAATCGACCGTGTGCCAGCATGTTCTCTGCGTCAGCCTACAGTACATTGATCTTTTGAGAATTATACGTGCCCGTTCAGTTCCAATTTTTAACAACTAGCAGATCCTGCCAGACATCAAGTTAAAATAAGAAGTATTAAGGATATCACTTCACCAGACAAGGATATGCACTTTAAAATATGCCCATCAAACAAAACGGCTAATATCTCCCAACTGAAGAATTCGATAAACCCATCAACTTCTACCCATGATCCCAAGATTTACAATTGTCCATTTTGGGTGAGCTGAGCAAGTACCACAGCACCAGTGACGAGAATGTAGAAGTCTGTCGGTGCTTCATTTTGCAAGATCACATCTTCAATTGAAGGAAAAAACTCGGCTTTTTTAAAATTTTTGAAATTTATTTTAAAATTTTTAAATTCTTTTAAATTCTTTAAAAAAAAAGAGAGAAAGAAAGTCGAATTTTTTAATGTTTTCTGAGTTTTTGAAAAATTTAACAAAAAAAAATTTCGAAACTTTTTTGATTTTTGATTTTTAATTTTTTATTAATTAATTTTTTTGAAAAAATTTGAATTTTTAATGTTTAATGTTATTATAATCGGAAAAAGGGGTTCGGATAGGAAAAACCCAATCCGGCCCGCAGACCCGACCCAAATCCGGATCCAACACTTTTGGATTTTTTTCATTTTTTAATTAATAAAATTTTTAAAATATATATTATTATTTTTTTTTTTTTTTTTTTGGTCTCTTTTCACCGCGTCCTTTCCCTGCGGCATCTGCTCAATGGTCCTTCTCGAGGCCAGCTTTTACCATTTTAGTTTTCTATTTTTCGATTTTTTTTTCTTTTATTTCTTTTGATTTTTTTGTGTTTTATTTATTTATTCTTTCTTTCATCCCTTCACCGAACATCCCCATCCATTGCCTTTTCTTCCATTTTTTTGTCTTTTTCTGCTCCTCCATCTTCTGCTTAGTGCATTCTGCGCAGAACACCCACTCCCATCTCTTTTCCTCCATTTCCTCCAATTTTATTTCTTTTCATTATGCCTCTTTTCATTTCTTTTTATTTTGTTCTCTCTCCTCCCTGCTCCCTCTTTCTCCTTCCCGAAGACTGTCCTTCTCCTTCCTCGCGACACTCCTCACCTCAACTGCTTCCCTACCAAAACTCATTCGAACAATAACAAAAGCCGAAGCACCCAGCGTCCATTTTTAACGCCAAACCACCCCGACCGGCGGAAAATGCCGCCGGCCATCTAACTCCGGGGACGGCTGAACCATTTTCGGATGCGGACATCCCGGCTTAAATTCGCGCGCGGGCCGCGGGTGGGGCCCACCAGTCTCTGACGCTTCCTCTGCTCTGCGACGCTGCACCTGTCGAATCGGAGTAAATATCGTCCTCTCTCTCCTCTCTCTCTCTCTCTCCCCGTTCTCCGTTCCGTTCCTCGGGGAGAACAAAAGTCACAACCTTCAAGCCTTCCCTTCCCCCTCCTCAACTCTGTCTCTCCATTCTCGCCGAAGCCCCTCCGCACGACGCCGACGCCGACGCCGACGACGCTGCCTCCGCCTCCGCCTCCGCCTCCCCCCCGCCCCCGACGCCCTCTCGCGACTCCGACGCCCCTCAAGCCGGTTGCCCCCGACGCCCTCTCTGTTCCTTTCTTTGCATCGGTATCTTTCATTTTGGTACTTCCCCTCTAAAACCCATGCTCATTTCGCTATGGCAATTCTCTGTCAGGCTTTTCACCCATTTGACTCTCAATGGGAATCGCATGGCTTGTTTTGGTGAAAACTGGTGCAGGTTATGATGGGGGAATGGAGTGGGGAGAGTTGTGGATTCTGGTCATCCAAACTACAAGAAGGGTGACTTGGTTAGGGGGATCACCGGGTGGGAGGAGTACAGTGTCATCACAGCACCTGAATCCCTCCACAAGATACAGACCACTGATATTCCGCCTTCCTTTTACCTTGGAATCTTGGGTATGAATTCGTCCACATCTCTCTGCCTTTGGCTTATCATACCCGTTGAGTAAATTTTATGCAATAACTGTTTTATTGACCCGTTTTCTAACAGATTTAAGCTTTTGTGAAAAAATGGTTTGGTTAATACGTATTCTGTTCGTTTTCCTGTTGTTTTTTAATTTACTCAGTGTGGTTATGTCCGCTTCCTGAATTTTGACTGTAAGGCCAGCACATACTCAAGTAGGGAGTGTCAGGAAATATGCTTTAAGTACATTATATGAAAACATTTTCTAGCAGTTCAAGTTTTTGAGAGAACGGTCTGACTAACAATACTACTCAGCAAGGTTACTTCGAGCATCTTCATCATTGACATGCATGTATTGTCTATAGTCAACCTCCATCCTCCAGTATTCAGTTGACTTCACTGTAGTCTGGTTTAAATTCATCCGTTTGGGTCTGCTATTTGTGAAAGATAGCTGAAACACAGGTGCATAAGGAATACCTGATACTTTTTTGTCCAGTGCTATCGACATGTGCATGGTGTAATTTGTTGTTTCTCTCATAATTTGGCAAATAGGACAGGAGCTTAGCAAGTTCTCGCTTTTCTCTATGACTTGAGTTTCTGATTCCCTGCTGAAATGCCTTGTTTCGTAGGTACACCTGGCTTGACTGCCTATGTTGGTTTGCACGAGATATGTTCGCCGAAGGAGGGTGAATATGTCTTCATTTCAGCGGCATCCGGTGCAGTAGGACACATTATAGGTCAACTTGCAAAACTGAAGGGCTGCTATGTTGTTGGTAGTGCTGGTAGTGATGAAAAGGTATGTCCATTTGGCTAATTATATGTGCCTCTATGTGAACTTTGTTTAGAACATTGATCATACTCTTAAGAAAGTCCATTGTGCGTATAGACTTACTTTTATGTGAAATTATTAATTGATAAAACGAGAAATTTAACGTTACCCTTGATCATTCTTGAAACTGCTCTTCAGAGATTTTTTTTTTTTTTTGGTCAGAACTCTTCAGAGATTGATGGGCTACTAGTCATCAGATATTTGAAGTTGTTGCCAAACTTCCATTATACTTCCATCTTGTTCCATTCTCCCCTCATCACGGCACTTTGTATTTAGTTTAACTTCGTAACTTCAGATGTGCTTTAGTTTACTCATGAAATTCATGGCACAAGATTCCTAGAGATCCACCGGGCCCAAGCATCTGACATCACCTATAGTGTCATGGAATTTCCTGGCATTCACTTTAATTTGGAGGATTGAGTGCGTTGATTTTACAAGTTAAGAAGACTAAGTACAAGCAAGTTCGGAGATATCTCTCCTTATGCTCATGTTTTCTTTTTGACAGGTTGATTTGCTGAAAAGCAAGTGTGGATTTGATGAGGCCTTCAATTACAATAAGGAGCAGGATCTGGATGCTGCTTTGAAAAGGTTAGAACATTAGTCTGGATGCTCATGAAGATTCTGAAATTGTAATGGATTATTAGTTGTTGAAGCAACTGGAAAAGATATCTTAATGAAATGGTCACTTGTTAAGCATATTCAATAAGGAATAGTTCAATCTCCAAATTCTAATTCCACATAACGGTTGGTGTATAATTTTTGTAATCAGTTACTTAACCAGTGCTCATGGGTGCCCGTTGACATAATCCTTTATAAAAAGTGTAATTATATTAGTGGGTTCTTGCTTAACGAACTAAGTAGTGCCTGCCAATTGCCTTTTCCCATCAAGAAGCAGAACTGTTGTCACTAATGAGCAGATACGTCAGAGTTTATTTCACTTGGCTTCGCTAGCTTATTGTGGTAAACATCATTGTCGTGTTTTCTATTATTTACAGAACATTACTGAATCATTCATTAGTGAAAGATATCTAACTGTGACTAGATGATTGTGCCATGTCTCACATACAATATAAGCATTCCATTTTCAAGTGCGTTTGGTGCAATGGCTAGTTTTCTTGTACCGAAGCTCCTAGTTGGTCTCTGTGGAAGTTCATCTCATGATAAACCGAGTACTTTGGAGCAGGCTAAGGTCACTAAAAAGGAAAGGCATGCGATTCGTCCTCCAGTGGAGCACAATTGGTCACTTCCAGGAAACCTTACTGATATGAAGGCTCCGCAGATATTTCAGCATGAGCTGCTCCAAAATTTTTCAATTAACATGTTCTGTGAGGTTTGGAATTCTATCATGTACCTGGTGCCTAATCATCTTGCATCCGGCATAATTTCAACATATCTCCTTTTTCTCAACAAATCACATTCTCTCTGTTGCTAGATTTTGATTCATTTTTGGTAAAATCTAATGGGATGTCTTGGGCCCGGCTGGGTGCATGATTTCAGTCATCAATTTTATTTTGTCAGTCGCTGCCTGTTATAACTTTTTCTGATGAAGGGAGAACACTGTCCTATTGAGTGTACTGACATTGATTGTTGATGAAAGGTGATGTAAGGAATCACTTGCGGTGTCAAATTTTCTAGGAGGTCTAGTTACTTAACTAGAGGAGATGGAAGAATTGCGTTGTTGGTTATGGACCAATACATTCACTTTAGAATTGATGTATTGCAAAGATAATATCTTGGTCTCCTCTTGATCAATTTCTTCTTGGACTTAACTCTTACCGTGTCCATCGCAGTTTTTGGGTTAGGTAGATGGACCTGGCTACCCATTTTAAGCACTTCTATTAATGATTACTGCAGATTCCTGTGAGCAAAGTTCAGACATACGGCAACCTGCGAAATGTTTTGATGAAAAGGATATTTCTATCTGCGCTTCATTTTCGGATTAACCCTAGATACAAGGTTGTCTTCTTCTCTTTTATCCTTTACCATTTCAGTTTGGTATAGAGTTATATATACACTACAGTTTTGCTTTTGCTCTTTCCTTCAATTTATCAAGTAGAGGATCTCTGGATTTTATGATGTAAAATATATTGAATCTTTAACTGCATTGAGGACCTATATCTTTGTATGTTTTGTTTTTCACCAAATGAATTTGTTTTGATACTTTGCTTTTTACCGAACAGTTGGCATTCTTAAGGTCAATGTGCAGCTTTTGATTAAAGCTGTTTTGCCAATGGACGTTCTTTTCCTTTTAGTTTACAATTTTTCCTCCTAGCTTCTTGGATTAGAACACTTGATGGTAGATCTTATAATAGCTACACTATGTATACTTGCAGCATGTTTCTAGAAACTTTATGCACTGAAAAATTCTTTAACTGACTCTTATTTTTCTTCAGAGTTCTAATCCACCCTTCACGTCAGTTGAACTGGATCACAGTGATTCTGGGAGAGAAGGATGCACAGTCACCACTCTTACTGTGACTGCAGAACCCAAGAATTGGCAGAGTGCCATTAAAGTTGCTGTTCAAGAGGTTTGTTATTATGTCATTCTCAAACTGTTTACCAGTGGCATTGACCAGGGATTCTAGGAATTTGCAATAGAAATTACCATTCTTTTGGTTTGATGACATGATTTGACATTCTAATGCTTTTACATGATTCTTCTTTTGGTCATGCATTTCCTCAAAGCTTTTGTGAAGACGAACTTTAATACTCTCTTGATGGCGATGATAATAACTCCTTTTGATCATGACAATGTTTTTACTGCATTTTCTCTCCTCTGCCTTTCCTGGCTGTAGTATGTGATATGACTTTTTTGGTTTAGGTTCGACGGTTGAAGGAATTTGGTGTCACGAAAGGTGAACTAACTCAATATATGGATGCACTATTGAAAGATAGTGAACAGCTGGCAGCCATGATTGATAATGTGTCATCAGTAGACTATTTGGATTTCATCATGGAGAGTGATGCATTGGGCCATACTGTAATGGATCAGAGGCAAGGGCATGAGAGTCTAGTTGCTGTTGCCGGAACAGTTACGCTTGAAGAGGTAATTTCTTTCAGATCTATCTGTAACATCAACTACTATTCTCATGCTTTAAGATGTGAATTTTTGGTCTACTAGAAAGAAAGTTGGTCTGAAATTTTTCGGTGCAGTGAGGATATAGGGACTTATAATATTTCCCTGACCTTTGAAGTTTAATATTACAAAGCTTGCTGTTTGGAGGATTGAAACCAAACCTTCATTATTTTACATCGACTGCCTGGGACTGTTTACTCACAGTTTACACAATGTGAGATGTCATCCGACCCCTTAAGTTCGAGTATCTGCTGCCATAACCTGATTGAAAAATTCCCTCCTGAATATTCTATCAGTATGAGTACTTGTTTTCACTAGCAAATGTCTTACTGGATTCATTTTGTGAGGATCATTAAATGGAAAATGGCTCAGTCAATGATGTGTCTTCTTCATATGAGATCTCCATTGTTGCTACTCTAGTCTTTTTTCCCTGCCACCACCTCACTTTGCATTCGGACGTTTGCGTACAATAATATACTTCTTCCCTCACGGATGAGCACTGCCGGGAGGAAGAGAAGATGATATTAAGGTGGGTTAATAAGAAGGCGCAATAGCCAAAATTTTGCCCCTCGCTAGTGTTCATAAAAGCTCACCTGTACTCCCCATCTGGACGTGGCTGAGTTTGAAGTGTAAAGCAACATGCACTAAGGTGGATTTAGATTAGTATTTCTAGTTTTCTTCAATCATGTTGGTACCTCACCATTCTTAGCAGTTACATAGAAAAGGCTCATATTTGATTTTGTCAGACGATGTATAATTTATAAACAATAGGAAGATCGTTCTAGTGAGCAATGCAATTCTTTTTCCTTTTTATGTCTTTTGGAGAATGAAGATCATGTCCGGCTCTTATGGCGTATCGTTCGTGTACTTAATGTGAGTTTTCTCACTTGCAATCCTCACGTCTCGCCCCTTTCCAAGGAGAATGCTGCTATTCTTAGTTCAACTAGCTCCATCATGTCATATGGTTTCGCACATGTAGGTTGAGCCATTGGAAAGTGGTAGACGAAACAAAGACCTCAATGACCACACTCATTACCCCGACGGCACACCCGGCCCCTGAGCAGGCATCTAGGCCCTAACACTTGGAGATGGGTTGGTTTGTAAACAAATGAACCCTAAAGTTGATAGTCTAATTGCACATGCACATGCCCAGCATGTTCAATGCTAGGGACATTGGAGCCAGAGCCTGTGGCAGACTCTGTTTGATCAACCGGTGGGAAAGGTTTCGGCACAAAAACTCAGGATCGAGCCAGTTGATCATGATGACAACCTGCATGTTCCCGTGAACAGAAACACAAAAAACAGTACTTTATGTTGAGATAAAAAAGGGGCAGTAACCAATAACTAGAATGCAGATACTCAAGGGCTCATCCAGAAGAGTACATATTTTCCCGATACTTATATCGTGGGACTTTTTGTTACAAAGCCCCCGAAAAACAGAAGAAACAATTACTCATCATAGGAGTGCTTTCAGATAGCCAAATGCGAGATATAGTAAAAAGAGATTGATTACGGGATCGAGAGGCACAAATAAAGAAAGAAATGGTTATTCGAGCGGATGATCTTTGCTCTCGGCCAGACTATCACTAAGATTTGAGCCAAGAAATGCAAATTAAATGCTTTTGTACACTTACAACACAACCCGACAAAATATGTATCATCCGATGCATCCCTATGTAACTTGTCCAGAAGATAAACTAGCGAATCATACGGAGCGCGAGTACGAAATATGATCAAGCACAAGGGACGGAGAGGTCGAAGCATTCCACCTACCAATATGAAAATAATCCCAAAGAGTATCAAGTAACACAAGAGGCCTAAAATCTTGAAACTAGTTAACCATGGGCAACAAGTATCTTCAAGCTCAGTCATCAATGACACCATGCAAAATCTCGTCTTCCTTCTCTTAAGCTTCTTCCTCTCCTGTACTCAATCTCAGCATCCGAGCTGGACAGAGCTGGACAAACCTGAATGGTACTTTCAACAACTCCTGGATGATCGCATCCTCCAAAGAATATTCTTATCATCTGTGTGGTTAATGGGAGTACTCAATCCAGATGCATCTGAACTTGGCCTCCACAATCTTTCATTCTGAGAGAAATGAGGGAAAGGCGTTAAAATTGCAGGTGTATGTATGGTTACAAGAACATCAGAGCAAATGTTACATGAAGATTGTTACATAGGCAAAGGAATATAAACAACATGGATTCTTGTAATGAGTTGGACTCTTACCAAAGTTGAACTGAAATTACAAAGGACATCATGAATACAACATGATGTCCAGAAGCAACATTTCTTTGCAATCTGTTGAGTTAACAATACAACATGATATATAACTATCCTTGCTCACCTACTGCATGCCATTAACTCATAAGCAAGGATTCCTTCAATGGTATAAAAATAAACGGCAGGTTGTCCCCTTCTTACAGAGTGTAGTAGCCAGATCATAAAATATTGGCTTCCCACCTATTCTAGATGAGATGGTAACACCTTTACAGTATATCCACACTGATATAGATGACGAGGACACCTTTGGGTACTTAAAACACATGGCCCATAGAAAAGGAATACAACTCCGCTTTACTTTTTTCAACAAAATTTGAAAACTTTGCTTATTAAGATTTCCAAACAAATGGAATGGAAGAGCAGCCCCATCTAAGATTTTCATAATGAAACGTCAATTTCCTGCTTAAATTTCCAATCGCCTAAGGAAGACCTTTCAGTGGCGAAGACAATCGGGAACTTTTTAATGGCATCAGCAAGTATTTTCTTAACAGGTAGCTCTGAGTTGTGAACCACACGCTTCTTGCTGAACATAAGAAGGGTGTAATCTCTACCCCACACATCAAGGCGATAACCTTTAACGAGAGATTTAGTAGAAGATTTTTGTAATATCAATGCAGTCTTGGGAACCCAGCATCCTTGTGTAAGAGATTCCTCTACCTCAATGTTAAGAGGAAGAACAGGATCATGAAGCGAGAGCCTCAGAAGGAACCATCCTCCAAACCCAGATACCCGGACCTGTTTAAGCAGCAATCAGACTAGAGATCAGCATGACATGCAAAATGCAAAGCTCACCCAGTGTCTTGCGCTATTCAGGGAGAAAAGAAGAGAAGAATTAACTAGATAGCATGATGGACCTGCATTTACTTCATAGTAAAATACTCCTCCGAGGTCACTAGTTCAGATATTATTTTGGTAAGCACACAGCATTTTGCTCAACTCATTGTGGACTATAATTTTGACTCCTCTTGTAGATACAAATCAAGAACCAACATGGACTCCATTGCGACGTTTAACTCTCCTTCTTGCTCCCATCCCCAGAAGCATTCAGAACGTACGTACTTTAATTGAGAATTAGAGCATTAACTTGTCTCCTCAGCATATGAACACGATAATACACAATATAAATAGCTGCTGAAATGATGAGGTCCAATCTATTAAGAATAACTTCATCGATTCAAAACTTACTCCTTCATAATTTACTGGAGCTTTCTGAAGCTTTGGGTCTAAATCAATAGAGTTCTCCAAGTGCTTCAACACTGCCTCTCCATAGTCTCGGAAAGATCTGTAACCTCTACACTATCAGGATCTTAGAGAAGGAAAAAGAAAACGACATTGCTAGAAACCAAGAAACCACGTACCCTCCCTTTAAGTCCGGATGACTCTGGTTGATCTTCAACCTCAATTCTACAGCAACAGCTGCTTCTTCTAGACCCTCTACCAAATCTGTCAAGACTCTGCTGCCGCTACCTGCTCCTGAAGCTCAAGCGGAAGTAAGTTTGTTGAGAACTTTGACCTATAACAAAATGCTTAATAATTATGACTCAAAGCTTTAAGCTCATGCATTGCAGTTGGGGGCATTTTGAATTCATCTCTGCAACGTCAACGCTCATCTATTTCAAAACTTTTAATAGCAATTTCCATCTCAAATTGTACTTCATACAATTAAATCACAGAGATCATGCAATTCGAAATAACATTAAAATTAAGGATAACACTTCAAAAAAGTTTTAGAACAAAATGCTGCCATAGAAAAGAGTGATCAACTTTCTGGTGACTCAATGATTGTAACAATCATCTCATTCAACTAACCAAATCATCTCGTTCAACTAACCAAAAGAACTATACATAGAAATTTAAATTAGCAAATGGTAGCAACCAAAGAACTAAAAAGTGCGCATCTATGATCAGCAAATTTTACAAACAAAAGAAGACCAGGGATCATCAAAAAGCACAATTGTAAAAGCTTAATACCTTAATTGTCCGATCTGCAGAGCCAGTGCAAAATCATTGATTGCTAGGATCAAATGCGATAGATCTCACCCATCCCAAATGCCCACTTATGACCTTGCACATACAAAAAGGAGAAAACGAAACACATAACAATCCAAGTAAGCGAGCAAATAACTGCAGATACGATAACATGGACAATACACAGCTGTATGATAAATTCAAATGTATAATTATCACATGACACCATAACTATTACTGAAACAAAACAAGAACTTTCTTCTAGCTGCCAGAAAAATTAGACCACAATTCTCACCCTGTAGTTCTTCCATGGAGGATGCCACACAGGACGTGGCCACCTGCTTGGAATTCTTTCCATAATGGCTGCGGTAGACAAATTCCTAAAAACAGAGTGAGAGCATGAGGCCAAAGCAGATTAAATACCTTAGAGCAGAACTTAAGATGACTCAGTGATCCTTGAATGCATGAGTCGAATTATGAGAATCCATGAAACAGCTTTTCAGAAACCATTAGGAAATGTTCCGATGTTACTTCAGTGGATTGTGCAAATAGATGCATGTCAACATATTAAAAAAGTAACAGTAATATAAAAGTCCTATTTTGACCAAAAATATAGGATACATAGGTATTTGCCCTAGTTTGTCGATGCCTCTGAATAATTACAAAGCATGAGCAACTGATGCATGTAACAGACACTACACCGGCTATGGGTCCAACGATAGGTGATGTAGAACAACTAGTCTAGATGCAGATTAGTTTCAGAGCAAGATTACTGACCAGCAACTCATGAAGAGTAAATTTCTTTAGGCTCGACAGATAGTAATTCATAGAATCAAACAATTTAAAAATCAAAAACTTGCTAAATTACACAAATGTGATCTCTTAACTACCAAAAGGAAGAATTGCCAACACATGTAGACCTTAACCTCTTCTATTCAAGGTTTTGTGTGTTTAAACCAAAAAATATAAATATAAAAAATGTTCATTTAGATTTAAGGTCTTTCCTACTGAAGAAAAGTCAAATTATGGGGACCGATTGCCTTAAAGGGAAAAAAGAAGAAGCAAAAAGACACTCCAATAGACACTAAAATAGAATGCAATACAACATATTTACCTGTCTGATGATCCAGAAACAGAGACAATAGCAGTGCCTTTTCCATGCAGACCAACATCGTTTCTGAGGAAGATGAATGAACATGAGCAACATTATGTCGAATGTTCTACTGAAAAAGCTTTACAAACAAATTTAAATAAAATCCACAAAGAAAACTACAAAATTAAAAGAGCTGCAACACATTAAAAAAAAAAAAAAAAAAAAAAACCTGAAATCAGTAATACCACATACAGTGGCCAAAAATCTGAATGTTTTCTTTTTTGATAAGCAATTTAAAAAGCATAAAATGTGTGAGATATCTTAGTGAAGGTATGGAGGTAACTTGATTCTCTTGACCAAGGGATGGTCGTTTGAAAGAGAAGAAGGGTACTAACAATCGTTGAAGTCGTAATGATGGACCAACAGTTAAAGCATTTTGAGACTTCTCCATTGGTGGAATTTTAGAACCTTCTACACCTGCAAAAGAGAAAGGAGTTTATATCCTTGGGATGAACGACATCCTTTAAAAGTACCCCAAGAGAAGAGCCGCCATCTGCATGCTCCACCTCGTAGTCACATTGCTCTGGGTGGTCACATCTGTAATCGCCTGAATGCAGGGACGCGCAAATTGGGTCCCTGCAGATTACTAGGTCCTTGTTGGGTCGATAAAGCGGATGTGGCGTCTGCAATAAGAAAATGATGAGAAGTTATTAGCACTTATCACCCTGCATAACATCATGAGACCATTCGAAACAAACATCTGAGCAAAGTTTTAAGATTATCAACAAAAATTCATAGATTTGAGAAACAAATCATATGACATCTGAAAACTAATAAAATCTACCTGGGTGCATCGTACACAAGGGGCATCACATTGGAGCGATGTGAGGTCACTACCAGTGTCGGGATCAAGAAAGTAAGGCTTTGGTGGCTGCCCAATGAAGACAGTTGTGTTATATGACCTGAAATAGGCAGTTCACTTGATCATCAGTCTTGGCAAATACACAAGCTTTTATAATATTCAGATCTGATTATCGCATGAAGAGAGGAGCATTATGCTTCAAAAGATTGAACAGTCAATTAGCGAAGGGTTTTCCTTAGCAGGGGAGCTGTTCTCACTGGCTGTACCGATGTCTTGCTTCGCAAGGGTTTTCATTGGTAAGGCCATAAAGGGTACTCCACAAAGATAACACAGAAGCTTTTTTGGCCAGCTTTATGAGGGCTTTTTCCATCTAAGTTGATCTCGAAAGAAAAGAAACTTGATAGAGACCAAAATGCATGAACATCCATCGATACGAACGGGTCGTGGGTAGTTTCGAGTGCAGTCACTTTCTTGGTCAAGATAAGATGACTTCAGGAGGACCCATTTTTGGCAAGCACGATAGAGTCTAATTCAAACATGCACAGAGAGAGGACTTAATCAAGCTCAGTTACTTGGTGATGGCATAGACGGCATAAATGATACCAGGAATCCAGCCAAAAAGCGTGAGCACCAAACAGATCCAGAACTCCACCTGCGAATATACATACATAAGTCAAAACGAAAACCAAAATCAAGATCAAAACTATTAAGAAACCCTCCCATGAATTATATCTCCTTTCCTTTTTTTCTTTTTTTCTTTTTTCTTTTGCTTTTCCTTATACATTAAGAAACCGGGAAAAAAACAAAATAAAAAATTTGCCTCCGAAAATAAGACTTTCACCCCGGCATAAAATTGGCAAAGCCCTACTAAAAAAAGAGAAAACGCAGAACTCTCGACTCCAAGGCAAATTACTATTTTTTTCTCACTCTAAATTAAAAGCATAGTAAAAAAGGAAAAAAAAGAAAAAGAGAGAGAGATCAGGAGGGCGATCATCACCTGGCAACCAAACTTGAGGAAGACCCCGAGGGGAGGCAAGATGATGGCGAGGAGGATGTCGATGCAGTTCATCGTGCTCTCGTCCGCCATTTTTGCTGTTCCTTTCTCTCTCTTTACCAAAGCGAAGGAGGAGCGGAATTTCTCTCTGCAGCAAAGTCCCCTTTGAGCGAGCTTGAGACGATGGAGAACAAACAGAGAAATCGGAAGGGAACGGGGAAGAGGGCAAGAGAGAGACTCGAGGGACATTTGCAGGTGACAATGAGCAGCAGATGCGGGTTGGGGGGCGGGGCGGGGGTCGTACTTGCATTTGACAAGCACGGCAAAATGTTGTCCTGCAAATTTTGTTTCTAAGTGGAATGAAAGTCATGAAAAGACCATCTAGACCAAAAAACATAAGTTGGTGAAATCAGTGTCGAACGGTCTTCTTCACTTCAATCTCTACAATCTCTATGTATGTGCTCCTTCCTTTTTCTTGTTAATGCCTTGAAACACGACGATGGTGAAAGTTTTTTTAGAAAGATGCACAAAGGCTGCAAGGGATTTTACATTCATGTCCCAGAAGTAGGAAGTTTCCTTTATTCCCAATACAAGCAAATGAAGACCTAAAAAAGCCAAATTCATGCGGCCTTCAACGTGAGAAAAGTCGAGGCAATAAGAGCATAGTATAATTTATGTACTGTGTCTCGACTTTTTACATGAATGACAAACCACAGCCACAGGAATTGTGGTTTAACTATTCTCGAGTCAAAATATGAAAGAACAAATGAATGGTGAAATCCTCTAACTTAGAAACTGTCCCCTTCCATCTGCAACTTCTGTCATTTACATAGACAAAAAGTAGCCTTCACACCTTGGTAGCGCTCAACATGAGCGTCGATCCATGACTTGCAGCTTCCACACTTGATGCAAAGTTGTGTAGGTCTTCATTCTTGGTGCCTAGGATCATGCTGATGCCGGAGTTCACTAGAGCTCGGAGTGCTTCGGGGTTGGGATTGTAGAGCCACATTGTCCCAATATTGTGATTCTTGTAGAGTTGTATCACCTCAGCCAGACTAGGCAGGTTGTCTCCTTGCATTCCATAGCAAACACAAAAGGCAGGCTGTTGCAGTGAGAATTTGGCTGAGGACAGATGCCAAAATCAACGTCGGGAAGACTCTGCGAAGTGATGCCATTTCCTGAACTCCCTTTGCTGTTTCGAAATTCATGTAAAGTGAAACATCAGGAAGACATTTAAATTTTAACAGATTACAGCAGGAGAAGGTTCAATCAAAATGAAACCCATGGTCTGGAAGCAATCAGTGCTGAAGCTACTTATCAGTACATGTCTCAAAATTTCATCCCTTTCCTTATTTAGATGGGCGTTCATCTTTTAAATCAATCCAATGCATGACAGAGGACATACTTTGCAATCGTCGCTCCAGCTAAGTCATGAATCCGGGAGAAACAGTGGAAGAAAGAATTATGGATGCACAAGATGCAAGCGCTGAGGTTAGAGACATGAAAAATCAAACAAATATAGAAATGAATTAGTTACCTGGGATCGCACCAACATCTCCAGATAGGACATTTTCCACTTGAGCTTCATTTGTGACCTTGATCGAAAGTACATCAACATGTCAGAGAGAGAGAGATGTAGCTCCAGCACCATCGACGATCTTCGGCAGCTAGCTGAAAGTGTGTCAGAGCCATGGTGATTAATGAAATTGTGATGAGCAGAATAATGAAGATGACAAATATCGTGCTATAAAGGGTATAGACCCTATTACCCCACATGCTCATTAATATGTAATGCAGCTGCATGTAGATTGTAGAAAAGGCAAGAAACCTGCCAGGACCATCTGTGGAAATGTGCCCCTGTACCATCGGAGTGATGGGACCTCTCTGGGGCACTTTGAGGTCTCACAAGTAGCTTTAGGTTATCACAGGTATGTTCAAGGCCACAGAAATGCCAAAAACCCAGGTGGCTAATAAGTCAACTTCAGTGCTTCCCTAGCAAGACTTTTTAAGAGACGCAACAGTTATGTAAGCAAGTTTGCAATACTTTAAGACTAACTTCAGAAAATCATCCAAACTGAATGGAAAAACATACCATCGCAACATGGTTTCCTGCAGCTTGAAGAGCCAAGATGACATCGGATTTCTGTTGGGGAGTTAAGGAAGCATTGATGCTTTCATGTCCTATTCCGACCGTCTGAGCTATTTTTGCAACTGCCTCTTCCCTATCTCCTGACAAGAGGATGGTCTTGATTCCCTTCTCTTGGAGCCTTTTCACAACAGTAATAGCAAGAAGAAATCAGATTATAGACTTATAGCACAAAAATGGAATGATAGAAAGTAGAGTTATTCTGACAATAAACTGATGTGTTTATTTGAGTGTTTTCTCAGCTGTTGCATGCCATCATTTATACAAGATGAGTTACGCTTGCTACAATAATAGAGATCCAATAGATAAGCATTGAGCTATACTATAATAATTTGCTTAATTGGGAAGTCTTTTCTGACAAGTTTCCTAACTTAACAATCCTACATAGGACTAAGGGCAAAAAAGAGGAAAGAAGGGCAAAAAAACTCAGATGTGGACATATTGGATGATAATTCCTTCAGACCTGCTGCCGGAGGCACAGTATTGCAACTAGAGGAACGAGACCAGCCAACTTCAGTAAAAATCTTACTTTCCAAATGGAGAATGCAGGGACTTTCCCTTTTGCATACACAGCTGCTACCATGAGTATATCTCAGACAGACAGGCAGACAGACAGACAGAAACTAACCTAGCTACTGTAGACTTGGCATCCTGGCGCTGCCTGTCTGATATGGCAATTGCACCGATTATGCCTTCACCTTCTCGTCCAACATAAACCACTGTTTGTGAATCTTTTGAAAGTGACACCCGTTTAGACAATTGACGCATCACAGCCTTTTCGAGGTTCAAAATGTCAGATAGGTCTGGTCTTCTATGAAATTGTTCATGAACCCAGTCTAATGAACCAACTGCCACCAGATGGCCATCTACTTCTGCTAATGTCCCATAGCCAGGTTCTGAGAGTTGTCCTCTAGTAACTGGCAAGGACAGATTCATTGCTTCTGCTTCATTCACAATAGCTTTCACAACTGGATGCAACGCTGTCCTCTCTACTGCGTAAGCCATCTGAAGAACTTCTGATTCACTATAAGACAATGAAGCCACCGCAGAAACAGTTGGTTTTCCCTCAGTAAGTGTTCCTGTCCGATGGTTAATAATGACAAAATAAGTTTCTGCAATTTCGTCACATGTATTTGAACTTAAAAGCAGAATGCTACGTTAAACGAGATTAAATACTGCAAATCAGAGGTACCTTGTCGAAAGCGACATAATCAACACTAGCTAAGCGTTCCAATACATCTCCTCCTCTAACAAGTAGCCCCTCTCTGGCTCCTACTCATTTTTCAGCATGACAAAGGGAAATTAGATCTGCCAAAAGTTAAAATTCATTTATTTGTTGGGAATTCATTGTAAAACTTGCTTTTCGTTTTTGGTGGAAATTAACGTGCACATGTAGAAAGATCTAATAGAGAAGACAAGATCAACCCATGTTGAATACGTCTTACTCATTCAGATTCCCATAAGGAATGACCTCTCCCCACAATATGCAGAATTTTAAACTTTCAAAATGGATTGTGTGAATTGTCACAATATGAAGACTTATAAGCTTTAAAAAAAGCAGACTTTTGAACACAGATGCTTGTGAAAGCTCCAAATTTGTAGTGAGAAAGACCGGAAGAGAGTGGCATTATATGCAGCACCTTCAAGCATATCGTCAACTATACCAATTTGCTACCCAAATATCCAAAGGGCAACAGTGGCATTATATGCAGCACCTTCAAGCATATCGTCAACTATACCAATTTGCTACCCAAATATCCAAAGGGCAACCTTCTAGAAACAAATGTAAAATGAAAAAGAAATCATAGCAATTAGCAGCACAATTTACTTTCTTGCAAGTGTATGACTCTTTCATTTATGTGATCAATCACAAAAGAAAAGTAATTACCAAGAGATGTGCCAACCAAGATTGCTGTTGGTGTCGCAAGGCCCCATGCACAAGGGCAGGAGACCACCTGGAGAGGCATGCAGAAGAAAGAACTTTTACACACAGGATTATCAGCTAAGATTCAGATCACAGCAAAATTGATGGAAGAAACTCAAGTGGTACGCTTAACAGTCTTCACTGGAGTGTATTAATCCAACTAAGAGGAAAGATTAAGCATTAGGAGTTCTGTGAGCTGCATCACATGGAGACTGCCAATTTTCATGAAGTACACAGTACTAGTTACTCTAATCATGTTTAGCTTGCTAAGTTCTGGTATTCAGGAACGAATCAGATCATTACAACCCTGGCAGATGAAACTCATGAAAATCTTACCCATGGTATTTCTACCACCTTGCCTCTGAATGAGGATTGTAATAATATTAAATTTGTTCAAAAAAACACAATTTGAACTCCACCAAAAATAGAATGTGACATAAGGTTTTCTAGACTATTACACACCAGGACATCCACAGAGAGCTTCAAACTTAAGAGCAAGGGATCTCCATCTGGACCAGCAATATCATTAAGCAGGACATCAGGAAAAATGTGTGTCCCGATGTAGTACCTGAAAAAGAAGGTAAACACATTACATAGGTTATTGATAGCACCTCTTTACAAAGGATAGACAACACTAGTCATGGTACATTTCACTCAGAATACTTTAAGATGGATTGCCTCATTGTATTGTGACCCATATTCAGGAGGAATATTATAGGCCAGAATCCCCAATAACAGTTCTCAAAATGCATATAGCATGTCTGGTGATGGAAAACATTAAAGCGAACCTACCAGAAAGCAAAAGTTGCTGCTGATAGGGTCATTATAGTGTACACAAATGGTCCAGCTATTGCATCTGCAAGTCTTTGGATGGGTGCTTCCCGAGCTTGAGCATCCTCAACCTAGAAGCTTGAAAGAAAAACCTTTAGTGCATTGTCGTCTCTCTGACTCTATACCTGGCAGCATAAGCTTGAAATGTCCCAAAACATTGCACATGATAAAGCTTAAATTCGTTCATCCATCATAGAATAATTGACAAAATTATCAAATAATCCATGCTTTTCACCAATTCCTTAACTTTGTTTTAGAAATTTTTTGTAACACTTTGTCAAAAGCCATGATCATTGAATTTCGATGCGTGTTTTTAACTCCATGATTAAAGATTTGGGTGAATCGTGACCCTGACATAATATATGTTAGAAACAATGTTGACCTCGCAAAAAAACTCCTGACATTTAAAAAGAGGGAAAAACAGAATGAGAAGAGTGTGGCAGAGCATCAAAGTGGAATATAAACAAAGACTCATCTGTTGGCTTCAATGGTATGCCAAAAAGATCACAACAGCAACTTCAGGCATTATTGTGAAGCTTGATTGACACGTGAAATCTGATGAACTCGTTTTCCTAACTTACTTCTATCAGTTGATTCATAAGTCATACATCACACTTCCTCAGTTTCTTTAATCCAGACCTTTTCCTGCTCCTGTTTCGGTCTATCTACCCTGTCTTTCTTCATTTGCCCATTCTGCTTCTCCCTTGCATTACTAGTAGTAATGCATTTTCTTTTTTAAGTCCATCTGTTCCTCTCCTTTTCAACTGAATTTTCTCTGTACCTTTTCTTCACCTACTTTTAAAGATCCTGGACAACTATATAAGGAAAAAATCCATGCCTATATGATGCCAATTGTATTATTTTCACTAAAATTGTGCTGGTAGTATGCTAATGCCCAGGGTCGAAAGGTAAAGCTGGATGTCACCCATGTCACAGCCATAAATGCATTATAAGGATAAATGAGAGTCAAAAACTGGATTTGAGTTAAAGTTAAATGTCAGAATATCCTAATATCAACACAGAAAGTCTTGTACTAACCATGCGGAATATCTTGGATATCGTTGAATTGGAACCAGTCGTAAGGGCTTCAATTCGTAAAGGACCATCCTGAAAATAAGTACAGAAGATTTGTCCACCATTAAGAACATTAAAGGTCAACCATAAATGGCAAGTCCTACAAAGAATCTCACTACAAAATAATTGCCTGAAATATCACTGCATAATTCCTTTGTTAGTCAAGCATGAAATGCCAGACTGTTTGTCTCAGGATAATTAGGCATGGCATCATGCACATCATTAGTAAGATAAGTAAAAATCAAGTTCCTTGTCGTTAGAGTTAAAATGAGCAATAAGCTATGAATGCAAAACTTTACCCAGTTTATTGTTCCTGCTGAGACCCTGAGACCTTTTTCCTTGAAAACAGGAAGTGATTCTCCAGTAAGCATGGATTCATCAACAACACTTCTTCCGGCAAGAACTTTCCCCTGTAAAGCAAGCACCGGACTTGAGCTAAGAAATATATATCTATGAGATATGCTACACAATCTACTGGTTAAAAGTGTAACACCGACTATGCCTGGATCACTGGTTTGCTGGTTTGGTAGAAGTATATATACACAAGTAATGTAGCACCACACTAAAAAGTCAAGCCGGTGCACAAAGGAATCTAAAGGGCCACTACGACTGCAGTCCTTCATAAAGATTGAACATTTGTGAAAGATACTTCAGTAAAGCAAATTGAAAATTTCATTGTACTAGATGACCATAGCGAAGGTTATTCAACAGAAGCAGGATGAATAAGTTGACTCAAAATATTCCCCAGAACAAAGGTACTCTCATACTAAGGTAAAGACCATTACAACATCTATTGCCCATGTGGCGTATTCATTTGAATCATAACTTCACAAGGTTACTAGACACTCACATCCACAGGAATGGTCTCCCCAGGCAATACCAGCACAGAATCACCAGCACAAATATCATCTGTTGGAACCTCAATGCATAATGCTTCGGAGCAAAGTACACTATCAGCAGAGAGATCACTTTCTGAGGAAGTAATGACCAGTCGAGACTGAGGGGATATCAATGACTGCAAATTACCAGCATCGATCAGTCTTATACTGTGAAATAATACCCAGGATATATAAAGATCACAGCGATGTACAGTCAAGGATAAAAGATAACAAAAAAAAAAAAAAAAAAAAAAAAAACACTGGATAGGATAATCAGTACAGCCCAAGTACTTATGAAACCAATTCAAATATGTGTGCCCTTCCATAGTCACTAGGCATAAAACCTAGGATAGATGAGTAGGAGCCCAATCAGAAGGTGCTTCCGAAATGCCTCTTGTGCATATATGTGAAACTGGACAAAGTGCATTCTGAGCCTCCAACTGCCCAACCAGATTCGTTGTTTCGCAAAGGCATAAGAACTAGTGGAAAGATCAACAAGGAGGAGCGAGTGGAACATTAGCCTGAGGATACCGCATTAATAGATTATATTTTAAATAAGGAAATGTCTGCCATTCAGTTAAGGTGAAATCAATGACAAGCTGAAAAGTCTAATTTGGCAGATCTATAACATTTTATTAAAAGATCCAAATAAAACATGATGTTAAAATAGTTTCCAGGAGTAATCAAATTTGTGATGTTCACTTTGAAGATTCCTTGCACATACCAACCTGGACTAAAGCGTAGTTTAACATAACCAGATCTCAAGGTGCATCATCCTGTTCAAATGTTTCATGTAAAAATGATATAGAGAAGATCCTGATTACCAGAAGTTCATTCATATCACTAGATGCACTGACTCTTGCCTTCTCTTCTAGGGAACGTCCCAGGAGCACAAAGCCAAGAAGCATGACCTGCATGCTAAAAATAAATAGCCTTGTGTGAGACATTTATCTATTGTCTTTTGTGTAGAAAGATATGTCATATATGTGAGCATGAAACAGTATATCTTAGTGCAGCTTAAATGGGCTTGCTGCAAAGATCCTCATCGAGATTTTGAGATTATTTTTTATCAGTATTATGGCTTTTAGAAATGACATTACCAAACAATTCAAACAAAACAGTAAAAATTGAGTGGCCATAACATGCATCCAACATGAGTAGCTTCTCACAGGCCGCCTGACATTAGGTATAAACACGGAAAGGAAGCTGCACAAACTCATAAAAGATAGCAAATCACCGGCTCATCGAAGAAAGATGCATCCCAGTCGAGCCCAGGGTTCAGAAGGGAGACCTATAGCAAAAAAAAAAAAAAAAAAGGCCGACCATTTAATTTTCAAGAAAGCCACAAAACCAGAAAAACAGGCCAAACACCAAAACCTATCCACCAAAAGCCTCACCGAACTGATTAGAAAGGCTGCAAGCGATCCGAATCCAACGAGCGAGTTCATATTCGGAGATCCCTTCTTGAAGACCGTCGAAGAGCAAGTCTGCACAAGGTCTTATTCTTAAAATCTAGAGCTGCATGATTCACTCTGCAAACTATCTACATTTGGACAACGACCCAGTCACCTATCAGCCTTTATAGAGACGTCGGATGTCCACACGTACCATATTACGCACAGGAACTCTGCGATTATGGGAGTGGAAGAGAAGGGAATTGTCGACTAACCTCTTCCTGGTCCAAGAAGAGCTCCCAAAGCCAAGCCCCCTTTAACATACGAATTGTGAAGAAACTCCCAGAATGATCCTGAACACGCAATTCAAATGCAGATTTCACTCAACATGATCAGCGACCTTAGATCGATTCATTACGAAGATGCGACAAGCTCGATATACTCACCATGAGCTATATGAATCCCGAGAGAATGCAGTATGTGCGAGGCGTGCGATCCGCAGCACAGCGCCACCAAAGTCCAGGCGAACGCCACGCGGTTCCTGCTCTTGGTGAGCAGCTCCTCCTTATTCTTCGCCATGTCCTCCCACTTCTTCACGTTCTCTGCCACCCCGATCTTCGACGACCTCCTCTTCGCCGGGAAGCCGCACTCCGTCAGCCTCGCGGCGAGGCTCTCCGCGACTCCGGCCGCGGAGTCGCCGCCGGCCAGCGTCCCCGGGACCAGTTTGACAACGAAGCAATTGCGTAATATCCATGATGTCTCTTCAAAGCTTTCTCTATGAGGTCCCACCCTGCCAGTAGGTTGAACATTTTCTTTCCCAACTATGCTAGTTAAAGTTTACCCGAACATGGGGCTCCAGAAATATAAACTAAGCCCCCATGTCCTTTCTGGTGCTGAACCGGTGCTCACTGTCATTGCTCAGCAAATCGCATTCTTTACTAAGCCCACGATCTGTATTACCTCACCAGAACCACAAGACAGACAAGTGGTCGGGTGGTGGAAGACCCCGAGGGGAGGCAAGATGATGGGCGAGGAGGATGTCGATGCAGTTCATCGTGCTATCGTCCGCCATTTTTGCTGTTCCTTTCTCTCTCTTTACCAAAGCGAAGGAGGAGCGGAATTTCTCTCTGCAGCAAAGTCCCCTTTGAACGAGCTTGAGACGATGGAGAACAAACGGAGAAATCGGAAGGGAACGGGGAAGAGGGCAAGCGAGAGACTCGAGGGATATTTGCAGGTGACAGTTAGCAGCAAATGCAGATGCGGGATTGGGGGGTCGTACTTATAGGGGGCGGGGCCGACGCGTGGCGGCCAAGCCAGGGCTTTGCCCTTCATGGGCTTTTTCGCTTGCTTCTTTTATATTTTTATTATTTTTTGGATCTGTTCATTAATTTTTTTCTTCGTCATGGATGATGAAGAATCGAGGCCGTATTTTTTTTTTTTTCCCGTTCTTCTCTATAAGATGATTCGAATTTCAAACTTGAAGGAGGCATCTTCTTTTCGGCTTGCCCAAGGATCATGCACAGCTCAGGATCGTGAATGATCATGAGAAGATGTGCTCATGGTGATCCCACAACCCCATGTGCATGGTCCCCCCCCTCCCTCTCTTCCCATTGGAACTAAAAATTGCCCCAACCGCTCCGATCCAGTTCTAGGGTCAGTCCCGGAACCGGTCTTATCTTCTTCTTCTTCTTCTTTTAACTTCTTTTGTTCTCTATAAATGTAATTTTCCAAACATAAAAAGAACAAAAAGATTACTAAGTAGGGTTTGCTTTACAATAAAAATTTAGAAAAATGAGAAATCTTAATTGGGCTATCAATCCGGTCTAACCCTAAAGAAACCATCTAGAGTTGGTGGTTTTGTCTTATTTGAAAGTTGGATTGGAATCGATTCACACCATATCAATCGACCCATGGCTGGAAATTGCATGAGGTTGCACTACACCAATCTCAACTTGATCGGATGTGAATAATTCTTGCAAAACATTGGTAGACCATAAATGCCGAGCTCATACGGATTTGTGTGATATCGATAGGATCATAGAGAGGGACGAGCCACGTGGAACCAAACCCATCACAACTTTGTCGATTACGTGATCTTGTTCTCGCATGATCGAGCTCAATTGGAGTCACTCTAGACTAAAATTTAATTTAATTATTTATTTTAATTCATTGATTTTCATCTAATCTACACCTACCCACAAAAATTGTCGAATTTGTCCTTTGTTTTGTCCAAAAAAGAAAACAATTATCGACAAAGCGAAGTCACATGAACTTTTGTATGGTGATACATTTCACCTACGTGCCAATATTTTCTCAAAGTGCTATAATATTGCATTATGCGTCTATAATATTACATTATTTTGCACGTAGAGTAGTAGATAAAGACAATATTACATTATTTTGCAGGTACTAGTAGTAGATAAAGACAATACGCACACACAACTCCAAACAGCAGGAATATAGACGGTAGGGCAGCTTAAAACTCCAAGCAGCAGGAATATAAAGGGTAGGGCAGCTAAAAGTCCAACTCCATGGGAGCACCGGCGTCGTCGTCGTCGTCGTCGTCCGCCTCATGCCTGCAAAACCGAGATGTCTCGTAAGAACTCGTAAGTCTAAAATGTCATAAAACATAGAGATGAGTTCCATACCAAGGGGGAAGGGAAAGGGCAGGAGATTTCCCACCCACCATGCTCGCCCAGTCGGATTGGGACTGTAAGAGTTTTCAGATTTATGGACTAAATTATTTTGACATTATTATTGTAATTTACCGTTTAACGTTTACCGTTTTACGGAGTTTGGTCTTAGGTGAGATAGAAGGTTTAATTGTGCCTTATATGGGACCAGCTAGTGTGGGCCGAGTTGAGCTGGCCCGTAATGAGTGACCACTTAAACTCTATAAATAGTCTTCAAGTCTCTCCTCTAACCCTAATCTCACATATTCTCATCTAAGGGCGTTGCTCTAACGTCAATTGTGAGAGGCCGCCTCATTGAGCCGGTGATCGGGAGGGCAATAGAGGAAAAGGATTTGCGCAAAGAACATTGTGTTTCCTCCGCTTCCGCTCAAGAACAATGGATCCTAAATCAGGTGCGTCAATCCTTCTATTCACAATTGCTTCTTCTCATATGCAGTTATGGAGATCTTGGGGTTGCATGAGTTGCAACCTACAGGGACGACTTCCCTGTCCCCGATTTCGGTGTCGGGGAATTGGCCGAGGATGCCGTGGCCGAGGATGCCGATTGGGGTGGAGTCAGCGTGAGAGTTCCTGACAAACCGAACAAAGGGCGGTCAAACTCCGGCCGCACAATTAGACGTCCCGAGAGATCAACAATGGGCGGAGGAGGGGTCTTAGGCGGAGGCGGAGGCGGAGAACTTTTAGGGGGCATGATGGACGCTTTTTCGAAGACACGGGAGGGATGCTTTGGAAGAGAGATAGGGAGAGCGCGGGGAAGAGAGGCTAAGGAGCAGGGTTTATATAGGGGAGAAGAGCAAGGTGACGCGATAAATGGGTTGTTTCGTCGTCTACATGCACTTGACCAATAAGCCGATAAGGAAAATTAACAGCTTGCGTTAATTGACATTAAGATTCTCTGAATTAATGAATAGACCTTGCTTTGTTCCTCTTCATGCATCAGGCAACATGCTGAGAATAACAGTGCGATGTGAACTCGTATTAAACACGGAAGAAAATTGAATTAGCATTGTATTATGTGTGTCCGTGGCGGCCACAATTGGCAAAACAGAATGAGCAAATTTGATATTCTATATTTAACACTGTGCCTAGAGTCATCTCAAATGTATTGCTTACTGAAATGCAAGTGGACAACTGGACAATGTGATGTCAGGTTTCATTTGCAGCAAACCTGACTTAAAAAGTCGAAATGATACACAAAATGGGATGCCTCCACAAGTCGGTTCCAAATTTGTATGCATATTAATACGTCCTCTCGTATGATAGAGAGGTGATAAGGTTCATTGAAACCCCAAAACTTCTTAATTAATAGTACATGATCTGGAAAGCTGTTTGGGGTTTATCCTTCAACACCCCCGATGAATTGACTAGGCCAAATCAGATATTAAGCTTACGTCGTACTCTCATTTTTTAGCAAAACTCTAGCTTATGAATGTGGTTCATATACATCAACACTCAATGCATTGACTAGGCCAAATCAGATAATAACCCTCTAGGTAGGTGAAATATATCATCATACAAAAATCGAATCGACATGTGGCAACTCTGTTAACGCTCCGTCTCCTCCCCTCTGTTTCTGGCCACGCCTCTCTTTCCCTCCTCTCTTACTTCTCTTTTTCGAGAAAATTCCCATATAACGTTGCTCAAGAAGCCCCCGCGAGAAGACGAAACCTTCAAAACCCCATCCTTCCGAGAGATTGAAGAACGGGGAAAGAAGAAAACAAAGCACAAAACGCTAGAACAAAACCGCAAAAGAAAGCAAAGAAAAGTTCGCGCAACGAGCGAGTCCGAAAACGGTTACACTCACGAACAATTGCGGGCTCGATTCCCCAGCTTGAGCTCTTCCTCCGGGGTCCATCATTCGTCAGGAAGAACCGCGATTTTGCATCATGGAAACGCGGGCGATTCCACGAAGCGCGAGGAAGCAACCCGCAGGAATTTGGGGTTTGGATCGGCGGAGATAGGGCTCGGATTCGACGATCGCTTCGAATAATTAGATTACGGATTGGGTCGAGTTACTGTCATTTGAGAGAGAGAGAGAGAGAGAGAGAGAGAGAGAGAGAGGGAGGCAGATTTTAGGTTCTGGACAGTTTGGTTGTGCTTCAGGTGTAATCACTGACTTAATATTTGAGGTGGTGTAGTTGTTGGGATGCCCACTAGCAAATAGACCTAACTAAAGACACTTCTTATTACCCTCAACTTTTGTCATTGTTCTTGATCACTTTCCAATAATTAGTGAAAGCCTGAAGTGGTTCGTAAAAAGAGTCCTTGATGTTCTCTTTGGATACAATAGTTTTGCATGGGCTTGTTGCTTGTTTTTCTTTTGAAGAAAAGCAGATGTTGAGAATGTAGCTCCATGCTCAACTACATCTTTGGCGCAGGATTACCTGGAATATCCATGTACTTCTTGGATGGATGTGCTGTCCTGCATTTCTTTTCTTCCCCAAAGCCGCCATTAACAACGCACAACGAGAGTGATGATTTGCTAGAGAACAGAGGCAGCAGAGGATGCTTGTTGGACCAAACTAGGTATGCATGAACAAAATTTGGTCAAGCGCCAACCACCTCAGTTTCCTTTAAGCTACCTGCCGAAATTTAAATTACACTGAAGCAAAAAGTGGAAATCATACTGTTGCTATGACGTCAGAACCAATCTGCTCCTGTTCTTATAATTCTAAGTTCACAATAATTATTTTCTTTTAGCAGGAAGGCAAAAATTTAGAGGGAAAGAAAAATATATACTTATCATAAGCTCTCCCAAAATAACCCTAGATATTTGCTCTTAAGAAAATGTATCGGGTACTCCTGCAAATAAAGTTGAACAATTTTTACTTCGCTTAGCCAACTCAATCGATTGTGAAGTGAACATTGCTCTGTTACGTTGAAAACTTCCTACCTGCTCCAGCAAATTTTTTTAACTCAGGCCTGTATCTGGTAGAGCTTTCTCCAATTAATCCGAATCATATTTCTACGATGTTTCTACAATGGTATCCTTTACATAATCTAACATCACCTTGGCAATTTCTGCTGGTGTAGGAGCGCCTTTGATATCCTGCTTATTTGCAAATATAAGTAAGGATGCTCCGGATAATCTCTGCCAAAATGAGCAACAACTTTAGTCCCCTTCATCAACAGATCTAAGGATGATTTTTGATATTGATAAAATTATCACACTATGAGATGAGCAAATTTCCAAGTGTGCACCTGTGTATAATTACAGAAAAAGATACAGAATTTCACACATGCATGTAATTGTATATGTAGATACGTGCACAATCACTTGAGGTAATAGCGTCCTACATGCATTTTCTGCAGCCATTTCCTATAATTTGATACAAGTTCATTGCAGCCTCATATTAATAAAAAAATAAATTTACTTTGCTTTTCATGCTTTTTGAAAAATATGAATTTCTAGTCGCAGTTCATCACATTTCACTACCATCCATGTTGCCCTAGCTTCTATTTCAGAAAAATGAAAAGTAAAACAAGAGACATTGAAAAATTAATAAGACAATTAGCTTACTTCATAATTATCAGGACGCCTCTCGACAATAGAAATCTTTGTAAGTATAAGCTGACGAGGTACAGAATCACCATGTTCTCCAATACCTCCTTTAGGACCAACCCCGAAACCCTGTCCCAGAAAATTTAAAGTTCCACGTGCGGCAGTGCGCAACCTCATCACCAACCAACCCCCGAGAGGGGCTTCTTCCGCTCCAACAGGCTCTTTCCCTGCCATTTAAATTAGTCAAAATCAACTAAAGAGATGAGGAGATAGCTCAGAGAAAAATAAGAACAGAATAAGAAGTTTAAAGGAGTTACTTCGTTGCTTTATATACTCAGCTACAGTAGGAGATTGAGAACTGTCCACGGATAAAGATAACCCGGCCATGGATTTCGCTGTTTTCGTCTGTTAACAGATATAGAGTGAAACAACAATGCATGAAATTACACTTGTCAGGAGAAACATGATAGCAAAGATGTGTAGACAATATTTAAACAGGACTTAAAAGCATAAAAACAGTCACAGATTACAGCAAGCCATTCTGACTAGAACTGGATGTATAGCTAGAGAAAGAGAACCAGATACCAAACTTGAGATGACAGCAGTGTCTGTAGTTCCTGAAGCAGCTTGGAAAGCCTTAGACTTCCTTCCATATAATGGACAAAGAATAAATCCGCTATGTCCACCAGTTTTCTTTCCATAAACATCAGAGAGGAGAATAACTGCAGGAGAACCCGTGTCTCTAAAATCCAAGCACCACGGAAGATCACCAGGCTTTAAGTCAACGAGCTCGACCCCAACATAAGTCACTTTCAATTTCTGCAAACATGATAAATTAATTTCTCTTAGGTGAAAGAGATTGTCATCAATTAACATTATAAACTATGTGAGAATGAGGTCAAACTCACAACTTCTGAAAGCGATTCACCTTATCAGCATCAATCCCACCAAGTTAAGCGAGCTTAATAATCCCCACAGGTAAAAAACATTTAGCGAGTAGGGACAACAGGCAAGATAGGTTGGGGAATAAAACCTCTCAGGTCTGGTAATGATGAACTATTCACAAGTCTAGTACCTAGTTCCGATGTTGTAGCTATGTACTCGATATTTCAGTTTTCCAACTACACATGCCATACATACCATCTTATACTTATTAGCTGAGAATTTAATATCTCAATTCATGGCTAATGAACTCTGTTGCATCTTTATAATGGTCATCAATCCATTTCCATACCTAAGGTTATCAAGAAGAGGGCAGGGTTTTTGTCCACACAAAACTTGTATGACCACCCACCAATCATTTTAACTGGTAAAGCAAAAAAGCCAGCAACAAGTACGAATGAAGCAGGGACCTCCATGCCTAAAGCTACGTCTCCCATACCCTACCAGCACCTATGACTAGTTAAGAAATCATAGCTGATCCATTGTTGTTGGGCCTTGTTTCCTTTTCGTTGTCACCTTGGTTCGTATGTTCCCACATAACTTTCTTTAGAAGTTACGCAATCTTATATTTACCTAGCAGAAAAGAAAATGAAAACTATTGCTCCCAAGCGAGAGTTGAAAACAGAAAATGACGGACTTGAAGGATATTATATTCCTTGGCAATAATACTTAGATTTCTGCCTACAAAGAGCTGATGTTATTCCCTCTAAGCATCTGTAGTTTCAAGAAATAGCAAAACCCGACAACCTCCTAGCGAAAGGACTATAGGACTACCCAGAAAACCAGGAACCACAAATAGTATATGAACGAAGTATGTAGCAATCCCTGGTTCCAGGACATCGAGTCTCCAGACGCGATCATCACCGGGAATTGGCATCCTTCCGTGGACGGGTCATTCTCAGTGACCACGGCAAAACCCTGGAAATCGCAGGCCATGATCTGTTGGTCCTTCATCTGATAGAACATGTTGAATGCATAGGAAGCATTGCCCTGCACGCTCAGGTTGTTACAGGACGACCCATAACCCAGAGCAGTGCAGTCTGAAGATTTGCAAGCATAGTCTATGCTGTATCCTAGGTCTGTTAGATCATTCAATTCGGGGTTCAAAATGCACCACCTCCGCGGCATGTAGGACACGCCCTTGACTGGGACAAGGCCGGAGTCCTTCTCCGATCCTGACAAGTCCAGTTCATACTTTGGCTTCCCATCATACTCGAACAATCCCCAGTGCCGCTCGAAGTTCCCCGGATCTATGCTCCGTGTCCTTGTCGATTAGGCTGAAGAGGTACATGCCGATCACTCCTTTCTTTGCCAGTGTGCCGTCTCCACTCGAGGCATGCTTCAGCAGGCCCTGATTCAACCTTCGGGCATTTGTGATGTTTGCACTCTTGTCGCCATCAGTCGGCCACCCAATTTCTCCAACTATGATCTCCATGTCAGGGTACCCTGCTTTAGTCAAGGCCGAGAAGAGTGTGTCGAAGTTCGCGTCAAACACATTTGTATACACCCGATCCCCATCTATGACGGGCGCATTCGTTCCGTCAAAGAAGGCAAAGTCAAAAGGGAAATTTTGGGTTTGGTAGAGGCTGAGGAAGGGGTCGATGTTGACAGTGAAAGGCGAATCATTAATGTATAGGAAGTGAATAATTTCTATCGCTGCATCACGAACTTCAGGCCTGAAGTCACCGGAAGAAGGGTACCGGTTTGGGAGTGGTGAGTTGTAGACGTCGGCATTGAACGGGACCGTGACTTTGACCTTGGAGCTTAGCCGGGCAAGGTGGAGGGCCTCGTGAATGTTCCGGAGGGCTGGCGATACTTGTCGGACATACTTGTGATTGTAGGTTTGCAAGAAGGGCCCATTTCCTACAGCAATGTACCTGCAAGAATCAAAACCTTTAGGGCCTAATTTCACTGCAATGAAATGTACGTGGCATGTCTCTTTTGACACAACCAAAAACAAAGAAAGTGAGCCTGAAGGAGAGAAAGTGCATGACCATTCGAAAGAGAATGCCAACTGCATGGGAGTAACTACCAGTTATGAATTTGTGATCAATTGGTTGTGACATGATTGACGACTGGGACTGCAACACTACAATTGCCTAACAACATATTACCTAAAGCATAAAGAAATCGGCAAGACAAGAAGTTTTTGAGTAGATAGAATCCAAATCGAAATGAAGCATCAAAATTTTTTTTGCGGATGAGATAACGCAAACATCTTCATAAACCAAAGAACATTATCACTGAACTTGATATTAACTCCACCGGTGTATCGGTAACTGGTGACATTCGCGTCCACCCAAGCAGCAGCAAAACTTGGATCCACGCTCATCATATCCAGCATGTCATTAGGAATGGCAAGCATCACTTCGATTTTGCTCCCAGCGAGAGCCCCCAAAATCTTCTCATCATATTCGAACAGTTTCACCTTCTTGATGCCATTTTCTTTCAGCATTTTCACAACTTTCTCTGGAGGGAGCTGGTGGTTTGACTGCGTTCCCCAGTTCACTCCAACGCTTGACCCAATCGAGAACATGGTCATGAAGCAGAGAAGAATTAGTCCAAGGGCCAGAGATGGATAATGAGATATTGATTCTGCCATTTTCTTTGGAGATTCTTCAGATGGGTCTCTCTGAATTTTCCTGAGGGAAAAATGAAGGAAGAATCTTGGAAGAATCAAGAAAACAGCAGAGGCCCAAAAACTATGAGGGGAGGGAATGTGGAAGGAGAGGGTGGGGGAAGTTCTCTTGTTGGTGGAACTCCCTTATTTATAGCAATGAGGACTCTCTCTCTCTCTCTCTCTCTCAACACTGAGAGCTTTTGAGAATCTTAGTGGTGCGGGTTGATGCTCACTGGCGGTCTTGGCCTTTCCAAAAGGTAATGAGAAAAATATTCAGAGGTCCTTTGCTTAATACAGTTGTTCGGTTTTGTTGCTAACATTCATGTTTAATCCATGAACCTTTTATAATGACAAGCACTAGAATCAAACGACTATTGAAAGAAGCATCCAAAAAAAAAAAAAAAAAAAAATTACGAAAGGGCGTCGGCGCAGAGGAAAGAGGGAGAGAGCGGAGCAGAGGTCGCGAGAGGGCGTCGGGGGCGGAGGCGGAGGCGGCGGCGTCGGCGTCGGACTCGGGGGCGACGGAGGCAACCGGCGGACCCACATCCATCGATACGAACGGGTCGCGGGGAGTTTCGAGTGCAGTCACTTTCTTGGTCAAGATAAGATGACTTCAGGAGGACTCATTTTTGGCAAGCACGATAGAGTCTAATTCAAACATGCACAGAGAGCGGACTTACTCAATCAAAGCTCAGTTACTTGGTGATGGCATAGACGGCATAAATGATACCAGGAATCCAGCCAAAATGCGTGAGCACCAAACAGATCCAGAACTCCACCTGCGAATATACATACATAAGTCAAAACCAAAACCAAAATCAAGATCAAAACTATTAAGAAACCCTCCCATGAATTATATCTCCTTTCCTTTTTTTTTTTTTTTTTTTTCTTTTGCTTTTCCTTATACATTAAGAAACCGGGAAAAAAACAAAATAAAAAATTTGCCTCCGAAAATAAGACTTTCACCCCGCATAAAATTGGCAAAGCCCTACTAAAAAAAGAGAAAACGCAGAACTCTCGACTCCAAGGCAAATTACTATTTTTTTTTTTTCACTCTAAATTAAAAGCATAGTAAAAAAGGAAAAAAAGGAAAAAAAAAAAGAAAAGAAGAAGAGAGATCAGGAGGGCGATCATCACCCGGCAACCAAACTTGAGGAAGACCCCGAGGGGAGGCAAGATGATGGGCGAGGAGGATGTCGATGCAGTTCATCGTGCTCTCGTCCGCCATTTTTGCTGTTCCTTTCTCTCTCTTTACCAAAGCGAAGGAGGAGCGGAATTTCTCTCTGCAGCAAAGTCCCCTTTGAACGAGCTTGAGACGATGGAGAACAAACGGAGAAATCGGAAGGGAACGGGGAAGAGGGCAAGCGAGAGACTCGAGGGATATTTGCAGGTGACCGTTATCAGCAGATGCAGATGCGGGTTTGGGGGTCGTACTTATAGGGGGCGGGGCCGACGCGTGGCGGCCAAGCCAGGGCTTTGCCCTTCATGGGCTTTTTCGCTTGCTTCTTTTATATTTTTATTATTTTTGGATCTGTTCATTAATTTTTTTCTTCGTCATGGATGATGAAGAATCGAGGCCGTATTTTTTTTTTTTTTTTCCCGTTCTTCTCTATAAGATGATTCGAATTTCAAACTTGAAGGAGGCATCTTCTTTTCGGCTTGCCCAAGGATCATGCACAGCTCAGGATCGTGAATGATCATGAGAAGATGTGCTCATGGTGATCCCACAACCCCATGACTAAAAATTGCCCCAACCGCTCCGATCCAGTTCTAGGGTCAGTCCCGGAACCGGTCTTATCTTCTTCTTCTTCTTCTTTTAACTTCTTTTTGTTCTCTATAAATGTAATTTTCCAAACATAAAAAGAACAAAAAGATTACTAAGTAGGATTTGCTTTACAATAAAAATTTAGAAAAATGAGAAATCTTAATTGGGCTATCAATCTGGTCTAACCCTAAGAAACCATTTAGAGTTGGCTGGTTTTGCCTTATTTGAAAGTTGGATTGGAATCGATTCACACCATATCAATCGACCCATGGCTGGAAATTGCATGAGGTTGCACTACACCAATCTCAACTTGATCGGATGTGAATAATTCTTGCAAAACATTGGTAGACCATAAATGCCGAGCTCATACGGATTTGTGTGATATCGATAGGATCATAGAGAGGGACGAGCCACGTGGAACCAAACCCATCACAACTTTGTCGATTACGTGATCTTGTTCTCGCATGATCGAGCTCAATTGGAGTCACTCTAGGCTAAAATTTAATTTAATTATTTATTTTAATTCATTGATTTTCATCTAATCTACACCTACCCACAAAAATTGTCGAATTTGTCCTTTGTTTTGTCCAAAAAAAGAAAACAATTATCGACAAAGCAAAGTCACATGAACTTTTGTATGGTGATACATTTCACCTACGTGCCAATATTTTCTCAAAGTGCTATAATATTGCATTATGCGTCTATAATATTACATTATTTTGCACGTAGAGTAGTAGATAAAGACAATATTACATTATTTTGCAGGTACTAGTAGTAGATAAAGACAATACGCACACACAACTCCAAACAGCAGGAATATAGACGGTAGGGCAGCTTAAAACTCCAAGCAGCAGGAATATAAAGGGTAGGGCAGCTAAAAGTGCAACTCCATGGGAGCACCGGCGTCGTCGTCGTCGTCGTCCGCCTCATGCCTGCAAAACCGAGATGTCTCGTAAGAACTCGTAAGTCTAAAATGTCATAAAACATAGAGATGAGTTCCATGCCCAGGGGGAAGGAAAGGGCAGGAGACTTCCACCCACCATGCTCGCCCAGTCGGATTGGGACGACTTCCCTGTCCCCGATTTCGGTGTCGGGGAATTGGCCGAGGATGCCGTGGCCGAGGATGCCGATTGGGGTGGAGTCAGCGTGAGAGTTCCTGACAAACCGAACAAAGGGCGGTCAAACTCCGGCCGCACAATTAGACGTCCCGAGAGATCAACAATGGGCGGAGGAGGGGTCTTAGGCGGAGGCGGAGGCGGAGAACTTTTAGGGGGCATGATGGACGCTTTTTCGAAGACACGGGAGGGATGCTTTGGAAGAGAGATAGGGAGAGCGCGGGGAAGAGAGGCTAAGGAGCAGGGTTTATATAGGGGAGAAGAGCAAGGTGACGCGATAAATGGGTTGTTTCGTCGTCTACATGCACTTGACCAATAAGCCGATAAGGAAAATTAACAGCTTGCGTTAATTGACATTAAGATTCTCTGAATTAATGAATAGACCTTGCTTTGTTCCTCTTCATGCATCAGGCAACATGCTGAGAATAACAGTGCGATGTGAACTCGTATTAAACACGGAAGAAAATTGAATTAGCATTGTATTATGTGTGTCCGTGGCGGCCACAATTGGCAAAACAGAATGAGCAAATTTGATATTCTATATTTAACACTGTGCCTAGAGTCATCTCAAATGTATTGCTTACTGAAATGCAAGTGGACAACTGGACAATGTGATGTCAGGTTTCATTTGCAGCAAACCTGACTTAAAAAGTCGAAATGATACACAAAATGGGATGCCTCCACAAGTCGGTTCCAAATTTGTATGCATATTAATACGTCCTCTCGTATGATAGAGAGGTGATAAGGTTCATTGAAACCCCAAAACTTCTTAATTAATAGTACATGATCTGGAAAGCTGTTTGGGGTTTATCCTTCAACACCCCGATGAATTGACTAGGCCAAATCAGATATTAAGCTTACGTCGTACTCTCATTTTTAGCAAAACTCTAGCTTATGAATGTGGTTCATATACATCAACACTCAATGCATTGACTAGGCCAAATCAGATAATAACCCTCTAGGTAGGTGAAATATATCATCATACAAAAATCGAAACGACATGTGGCAACTCTGTTAACGCTCCGTCTCCTCCCCTCTGTTTCTGGCCACGCCTCTCTTTCCCTCCTCTCTTACTTCTCTTTTTCGAGAAAATTCCCATATAACGTTGCTCAAGAAGCCCCCGCGAGAAGACGAAACCTTCAAAACCCCATCCTTCCGAGAGATTGAAGAACGGGGAAAGAAGAAAACAAAGCACAAAACGCTAGAACAAAACCGCAAAAGAAAGCAAAGAAAAGTTCGCGCAACGAGCGAGTCCGAAAACGGTTACACTCACGAACAATTGCGGGCTCGATTCCCCAGCTTGAGCTCTTCCTCCGGGGTCCATCATTCGTCAGGAAGAACCGCGATTTTGCATCATGGAAACGCGGGCGATTCCACGAAGCGCGAGGAAGCAACCCGCAGGAATTTGGGGTTTGGATCGGCGGAGATAGGGCTCGGATTCGACGATCGCTTCGAATAATTAGATTACGGATTGGGTCGAGTTACTGTCATTTGAGAGAGAGAGAGAGAGAGAGAGAGAGAGAGAGAGAGAGAGGGAGGGAGATTTTAGGTTCTGGACAGTTTGGTTGTGCTTCAGGTGTAATCACTGACTTAATATTTGAGGTGGTGTAGTTGTTGGGATGCCCACTAGCAAATAGACCTAACTAAAGACACTTCTTATTACCCTCAACTTTTGTCATTGTTCTTGATCACTTTCCAATAATTAGTGAAAGCCTGAAGTGGTTCGTAAAAAGAGTCCTTGATGTTCTCTTTGGATACAATAGTTTTGCATGGGCTTGTTGCTTGTTTTTCTTTTGAAGAAAAGCAGATGTTGAGAATGTAGCTCCATGCTCAACTACATCTTTGGCGCAGGATTACCTGGAATATCCATGTACTTCTTGGATGGATGTGCTGTCCTGCATTTCTTTTCTTCCCCAAAGCCGCCATTAACAACGCACAACGAGAGTGATGATTTGCTAGAGAACAGAGGCAGCAGAGGATGCTTGTTGGACCAAACTAGGTATGCATGAACAAAATTTGGTCAAGCGCCAACCACCTCAGTTTCCTTTAAGCTACCTGCCGAAATTTAAATTACACACAAAACGATGCACACAAAGAGATGAAGCAAAAAAGTGGAAATCATACTGTTGCTATGACGTCAGAACCAATCTGCTCCTGTTCTTATAATTCTAAGTTCACAATAATTATTTTCTTTTAGCAGGAAGGCAAAAATTTAGAGGGAAAGAAAAATATATACTTATCATAAGCTCTCCCAAAATAACCCTAGATATTTGCTCTTAAGAAAATGTATCGGGTACTCCTGCAAATAAAGTTGAACAATTTTTACTTCGCTTAGCCAACTCAATCGATTGTGAAGTGAACATTGCTCTGTTACGTTGAAAACTTCCTACCTGCTCCAGCAAATTTTTTTCACTCAGGCCTGTATCTGGTAGAGCTTTCTCCAATTAATCCGAATCATATTTCTACGATGTTTCTACAATGGTATCCTTTACATAATCTAACATCACCTTGGCAATTTCTGCTGGTGTAGGAGCGCCTTTGATATCCTGCTTATTTGCAAATATAAGTAAGGATGCTCCGGATAATCTCTGCCAAAATGAGCAACAACTTTAGTCCCCTTCATCAACAGATCTAAGGATGATTTTTCATATTGATAAAATTATCACACTATGAGATGAGCAAATTTCCAAGTGTGCACCTGTGTATAATTACAGAAAAGATACAGAATTTCACACATGCATGTAATTGTATATGTAGATACGTGCACAATCACTTCAGGTAATAGCGTCCTACATGCATTTTCTGCAGCCATTTCCTATAATTTGATACAAGTTCATTGCAGCCTCCTATTAATAAAAAATAAATTTACTTTGCTTTTCATGCTTTTTGAAAAAAATATGAATTTCTAGTCGCAGTTCATCACATTTCACTACCATCCATGTTGCCCTAGCTTCTATTTCAGAAAAATAAAAAGTAAAACAAGAGACATTGAAAAATTAATAAGACAATTAGCTTACTTCATAATTATCAGGACGCCTCTCGACAATAGAAATCTTTGTAAGTATAAGTTGACGAGGTACAGAATCACCATGTTCTCCAATACCTCCTTTAGGACCAACCCTGAAACCCTGTCCCAGAAAATTTAAAGTTCCACGTGCGGCAGTGCGCAACCTCATCACCAACCAACCCCCGAGAGGGGCTTCTTCCGCTCCAACAGGCTCTTTCCCTGCCATTTAAATTAGTCAAAATCAACTAAAGAGATGAGGAGATAGCTCAGAGAAAAATAAGAACAGAATAAGAAGTTTAAAGGAGTTACTTCGTTGCTTTATATACTCAGCTACAGTAGGAGATTGAGAACTGTCCACGGATAAAGATAACCCGGCCATGGATTTCGCTGTTTTCGTCTGTTAACAGATATAGAGTGAAACAACAATGCATGAAATTACACTTGTCAGGAGAAACATGATAGCAAAGATGTGTAGACAATATTTAAACAGGACTTAAAAGCATAAAAACAGTCACAGATTACAGCAAGCCATTCTGACTAGAACTGGATGTATAGCTAGAGAAAGAGAACCCCATACCAAACTTGAGATGACAGCAGTGTCTGTAGTTCCTGAAGCAGCTTGGAAAGCCTTAGACTTCCTTCCATATAATGGACAAAGAATAAATCCGCTATGTCAGGAGAATAACTGCAGGAGAACCCATGTCTCTAAAATCCAAGCACCACGGAAGATCACCAGGCTTTAAGTCAACGAGCTCGACCCCAACATAAGTCACTTTCAATTTCTGCAAACATGATAAATTAATTTCTCTTAGGTGAAAGAGATTGTCATCAATTAACATTATAAACTATGTGAGAATGAGGTCAAACTCACAACTTCTGAAAGCGATTCACCTTATCAGCATCAATCCCACCAAGTTAAGCAAGCTTAATAATCCCCACAGGTAAAAAACATTTAGCGAGTAGGGACAACAGGCAAGATAGGTTGGGGAATAAAACCTCTCAGGTCTGGTAATGATGAACTATTCACAAGTCTAGTACCTAGTTCCGATGTTGTAGCTATGTACTCGATATTTCAGTTTTCCAACTACACATGCCATACATACCATCTTATACTTATTAGCTGAGAATTTAATATCTCAATTCATGGCTAATGAACTCTGTTGCATCTTTATAATGGTCATCAATCCATTTCCATACCTAAGGTTATCAAGAAGAGGGCAGGGTTTTTGTCCACACAAAACTTTTATGACCACCCACCAATCATTTTAACTGGTAAAGCAAAAAAGCCAGCAACAAGTACGAATGAAGCAGGGACCTCCATGCCTAAAGCTACGTCTCCCATGCCCTACCAGCACCTATGACTAGTTAAGAAATCATAACTGATCCATGGTGAAATGTGCTGTGGCCTTCAACAGAAGAGAATAAAGCTTTAAATATTTCTCCACAAGCTTATCAAAGAGTTCTAAAAATATGACACATTTCATACTCAAACCCTCTCCATCGAGGCAGGGTTCAGCTAATTGTGCACATTCCCACTCATCCCAGTTGCCCTCATTCCTCTTCCAGTGAGGACAGTCTCCATTGCAAAATTAGCAGTTTCTGCGAAAAGGACAGTGCCAATGGAGACAGACATAACTTAACAAGAACTAAAGCCCTCTCAAAATCACTTTTTCGCACTGAAGCTTCACTTTAGCCAATCGGCCCATCGATCGCCAGGCAGCGTAAAAATTTATAAACCCCCAATCAGGTCTACAGACTGTCCTACACATGCCAAGCACACCAACATAGAAGGAAAAAAAAAAGGGAAGACAAACAAAGTTTAACTTACGAAGGGAACCCATTCCCCGTTTCTTCGCCGCAAATGCAAAACAGGGAACTCAGCCACCGGTCCAATCCTACTCCACCTGATCCTGTGCAATTCCGTCAATATACTCGCACGGTACCGCGACGAAAACTTTATCCCCTTGAATTTCCCCTTGCCCTCGGTCCTCACGCTCAAGCTGAACTCGCTCGAGTTCTCGTCCCGGCCAAGCACCGGCAGCGCGCCCTCGTAATTCGTCACCACGAGCGTGTTCGGATCCAGCGTGATGATCGCCCCGCTCGATATGCAGAGGATCCGCTTGTAGCGGCCGCGCCACGGGTGCTTGACCACCATGTACCTGGCGAGGTACTCCGGCTCCTCGACCGGGACAGCGGAGGTGCCGTAATTCGAGGCGTCCATGGGGACGGGGGCGGGGGGCGGCAGGGGCGGCGGGCGGATTCGAACTGCGGGAGGTAGGCTAGGGTGTGGTACTTGGGGGCATCGTTGCGGCGGGCGAAGAACCAGATTCCCGAAGCAGCTCGGTGAGGCTGCGACTGATGCGCCCCCAGTTCGGAAGATTTCGGGGGAATCGGGGCGGCGGCCGAGCCCGCTGGGCCCCCGGGGGGAATCGGCGATCGGGATTCCCTGCCTAAACCCTAACGATCATGGAGGATCGATGGAGGAAGGCGGGGCGGAGGGGAGATTCCCCGGCGAGCGGCGGCGGGCGGCGGCGATCGAGGCGGCGGTCGGATTGGGTTGCGGTGTGGATCGAATTTTTAGAGAGAGAAGGAGACTAGAGAGAGAGAGAGAGAGAGAGGGAGAGAGGGAGGTGTTCGTTGGTGATGATTCCAGCACCTCACTGTCAACGCCGGGGGAGCTGGCGAAGGGAGGAAGGTAAAAGCGTCACCTGTCGGTGACCTTATCTCGGCCCTTTTCCTTCCCCTTTTTATTCTTTAGTCACAAAAAAAAAAAAAAAAAAAAAAAAAAAACTAAAATTAGCTAAGGCATGATTTTGAGTTATTTTAATTTTTGGCTTTTTTTAATTAATTTTCTAGTTCCGAACGAAGGAAAATATTATCGAAGCCCGATCTAGTTGGCCTAATGGTAAAGAAGTCACACATCTTCCTTTCACAAGATTACGGCTTCGATTCATGTCAAAGATTGACCTTCGGACGGCTTTAAGTGATAAGATATATTATTGAGGTGGCTTTAAGTGATAATATATATTAAGTGAAGCATGTACAGTTTTGAGCATTTTATAACTGAGTAATGC
This sequence comes from Eucalyptus erythrocorys, assembly GCA_014182555.1. Classification (NCBI taxonomy): domain Eukaryota; kingdom Viridiplantae; phylum Streptophyta; class Magnoliopsida; order Myrtales; family Myrtaceae; genus Eucalyptus; species Eucalyptus erythrocorys. Next base: position 52,194,021 of record CM024599.1, on the reverse strand, counting down.
TTGAGGAGGGTCACTGTTACTAATATAAAAGTTATCATTGGTCTACCCTCTCATTGGATTGTCGTTGTGTTGAACGAAAGACCTTTTCTTAATAAAATTGTACTCGAGAAAATGTTGTATAATGTGCTCAAAGAAACGAAATTACATATGTAGTATATAGATGCTTGATACGTGCTTCATATGTAGCATAATTTTTCCTCTGTTATGATTTATCATCCCATTCATAACGAAACAACGTCATTTTTATACTTAATGCGAAATAGCCATTTTTTATAATAAAAGAAAAATCAGATTCACCAAAATTTTTGACAACTTTTTTGCTAATTTTATTGAATTTGATTATATTTTAAATTTTGACAAAAATGTAAAAATGTGTCTTTTATTATTATGAATGCAAACGAACGTGCCCAAACTCGGGGATTATCCTTTCGCTTTCACTCCTTTCCCATCCTTCCACTCGAGTTGTGAATAGTCGTTAGGCAGGGGACCAATCATATCAAGTGAAACAAAGCATGTCATTACTACTCAGATTTGTCATTATTTGACGGGCTAATTCAAATACCATCAATGGTCAAAAAAAAAAAAAAAAAAAAAATTCAAATCCCATCCACTCAATATCTACCTTTTTTTTTTTGCGAGATTTGATTAATAATATGCGATCATCGAAATTTAAGTTGTAATTACTCGATCATTTAAAGAAATGACACTTCTAATCGAGAAAGATGCAGCGATATCAACCGCTCTAGAGGGGCATGATTATGAATTTGAACCCGCAATTTTGAAATATTGAAGAGACTCGTTCCACGATCGGAGTTAAAATATAATTAAATTTCAACCGACAAAGCCTGTCATTTGCAGTGGGTTTTTATGTCTCATAGATCAACTTAGTATTCATTGTTGTTGGGCCTTGTTTCCTTTTCGTTGTCACCTTGGTTCGTATGTTCCCACATAACTTTCTTTAGAAGTTACGCAATCTTATATTTACCTAGCAGAAAAGAAAATGAAAACTATTGCTCCCAAGCGAGAGTTGAAAACAGAAAATGATGGACTTGAAGGATATTATATTCCTTGGCAATAATACTTAGATTTCTGCCTACAAAGAGCTGATGTCATTCCCTCTAAGCATCTGTAGTTTCAAGAAATAGCAAAACCCGACAACCTCCTAGCGAAAGGACTATAGGACTACCCAGAAAACCAGGAACCACAAATAGTATATGAACGAAGTATGTAGCAATCCCTGGTTCCAGGACATCGAGTCTCCAGACGCGATCATCACCGGAATTGGCATCCTTCCGTGGACGGGTCATTCTCAGTGACCACGGCAAAACCCTGGAAATCGCAGGCCATGATCTGTTGGTCCTTCATCTGATAGAACATGTTGAATGCATAGGAAGCATTGCCCTGCACGCTCAGGTTGTTACAGGACGACCCATAACCCAGAGCAGTGCAGTCTGAAGATTTGCAAGCATAGTCTATGCTGTATCCTAGGTCTGTTAGATCATTCAATTCGGGGTTCAAAATGCACCACCTCCGCGGCATGTAGGACACGCCCTTGACTGGGACAAGGCCGGAGTCCTTCTCCGATCCTGACAAGTCCAGTTCATACTTTGGCTTCCCATCATACTCGAACAATCCCCAGTGCCGCTCGAAGTTCCCCGGATCTATGCTCCGTGTCCTTGTCGGTTAGGCTGAAGAGGTACATGCCGATCACTCCTTTCTTTGCCAGTGTGCCGTCTCCACTCGAGGCATGCTTCAGCAGGCCCTGATTCAACCTTCGGGCATTTGTGATGTTTGCACTCTTGTCGCCATCAGTCGGCCACCCAATTTCTCCAACTATGATCTCCATGTCAGGGTACCCTGCTTTAGTCAAGGCCGAGAAGAGTGTGTCGAAGTTCGCGTCAAACACATTTGTATACACCCGATCCCCATCTATGACGGGCGCATTCGTTCCGTCAAAGAAGGCAAAGTCAAAAGGGAAATTTTGGGTTTGGTAGAGGCTGAGGAAGGGGTCGATGTTGACAGTGAAAGGCGAATCATTAATGTATAGGAAGTGAATAATTTCTATCGCTGCATCACGAACTTCAGGCCTGAAGTCACCGGAAGAAGGGTACCGGTTTGGGAGTGGTGAGTTGTAGACGTCGGCATTGAACGGGACCGTGACTTTGACCTTGGAGCTTAGCCGGGCAAGGTGGAGGGCCTCGTGAATGTTCCGGAGGGCTGGCGATACTTGTCGGACATACTTGTGATTGTAGGTTTGCAAGAAGGGCCCATTTCCTACAGCAATGTACCTGCAAGAATCAAAACCTTTAGGGCCTAATTTCACTGCAATGAAATGTACGTGGCATGTCTCTTTTGACACAACCAAAAACAAAGAAAGTGAGCCTGAAGGAGAGAAAGTGCATGACCATTCGAAAGAGAATGCCAACTGCATGGGAGTAACTACCAGTTATGAATTTGTGATCAATTGGTTGTGACATGATTGACGACTGGGACTGCAACACTACAATTGCCTAACAACATATTACCTAAAGCATAAAGAAATCGGCAAGACAAGAAGTTTTTGAGTAGATAGAATCCAAATCGAAATGAAGCATCAAAATTTTTTTTGCGGATGAGATAACGCAAACATCTTCATAAACCAAAGAACATTATCACTGAACTTGATATTAACTCCACCGGTGTATCGGTAACTGGTGACATTCGCGTCCACCCAAGCAGCAGCAAAACTTGGATCCACGCTCATCATATCCAGCATGTCATTAGGAATGGCAAGCATCACTTCGATTTTGCTCCCAGCGAGAGCCCCCAAAATCTTCTCATCATATTCTAACAGTTTCACCTTCTTGATGCCATTTTCTTTCAGCATTTTCACAACTTTCTCTGGAGGGAGCTGGTGGTTTGACTGCGTTCCCCAGTTCACTCCAACGCTTGACCCAATCGAGAACATGGTCATGAAGCAGAGAAGAATTAGTCCAAGGGTCAGAGAAGGATAATGAGATATTGATTCTGCCATTTTCTTTGGAGATTCTTCAGATGGGTCTCTCTGAATTTTCCTGAGGGAAAAATGAAGGAAGAATCTTGGAAGAATCAAGAAAACAGCAGAGGCCCAAAAACTATGAGGGGAGGGAATGTGGAAGGAGAGGGTGGGGGAAGTTCTCTTGTTGGTGGAACTCCCTTATTTATAGCAATGAGGACTCTCTCTCTCTCTCTCTCTCTCTCTCTCAACACTGAGAGCTTTTGAGAATCTTAGTGGTGCGGGTTGATGCTCACTGGCGGTCTTGGCCTTTCCAAAAGGTAATGAGAAAAATATTCAGAGGTCCTTTGCTTAATACAGTTGTTCGGTTTTGTTGCTAACATTCATGTTTAATCCATGAACCTTTTATAATGACAAGCACTAGAATCAAACGACTATTGAAAGAAGCATCCAAAAAAAAAAAAAAAAAATTACGAAAGGGCGTCGGCGCAGAGGAAAGAGGGAGAGAGCGGAGCAGAGGTCGCGAGAGGGCGTCGGGGGCGGAGGCGGAGGCGGCGGCGTCGGCGTCGGCGTCGGCGTCGGACTCGGGGGCGACGGAGGCAACCGGCGGACCCACATCCATCGATACGAACGGGTCGCGGGGAGTTTCGAGTGCAGTCACTTTCTTGGTCAAGATAAGATGACTTCAGGAGGACCCATTTTTGGCAAGCACGATAGAGTCTAATTCAAACATGCACAGAGAGCGGACTTACTCAATCAAAGCTCAGTTACTTGGTGATGGCATAGACGGCATAAATGATACCAGGAATCCAGCCAAAATGCGTGAGCACCAAACAGATCCAGAACTCCACCTGCGAATATACATACATAAGTCAAAACCAAAACCAAAATCAAGATCAAAACTATTAAGAAACCCTCCCATGAATTATATCTCCTTTCCTTTTTTTCTTTTTTTTTCTTTTGCTTTTCCTTATACATTAAGAAACCGGGAAAAAAACAAAAATTTGCCTCCGAAAATAAGACTTTCACCCCCGCATAAAATTGGCAAAGCCCTACTAAAAAAAGAGAAAACGCAGAACTCTCGACTCCAAGGCAAATTACTATTTTTTTTTCTCACTCTAAATTAAAAGCATAGTAAAAAAGGAAAAAAAAAAAAAAAAAGAAGAAGAGAGTTCAGGAGGGCGATCATCACCCGGCAACCAAACTTGAGGAAGACCCCGAGGGGAGGCAAGATGATGGGCGAGGAGGATGTCGATGCAGTTCATCGTGCTCTCGTCCGCCATTTTTGCTGTTCCTTTCTCTCTCTTTACCAAAGCGAAGGAGGAGCGGAATTTCTCTCTGCGGCAAAGTCCCCTTTGAACGAGCTTGAGACGATGGAGAACAAACGGAGAAATCGGAAGGGAACGGGGAAGAGGGCAAGCGAGAGACTCGAGGGATATTTGCAGGTGACAGTTATCAGCAGATGCAGATGCGGGTTTGGGGGGGTCGTGCTTATAGGGGCGGGGCCGACGCGTGGCGGCCAAGCCAGGGCTTTGCCCTTCATGGGCTTTTTCGCTTGCTTCTTTTATATTTTTATTATTTTTGGGATCTGTTCATTAATTTTTTTCTTCGTCATGGATGATGAAGAATCGAGGCCGTATTTTTTTTTTCCCGTTCTTCTCTATAAGATGATTCGAATTTCAAACTTGAAGGAGGCATCTTCTTTTCGGCTTGCCCAAGGATCATGCACAGCTCAGGATCGTGAATGATCATGAGAAGATGTGCTCATGGTGATCCCACAACCCCATGTGCATGGTCCCCCCCCCCCCCCCTCTCTCTCTCTTCCCAATGGAACTAAAAATTGCCCCAACCGCTCCGATCCAGTTCTATGGTCAGTCCCGGAACCGGTCTTATCTTCTTCTTCTTCTTCTTTTAACTTCTTTTGTTCTCTATAAATGTAATTTTCCAAACATAAAAAGAACAAAAAGATTACTAAGTAGGATTTGCTTTACAATAAAAATTTAGAAAAATGAGAAATCTTAATTGGGCTATCAATCCGGTCTAACCCTAAGAAACCATCTAGAGTTGGCTGGTTTTGTCTTATTTGAAAGTTGGATTGGAATCGATTCACACCATATCAATCGACCCATGGCTGGAAATTGCATGAGGTTGCACTACACCAATCTCAACTTGATCGGATGTGAATAATTCTTGCAAAACATTGGTAGACCATAAATGCCGAGCTCATACGGATTTGTGTGATATCGATAGGATCATAGAGAGGGATGAGCCACGTGGAACCAAACCCATCACAACTTTGTCGATTACGTGATCTTGTTCTCGCATGATCGAGCTCAATTGGAGTCACTCTAGGCTAAAATTTAATTTAATTATTTATTTTAATTCATTGATTTTCATCTAATCTACACCTACCCACAAAAATTGTCGAATTTGTCCTTTGTTTTGTCCAAAAAAGAAAACAATTATCGACAAAGCGAAGTCACATGAACTTTTGTATGGTGATACATTTCACCTACGTGCCAATATTTTCTCAAAGTGCTATAATATTGCATTATGCGTCTATAATATTACATTATTTTGCACGTAGAGTAGTAGATAAAGACAATATTACATTATTTTGCAGGTACTAGTAGTAGATAAAGACAATACGCACACACAACTCCAAACAGCAGGAATATAGACGGTAGGGCAGCTTAAAACTCCAAGCAGCAGGAATATAAAGGGTAGGGCAGCTAAAAGTGCAACTCCATGGGAGCACCGGCGTCGTCGTCGTCGTCGTCCGCCTCATGCCTGCAAAACCGAGATGTCTCGTAAGAACTCGTAAGTCTAAAATGTCATAAAACATAGAGATGAGTTCCATGCCCAGGGGGAAGGGAAAGGGCAGGAGACTTCCCACCCACCATGCTCGCCCAGTCGGATTGGGACGACTTCCCTGTCCCCGATTTCGGTGTCGGGGAATTGGCCGAGGATGCCGTGGCCGAGGATGCCGATTGGGGTGGAGTCAGCGTGAGAGTTCCTGACAAACCGAACAAAGGGCGGTCAAACTCCGGCCGCACAATTAGACGTCCCGAGAGATCAACAATGGGCGGAGGAGGGGTCTTAGGCGGAGGCGGAGGCGGAGAACTTTTAGGGGGCATGATGGACGCTTTTTCGAAGACACGGGAGGGATGCTTTGGAAGAGAGATAGGGAGAGCGCGGGGAAGAGAGGCTAAGGAGCAGGGTTTATATAGGGAGAAGAGCAAGGTGACGCGATAAATGGGTTGTTTCGTCGTCTACATGCACTTGACCAATAAGCCGATAAGGAAAATTAACAGCTTGCGTTAATTGACATTAAGATTCTCTGAATTAATGAATAGACCTTGCTTTGTTCCTCTTCATGCATCAGGCAACATGCTGAGAATAACAGTGCGATGTGAACTCGTATTAAACACGGAAGAAAATTGAATTAGCATTGTATTATGTGTGTCCGTGGCGGCCACAATTGGCAAAACAGAATGAGCAAATTTGATATTCTATATTTAACACTGTGCCTAGAGTCATCTCAAATGTATTGCTTACTGAAATGCAAGTGGACAACTGGACAATGTGATGTCAGGTTTCATTTGCAGCAAACCTGACTTAAAAAGTCGAAATGATACACAAAATGGGATGCCTCCACAAGTCGGTTCCAAATTTGTATGCATATTAATACGTCCTCTCGTATGATAGAGAGGTGATAAGGTTCATTGAAACCCCAAAACTTCTTAATTAATAGTACATGATCTGGAAAGCTGTTTGGGGTTTATCCTTCAACACCCCCGATGAATTGACTAGGCCAAATCAGATATTAAGCTTACGTCGTACTCTCATTTTTAGCAAAACTCTAGCTTATGAATGTGGTTCATATACATCAACACTCAATGCATTGACTAGGCCAAATCAGATAATAACCCTCTAGGTAGGTGAAATATATCATCATACAAAAATCGAATCGACATGTGGCAACTCTGTTAACGCTCCGTCTCCTCCCCTCTGTTTCTGGCCACGCCTCTCTTTCCCTCCTCTCTTACTTCTCTCTTTTCGAGAAAATTCCCATATAACGTTGCTCAAGAAGCCCCCGCGAGAAGACGAAACCTTCAAAACCCCATCCTTCCGAGAGATTGAAGAACGGGGAAAGAAGAAAACAAAGCACAAAATGCTAGAACAAAACCGCAAAAGAAAGCAAAGAAAAGTTCGCGCAACGAGCGAGTCCGAAAACGGTTACACTCACGAACAATTGCGGGCTCGATTCCCCAGCTTGAGCTCTTCCTCCGGGGTCCATCATTCGTCAGGAAGAACCGCGATTTTGCATCATGGAAACGCGGGCGATTCCACGAAGCGCGAGGAAGCAACCCGCAGGAATTTGGGGTTTGGATCGGCGGAGATAGGGCTCGGATTCGACGATCGCTTCGAATAATTAGATTACGGATTGGGTCGAGTTACTGTCATTTGAGAGAGAGAGAGAGAGAGAGAGAGAGAGGGAGATTTTAGGTTCTGGACAGTTTGGTTGTGCTTCAGGTGTAATCACTGACTTAATATTTGAGGTGGTGTAGTTGTTGGGATGCCCACTAGCAAATAGACCTAACTAAAGACACTTCTTATTACCCTCAACTTTTGTCACTGTTCTTGATCACTTTCCAATAATTAGTGAAAGCCTGAAGTGGTTCGTAAAAAGAGTCTTTGATGTTCTCTTTGGATACAATAGTTTTGCATGGGCTTGTTGCTTGTTTTTCTTTTGAAGAAAAGCAGATGTTGAGAATGTAGCTCCATGCTCAACTACATCTTTGGCGCAGGATTACCTGGAATATCCATGTACTTCTTGGATGGATGTGCTGTCCTGCATTTCTTTTCTTCCCCAAAGCCGCCATTAACAACGCACAACAAGAGTGATGATTTGCTAGAGAACAGAGGCAGCAGAGGATGCTTGTTGGACCAAACTAGGTATGCATGAACAAAATTTGGTCAAGCGCCAACCACCTCAGTTTCCTTTAAGCTACCTGCCGAAATTTAAATTACACACAAAACGATGCACACAAAGAGATGAAGCAAAAAAGTGGAAATCATACTGTTGCTATGACGTCAGAACCAATCTGCTCCTGTTCTTATAATTCTAAGTTCACAATAATTATTTTCTTTTAGCAGGAAGGCAAAAATTTAGAGGGAAAGAAAAATATATACTTATCATAAGCTCTCCCAAAATAACCCTAGATATTTGCTCTTAAGAAAATGTATCGGGTACTCCTGCAAATAAAGTTGAACAATTTTTACTTCGCTTAGCCAACTCAATCGATTGTGAAGTGAACATTGCTCTGTTACGTTGAAAACTTCCTACCTGCTCCAGCAAATTTTTTTAACTCAGGCCTGTATCTGGTAGAGCTTTCTCCAATTAATCCGAATCATATTTCTACGATGTTTCTACAATGGTATCCTTTACATAATCTAACATCACCTTGGCAATTTCTGCTGGTGTAGGAGCGCCTTTGATATCCTGCTTATTTGCAAATATAAGTAAGGATGCTCCGGATAATCTCTGCCAAAATGAGCAACAACTTTAGTCCCCTTCATCAACAGATCTAAGGATGATTTTTCATATTGATAAAATTATCACACTATGAGATGAGCAAATTTCCAAGTGTGCACCTGTGTATAATTACAGAAAAAGATACAGAATTTCACACATGCATGTAATTGTATATGTAGATACGTGCACAATCACTTCAGGTAATAGCGTCCTACATGCATTTTCTGCAGCCATTTCCTATAATTTGATACAAGTTCATTGCAGCCTCCTATTAATAAAAAAATAAATTTACTTTGCTTTTCATGCTTTTTGAAAAAAATATGAATTTCTAGTCGCAGTTCATCACATTTCACTACCATCCATGTTGCCCTAGCTTCTATTTCAGAAAAATAAAAAGTAAAACAAGAGACATTGAAAAATTAATAAGACAATTAGCTTACTTCATAATTATCAGGACGCCTCTCGACAATAGAAATCTTTGTAAGTATAAGTTGACGAGGTACAGAATCACCATGTTCTCCAATACCTCCTTTAGGACCAACCCTGAAACCCTGTCCCAGAAAATTTAAAGTTCCACGTGCGGCAGTGCGCAACCTCATCACCAACCAACCCCCGAGAGGGGCTTCTTCCGCTCCAACAGGCTCTTTCCCTGCCATTTAAATTAGTCAAAATCAACTAAAGAGATGAGGAGATAGCTCAGAGAAAAATAAGAACAGAATAAGAAGTTTAAAGGAGTTACTTCGTTGCTTTATATACTCAGCTACAGTAGGAGATTGAGAACTGTCCACGGATAAAGATAACCCGGCCATGGATTTCGCTGTTTTCGTCTGTTAACAGATATAGAGTGAAACAACAATGCATGAAATTACACTTGTCAGGAGAAACATGATAGCAAAGATGTGTAGACAATATTTAAACAGGACTTAAAAGCATAAAAACAGTCACAGATTACAGCAAGCCATTCTGACTAGAACTGGATGTATAGCTAGAGAAAGAGAACCCCATACCAAACTTGAGATGACAGCAGTGTCTGTAGTTCCTGAAGCAGCTTGGAAAGCCTTAGACTTCCTTCCATATAATGGACAAAGAATAAATCCGCTATGTCAGGAGAATAACTGCAGGAGAACCCATGTCTCTAAAATCCAAGCACCACGGAAGATCACCAGGCTTTAAGTCAACGAGCTCGACCCCAACATAAGTCACTTTCAATTTCTGCAAACATGATAAATTAATTTCTCTTAGGTGAAAGAGATTGTCATCAATTAACATTATAAACTATGTGAGAATGAGGTCAAACTCACAACTTCTGAAAGCGATTCACCTTATCAGCATCAATCCCACCAAGTTAAGCAAGCTTAATAATCCCCACAGGTAAAAAACATTTAGCGAGTAGGGACAACAGGCAAGATAGGTTGGGGAATAAAACCTCTCAGGTCTGGTAATGATGAACTATTCACAAGTCTAGTACCTAGTTCCGATGTTGTAGCTATGTACTCGATATTTCAGTTTTCCAACTACACATGCCATACATACCATCTTATACTTATTAGCTGAGAATTTAATATCTCAATTCATGGCTAATGAACTCTGTTGCATCTTTATAATGGTCATCAATCCATTTCCATACCTAAGGTTATCAAGAAGAGGGCAGGGTTTTTGTCCACACAAAACTTTTATGACCACCCACCAATCATTTTAACTGGTAAAGCAAAAAAGCCAGCAACAAGTACGAATGAAGCAGGGACCTCCATGCCTAAAGCTACGTCTCCCATGCCCTACCAGCACCTATGACTAGTTAAGAAATCATAACTGATCCATGGTGAAATGTGCTGTGGCCTTCAACAGAAGAGAATAAAGCTTTAAATATTTCTCCACAAGCTTATCAAAGAGTTCTAAAAATATGACACATTTCATACTCAAACCCTCTCCATCGAGGCAGGGTTCAGCTAATTGTGCACATTCCCACTCATCCCAGTTGCCCTCATTCCTCTTCCAGTGAGGACAGTCTCCATTGCAAAATTAGCAGTTTCTGCGAAAAGGACAGTGCCAATGGAGACAGACATAACTTAACAAGAACTAAAGCCCTCTCAAAATCACTTTTTCGCACTGAAGCTTCACTTTAGCCAATCGGCCCATCGATCGCCAGGCAGCGTAAAAATTTATAAACCCCCAATCAGGTCTACAGACTGTCCTACACATGCCAAGCACACCAACATAGAAGGAAAAAAAAAAAAGGGAAGACAAACAAAGTTTAACTTACGAAGGGAACCCATTCCCCGTTTCTTCGCCGCAAATGCAAAACAGGGAACTCAGCCACCGGTCCAATCCTACTCCACCTGATCCTGTGCAATTCCGTCAATATACTCGCACGGTACCGCGACGAAAACTTTATCCCCTTGAATTTCCCTTGCCCTCGGTCCTCACGCTCAAGCTGAACTCGCTCGAGTTCTCGTCCCGGCCAAGCACCGGCAGCGCGCCTCGTAATTCGTCACCACGAGCGTGTTCGGATCCAGCGTGATGATCGCCCCGCTCGATATGCAGAGGATCCGCTTGTAGCGGCCGCGCCACGGGTGCTTGACCACCATGTACCTGGCGAGGTACTCCGGCTCCTCGACCGGGACAGCGGAGGTGCCGTAATTCGAGGCGTCCATGGGGACGGGGGCGGGGGCGGCAGGGGCGGCGGTCGGGGGGGGTGGCGGCGGGCGGATTCGAACTGCGGGAGGTAGGCTAGGGTGTGGTACTTGGGGGCATCGTTGCGGCGGGCGAAGAACCAGATTCCCGAAGCAGCTCGGTGAGGCTGCGACTGATGCGCCCCCAGTTCGGAAGATTTCGGGGAATCGGGGCGGCGGCCGAGCCCGCTGGGCCCCGGGGGGAAATCGGCGATCGGGATTCCCTGCCTAAACCCTAACGATCATGGAGGATCGATGGAGGAAGGCGGGGCGGGAGATTCCCCGGCGAGCGGCGGCGGGCGGCGGCGATCGAGGCGGCGGTCGGATTGGGTTGCGGTGTGGATCGAATTTTTAGAGAGAGAAGGAGACTAGAGAGAGAGAGAGAGAGAGAGGGAGAGAGGGAGGTGTTCGTTAGTGATGATTCCAGCACCTCACTGTCAACGCCGGGGAGCTGGCGAAGGGAGGAAGGTAAAAGCGTCACCTGTCGGTGACCTTATCTCGGCCCTTTTCCTTCCCCTTTTTATTCTTTAGTCACAAAAAAAAAAAAAAAAAAAACTAAAATTAGCTAAGGCATGATTTTGAGTTATTTTAACGATCTAGTTGGCCTAATGGTGAAGAAGTCACACATCTTCCTTTCACAAGATTACGGCTTCGATTCATGTCAAAGATTGACCTTCGAACGGCTTTAAGTGATAATATATATTATTGAGGTGGACTCACCGATCTTAGATCATATATATATATATTTGTTTGATGACGTCAATTAATTTTTTCATTTCCCAAAATAAAAAAAAAGTAATAAGGAAATAGATTTGGTACAAAAACAATAAGTAAAAAAAATCTAATTATTTGTTTTTTTCTTTTTGGTGAAGTTAAGAAATGAATAGGTTTTGCAGAATATATACAAGGAAGGAGGCCCGACGAACATACACTATAGTCAAGTTAAAGAGAGTGTAAGGGTGTTGTGATTCTAGGGAAAACCAAAAGGTAACAAGAACACAATAGAAGGAAGAGATCACAACAAAACAGACCGACCTAATCAATCAAAACAGGACAAACAAACACAATTTGTTCGTAGGAACATAAATGAAAAAAAAAAACTAATTCTAAATAGAAATTGTTATTGGAAGCATAAGTGTTACCATATGCACTTTAAGTGGTTTTTCAAATTGTGTTTGTTTTGAGAGAAATTCCATGATTAAATATAATAATTTCTTTATAATCATTTTCTAGAAAAATGTCTAACCCTTGTTAGGTTAGAAAATTCTTTTTCCTAATTTTTAGCATGCGAATTTTACCTTTATACAACCTATATTAGTTCACGTCCTCAACTTTCAAGATTGGCAATTTTCATTGTAAATTTTACCTTTATACAACATATTGCATCTGTAGTTCATTCATACCATTCATTTAATTTTTATATTACCGTTTTCTTTTTGAAACTACCCTTGTGACTCCGCCATTGTTGCTGCATGTTACCATCACAGTCATGGCATGCCACCATCACGGACTACCCCTAGGTAGCATCAACATATGCACACGTCAGCACACGATGACTACATCTACACCCTCCTTTTCGAATTATACATTTCAAAATTGATATTTCGATACTTTTCTTGAAATCGCATCGGGCATCAAGTACCTCAAGAATACGGAGGTGACGCTCTGGTCCATCTCCCCTCAATCAGTCGAGTGACACAGCTTCAGGATGTCGAATATTAAAATAGAGATAATCAAACTTTTGGACAAAATCTCGATTATTAAAATTTGACACCGTCATGCAGGGGACGCTCGGGGAATCTTCAGCACAAATTCCTATGTGCTTGCAGGCACAACTAAAATATCCCCAGACACAAAAGGAGAAAGAAAAAAAGAAAGGGTATCTTATGTTGACCTGGCGTTGGAGTGTCCAGTCCGTGGTCCATCGAAGGTTTCCTCGAAACTCCCTTGAAAAGAACGGTCTGCCAAAACCTCAATAATACTTTTCATCGTCCAATGAAAAAAAGAAACGAATTTTCTTCGAGATAGGTGAGTGAATTTAGAGGTCAACGCATGACGGTAAAAGTCAAGCATCTCTATTTGTAAAAAGAGAATAATGATTTGGTTGAATCAGGGATAATTATTTAAAAAATTCTTAACTTATCATATGACGATTAATTGAGTTATAAAAAAGACAAAACATAAAGGCCACCGATCCTCGTTCCATAAATGAAAAGAAATATCAGCATGATTTTTTATAGGATGTCTGCATTGTTTTGCTTGCCCAAACAGTCATCTCCTTCAAAACATGAACGATCCTCTTTTGAGTAATGTAATCAATTTTCACTCCATTTTCTTGCCATATCGATTCGAGCTGTTTTGGCACTCTAAATGCCTTCAGTGAGATAATGTATGCTATGACGGGTGGCCGAAACAAACTCCAGTGAACGGTTATCGGTTTTCGTACAGAAACCCAAATTCGAACTCGCGCCACCTGCCTTGTTTTTCATACTAGCCGTGTGCCAAATAGAAGTCCCATCTTAGAACCATCGCACATACTTTTCATGGATAATTCCCCCAAAAATGAATGTCTAATTTTTGTCGGGAAGAAGATTAAGGATAATGACACAAAAAGTCCTTAAACTTTGGCTCATATATGTAATGTAGTCCATGACTTTTTTATTTGTTCAATACAGTCCCCGAACTTTAGTTTAATGTTTAATGTGGTATCTTTATTTTTAATTTGTTCAATGTGGTCCATGGACTTTTAATACATATTCGATGTAATAGTTGAACTGCATGAAAATATGAAAAGCAGTCATTCCATTAATTCAAGACCATGGACAAGATTGAGCATTTTCATATAGTCTAGGACTAAATTGAACATGTACTAGAAATTTTATGTGTTTTCCAAAATGTACTTCTAAAAAACAAGGACAAAACATAAAGGCCACCAATCCTTGTTCCATAAATGAAAAAAAATATCGGCATGGTCTTCTATAGGATGTCTGCATTGTTTTGCTTGTCCAAACATTCATCTCCTTCAAAACATGAACGATCCTCTTTTGAGTAATGTAATCAATTTTCACTCCATTTCCTTGCCATACCGATTCGAGCTATTAAGACGAGGATAGGGTCAGCAAAATTGATTACAAATTATGACCTGATACAATCAACAGTCTAGACCAATTGTGATTTATTCGGATATGATAAGGTGTAGATTAAGCCAATCCAGACCCATCGTGATTTATCGAGATACGGTAAGATCTAGACTAAGCCAATCTAGACCAATCGGTTGTCAAATGTTGACCTTTGGCACTAATAATTGTCTTCGAGAAGTATTATTGACACCCTAAGGCCCGGCCCCCCGTTTTTCTTCCTCTCGCTCTGGCTCGTATGGTTCAGTGGTGTGATTAGAAGAAGAGGGTTCTGTGACTATCGCCATCGGTGCATAAGTAATGTTTCTTTCCAGAAAGATCTCTACTAATTGTGTATATTAGCTATAATCTTGTTGGGTGTTTCATCGATGGATTTTAGTAATTTATAAAACTAAAAAATTTGATTAACGAAATCCATCGATGTGATCAATTGTTGCTAATGGAATCGGGCCCCGGCCCAAGCCAACTCAGCGATGCCCGAATGATGCTCAAATGTTGGAGAGAAATGTATTTAGTTCTGGCAGATCCACCGAGGGGGATTTGCTGCGGAACATGGTGGGGCCGACCAATCGCCATTGCTTGATAAGGTGTTGGTGCTATAAGCTCATCAAGCTTGGTGCCAAGCGTGTGTATATCTCACTTTCTGATTAGTTAGGTAAACCATCTATCACTACTCCTAGGTGGTACATTTCTTGCGTTAAATGGGTTCACGGGAAAGAGGGGAACGAAAGTAGACGTTGAAATATATAAATTTTTTTCAAATTTTTTTGTGACGAGTGATTTTGGAGGGAAGAACTTAAAATTGGGATAATTTTCCAAATGTAACTGATGATACATTCACTGTGTATATACCTCACTTTCTAATTAATTGGTTAGACCCTTTATCACTGCCACATGATATATTTCTCGCATTAAACGTGTTCTATGTTCTCAAGAAAGAGGGGAATGAAGGTAGGTGTTAAAATATATAAAATTTTCTCAATCTTTTTTATCGAGAGTGTTTTGGAGGGAAGAACTTAAAATCGAGATAATTTTCTAAATCTCATAACTATTAACGTTGCATTTGAGTCATAAAACTTTACACATTCAGTATTCTTAACTTCTAAGGCACAACTCATCATTTCATCATCATTGAAGGGCTACTCTCTACCTCCACAAATACTCAGGTTAAGGAATTATTCATGGTGACCTTAAAAGCTAGTATTCTTGCTGTTGGACAGCGACTTGAACCCAAGATATCAGACTTTTGGAGAAGCATGGGTTTTTTAAGACAGTGAATCCCATGCAAACGCAAATACGATTGTCAATACTATGTACCTACAATGTGCTGAAGTATATGTGTTCCATTTTGCACGTGCCGTATCGCAATGTTACAGTTCTTTTGAGTGATGACAGCAGTAGCTATATGTATCCTGAGTATGTAATGAGCGGTCTTTTCTCCACAAGACCGAAGATTTTTAGATTTGGAGTAATGATGTTAGGGATGTTAGAGATCGTAAGGGGGAATGTAGAATGTTGGCTTGTATCATCCAGGTTTTTCTTTAATCTGCTAGGATTTGTGAAGTTATAAAGTGCAACATCAGATATTTTCGCCTTCCACCTTTCTGAAAGAACATCATATGACATTACTTATCTCCGGGCATGGTGCCCGTGGATAGAAGGTAGGGCCTTGGAACTGGTCGATGAGTGATTCGTGTCAAACGTGCTCGATCAATGAGGTAACACAATGCGCTCGATAGGGTGCTCTGTGTGCCAGAAAGAGCAGCAGATAGGCAGATGACTTCGCTTTTGGTTCTTCTCCCCTGCTGAACAAGACAGTCGTGCGTTCTTCACTATTGCACGTACAAATAGAGAAGAATGGTCGGACGAGATGGAGACGCTATCTATTAATCAAGTAACCATGTCCAGTTTCTGCAGCAGGCCGTTGAACTTCAGCCAAATCAAATGTAGAGAAACATGCGAAAGGGCTGCAGCTAACTTCTCTTAGCTGCTTTTAGGCTAACCGTGGCACTTACACGGTGAGGTCTCAGCAAATACACCTTGATACCCTATGAATCTTGTGAAGTTTAAGGTTCCTGGGGAAGAAGAGTATAAGGTACGAGTCCTTCCCTACTGAAGTGTTAGAAAATTATAATTGAGTTGATGCTGAACCGAATGGACAAATAAAACAAGCAGTTCACGGCAAAACAATCTTCAAGAGATGTCATCAAGGATCTACTACTCGGTAGATGTCAAGGTCACAACTACCCAGGAACCAATTTCTGGTATGCTTGTTGTGTGAGTAGAGTGTATGCTGCTCAGAGGCTTGTGGAGTCACTCTTTGATTTCCAAGCATGGAGCAACTCAATCTGCCAAAAATAACCCAGGTTGTAGACAAACCGAATGGAGGATTTTGGTTGATTCAGTTTTAAGACAACAATTCGTTCTGTTGGCGGAACGGTGATGCATAAATGCTAGATGATCAAAACAGAGCACTTTCCCTCAAGGTAAATTTGCCTCACGACATTGCTTCTAGGTTAAATTACCATTACCGTGCAACAGAAAAGAGCCAACATATCATACAAGAGAAGCAAATGTTTGTGATTTCATCTTGAGCTTCTTTAGAATCGCATTCTAATGAACAAGAAAAGGATGAAATTGAGAGAAATTTGAAAGTTGTGTAAGAAGGTTGCTTTCATTTCTAATTCTGCGGTACTAGCTACGTAAGTCCGCCTTGATTTTCAACAAACATTCACGCAAAGACCGACAAATTCCTGTTGGCTTACTAGCCACTCGTCGGACATCCAACCTTGAAGGTCCGACTCCTGTTCGAGTTAGTTTGGCATGAGCTTGCAGGGATGAGGTGGAGCTTGCTCATCCTACTGATCAGCCTCCTCCCAACGACGATAAGGCAGTTTCGGTGGATATTTAGCTACACTAAGGCAGCCTCTTGAAGCTCATGTTGTGAAAACACTTTTTTGGGCATTGTCATTTATTGAAAAATGATGATATGGTGACGTGTAGAATGGTTTGATTAAATTGAGTACCAAGGATTTGTAATAGCTTCTTAGGGTGCGCATGGCAATATTTCTATTCTTGGGAACTATTTCTTTTTAGAAATAGTTTTTTTTCTATTTCTAGTACAAGAACAATTTATGAGTAAAATAAGGTTCTTGGTAATTATACAAAATTTTTATTCTTAAAATAGAAAAAGAATAGAAATGAGTTTGGTAAAAATTTATGAATTTTTCTATTTATTTGTTTTTTTTCTTTTTACTCACGGACCATCGACCGTCCCCCGCCGCCGCACGATCGTCGCACAAGCGCTGCACGATCGCCCCATGACCGCCACCGCACGATCATCGCTATTGACCGCCGCCGCGAGAGCTCCAATAGAGCATCATTCGGGCGCCAGGGCCCATTCCATTAGCTGAGGTGGAGCGAATATGGTGAGTGGGGGGTTTTTCTCCGTTGTTCGTCTATTTCAGCCGACGCTCAAGGAGATCCCATGTAAGTTCCGCATTTTGAATTCCCGGGGTGGATGGAAGGAAGGAAGGAAGTAGATTGCACGGTCGACCTGGTTCAAACCCTTGTAGGAGGGAGTGGGTAGGATCGGACGGAAGGAATGCACAGGATTGGACGGCTCAATCCGTCCGGGTTGTTGCGCCAAGCACACTCCTCTCTCTCTCTCTCTCGCCCTCCTTTCTCTCCCTTATAAAGCCCTCGTCCTCACTCCTCAGCCTAAAACCCTCGTCCTCGCGCCTCAACCTCCAATCATATCACGTCGTAGTCCTCCGCCGATCGTCTATTTCCGAGAAAACGTCACATTCGACGAGGATTTTGATCGGTCGATTGTCGGTGTGGATGGACCGATCAAAATCCTCGTCAACTGTCACATTTCCTCGAAAACAGACGATCGGCGGAGGACCGATCACTTTTAGCACGAGGAAGAATTCGACTCAGTCGAACGTCGTCAATTCTGAAGGACCGAGCATGGTGAGTGTCGCTTGTGGAGCTCGGATGCTGTTTTTTCCTCTTTCCTGATTCTTTTGGTAGTCTTCTCATCGTTGGCGACGGAGGCACCGGTGAGTTCTTCCTCGTTTTCCTAGTCTCGATTTGATGGAACGACTCGATTGCCGCTCGTTGTCGTTGTCCAGAAGACCAGCAACAAGCACAGGCCTCGCCTCATGCTTGCAAGCACAATAGCTGGCTGTCAGACGCAAAAGATTATACCACAGGAAGTTAGGCAGCAATGTAGGCCGTCGATACGGCTTCCCAAGATCTACATAGCTAGAAACTCGAACATCCTAGGTGTAAGACAAGGATTTGTGTACCTAATTTTGAGTCCATTGTTCTTGGAGCAAAACAACAACAATCCAGGCCTTCAATGCTGAAGATCTTCTCCTCTATGACCCTCGGTTCCTGGCTCGATGAGACCGCCACTCACGACATGCCTTATGTGAGTTCAGAGAGAATTTTGGAAAAGTGAGGGCTAGAGGAGGGACCTTAGCGCAATTTATAGAGTTTTGGACGGGCCCTCTCATCACGGGCCGGGCCCAACTCGGCCCACACAAGCCAGGCCCATATTCAACTATTAAGAAAACCTTATGCCTTACCTTATTAGACCAACCCCGTAAAACAGTAATTACAATCTCAATTAATGTAGCCCACACAAGAAAACTCTTACAAGCAATGCACCAGATAGAAGGATAAATCGAGATGTCTAATCAAAACTCGTGTTTTAAAGGCAATCCACCAAATAAACATTTATGGCTGCATTCGATGTTTCAACATGTGCCGCCCGTCGCCGCACGGTCGCCACACGAGAGCCGCACGACCACCGCACGACCGCCAGGGCCAATTCCATTAGCTGAGGTGGAGCGGATATGATGAGTGACGAGTTTTTCTCGGTCGTTCGTCTATTTCGGCCGACGCTCGAGGAGATCCCACGTAAGTTCCGCATTTCGAAATCCCGGGGCGGATGGAAGGAAGGAAGCAGATCGCACGGTCGACCTGGTTCAAACCCTTGGAGGAGGGAGTGGGCAGGATCAGACGGAGGGTTTGCGCAGGATCGGACGGCCCAATCCGTCCAGATTGTTGCGTCAAGCACACTCCTCTCTCACTCTCTCCCTCCTTGCTCTCTCTCCTACAAAAACCCTACTCCTCAGCGTCTCTTCCCCGCTCTCCCTATCTCTCTTGCTCTTTGAAAGCGTCCATTTTAGCGACTGATCATGCCCCGTAGTACGCGCCTCCGCCTTCTCCACCAATTGTCGATGTCCCGGCTTTTGATCAATTGTTCCTCGGTATGATAGGACTGGTCACGTTGATTCACGTCGATTCCAAATCGGAATCGGCAACACGGAAGCACGTCATCCCAATTCCAAATCGCCGACAGGGAATTCTTCTCGACCGAGCACGGTGAGTGGATTTCTTTCCTTTTTCCTGATTCTTTCTTTGTTTGATTTTTTTCCTTATTCTTTTTCACTGTGCGAAGTCTCCTGCCCTTGCTCCTCGGGATATACACATTGTGCACAGCAACCGTTTGGAACTCATCTCTCTCTTTTCCCCCATTTTTTGTAGTTTTATGTGATCATTTATATGTCAAGACTTACTTATGTGTTGAAAACTCAAAATAATTTAACAAAAATGGAAATTAGAAAAGTCGAGATGAAAAATTAAAAAGAAAAAGCTAAAATTAGATGCATCAAATAGCAATTTATTAAAAAGAACTTTTTGAAAGAATAAAAATGAAAAATGAGGACAGGTATTTGAAAAAAAAAAAATACAAAGTACACCTACATCAATTCTATAATTCCATCACAAATGGGGAAAATAAATTCCAGCAGATTTCCAACTATTGGGGTTGTTAGGCCAAAAAAAGGCCAGAAATGGAATTTTCTATGGAAAAACAGGGAATTTTCTCTCTGGGGTCTTCAGGGCGTTGATATCTCCAAAATGATGGGACGAACAAAACAAAAGCTTTTGGAAGCCATAAATTCCAGCAGATTTCCAACTATAGAGGTTTTTCAGCTCCGAATTTTCTCAATTATTTAATTTCCAAAAAATAAAAAAAATTCAGGTCGTCAAAAATTTTTCTAGAACCCATAAATTTCAGCAAATTTCCCCTTTGTCGGGGTTTTCCAGCTAAAAAAAGGCCGGAAAGGGAATTTTCTATGGAAAAAACAGGGAATTTTCTCTGTGGAGTCTTCATTTTCTCATTATGTGGATGAGACGACGGGCCGGAATTTCCTAACAATAAACCCACAACAAGAAATAAGGGGAAAGGCATATCCACGATCAAGTGGCACAAGTACAAAACAACCCATTAATGAAAGGATTCAGCCAGATTTAGGTATTCTTACTTGTTTCGTTCGTCCCATCATTTTGGAGATATCAACGCCCTGAAGGCCCGGTGAAATAAGAGAACGAAGACTAACTCTTATTTGAAATTATCAATTCTTAAATTCATAAAATGCCAAAACATTTCATAAAATGTCAAAAAGACTTGTATTTTCTAAATTTCTCTGTGGAGTCTTCGTTCTCTTGTTTCGCCGAGCCTTCAGGGTGTTGATATCTCCAAAACGATGTGACAAACAAAACGAAAGCTTTTGGAAGCCATAAAATCCAGCAGATTTCCAACTATAGGGTTTTTCAAAAAAAAAGGCCGAAAATGGAATTTTCTATGGAAAAACAGGGAATTTTCTCCCTTCCGGCCTTTTTTTGGCTGAAAAACCCCTATAGTTGGAAATCACTGGAATTTATGGCTTCCAAAAGCTTTTGTTTCGTTCGTCCATTTTTTTGGCTGAAAAACACCCACAATTGGAAATCTACTGGAATTTATCACTTCCAAAAGCTTTTGTTCCGTAAGACGCATCATTTTGGAGATGAAAGCGCCCTGAAGGCCACCGGCGGTCGCCGGCCGCTGCCGTCGAGTTCCATATGGTTCCGGGCAGCCGAGTCAATGTGTATATCCTGAGGAGCAAGGGCAGGAGACTTCACACAGTGAAAAAGGAAAAAAGAAAGAATCAGGAAGGCTGCTGCCCCCTCCCGCAGCTGATGGGCATCAATCTTGCGACGGAGGTCAGCGGCGATGGTTAGCGGTCGTCATGCGGCGGTCATGCAGCGATCGTGCAGTAATCGTGCAGCAATCATGTGGCGATCGTGCGGCGGTCGTGTGGCGATCGTGTGGCTCCGCCCCCCATTTTTCTTCCTCTCGCTCTGGCCTGTATGGTTCAGTGGTGTGATTAGAAGAAGAGAGTTCTGTGACTATCGCCATCGGTGCATAAGTAACGTTTCTTTCCAAATTGATCTTTGCTAATTGCGTATATTAGCTGATAATCTTGTT
Source organism: Eucalyptus erythrocorys (assembly GCA_014182555.1). Lineage (NCBI taxonomy): Eukaryota > Viridiplantae > Streptophyta > Magnoliopsida > Myrtales > Myrtaceae > Eucalyptus > Eucalyptus erythrocorys. The sequence goes on along the minus strand of CM024599.1, from coordinate 52,172,378 downwards.
GGGTGTTTCATCGATGGATTTCAGTAATTTATAAAACTAAAAAATTTGATTAACGAAATCCATTGATGTGATCAATTGTTGCTAATGTTCTCGGGCCCCGGCCCAAGCATGATCTGCCGTTGTCGGTGGTTCGTCCGTCAGCCGCCGTCCGCCGCAGGACCCCCACCGAACCAAATCAGGTAGGTTTTCTCCGGTCATGTATGCTCTGTTTTTGTAGGGGTGTCGGATCGGAGCTCGTGGCCGACCCGTTTGCATGAGCTTTGGTCCCTCCAGCCTCCAGAGGTCTTTATCCATGTCTTTGTGTGTTTTTGGTCGTTTTCCGAGAATCCTCTCTCTCTATTATTCTTGGGTTTGGGTCCTAGGGGACGGGTAAATTGATAAAACCAGCCACTTCTCGATTCATAACGGAAATCATCTGAGGTTCCTTCCTATTGTTTGCTCTTCACTTCCAAGTAATACCTTACACCTCTTCAATGGGTTGTGCGAATATAATTATGGGGATGCTATTTTGTAATGCATTGAGACAACCCAATTTAATCGTTGCGTTCATGTGGCGAAGAGATTGTTGTGTTTTTCTTGATTTCTGTGGAACGTATCTTTCTGTGCAAATAAGATAAGTATCCCTCCCTCATCTTCCGGCGAAATTAGTCATAAAAGAAAGTTGAGATTGGAATCCCCTAAACTGGAGCTTCTGTGCAAGTGTTCTGAGGTTCTGTTTGTGTTCTTGCTTCTGGGAGTTGTTAATTTTTTAGTGATTCAATTAATCAGTACATGGTCATGATCCTGAAGGCCCTTGATCTGCTGAAGGCGTCAAAGGAGCATACTATAATTTTCGAGGTCCGCATCTGACTTTCATTTTTCACGATATCTTCTAATGGGATAGTTCGCCATCCTGAATTGCGGCTTGTTGTCTTTGGATCTCCAGGATTCTGTTTCGGGCATAAAAGCAGGGGTGGCAGCTGGAGTGGCCACCATCGGCGTAAATGACTAGGAACCCGGAACATAAACTGATGGAAGAAAAGCCGATATTCCTCATCAAGAGTTACGACGATCCGAAGCTGTGGGCCGCTTTAGAGGCGCTCGAGAAGATGGATGCTTGGGAGTAACGCAACAGGCTTGGTGAAGCCCTGGGAGGGCGAGAGGATTCATGAAGATGCTTCTGATGATCTTGAACTCACGCTTGGGAACGCCAGAACCAGGTAGACTCATGAGTTAACTGGTTGGTGGGGCTAACATCATGCTGTTGAGGTTTGAATTCCCTCCTTGGGAAAACTAACTGGAATCATCTGACCAAAAAAAAACTAACTGGTAATAAATTAAGTGCAAGACCTAAAGTCTCGATTTTGATGTCAATAATCCATCAGTAACGGGCCGAGGTCCCGATCTTCCGCTCAGGAACCTCGCTATCACTGCCCACACGTCTTCCTCATAGCTTGTTACATACCTGTCGCGACCAATTTTTCGGGTGTGAACCACCTAAGGTTTGGCTAATGGATTGTTAAGCCTAGACTTAACTCGGGCTCTCCCAAGCCCATACCAATTCGCGACTTAGATTCAAGTTCTTAGCATGCAATTGATTTTCAATTAGGAGTCGCCACTAATCTATTTTTGGTGGGTCGATTAGAAACCCAAGTAAAGTAGTGGGAGATTTACTTTACTCCTATGAACCAGAGATTCTTGGTACGGGGATTTGGTTACACTAGATTTCTCTAATGCCCTTTCGGTACCATTCTTTTATTTTGAAAAAAATGTTTAACAAACAGCTTGGATTGATTTTAATTTATCTCCCTAACACGTGAGGTGATCATGCGGGTGCGCAATCCACCAATTTAACACCCAATAAAACAATGAATAAGGTTAAGAGACTTACCTTGTAGCAACAAAAGCATCTGCATTGTTAGATCAGAATTCATATATGATTTCTAATTAACACGCAATCACTCAATTTTGGTTTTCACTTATTTAGTAAGAATCATGCGATATGCAATGCATGCCACTAATTTAATATGAAATGATATGACGTGGCAACATGACCTAGACTATATGATATGAGTAAAGTAATTATTAAAGAAATGCGATTAATTAAATGCAATCTGAATGGCCAAATGACCTAACTCTAATGACGGGCAATTTCTAATTTGAATGAACCTAATTCTATATGATGTGCATTTTATGAACCTAATCCGATAAATGCAATCTACCCTAAAAATTAAAACTAATTTATCTAAAGACACACTTTTGTATTTTTCATTTTTTATAAAATTCAAAATTAAGTCAAATGCAAAAATTACCTAGCTAGACTAAAAATCTATCCAATTTAAACTAAGGATTAAGTCAATATAAATCCTAATTTAAACTAAGCCTAGCAACTTCTAATCTAGGATGTAATCTATCTAAAACATGCAATTTTATTCTAATATGCATGATGATTTTTTATTTTTTTACCTAAAATAAAGTCCTTAATCTAAACACGCAAGACAATAAAAAAACAAGCCTAATCTTGATTCAAATTTTTTTTTTTTTAGTTTTTTTTATTTTGAAATTAACAATTTCTAAACATGCAAACCTAAACTAGTTAATTTGATTTTTTTTATTTTTTTTTTATTTTTTTTATTTTTCATTAAAAATTCTATCCTAAGCATGCAAACCCTAAAGCTACATTTTTTATTTTTGATTTTTTTCAGAAAATTAATTCAAACAACCCTAGCAAATCAAGCAAAATTGATCCCCAAATTGACGAACCGTATCTCGCGCATGAGATCGGGTTGGCCAATTTCACGAAAAATCGCAAATCGAATCTCGGGCGAGAGATCGAATTGGCAATTTTTTAAGTAATTGCGAGTCGGATTTCAGGCGCGAAAATCGGACTGGCAATTACTAATTTCATGGAATTTCACCTTAACATTAAAGGGACAATTTCTCCTAAAATAACAAATAATGTGCAATAAACAGAAAAATAAATAACATGAAAGAGTAAAAATAAAAATAAGAATAAGAATAAATAGAAATGGGATTTACCTAATTTTTCTTTTTTTGTTTTTTTTTTGCTTTTTTGTTTTCTTTTTTTTTTTTTCAGAAAAAGAATAAAAAAGGACCGGCCGACGAGGGAGACGAGATCGCCGGCGAAGGGTTCCGGCGGGGCGGGTGCGCACGACGGATCGGGGGATCGGCAAGGCGGCGGCTCAGTGACGAGGGGCGCGGACGTCGGGACGGCAGCTGGCGGCGTCGGCTTCTGGATCTGGAGGAGGAGGGGCGCCGGCTTCGGGTCGTAGGGCTGCAGACGAGCGACGGCATTGGGGGTGCTGCAGTGGAGCCGATTCGAGACGCTGAGGGCGGAGCAGAGGCGTCGGGGCAGCAGATTTGGTCAGAGGGGGAGGCAGAGGGCCTCGGGCAGCTTCGTCGAGGGCTTCGGCATCTGGGCAGGTCGCGACGATAGGGTCGTCGCAGGCTGCAGAGGGCGTTGCGGAGAGCTTCGGGCCGGAGCGGGGGTCGCGGTGCCTGGATCTGGGCTTGGCAACGGCGGTTGGCGGCGTCGAAGGGCTCAAGGCAGCGGTGGCGCGGCGGCTGCGAGGGCGGTGCTGGCTCGGTGGCGTGGAGGGCAGCGCTGGCTCGGCGGCGTGGAAGTGCGACGCCGGCGCGGGCTGGCGGCGCCGGTGCAGGCGAGCACCTCCCCCCCGAGGAAGATGAACAGTGCCCGGGGGGGTTTTCACCTCTTTTCATTTTACTTTTTACCTTTCTTCTTCTCTCTGCCCCTTCTTCTTTTTTTTTTTTTTTTTTTCACCCCAAAAAGAACCCCCTTACGACGACTCTCTTTCTCTGCTTTCTCTCTTCTTTACTTTTGACTTTTGTGTTCTTTTTTCACCAAAAGAAACCCCACAGACGGCAGCACTCTCTCCCCCTTTTGCTTTTTACTTTTTTGGCTTTCTTTTCTCTTGTGTTTCGAAGAAAACCGAGAGAGTCCCCCAAATGTGGCTGTGTATTTCTATTCGGCCTCCTAAAACCCTAAACGAATAAATCTATTTATAGGCCACCGATTAGGTTTTCAATTTTTCCAAACCGATATCCACGAAGATTCATTTTTTTCAAACACAATATTCGTTTTGCCGAACGCAATATTTGCTTTTCCACTTGCCCTATCTGAATTAATCATATACCGGAAAATTTCAAATTCCTATTTTCACGAGATGATCTTTGATCATTAAAAAAAGGGCTTGGGCCAATTTGCTCACTTTATGGGCTTAGTCTGGCCTATCAAGTTGAAAATCAAAACCACTAATTCAAATCCATTTGCCACCGGTCCAATGCACAAAATCTAAATTAAAAATAAATGCGCCTAAATCTATATGCTATGCAGTTGATATTTTTTTCGGGGAGAAAATTAACCCCTAATTTTCTATGCAATAAATAAATGATCGGACCGTCAAAATTTAGGTGTCAACAACTGCCTCTCTTTGAAGGTGAGCTCGTAGAGGTTGCCTTCAAAGATAAATTGAGACCTAAATTTTGACCATGCACATGCAACGAATGATTTTTTTTGTTGGAAAATGAATTCCATTTTTTAATGCAATTTATATGATTTTTTTTTAATATGAATGTAACTTTCATGATGCATGGAAATGCTAATGCAAATGCATGATGCGAAAGAAAATAACGTACCTTTAATTGCTCACCAATCAGTGTTATAGAGCATCTTGAGGTACATGATAAATACCCATTTGCTTCACAAGTACCCAACTCTCACTCAGGTTCCTTGAAAAGCCTAACAGGTAATAAATTGAACATTCACATCCAAAGTGAAATGTTCAAATCAAGACATCCAAGTTCAGACTGAGATGTCAAGAGTTTTTGGGCTCGAAATACCTAGATCCAGACTAAGGTATAACGAGAAAGATGAAAAACTTAAATAAAGACACCCAGATCCTGACTGAGATGTCAAGAGTTTTGGACTCAAAATACCTAGATCCAGACTAAGGTATAACAAGAAAGATGAAGAAAACATTCACATCCAGAGTGAAATGTTTAAATCAAGACATCTAGATCCAGACTGAGATGTCAAGAGTTTTTGGGCTCGAAATACCTAGATCCTGACTAAGGTATAACGAGAAAGATTAAAAAGATTCACGTTCAGAGTGAAATGTTTAAATCGAGACATCTAAATCCTGACTGAGATGTCAAGAGGAATCTACCTGGAATAACTTACATTCAATGAGGGTGGAGTAACTCAAGATAGATTGGTGTTACGAGCCCATGACCCGTACCATTCTACGGTCGCCCAAAATAGTAACATGACTTTACAAGAGAATGCTTTCCCAAGACCCGTACCATTCTACGGTCATCCAGTATAGCATTGTTTGGTTGTGTCTAGGATCCGTACCATTCTACGGTCGCCTAAACGGGGATTTACCTTCTAGGACCCGTACCATTCTATGGTCGCCTAAATAGGGAAATAAATGTTGTCTAGGACCCGTACCATTCTACGGTCACCTAAATTAGGATTTTGCTTGGCCAGGACCCATACCATTCTACGGTCGCCCAGCCTTGCAGAAAGGAATTGCTTTCCTAGGATCCATTCTATGCTACGGTCACCTGTTAGAGCAATAAGTGTTGTCAAGGACCCGTACCATTCTACGGTCGCCTCGACGAAGAAATTTATTTTTCAGGATCCGTTCTATGCTACGGTTACCTGAATGGAGAAATTGATTTTCCAGGATCTGTTCTATGCTACGGTCACCTGTTAAAGCAATAAATGCTGTCTAGAACCCGTTATATGCTACAGTCACCTAGACTGAGGTTTTGCTTGGTTAGGACCCGAACCATTCTTCGGTCGCCCAGCCTTGCGACAGAAATCATCCGACCAGGACCCGAACCATTCTTCGGTCGCCTTAATCAAATTGAATTTGGAGGAAAATCTTTGGGGACAACTCCATTGAGTGTCAATGTAAAGGACTCTGGGCTACGAAAGCACACCAGGTCAATAAATGAACGGACACCGAGCTACAAAAGCACGCCGGGTCAATAAAAGGGAACCTGGCTACGAAAGCACGCCAGGTGAATATAAATGGATACCGGGTTATGAAAGCACGCCGAGTCAATAAAAATGGTCTCTGGGCTACGAAAGCACGCCGGATTAGGAACTAGGCACCGGGCTACGAAAGCACGCCGGGTCAATGAAATGGGACACTGGGCTATGAAAGCACGCCAGGTCAATATAAAGGGACATCGGGCTACGGAAGCACGCCGAGTCAAGAACTGGATACCAGGCTATGGAAGCACGCCGGGTCGATGAGATGGGACACTAGGCTACAAAAACACGTCAGGTCAATATAAAGGACACCGGGCTACAGAAGCACGCCGGGTCAATGAAAATGACGCTTGACCGAGTCAAGCGTCGATGCACTTGAGAGAGAATACCTGCGTAATGACAAGTATTTTGAGTATGAGTAGAGATATACTTACCTGGTGATATCTCTGATTCTTGGGGGATATGTCTTATGGAATCCTGTGGAGGTCTCTCACCTCCGGGTAGAAATGAATTTTGAAGCATCGAGGATGCACCTCAAATGTTCGTGATGGTTTCTCATCTTCTAATATCATGAGGCATTCTGAAAGTAACCTGAATGTCAGGAGCTCTTAGGCCTATTAGACATGATTAGAGCAAAAACTGATATGCATTCATCAAGGAGGTAGACAATTTGAGCTACTCTAGAATGCACATTTCAAAGTTCAGTGGGTTTTCTTTCAATTTAATCAAGGTTTCCGCATAATGACTTTACCATATCTGCATCACCCAAATTTCCACTGGAGAGAATTATCATTCAAGACAATTTTCATTCATGACATGAATTTCCTAAAAATACTAAATGAGAGACTTTCAGTTAGAAAGGACTTTCACTCACTCTCATTCAAAAGGGCTATTTTATGAGAATCACTCAATCTCACTATCATACCAACAAGGGTCCAAGTATTCTCGCAAGCGGTACGACATTACCAATCTGAGAGGTCTTTAATAGGAACCGTAATGTGGGCTTGGTCAATGGCTTAACAAAGGGACTCTTTGAGTCAAGGTTATTGAAAGAACAATTCTCTATTCACGTCCGGGTTTACAAGTCAAGAACCCTGCAAAATGAGAAAGAAATAATCTTGCTCACACTTCTTCGAGCAATGCTTATAAACATATGAATTCCTACGTTAATTCAAGTGCCCTAATCAGAAGAGACTTTGTAAGGGACGTAACGTAGGCCAGGGTTCATGGGTCAAGAAATGAAAGGATCATTAGGCTCAAAATGTGTGTAAAGGGTGAGAGTTGATGATCATCTTGGCATTGCCACCAATTTTCATTTTTGCCATTGGGGATTGTCTTCATCAAGTGCCCCATTGATTGTAAAGACTCAACATTTGAGCTCTCTGAGTATTGTTTCATTGGAGATACAAACTTATCTCGACTCTCTTTTTTTTTTCATCTATGGGCATTGGCCTTGCTTTTACCAGGCACACTACTTTTTCATGCCCCTAGTTCTCATTCATTTTTTCTTAACTTCTTTTTTCATGGGCATTGGCCTTGCTTTTACCAGGCACACTGCTTTTTTATGCCCCTTAGTTCTATTTTGATTTCAATTCTTGCGCATGATGCATGCATCAAAAAAATCATACTTTGAATGACACTCGAACTTTCAAGGGTTTTCATCTGCCTTTTGCCTTGCCCCAATGTGGGGGATGATCACCAACTGGATTTAAAGAAATGAAATTGCAGGCTCAAGTAGGCTATGCAAAGGATATAAGTGTGTAGGATAGAGAAAGAAATGTTCTTCGTCATCCTAAGGCACTTAAATTACCACATGAATTCAATGTAATAGCATGACTAGAAGATTGATGCAAGTGAGAGCAAGAAAATTTTTTTTCATTTTCCTCACCTCATGATGTTGTCTTACCTCCAACTTGCCCCGATGTGGGGTGGTTCTTGACAGGGGTAATTTGAAAAGAATCTCCACAAGTGTCTAAGGCTCAAATATGTTAAGCAATGGACCATATGTAGTGTTTGGGATAGAGAAATGAATTGCCCCTCATCATTTCGGTCATCGTACCTTTTGCGAAAGAACCCTTTACCTTGCAGATATGGAACTTCCTACGCTCATCTCACAAGTGTATAAGTAAGGGACCGTGTATATGATAGGGCTTGCCTTTCATCATCCGGACACGTCTCATTCAGCATTCTTAAGCATTGATGTCACTCCACTGAGTTGTCTATTTTAACAAATCTCCACATGAAATTGGTGAACTAAATAGGTAAAATCACTATGAAAATTCTCTTTTTAAAAGAGTTCAACAACTTTAAGCATGAAAAGCTTTTGTGACTTCAAACAAACAGTGTACCATACTCAAAAATGCTTTCATAAGTATGAAAAACATGATTGCAAGCATTCATTCAATGAATTGTCCCATGAAGTGACTGTCTCAGCAATGGGTGTCCTTAGATTGCCCCACACAAATTGATCTATCAAGGATGAAAAATCCGATCTTTGATTCAATGAAATCTGGTTTTTGCCCCTGCACAGAACAACATGCATGAATAGGATATAATGCATTCAAAGTAAATTCAAATTGCACACCATTTTGGCTCGAATTGAGATTTTGTTTCAGTCATGTCACTATTAGAATCTGTAGTGCCCCAATTTGTCATCTGCAAGGAAAAGAACAGAGTGTCAATTACAAAATTAATTATGCTCATGAACGCAATGTATCCATTTCATCCAAGACGGATGCTTCACTTTTGACTTGTTCCATCATTTTCTCATAGAAACGGCATCATACACAAATTGTAAAGAGATGTGCCACACATCACACTTTGGAATCTAGATGATCTTCTTCTGACTTGCCCCAAGTTCCCTATTGATGTGCACGGAAATTGCTTGGGACAAATAAGAGGATAAGTAATGTTTGAAGTCTTCTTCACTCTTGGAAAATGTCATCAAGGTCAGCTAGGAAATGGTCCTTTGCCCCCACGTCTATTTTTCCTCGGATGTATGTTCCCAAATCAACGGGTCCACTATCATTGGAAATTGATGCGTTATTTTCAAACGCCTCTCTGTTATGCTCTGAGACATGAAGTAAATGAGTTAGAAAAACAAACAAGGATAACCTAATGCATGTTTTTTTGATGAGGAAGCATGGAGAAGCCCAGTCCTCAGAATTTCTCCATGGATGATGTTTTCTTTTCATTGTTGGATATCGTCACCGAGCTGGTTTGGTATACCCCATCATGTCCTCAAAACAAAACTTGTAATTTTATTGATATCCATCAATCGAATTACATTTATTGGAATATGATGTCCAAGCATTGAAGAATAAATTGAAACCAATATCTAAAAGCAATAGAAATTCCCACACAGGGGAAGGTGCAACTGAACATGCCCCTAATTAAATAAGGAAAGCAAACTGCTTAGGACCATGAATTGTGTGCTTGAATTCTTCACCCTCCTTAGTCTTATGATGTGAACCCTCCAGGTAAGATATTTTTCCTCTGGACTAGTCCTTTCATCGTGCCATCAAATTCAGCTGTCTTAGGAAAATGAGACGATTCAAAAAGTCTTCTTGGCTCTCTTCTTGGAGTCGCAATTTCTCATTGAAGATAAATCGCAGCACTTTTGCTTGACGAGATTAACTCTTATTGATCCGTCATTTTAGCTCTCAATCATGAACGGATGGGTGAGTGGGATCGCTCCATAATCACCTATTTTAAATGAATGGGAACATGTAAGCATGAGGTGTACATATAATGAGCTAATCCATGACAATGATCTAATCAATTTTTCATTTTTTTGGCATTTATGAAAAGTTTGTACAAGACGGGTATTTCCTAAAAATGGACTAGGAAAAATAAAGATAGACACTCTAACAAGACCAAATTTCCTAGACATGAATTGAAAACAAATTCTCCAAAGTTTTTTGTTATTTTCCAAACGATTCAATGCATGGCAATTTCCTCATTTCGTTCCTAATTGACAAATGAATTAGATCAAATGATTAACCTAGATTGTCAGGGACCGACGAAAAGCACGACAAAATAAATTGCAAGGTATAGGGATAGAAGACTTACTTCACCGAGAAAAACTAATGGCAATCACATAGACATGCGCATGGTAAGTGGTTCGATTTCTACTCTAGAAGACTTAACAAAGTGGAGCCACAAGGATGATCAGACTAGCCACGGGCGCGTGGACTATGTCAGGTCCTCATGACTCCCGCTTGGTCAAAGAGCCGACCCATGTCGCGAGCATGCGGACCGAGGTAGGTACTCTTGACACCATGAATGAAATTTCGGGATTGAGATGGGCGACTCGTACCATGAGCTTGCGGTCGGAGTAGTATCCATCTAAATACCATCCTAAATGATCCTATGCGGCCCAAGTCCGGCGGCAGGTTGTGTGTGCAATAGTGTAGTGCTAGATGCAAAGCATGCACAACAGTTTATATCAAGCAACACTTCATACATAAAAATAAACCATACATTCCTACACCTCCCTGCAAAACAAATGTCAACAAACACTTCCCCTTATACCTCCCAATCTGCAAAAACATTTAACACCTTAAATGTTAGGGACGTACCTGGGATCCTCGCTGCCAAACAAAAATATTTTTTAAAAAGAAATTTGGCCTAAGTCCACTAAGAGTTTCAACTCAAATTCCCATTGGAGTCGCCAAGCTGTCGCGACCAATTTTTCGGGTGTGAACCACCTAAGGTTTGGCTAATGGATTGTTAAGCCTGGACTTAACTCGGGCTCTCCCAAGCCCATACCAATTCGCGACTTAGGTTCAAATTCTTAGCATGCAATTGATTTTCAATTAGGAGTCGCCACTAATCTATTTTTGGTGGGTCGATTAGAAACCCAAGTAAAGTAGTGAGAGATTTACTTTACTCCTATGAACCAGAGATTCTTGGTACGGGGACTTGGTTACACTAGATTTCTCTAATGCCCTTTCGGTACCATTCTTTTATTTTGAAAAAAATGTTTAACAGGCAGCTTGTGTTGATTTTAATTTAGCTCCCTAACATGTGAGGTGATCATGCGGGTGCGCAATCCACCAATTTAACACCCAATAAAACAATGAATAATGTTAAGGGACTTACCTTGTAGCAACGAAAGCATCTGCATCGTTAGATCAGAATTCATATATGATTTCTAATTAACACGAAATCACTCAATTTTGGTTTTCACTTATTCAGTAAGAATCATGCGATATGCAATGCATGCTACTAATTTAATATGAAATGATATGACGTGGCAACATGACCTAGACTATATGATATGAGTAAAGTAATTCCTAAAGAAATGCGATTAATTAAATGCAATCGAATGGCCAAATGACCTAACTCTAATGACGGGCAATTTCTAATTTGAATGAACCTAATTCTATATGATGTGCATTTTATGAACCTAATCCGATAAATGCAATCTACCTTAAAAATTAAAACTAATTTATCTAAAGACACACTTTTGTATTTTTCATTTTTTATAAAATTCAAAATTAAGTCAAATGCAAAAATTACCTAGCTAGACTAAAAATCTATCCAATTTAAACTAAGGATTAAGTCAATATAAATCCTAATTTAAACTAAACCTAGCAACTTCTAATCTAGGATGCAATCTATCTAAAACATGCAATTTTATTCTAATATGCATGATGGTTTTTTATTTTTTTTACCTAAAATAAAGTCCTTAATCTAAATACGCAAGACAATAAAAAAACAAACCTAATCTTGATTCAACATTTTTTTTGAGTTTTTTTTTTTTTGAAATTAACAATTTCTAAACATGCAACCTAAACTAGTTAATTTGATTTTTTGATTTTTTTGATTTTTTTTATTTTTCATTAAAAATTCTATCCTAAGCATGCAAACCCTAAAGCTACATTTTTTGATTTTTGATTTTTTTTTTTCAGAAAATTAATTCAAACAACCCTAGCAAATCAAGCAAAATTGATCCACAAATTAACGAACCGTATCTCGCGCATGAGATCGGGTTGGCCAATTTCACAAAAAATCGCAAACCGAATCTCGGGCGGGAGATCGAATTGGCAATTTTTTAAGTAATTGCGAGTCGGATTTCGGGCGCGAAAATCGGACTGGCAATTACTAATTTCATGGAATTTCACCTTAACATTAAAGGGACAATTTCTCCTAAAATAACAAATAATGTGCAATAAACAGAAAAATAAATAACATTAAAGAGTAAAAATAAAAATAAGAATAAGAATAAATAGAAATGGGATTTACCTAATTTTTTTTTTTTTTTTGCTTTTGTGTTTTCTTTTTTTTTTTTTTTTCAGAAAAAGAAAAAAAAAAAAAAGGACCAGCCAACGAGGGAGACGAGATCGCCGGCGAAGGGTTCCGGCGGGGCGGGTGCGCGCGCCGAATCGGGGGATCGGCAACACGGCGGCTCAGTGACGAGGGGCGCAGACATCGGGACAGCAGCTGGCGGCGTCGGCTTACGGATCTAGAGGAGGAGGGGCGCCGGCTTCAGGTCGTAGGGGCGTCAGACGAGCGGCGGCGTCGGGGTGCTACAGCGGAGCCAATTCGAGACGCTGAGGGCGGAGCAGAGGCGTCGAGACAGTAGATCTGGTCAGAGGGGGAGGCGGAGGGCCTCGGGCAGCTTCGTCGAGGGCTTCGGCGTCTGGGCGGGTCGCGATGACAGGGTCGTCGTAGGCTGCAGAGGGCGTCGCGGAGAGCTTCGGGCCGGAGCGGGGGTCGCAGTGCCTGGATCTGTGCTCGGCGACGGCGGCTGGCGGCGTCGAAGGGCTCAAGGCTGCGGTGGCGCGGCGGTTGTGAGGGCAATGCTGGCTCGGCGACGTGGAGGGCAGCGCTGGCTCGGCGGTGTGGAAGCGCAACGCCGGCGCGGGCGGGCGGCGGCGGCGCGGCGCACCGGCCCCGAGGAAGATGAACAATGCCCGGGGTTTTCACCTCTTTTCCTTTTACTTTTTACCTTTCTTCTTCTCTCTGCCCTCTTCTTTTTCTTTTCTTTTTTTCACCCCAAAAGAACCCCCCTTACCAACGACTCTCTTTCTCTGCTTTCTCTCTTCTTTACTTTTGACTTTTGTGTTCTTTTTTCACCAAAAGAAACCCCACGAACGGCGGCACTCTCTCCCCCTTTTGCTTTTTACTTTTTTGGCTTTCTTTTCTCTTGTGTTTCGAAGAAAACCGAGAGAGTCCCCCAAATGTGGCAGTGTATTTCTATTCTGGCCTCTTAAAACCCTAAACGAATAAACCTATTTATAGGCCACCGATTAGGTTTTCAATTTTTCCAAACCGATATCCACGAAGATTCTTTTTTTTTCAAACACAATATTCGTTTTGCCAAGCGCAATATTTGCTTTTCCACTTGCCCTATCTAAATTAATCATATACCGGAAAATTTCAAATTCCTATTTTCACGAGATGATCTTTGATCATTAAAAAAGGGCTTGGGCCAATTTGCTCACTTTATGGGCTTAGTCGGCCTATCAAGTTGAAAATCAAAACCACTAATTCAAATCCATTTGCCACCGGTCCAATGCACAAAATGTAAATTAAAAATAAATGCGCCTAAATCTATATATATGCAGTTGATATTTTTTTCAGGGAGAAAATTAACCCTTAATTTTCTATGCAATAAATAAATGATCGGACTGTCAAAATTTAGGTGTCAACAATGCCCAAAACAGAATGTGAATCTTAAGAATTCTTGCTTAATAATTATGACGGACAACACAGACGAAATGAAAAGGTAAACTCTCTGAACTGCTGTCCCCTGTTGCGCAACAACGGCGTCGCTCTGTGTCAACGTGCACAGTGAAGAGAATGTCCATACAATCCGTCATCAACAATGAACAGTGAAGAACCGATAACTTTTCCATGCAATACGTCATCAACAATGAACAGCGAAGAACTGACAGCCTTCTTCACTGTGATCATAGCTACTCATAGTCTAAAGCAAAAGTTAAACTATTTTTGACTTTTTCTGGTGAATTCAAAGCTCTTTATGCTGCAATTAAGAGAATATATCTATTCAAGACCTATTAAAGCATAACAACTTGAATAATTGTAAATAGTCAATTCAACCTGCTGAACTTTATATTTATATCAATACCAATCTTAAGATATGGCAGCCGATCAATTGCGTCCGCAATGTTCTGTTGTTGATTTTGAACATAGGCTGCATCCTTATTTTGCAACATTTCCAAAGAGGAGAGAAAAAATAAGAACAGAAGACTAACATCCATCAGAACTAGAGAAACACTCTTGTCCGTCTTCAACAACCAATTGACCGTCTTCAATAACCCAATCAAGTGATTTCGCTAAATCAACGAAGACTTGAACCGTTTCGCAACTTCCCACTTTAGCAGCAACATGTAGGGAAAGATCCACAACATGTATAAAATAGATAATTTGATTTTTATCAAATAAATTATTTGCAAGTATAATGTATCGATAATTTAATTTTATTTCATCTATGGTTAGTTTACATTATCTTGTTTTAGGTTATTTTTTGTGAATTGTGCACCTCTATTAGTTCACGTCCTCAACTTTCAAGATTGACAATTTTCATCATAAATTTTACCTTTATACAACATATTGCATTTGTAGTTCATTCATACCATTCATTTAATTTTTATATTACCGTTTTCTTTTTGAAACTACTCTTGTGACTCCGCCATTATTGCTGCATGTTACCATCACAGTCATGGCATGCCACCATCACAAACTACCCCTAGGTAGCATCGACATATGCGCACGTCAGCACACGGTGACTACATCTACACCCTCCTTTTTGAATTATACATTTCAAAATCGATATTTCGATACTTTTCTTGAAATTGCATCGGGCATCAAGTACCTCAAGAGTACGGAGGTGACGCTCTGGTCCGTGTCCCCTCAATCAGTCGAGTGACACAGCTTTAGGATGTCGAATATTAAAATAGAGACAATCAAACTTTGGGACAGCATCTCGATTATTAAAATTTGACATCGTCATGCAGGGGACGCTCGGGGAATCTTCAGCACAAATTCGAAGGCACAACTAAAATATCCCCAGACACAAAAGGAGAAAGAAAAAAAGAAAGGGTATCTTATGTTGACCAATTGACTCAGCGTTGGAGTGTCCAGTCGGTGGTACATCGAAGGTTTCCTCGAAACTCCCTTGAAAAGAACGGTCTGCCAAAACCTCAATAATACTTTTCATCGTCCAATGAAAAAAAGAAACAAATTTTCTTCGAAATAGGTGAGTGAATTTAGAGGTCAACGCATGACAGTAAAAGTCAAGCATCTCTATTTGTAAAAAGAGAATAATGATTTGCTTGAATCAAGGATAATTATTTAAAAGATTCTTAACTTATCATATGACGACCAATTGAGTTATAAAAAATAACAAAACATAAAGGCCACCAATCCTCGTTCCATAAATGAAAAGAAATATCAGCATGATCTTCTATAGGATGTCTGCATTGTTTTGCTTGCCCAAACAGTATTTCCTTCAAAACATGAACGATCCTCTTTTGAGTAATGTAATCAATTTTCACTCCATTTTCTTGCCATATCGATTCGAGCTATTTTGACACTCTAAATGCCTTCAGTGAGATAATGTATGCTATGACGGGTGGCCGAAACAAACTCTAGTGAACGGTTATCGATTTTCATATGGAAACCCAAATTCAAACTCGCACTGCCTACCTTGTTTTTCATACTAGCCATGAGCCAAATAGAAGCCCCATCTTAGAATTGTCGCACATACTTTTCATGGATAACTCCCCCAAAAATGAATGGCTAATTTTTGTCGGGAATAAGATTGAGGATAATGACACAAAAACTCCTTAAACTTTGGCTCATATATGTAATGTAGTCCATGACTTTTTTATTTGTTCAATGCAGTCCCCGAACTTTAGTTTAATGTTTAATGTGGTCTCTTTATTTTTAATTTGTTCAATGTGGTGCATGGACTTTTAATACATATTCAATGCAATAGTTGAACTGTATAAAAATATGCAAAGCAGTCATTCCATTAATTCAAGATCATGGACAAGATTGAGCATTTTCATATAGTCTAGGACTATATTGAACATGTACTAGAAATTTTATGTGCTTTCCAAAATGTACTTCTAAAAAACAAGGACAAAACATAAAGGCCACCAATCCTCATTCCATAAATGAAAAGAAATATTGGCATGGTCTTCTATGGGATGTATGCATTGTTTTGCTTGTCCAAACATTCATCTCCATCAAAACATGAACGATCCTCTTTTGAGTAATGCAATCAATTTTCACTCCATTTTCTTGCCATACCGATTCGAGCTATTAAGACGAGGATAGGGTCAGCAAAATTGATTACAAATTATGACCTAATACAATCAACAGTCTAGACCAATTGTGATTTATTCAAATATGATAAGGTGTAGATTAAGTAAATCCAAACCCATCGTGATTTATTGAGATACGGTAAGACCTAGACTAAGCCAATCCAGACCAATCGGTTGTCAAATGTTGACCTTTGGCACTAATAATTGTCTTCGAGACGAATTGTTGACACCCTAAGGCCCGGCCCCCCGTTTTTCTTCCTCTCGCTCTGGCTTTTATGGTTCAGTGGTGTGATTAGAAGAAGAGGGTTCTGTGACTATCGCCATCGGTGCATAAGTAATGTTTATTTCCAAAAAGATCTCTGCTAATTGCGTATATTAGCTAATAATCTACTTGGGTGTTTCATTGATGGATTTCAGTAATTTATAAAACTAAAAAATTTGATAAACGAAATCCATCGATGTGATCAATTGTTGCTAACGGAATCGGGCCCGGCCCGATAGTTCTCGGGCCCCGGCCCAAGCCAACTCAGCGATGCCCGAATGATGCTCATATGTTGGAGAGAAATGTATTTAGTTCTGGCAGATCCACCGCGGGGGATCCGCTGCGGACATGGTGAGGCCAACCAATCACCGTTACTTGCTCAGGTGCTGGTGTTGTAAACTCATCTAGCTTGGTGCCAAGCGTGTGTATATCTCACTTTCTGATTAGTTAGGTAAACCATCTATCACTACTCCTAGGTGGTACATTTCTCGTGTTAAATGGGTTCACGGGAAAGAGGGGAACGGAAGTAGACATTGAAATATATAAAATTTTCTCAAATTTTTTTGTGACGAGTGATTTTGGAGGGAAGAACTTAAAATTGGGATAATTTTCCGAATGTGACTGACGATACATTCAGTGTGTGTATACCTCCCTTTCTAATTAATTGGTTAGACCCTTTATCACTGTAATATGATATATTTCTCGCATTAAACATATTCTATGTTCTCAAGAAAGAGGAGAATGAAGGTAGGTGTTAAAATATATAAAATTTTCTCAATCTTTTTTATCAAGTGTGTTTTGGAGGGAAGAACTTAAAATCAAGATAATTTTCTAAATCTTATAACTATTAACGTTGCATTTGAGTCATAAAACTTTACAAATTCAGTATTCTTAACTTCTAAGGCACAACTCATCATTTCATCATCATTGAAGGGCTGCTCTCTACCTCCACAAATACTCAGGTTAAGGAATTATTCATGGTGACCTTAAAAGCCAGTATTCTTTCTGTTGGACAGCGACTCGAACCCGAAGATATCAGACTTTTGGAGAAGCAAGGGTTTTTTAAGACAATGAATCCCATGCAAACGCAAATACAATTGTCAATACTATGTACCTACATTGTGCTGAAGTATATGTGTTCCATTTTGCACGTGCCGTATCGCAATGTTACAGTTCTTTTGAGTGATGACAGCAGCAGCTATATGTATCCTGAGTATGTAATGAGCGGTCTTTTCTCCACAAGACCGAAGATTTTCAGATTTGGAGTAATGATGTTAGGGATGTTAGAGATCGTAAGGGGGAATGCAGAATGTTGGCTTGTATCATCCAGGTTTTTCTTGAATCTGCTAGGATTTGTGAAGTTATAAAGTGCAACATCAGACATTTTCGCCTTCCACCTTTCTGAAAGAACAGCATATGACATTACTTATCTTCGGGCATGGTGCCCATGGATAAAAGGCAGGGCCTTGGAACTGGTCGACGAGTGATTCATGTCAAACGTGCTCGATCAATGAGGTAACACAATGCGCTCGATAGGGTGCTCTATGTGCCAGAAAGAGCAGCAGATAGACAGATGACTTCGCTTTTGGTTCTTCTCCCCTGCTGAACAAGACAGTCGCACGTTCTTCACTATTGCATGTACAAACAGAGAAGAATGGTCGGACGAGATGGAGACGCTCTCTATTAATCAAGTAGCCATGTCCAGTTTCTACAGCAGGCCATTGACCTTCAGCCAAATCAGATGTAGAGAAACATGCGAAAGGACTGCAGCCAACTTCTCTTAGCTGCTTTTAGGCTAACCGTGGCACTTACACAATGAGGTCTCGGCAAATACACCTTGATACCCTATGAATCTTGTGAAGTTTAAGGTTCTTGGGGAAAAAGAATATAAGGTACGAATCCTTCCCTACTGAAGTGTCGGAAAATTATAATTGAGTTGATGCTGAACCGAATGGACAAATAAAACAAGCAGTTCACGACAAACAATCTTCAAGAGATGTCATCAAGGAT
This sequence comes from Eucalyptus erythrocorys, assembly GCA_014182555.1. Taxonomy (NCBI): domain Eukaryota; kingdom Viridiplantae; phylum Streptophyta; class Magnoliopsida; order Myrtales; family Myrtaceae; genus Eucalyptus; species Eucalyptus erythrocorys. The sequence goes on along the minus strand of CM024599.1, from coordinate 52,153,783 downwards.
CTACTACTCGGTAGATGTCAAGGTCACAACTACCCAGGAACCAGTTTCTGGTATGCTTGTTGTGTGAGTAGAGTGTACCCTGCTCAGAAGCTTGTGGAGTCACTCTTTGATTTCCAAGCACGGAGCAACTCAATCTGCCAAAAAAAACCTAGGTTGTAGACAAACCGAATGGAGGATTTTGGTTGATTCAGTTTTAAGACGACAATCCGTTCTGTTGGTGGAACGATGATGCACAAATGCCAAATGATCAAAACAAAGCACTTTCCCTCAAGGTAAATTTGCCTCATGACATTGCTTCCGGGTTAAATCACCATTACCGTACAACAGAAAAGAGCCAACATATCATACAAGAGAAGCAAATGCTTGTGATTTCATCTTGAGCTTCTTTAGAATCGCATTCTAATGAACAAGAAAAGGATGAAATTGAGAGAAATTTGAAAGTTGTGTAAGAAGGTTGCTTTCATTTCTAATTCTGCAGGTACTAGCTGCAGAAGTCTGCCTTTAGATTTTCAACAAACATTTACGCAAAGACCGACAAATTCCTGTTGCCTTACTGGCCACTCGTCGGACATCCAACCTTGAAGGTCCGACTCCTGTTTGAGTTAGTTTGGCACGAGCTGCATAAAGTGGAAATTCCTACTGAATACACCCAGTAAAATAAGCAGGATCCTCAATTTTCATCAAGAAACATACCATTCAAGGTTCATATAAATCAGGTCAGGAGTCCCTCAGCAACTCGATTGCAACTATAGGCAGACTTTGGAGCTGTCTGTTTGCTCATTGCTCATTTACTCTAGGATATATTTTTCTTCTCAAGAGTAAAAGAAGAAGAAAAGAACACATTCTGGGCAAGAAGAAAGAAAGCGCTTGAAGCTATTTTCGTGCAGTCGAAACATGTGAAAGGCAAGACAGAGATGAGCTTGAAAGAAGCTAACGAGCTAGATGACAGAATCAGGAGAACGACTGGTTCACCAATTCGACGGTGCGTGTGAATTGCATATGATTCAAGATCTGGCCTGGACCACTTCCCTCTTCCAACTTTCCACTCGCTTCCAAAACATCCCTCGCTCTCACCTCCCTTTTTCGATGCATTTGATTCAAATTCCACGTTCCTGAATGGTCCATCAGATAGAGCCAGAGAGCATTCCGGACTTGACTACACGCTCATACGCTGTATATTCCGCGTCGGGCGGGCGAAGCTGCGGGCGAAGTTTCAAAATCGGCGTCGCATCACGCGCCAATCCGCCTTTCCAGTCCAGTCGGAAAACAATCACCCGAAAAATCAAAACAAACCAATTGGCCATTACCGGACCTTTACACGACCTTGACAGACCGCGTCGAGCAGCAAATTGGACTTAAAAGATCCCGTGCTTCACGGGCAATGATAAGTCACATTTACGTCCCGCGTGACCCGCGTGCTCTCGGGTCCTTTCCTTCGATCTCCCTTTCCCAGAACCCGGCGGTTTCTCGACAGATCTTGCGGTTTAAAACCTATGCCGAAGCAGAAAATATCCCGGACACGGACGTGCACCTCAAAAAACACCTCAAGAATGTGGTACACAAACCAGCACACGAGCGAACGGAACCGCGAGCATATTCTTTCTCAGGATTCTCCATGCCTTTCTGAACAATCCCAGAATCCGATTCAATGGTTCCACCATTGTCATATGTCCCAGATGAGGAACGAGCAACATGCTGCGAGTCGAGCAACTTGGCATGCACGCTAAACAAGATCCCATCCGTACGTTACCCATCGCCGGACCCTACGTCCCCCAGTAGGGTGGGATCACGACCGTCGAAATTAAATGCTATGCAAGCGATGCGAATGTCGCCGAAAGCAAACGGTACTACCAACCAATCCTTATCACCGAAAATTGACTTTTGAACCTTCTGCTCGAAGAAAAAGAAAGAAAAACCCCTGAATCCATAATGGGTTCCGATTAGGAGCGCCGCTGCTTCATTGAAGAACGCTAATCTTGCAGATCTACCAGATCAAACTCAGTGCTTTATAAAACTAAATAAATAATGAACGGAATCCATCGATGAACACCCAACAAGATTATCAGCTAATATACGCAGTTAGCAGAGATCGTTCTGGAAAGAAACGTTATTTATGCACCGATGGCGATAATTACATAGATGCTTCTCCAATTTCAACATCAGAACCCTCTTCTTCTAATCACAACACTAAATCATATACGAAATGCGTCGCCTATAATATTGGACGCACATATACAGGATCAAAGGCTAGAAAAAGAGGAGAAAAATGAAAAGACGAACAAGAAACGGGAAGAGGGTTAAGATCCGGCGACGCAAGCAAGGGGGGCTTCTAAAAGCTCCGGTGACTCGGGACCGGATCCGGATCCTCATAGATCGGAGCGGCTGCCGAAGTCGGAGGCCAGCCGGGAGGCGATCGCGGAGTGGTACATGGCGTCGTGGAACGCCCCGGCGTCCTGGGTCATCATCCTCAGCTGCTTCGCCTTCTCGGCCGTGAAGCAGCCCGGGGCGAACCGGGACTGCCGCGCGGGGCTCGGGTCGACTTCCGGGTCAGCTCCGGGGTCGGCCTTGTCCTCCCGGCGGCCGGCCTTGTGGCTGCCGGAGTCAATGTAGTCGGGCTCGGAGGACCACCCGAAGAGAGGGCTCCACCAGCCGGAGTTGGAGGAGGACGGGGACGGCGGCGACGGGGACGGGGCGGCGGGGGAGAAGCTCCGGCGGGAGTTCAAGTCGGGTCTCCTGTGGCCGGCGCCGGCGGAGGCGGAGGCGCGGATGCCGCCGGAGGGCCTGAAAGTGAGGAGGTTGGTGGCCATTCTGCGTCCTCTCGAGGTGCTGCGGTTGTTGTAGAGAGAGAGAGAGAGAGAGAAGGAGATGGGGATTCTTCTGAAGGTTCTCTGTCGAGGGCAACGTTCTGGTTTTTTGCTTCTAGAGAGAGAAAGTTAGAGAGAGAAACAGGTGGGAGGAGACGATGGTGGATTTTGCAGAGAAAAGAGAGGGGAGCTATTTCAGGAAGGAAAGCGGATAAGGACGTGGACACGTGTCGGTCGGGATGGGACAGGTGGTGGGGGAGGGGGTTGCTTTTTCGTGAGCTTTTTACCGGGGAGTCCGGTGACCCTCCGGGCTTTGATTATTTTAAGAAACAAAATATTTTTCTTTTTCTTGTTCATATATATATATATATTTGGATTATGTCCTCCGATGGAAACTGGAATTGATGCTTGGATAGTTTAGTCCGATTGTCCTGTGAACGTTTGAGGGATTACTTCTCCCAACTTTGGAGCGTGCGACCTACTTTTGTTTTCATCAAAATATTTTATTTTATTTTTATTCTCAAGATTTTATTTTTTTTTATCTGTGATGTTGACCGTTGGATCGAGCTTGCAGAATTACTAACTTAGATAATGGAAAATGCTAACACGTGTCGAAAAATTAATAAGCAATGCATATGTAAAATAATTTATTATTTATTCGAGGAGTTAACATTTGACAAACTATCTCCATACATTATGGTTGATTTAGATTGGCTTTATCTAAACCTTGTGGCACACAGCTTGGATTTGACTCAAAGACAAATAAGTAGATTCATACGTAATTTTCTTTATATAATTTTAGGAAATTAGAATGATATTTTAAATTTTGACGGGAAAGCAGAAAATACTTTATAAACATAACAAAAATTTTATCTAAATCGTGATCGGAACCCTCATAAATTTTAAACATAAAAAAAAAGAATAAAAATAGAGAAGGAGCCCTTCAAAGTGTAAAATTAAATAATCACTTTTTGTATTTATAGTCTCTACTTCATTACTAATTTCATAAGTCACAACGAAAAAAGTAAGTCAATTACTCACTAAATAATCTACCAGGAATTAGTCTCGAACTTTAGGGATTTGATGTTCCATGTCAAGCTTTATATCGCATCTTCTATTTGTCATCAAATGTTTAGATGATTACTCATGTTATAGTAAATGGAAGTATGAGGTAGCATCGACCATAAAAAGTTCCAATCAAAGTCCATAGTGCTTAATCATCTTTACCATTTATTGTTATTATTTTTTTAGAAAGGAATGTTGATGACTAAAAGAGAAGTCATTTTCCTTGAATTATTTTTTCTTATGACTTGATCATTAAGTTTGGACTAAATTTCGGTGCCTTATGCAAGCTGATGGGGATTGAAATGATCAGCACCAACAATAACCTTATCTCTAACTTTGTTGACCAGGAAGATAAAGAGTTTTATGACATAATCCCTGTATGGCCCAGAGAATAAGTATGCGATGTGATGCGCGCACAGCACAAGCAAACAACATTTGTTGGGATGTAACATGATAGCAAGGGTTGCAAGGGCCACCTTGGGAAGGGTTGCAAGGGCAGTGTCCTGGAGCCGAAAGCTTTTTTTGATAATTTGGGCTTGAGCCTATGAATATCTAAAGGATATATATATTCTTTTTCTTTTATAATTGAGGAAAATAACAGATAGGTGTCAAAATGCTAATTATAGTAGAATCATTTACTACGTGTAGTCCTAATTTTGGGTTAATCAAAATAAAACCTTATGTTTTATATTCTCTTTCTTGCTTTTGGGAGATGATAAGTTTTGTGAATAAAAACCACTTTTCCTATGTTTGTAAATCATCCTTCACGAAACCAAGGAGATCAGCCACGATGAATGGAGAGAATTATGAATTCATGGAGAAAAAAGTACTGAGACTAATAATCGAATAATCGATTGGAATAATCAATTATTATACGTGTTCTACTGGATAAGGAGTTCGTTGAAGCATGCCATGGGATCGGCATGGTCAGGGTAGGTTTTAGGGTGGCTGTTAGAGATTACATGATAGAGCGGCGGGCAGGCTCTAGACGTCAAACTCGAAAATTGATAAGTACATGGTAGATTTCAAGATTAGTGGTTATATCAACTTATGCCCTTCATAGCTTACCTAGTAGAATATATCTTAACTAGGTATACGTGTATTGAACCATCATGAACTTATCTGAAATTTTCACATTTTAACGTGGATAAGTGCTTATTGATCGGTAATCTCCAACTCCATAGAAAATAAAAATAAATCTCTCCATCCCTCTCTCCATCTCTCTCTCCATATTGACCATGTGTAGGACAATACATTTTAGCTCTTACCATCCATAAAGTGGATAACTTTTCATGTAAACTCATCTTTCAAAATGATGGAGAAAGCTAATATATTTTATGTGTTCTGTCTATTTTTGATGTTATTTTTATTTTGAGAATATGTCCCTGCTACAATTCTCGAGAAAATACAAGGCAGTACAGGATATTTCACAGCCCGTGGAATCGGCAAATCTTGGATTTCAGAATGGTTTCATAAGCCTGCAGAGTACGGTTAAGGGGAAATACCCTACCAACCATGAAACCTGCGCGCTCTAGAAAACAGACTTGTTTTTATCTTTGAATTATTGACGTGGAAAATGGATGCAAATCGCATTTAGATTGAAAAAATCACAATCATCTTAGGACAATATATCGCATTGTTCTCGACGGCCTAGCTTAGAAAACAAACGATCGTGACACTCGACTTTAAAATCACATCATAGTGTAGCGCAAGTCAAGGCGTGTTCGACTAAAAATTCTGCTTCATTATTTTTCTTCCTCTTTTTGGATTTTGAAACCATTTTTCTGTGAAATTAAACAAAATCGCATGCCCTCTCTATAATACTATCATTAACCCGCTAAAATTTATATATAAAGGAGCAAATGGAAACAACTCGAAGGGTAGAATATTCAAAATTCGGGAAAAGTGCAAAAAATAGTCATAAAATTCATTACACTTATACCAATTGAGTTTTACACTTTTCAATTGTATCAATTTAGTCATAAATATTATCGTAATTTGTCAATTAAGTCATTCCAACTAATTTTAAATGGAAATCACTGACATGAACACTAATCATTTTTACATGGTATGACCGGCGTTACCATGTATTATTTTTATAATTTTTTAATGTTTTGGATTTATTATTAATTTATTATTTTTCTTTTTTTTTAAAAAAAATTTCTGGTGAGGATGAAAAAAAAAAAAAAAGAAAAAATAATTAAAAAAGAAAAAAAAATTGTAACAAATTCAAATAATATTAAAATATTATAAAAAAAAAATATTCACGTCAATGATGGCCATGCTATGTCGGAGAACCAATGCCTACGTCAATAATTTTCAACTAAAAAAATTGATAACATGTAAAAAAATTATTTAATATTACGTTAGCATAATTAAAATATTTATAACTAAATTGATAAGACTTTTGTTTTAATACTTTTCCATTCAAAATCCAACGTGCGAGTTTGCTTGCAGAGTACGAGTTCAAATTGGCCGTCGACAGATGATGGACGGACAACGTTAGCGGACGAATCCGCAAAGCATTCCAATTTCCACAAGCAACAGCGCGCGGAAGATAATTTACATCGAGCGTCGTTGCCATCCAAGGGCTTTTATCACGAACTTTCTCGTGTCCGCATGAAGACATGCGCGTTGACGAAAGCGGCCCATTTAGTTTTTGTAATTTTGCAAGGACGGAGACTTCATAAGGGGGAAGAACTAAAAGAATAAGAACAACATGGCGAGATTGAATATGCTCCTGCCGGCTCGGCCAACCGCCGGCCTCTCTTTGTGACCTCCCGATGGAAAAGATCGTGTGGACTTGTTTTCATCATTCATTTCACATGCAAAGTGAAATTCGAACGGAATAAATTTTGTTAAATTCATGCTCTTTTTTATCTTGAATTGTGATTGTCTTGACATGATAGTGATTTTTAATGATATGCTTATCGACGAACCAGTATCAATGCTCTCAATGTTACTTGATTCGTGACAAAAGACAGGATATAATTACCTTAAATTTGAAAAGTTATTATAGTGTTCATAAACCATATAAATCAAGTCCATCTCAATCGTTGATCATACATGTCTTACAGAAGGACTTACATAATTAATGTTCGAGGTCATATCGGCTCATGTCAGTGTATCGTAAGATAACTTCTCCATAAATCTACTATTTTTTTCCTGATATTTGTAATTTATCAAGCTAGCAATTTGGAGCTAAATCGTCGTTTAGAATTTGGAGTCCAATCGTTAACGAGGCCATCGAATTCATGCAATTTCGAGCCAGCCCGTCAAACGAAGCCCAATCCTTCTCTTTCGCAATAGGCACCCAAATCATTTTCCTTCTCAAGGAGAAGGGGCGCTTCCGCAGGCTAATCTAATTTCTGGAAAAAAAAATTGAAAAATAATAAAAAAAAAGATGGAGAGAACAAATTAGCGAAAATATTAATATCAGAAAATATGAATAAAAATTTAAATTTGATAGAAATTGATGGAATATAAATTGAAATCATAAGATATTTTAAGGAAAAGAAACACACTTAAGGAAAAAGTAAAAAGACTTACACAGCAAAAAGTCATATACAAAAGTTCGATGGTTCTTATGTTTAGTTAAATGGTTAATTGATGACCGACCAAAGAAAAAAATGGTTAATTGATGTAAAAGATTGACCGATCGAGGACAAATATTTAAAAGCTCACCTTAGACTTCGGTTATTCATTTCCTTTTATAAGTTGAGGACGTCATTTCTTTTTATAATTTATTTTTAAATATTTTAATTAATAAATCATTAAAAAAGGATTAAGCAACAAAAAGTCATATTTCTTATATATATATATTTAAATGGTTAATTAATCAAAAAGATGGATCGATGGATGACAGATATTTTAAAAGCTCACCTTAAATTTCGGTCAATCATTTCTTTCATAAGTTGAACACGTTATTTCCTTTTATAATTTATTTTAAATATTCTCATTAATCAATCATTCTTCACATGAAGACGGTAATACAGGATTTCTAATGTAGCTAACTGAATCGGATCTCATATCTATTTCAAGTCACTATCTCTAAGACGGCATCATTGGTACGCCTTACCTGGTTCTTTCTCCATATCGGATCTCATCACTTCTTTTCAAATTGACTAGTAGAGGCTATTTGAAGACTCATCAGACTTTTCAATTCTTGACTTTTTTTTTTTAATACTGAGGATCCGCCCTTCACTTAAGTCATGTTAGTAACACGGGGATTCGAACTCTCGACCTCGACGATGAGGGAGAGAACTCATATCAACGCAGCTACCCATGATTGGGTTCAATTATTGACTATTGTTATTGAAAATGGCTAGATTGTTTGTTTGCTTGCAATTTGATGTGTGGAGCATTCGATAGCATGCATCTCCAAGTTTTTGTCACTTGTTCAACAGAGCAAGAAAATATTTAGTGGCATCAAAGTATATGTGATTACTGATGTTGTACTCATTTGTGCATTTGGATTTGCTTACAAGTCAATAGTTCTATACCAGACGAGTTAAGTGGGATTCAAATGAAAGGAGAAGTTGTTCTGTTGTCTATAGATCGTGCAGATCAAGAGTGAGCAACTAGGCCAATTCAACCTCATAAGTGAGCCGAACCGGCTTTATCTAGCTTATTCGAATTGAGATTGGTTCCGTTCCCATATAAACAATTTGGGAATCGGTGTTAATCGTTTTAGTTCTTGGTTCTAGATTTCTACATAAAACCAATTTTAATGCTCATTTAGAAGTGTGTTTGAAAAATCGAATCGATCAAGTCTCTTGATTAAATATCTTTGCATAAAACGGTTAGTTTGAGCATTCCAACCAAGAAAGTCATATTGTGTCTTAATTGAGACCTTTTGCAAAGGTGAAGATATGGTAGGGCAATAATGAAATAGGGAAAAAAAGAAGAGAGAGAGAGGCCAACTCCGATGTCACCCCTAAGGGTTGAACAATTCAATTCTCGATTGGTAGGTTCTAAGGTTACGTTTGGCAGTTAAGATATAATTCATGATAGGATATAATTATATCCTATGTTTGATACTTGCTCGAGACAGGATAAAGTTGAATATAATAGGAATACAGACTGGATAAAATTATCCCATGAGAGGGGATTTCTATCATTCACAAAGAGAAAGTTGTTTTGCTAAAATGATGAACTTTTTAAATTAACAATATTAAAATTAGGGAAAATTCCGAATAAATGCCCCAAGTACACTCATTTTCTCAAATAAGAGCTGCAAGTGGCAATATCAATTTCAAATAATGACTTGAAATGTTTATATTTGTTTCAATCACCGACCGGCGAAAAATTCAAGCCTACTAGGGACTTGTAAATTTAGATTAGAATTAGAATGAAAAAAAAAAAAAGAGCTGGGAGGGATCCCTCCCAGCTCTTTTTTTTTTTTTTTGTATTTTATTATTTGTATTTTATAAAAAAAGAAAAATTTAAAACGAAAAATTGCTCTTATCAAATAGAGAGTTGAGGTTCTTTTTTGAGACCGATATAGCCTCTTTAGGCCTTTATTTAAAATAAGGTTCGTTTCAAGCCCTTATTTAATAAACTAAAGGTATTTCAAGCTCTTATTTGACATAATGTTCACTTCATGCCCTTATGTGAGAAAATGATGATATTTTAAGTCCTTATTTGAAATTTACCCTTAAAATTATATCTCAACATAAATAATATCCGAATTCTAATATGAGAAATTCAAAATAACAAAAAATAACAATTTAGTTATTTCAATTTAATCTTATTTTTATTTATATATATTTGAACTTAATTATATTTTATAAATTAATTCATATATATAATTATAAATATGCATTTATATTTATTACATATTTTTGGTATCCAAATATCTTGGGTATATTAGTACAATTTACTATTTAATAAAATTCTATTAGAGAATGATGAAGGGAAGAAAATAATAAAAAAGAAATTAATTAACAAAAGAGAGGAAAATAAAATAAAGTAGCTAATATTGTCACAAGAGATTTTTACCATTTTCATTTGTAAAATTTATTGTTCATTTTTATTGATATGTCGTTTATATTAAACAATATATATGATATGATGTGAATATATTCGACTTTCTTACTATAATAACCAAATAGTGGATGGGATATATTAAAATCTCTTGAATTTCATATCCTATTATATCAAATTCTATCTTAATTAGAAATATGGATGACCAAACCCAATAGTAGATGGGATATATTAAAATCTCTTGAATTTCATATCCTATTATATCAAATTCTATCTTAATTAGAAATATGGATGACCAAACCAAATAGTAGATGGGATATATTAAAATCTCTTGAATTTCATATCCTATTATATCAAATTCTATCTTAATTAGAAATATGGATGATCAAACGTAACATAAGTTCTTAATGGAACCGATCAGTCTCTAACAACCATTAATTTCGTAGGTCCTACTATAGAGCACATATTAATTTCTTTTCCAAATAAAAAATAACAGAAAAGGAGAGCTTTGACTTCTGCAGCACAACCCGTATGCTTGCTTCTTTCCCAAAATACAAAAAAAAAAAGAATTATTCAAGCAAGTTGACAAAGGTTCATATTTTCCTCAACTGATTTTTTAACCTATCAATTATAAACATGGACATCATCCATATGTATGCTTTCTAATATTTTGATGTGACAACCCACTAACTATATCTCAATTAGGAATCAAGGAAAAGATAGCTAATTATAAATTTTCAAAGAAAAAGAAAAGATTTAATCGCATGAATTTCTAGTCGATTTGGCATGTCCTAATCGCTAACGACACAATAGTTTCGTTGTGCCCGATTGAGAGGACGTTGGCTACGACGTCGTGCAGGTAGGAAAAGACCAAAAGGCTAATTTTACATAGTAAAAGTCCCCGAAAATGGACATGATCTCCGCCTGCACTGCTGACGCATCATTTCCTCATTCCCCACGAACCACGAATCAGTCAGCCATCTGGGCTTTTTCTGATTGTCCATCCAAGTGCACGTGGCAGCTTTTCGAACCTTTGCGATTAGTATCGATGGTTGAGATTTGCTCTTTCTTTGATCTAACGATCAAGAGATTGAGATCCATTCCCGAAGAGTAAGACATCACCAATCGAGGTCCCCTTTTTCTCTCCGATGGTTATCGAGGGATTAGCGATCCACTCCCCAAGAATTGTTATGTTAAGATATGTCTTTCTAAAGTCATGTATAATTATTTTTTCTTACCAAGTGTACTTAGAGAGTACTCAAAACACCCATTTAATGATACCATTTTATGTATAAGTCATGTTTAACGCGCTTAACAAAACTTTGCCACATCATATCACAAATGGATCGGACAAATAAATTTGAGGGTATGTTTGAAATTACCACGTGTAAATGAGTCTATCAAGTCATAACCATGTCTTAAAAAGTATCAACACGTGTATGTGAATAATTAAAAAAAAAGGGCGATGTTTTCCATACTCCTAGACTGGAAGAAACATTTTCCAACCATGGCACTGATTGATATGTTGTCATTGGTGATTAAATTCACAAAAAGTGTGGTGCTTATATTTGTACTCATTAATGGTGGAGAAAAAACACAACCCTAATTGTAATTATATAATCGCAGCACGCGGAATACTTCATACATCTTATAAAAACTACAACATTAATTTGTTCTTTCTATATAATAGCACATTGAAAAGCTGCGTCAAAGATTTTTCTCTAGTTTATCAGTACAACTTGTTACGTCGGTTTCAACTTTGGAAAGGAATAGTACAGTAGCTACATAGTGTTTCAGCTTGGCAAGCATCACAACTTCTAGCCTCTTTTCGGAACCTGCCCCCACCCAGTTTACAATTATGCGACTTCTAAATAGCCAAATACACAACTGCGCATCACTATACAATTTCAATTTTTTTTTACCACATGCCACTCTAGTACTTTTGGCACTTTGCAATAGGGTCACATCGAAATGGATTCTTTAGCTTCCCTAAAGTAATGATTCTTTTCGGCAGTGACCTTTGATTTTAAATCCACATCTGATGACCTGATGAGGAGGATGAGAGTGGAGCTGGACCAACTGTCTTATTTTATATCTTCGGATTGCCGAAATGACGGGTCTTGGCCGGCAGGAGGGATGCACCGATGGGGAAGTACACTGTGCAACACAGTAGAGAGAGAGAGAGAGAGATTCTTGACATTCTTGATGTGAGAATGCAATGTCAACTACTAGCTCTACTGTTGAGCACAAGAAAAAGGAAACAGGGGAATTCTTCTTTGTCTGAAAACTGTTGTGTTTTGCCGTGAAGAAGAAGAAGAAGCAGAGCATGGAGGGTTTGATGCGAAACAGGGGAGGGGTGCTGTGCGGAGTGTCGCTCTCGGTGTGCGGTCGGGAGGAGACGCAGGCCTTCTCCATAGACGGAAGCAGCCGATACAGCCTCTCCACCGGCATCTTGCCGTCCCTCGGCGCGAGGAGCAACCGCGCTGTCCAGCTCCGCAGCTTCATCGTGTCCTCCCTCGATCGTCGTTACAGGTGAATTCGATGTCGACCCGTGTCGTCTTTCTTGTTCATTTTATCCGTTCCATTGTTTTCATCAGCTAAAGAGGTGATCTTGTCCCACTTCCTCTGGTGCTCTGTCTTGATTGTGAGCTGTGATATTCGTCTGCTCACATGGTTTTTGATGTTTTCACGTTTTTTTATAATCCTTGAAATGCGACTGGTAGCTTCAAAAACGTTGGGATCGGAGGTTCTTGTCAATCCTCGGTTGACTTGTACAGTCTGATGAAGATCGGATGAATCTGGTTGTTTCAGGATATGGGAGAATTTCCTGGTTCTTCTGGTTGTATACACTGCTTGGGCGTCACCATTCGAGTTCGGCTTCCTCGAGAAGCCCAAGGGGCCGCTGTCCATCGCTGACAATGTCGTCAATGGATTCTTTGCTATCGATATCGTCCTTACCTTCTTCGTGGCTTACCTCGACAAAGCCACCTACCTGCTTGTCGACGACCCCAAAAAGATTGCTTGGAGGTACACGACCTCATGGTTCGCCCTTGATGTCATATCGACCATTCCATCCGAACTTGCTCAGAAATTCTCACATTCACCTCTCGGGGGCTATGGCCTATTCAACATGCTCCGACTTTGGCGTCTCCGAAGGGTCAGCGCCCTGTTTTCGAGGTAGCTTTGCACAATGAGTCTCTTTAATCTGTTGCACATATGCAAGCGTCTGAAATTTGTCTTTCCTTCTTTTGTCAGATTGGAGAAAGATAGGAACTATAACTACTTTGTGCTCCGGTGTGCAAAACTCCTCTGTGTCAGTATCGAATCCGTCTTTTCCAATACCATTTTGATTAAAAAGCAATGGCCTTCTCCGAGGTTGTTGGGTATCTCATGAGAATTCGCATTCCTTTCTGCAGGTTACTGTGTTTGCAGTTCATTGTGCAGGATGCTTCTATTATCTTCTCGCTGCTCGTAATCATGACCCGGCAGAAACTTGGATGGGGAAAGCCATTCTCCAGCAAGGCTTGGGGATCCGGTATGTGACTTCGCTTTACTGGTCTATCACTACATTAACAACGGTTGGATATGGTGATCTGCACCCGGTGAATGTGAGGGAGATGCTTTTCGACATATTCTACATGCTTTTCAACCTCGGTTTGACGGCGTACTTGATTGGTAATATGACTAACTTGGTCGTTCACGGTACAAGTCGCACCAGAAAATTTGTGAGTAAAATCCCTCCTTCCTAAGGTCTAACTTGGTACTTGAATGAGTAGACAGAGCAAAAGACGTATGACTCCTTGAAAAGATTGATTTGTATGAGTAAAAGCACTCATGACTTCAAAGCGTATCCTACAAATTAAAAAGTTCAATTACTCATTCATATTCTGTCCCAGAGGGATACAATACAAGCTGCCTCAAGTTTTGCTCAAAGGAACCAGTTGCCTCCTCGGCTACAAGATCAGATGCTTGCTCATTTGTGCCTCAAGTATAGGACAGATTCAGAGGGACTTCGGCAAAAAGAGACTCTCGATTCTCTCCCTAAAGCCATCCGATCCAGCATCTTACATTATCTTTTTTACTCTATCGTCGACAAGGTGTACTTATTCCGTGGCATTTCAAATGACTTGCTTTTTCAGCTGGTAAAAGAAGCAGAGTTGCCCCTCTATTAATTTCTCTTGATTCTAAATTTTACTTTTTGTTGTTAACTATTATTCTTAAGAGAAACCTTTCCTTGTGTATACATCAAGGTCTCAGAAATGAAAGCCGAGTATTTTCCTCCAAATGAAGATGTGATCTTGCAAAATGAAGCACCGACAGACTTCTACATTCTTGTCACTGGTGCTGTGGTACTTGCTCAGCTCACCCTAAATGGACAATTGTAAATCTTGGGATCATGGGTAGAAGTTGACGGGTTTATCGAATTCTTCAGTTGGGAGTTATTAGCCGTTTTGTTTGATGGGCATATTTTAAATTGCATATCCTTGTCTGGTGAAGTGATATCCTTAATACTTCTTCTTTTAACTTGATGTCTTGCAGGATCTGCTAGTTGTTAAAAATGGAACTGAACAGGCACGTATAGTTCTCAAAAGATCAATGTACTGTAGGCTTGAAGAAAACATAGAATGACATGACTGTAAACTGATGTAGGCTGTTGGAGAGGCAAAAAGTGGTGATATTTGCGGGGAGATTGGTGTACTTTGCTACAGGCCACAACTTTTCACAGTGCGGACAAAACGATTGAGCCAGCTGCTACGGCTAAATCGTACCACATTCTTCAATATAATCCAGTCAAATGTTGAAGATGGGACCATTATCATGAACAATCTCCTTCAGGTGTGTATGCAGGGAACACCACAATACTGCAGCTCATGCCATTGTCTTCTTAGTTCATGTTCACTCAACTTTTTATCCAGATTCCTGGTTGAATTTTACTGAACCATTTTGTTTTTACTTCTGGGTTGACTAGCACTTGAAGGACCTCAAGGATCCGACCATGGAGAGTGTTCTGATTGACGCAGAGAACATGCTGGCACACGGTCGATTGGACCTGCCTCTCAGTTTATGCTTTGCCACATTGAGAGGAGACGACTTGATGTTGAGCCAACTACTGAGACGGGGCCTAGATCCTAATGAATCAGATAACAGTGGGAGGACACCTCTGGTTAGTAGAATTTGCCTTTGGCTTTGCCTCGATGTTACTTACTAGAGATTACCAACTCTCCTTTTCTGTTCCGACTTTTGTGTATCCAGCATATCGCAGCATCTAAAGGAAGTGAAAATTGCGCGCTCATCCTTCTGGATTATGGTGCAGATCCTAATAGCCGAGGTTGCTCTTTTCTTTTAATATCTGAGGAAAACTTTTGACTTCAAAATGAATTTTTTTCAGTTGCCACTAGTTTCTTATTACCAGGTGCTTGTTAATAACCAGATTCATAAACTAGAGTTTGCTAAAACATGAGAGTAGAACGTAAGCTTATTATCTGATTTGGCCTCGTCAGTGCATTGAGTGTTGACGTATAAACACCACATTCATAAGCTAGAGTTTTGCTAAAAAATGAGAGTATGACGTAAGCTTAATATCTGATTTGGCCTAGTCAATTCATCGGGTGCTGAAGGATAAACCCCAAACAGCGTTCCAGATCATGTAATATCAATTAAGAAGTTTTGGGGTTTCAATGGACCTTATCACCTCTCTATCATACGAAAGGACGTATTAATATGCATACAAATTTGGAACCAACTTGTGGAGGCATCCCTTTTTGTATATCATTTCGACTTTTTAAGTCAGGTTTGCTGCAAATGAAACTTGACATCAAATTGTCCAGTTGTCCACTTGCATTTAGTAAGCAATACATTTGAGATGACTCTAGGCACAGTGTTAAATATAGAATATCAAATTTGCTCTCTGTTTTGCCAATTATGGCCACCATGGACACACATAATACAATGCTAATTCAATCTTCTTCTGTGTTTAATATGAGTTCACATCGCACTGTTGTTCTCAGCATGTTGCCTGATGCATGAAGAGGAACAAAGCAAGGTCTATTCTTTCGTTATCGGCATCTTGTTTCCATCAATTCCTTCTTTAGCTGATGTAGAGTTTTTGCCATACAAATAGTCATTCCTATTTTCTTGATGAAAAACAGTTTTTGATGCCTTCTGCTTATGGCATACCTTGTGCTGTTATTCTTCATAGCTGTCGCCTTCTTGTTTGTATATATATTAAAAGAATGATAAGTCAACACTGACAGTTGCCTTCTTTAGATACAGATTATTCCACCCTCTGACTTAATCTTCATAGAGCAAACCCTCAGGTGGTCATGAGAAAATAATTTTGGAACATTCTTGAAATATTGGCATGGAGATATCACTGAATCATCCTCACATGTCTTACTGCATGAACAACCTTGTTCATCGGGCTATCGTGACTCAATTTTTTATGAGCATTTCTGTAGTCAATAGTTTGCTATCAGCTAATTGAATTGGAATTGCAGATTCAGAAGGAAATGTGCCTCTTTGGGAGGCAATAAAGGGCAGTAATGAACCCATGGTCAAGTTGCTAGCAGAAAATGGTGCTAAGTTAGTATCTGGGGACGTGGGTCAATTTTCATGCACGGCAGCAGAACAGAATAATCTGGACTTGCTCAAGGAGATCAGTCGTTATGGTGGGGATGTTATGCTTCCTAAAAGCAATGGGACCACAGCTCTTCATGTCGCTGTTTCTGAGGATAACATCGAAATAGTCAAGTTCCTCTTGGATAAAGGGGCAGACATTGACAAACCGGACATCCATGGATGGACACCCAGAGATTTAGCAGATCAACAGGGACATGAAGAGATAGGAATTCTTTTTCAATCCATAAAAGAAACTGAAATGCCGCCTGCTATTAGAAGCGAACCCAATTTGCCTCCTGCATCCCAAGAAAAAACCGTGGATTCTGCTTTTGGCCAAAGCCGTCCAAGGAGGAGGACGAGTAACTTCCACAATTCCTTGTTTGGCATTATGTCAGCTGCACGTGACGGTGAGGGAGATGTGCTTTTAAGCATTAATCATAATAAATCTGCCAATAAGTCTTTTGTGGCACGGCCGGCTATCCGTGTGGTTGTTAGTTGTCCTGAAGTGGGAGATGTTGAGGGTAAGCTTATGCTACTCCCTGAGAACTTTCAGGAGTTGTTGGAGATGGCACGTAAGAAATTCGGGCTTACTCTGCTCAAAGTTTTAACAAAGAATGGAGCTGAAATTGATGATATAGCGGTTATCAGGGACGGCGACCATCTAGTCTTTTTGAGCAAGGAAGTGAATGATGATTTTGCCAACAGAAATGACAAGAAGGTCCACTAAGGAAGTGCAAAGTATTTGTCCTTCCGAATCAGTTTCCATGTCCACGTCTTAGTCCAATGAAAAGTCTAGTACTGACTGTTTCCATTATCTTCTTTATGTTCTTTTGCTCTTTTTACATGAATCAACGCAACGAACTGTACATATACTATGTAATTAATCTGAAGAAAATTCACTTTATTCCAATCTTCTCTTGTTATATTGTTTCTAGCAGCTGAGTTCGTGTTTTTGACAAACAAAAGAGCATTTTTCTTTCCTGCTATTTGACTGCTACTTTTGCACTTGAACCTCTGGTATGGTATCTTTCTCTGGTCATGTCTACTTCAATCAACAATTCATCCTTCCCTGCAGTGACCTTGCCCCTCTAAGAGCCATCACCTGGGCAAATCCACGACAGCAATAGGGAAAAGCGTAATACATTGACGACATGAATATAATGCCTTAAAATAAATGCCACATACAGATGTAAATCTTATGTGTATGTGTGTGTATGTGTTTGTGTGAGAGAGATTATTGATGGATGAATTAGTGTACATAACATGATAAAAGGATTCGATTTCTATCTACAAGATACATTTTCTCGCAACATTTTGGACCCTCTCTAAAGCTGTCGAAAGAATGTCATCTAAGAGCGTGCTGCTACTTCCCCTATCCGACATCAGGGAGAGGGACATGAAGAAGATACTCTTTTGAGTGCCTTCAGTTCACAAGAGTTGACAGAAGAATGAAACAACTATTCCGGTTAAGAATCTCTTGGTTGCTCCTCATCCTCTGGGAAAACCTGCAATGACAGAGGTTCAAGCATTTCTGTAATACTTGCTATCAGAAGAAAACGCACAAACAGGTAACAGCAATTCAATTAGGAAAAGGTTTTGATCGTTTCGTCATTTTCATCATGAATTCAGCGTGTTTATCAGAAATGGTTCGCAGAAAATTAAGTGCAAATGAATGACTTCAATGTTGTTTTCCCAGGTTGTTCAAATTTTATCAATTTTTAGTTGAAGCTATCTGTGTCTTTCTATAGGTGATCAAGCCTCTCATCAAGTGTATCTCAGCCCTTGGTCTCTGACCAATGGCCTGAAAGGGCCAGCACGAAGAACATTAATACAACATATGACACTTACCTGAACGAATATCTCATCAAAGCTTACTGATCTAAGCTTCACTTCTCCTCTGCTAGTAGTAATCTCATCCAATACTTCTGAATCGGATATGTCCATTTCCTCATTCTCTTCTACGGAATACTCCCGATCTACGCCCAGCTGATGGAGGACAGTCAAAAGTGTTACTCACTGCAATTCTCATGAATGCATAAAGCACTTATGCCTAAAATAACTCAAAATCATTGTATTCCATGTTTCATAATATCGTTCCCACTTTGAGATGATCAGTGCAGAATAATTGCAGGGAAAATGGCTGGGTTTTTTATGTACCGTGAGTGAGACCCCATGTCTGCCGTGTGGATTACCAGGGATTTCTTCGTAGCCGGCTGCATCCAACTCGTGAAGATAATGCGGGTGGAAGAACTTGGGAAGTATGTGCTCCCTTATGCTTACCAGTAGAAAGAACGGCAATGGGAATAATATTCCGGCCACGGGTATCCAAGTGACTCCGAAACATACTAGAAGATACACGAACTGGAAAAGCGTGAAAGCAGCCATCCACTTGAAAGGCACGGACTCAACAAATGAAGCGTGCGCTCCTTCCAATATCCTGGTCGAAGCAAAGAGGATTCAGTCAGTAAGGCAATCGGGGGTCGAAAGGCTCAATTATTAATCATCTTAACGTTTCGATCGGTTCAGTCAGTAGGTTGTAAGGACTTAGTTGAGCTGTGATACTGTGAAATTTTACATTTTCAGGGCATTAACAATGAGCGAAGTGCACTAATTTCACAACTCTAATAGAATTTAGAAACAGAAACTGCGTGCGCCGTTTATTTTCTAAATAACTAGGAAAGGAAGGCATGGCATTGAACCTGCGAAGGTGGCATGGCAGATGAACATTAGGCGTTGACTTACTTGTATCGCCGTCGTGGGGTGACGAAAAGGAGCAATATTCTCTCCCAGAACTGGTTTCCAGGAAGGCTGTCGATCGCCATGTACGCGAAATAACCCCAAAGAACCGACGTGGGTATCTGCTTGATCACGGGCATGGCTAATATCGCTGCACCCAATAGAAGCGATTGCAACAGGTTGCTAACCCTTTGCTCGTTGACCCTGACAGGCAAATGCGCATCAATGTGCTTCGCGAATTCGCCCACCACATTGTCTTTATCTTCACTTCCCATAACAGCATCCTTCAATTGCTTTAACTCTTTGGCTACCGATGACTGGAAAACGAAAGCATATTTTATTATTCAATAAGATCTAAACAGTGGTGCTAAACAAATTTCGTCTTCCTCACAGCATATATCACGAAAAAAGATTCAGTATCAGGCGGTGTCGGTTTCATAAGAAGTGGACTTACATTAGGAGTAGAGTCCATTTCGACGAACACCTGCTGCATCTTTCCGTATATTTCGGATTTGCTGGCCTTCTGTTTCATGCATTCCCTGGCGCTCTCTACCATCTTCTTTCTGATCAACTGAAAATTTCCAAGAGATTACAAGAGCTGTATTGACTGGTTGTGTCATTGTTCCTGATGAAAACGTGCAATTTTTTCTTTCGTGCATCGACGAACCTGTCTCTTGAGAACTGCCAGACTCTTAGTATGCATTGGGGACTGCGGGAGGACGCCATTGGATGGTGGAAGTCCAATCAATCCACAGAGCAAAGTCTACAGTACAAAAGAGGGGGGAGAAAGACATGAAGCTGCAGATATATGTGTATCGGCGTTTCAGTTAACTGGAAAGAGCTCCTCAGATTTTGTACCATGAGCCCGAGAACAAGTACATCGTAATGGTAAGCAGACGGATTCTTGATGTTGAACTCCTTCTGCTGAGCCATTTGTGAAGCAACGCTGTGGTCGAAGAAATATAGACCGGCAACCATCACA
Organism: Eucalyptus erythrocorys; assembly: GCA_014182555.1. Classification (NCBI taxonomy): domain Eukaryota; kingdom Viridiplantae; phylum Streptophyta; class Magnoliopsida; order Myrtales; family Myrtaceae; genus Eucalyptus; species Eucalyptus erythrocorys. The sequence continues at coordinate 52,133,593 of CM024599.1, read as the reverse complement.
GCTGGTATGAAAGCAGCGAATATGTAGGCCGGTGGGACTTTGCCCATATCCTGCAAATCAACAAGACAGTCTCTTGATCACGTTGGCACAGTCGCTATTCAGAAGTACGAACAAACTCTCCTCTCCTCCACATGTCCATGCGGTATATAGCTCAATCAGCACGATTTCGAAATCCGTTCATACCTTGATAACTGACCAATGATGCAAAGATGCTGGCTCCCACGGCAGGGGACTGTATAGCCTCCTCGGGACTCCGGATGGAACTGACTTAGGCACACTGAAGGCCAATGCCGACCAAATCAACACCATTAACGGAACCCCGTAATCTGCCATGAAGCTTCGGAACCACCCTTAAGTTTGACAAGCATAAGGTTTCAGCTCATGAAAGGCAAGTGATGTCTTAACCGAATGCTTGCGTTCTTCACTGAACATACATACCTGTGCCATAGGGCCAGCTCCTTGCCCTTCTGCTTTTTAAAGCAGTAGAAACTAGGCCAAATGTGAATATTATCCCAAGGAGCCCATTCACGTACCGCCATTGGAAATGGTTTCGCTCTGCAGATGGGTCTTCGGCATGAGGAACGTGGAATTCACTAATTACCCCCTGAAATTTCAGAGATCAGTAAGAGTTCCGAGCAGTATCTTCCTTATAACTTAAGAGAAAGGTCTCTTTTAGTTGATGCAGGTATTACCTTCACTGCCTCTTGAACGAACAGAACGGCAATCAACATAGCAAACAGCTCCCCAGCGATCCTTGTGAATTTGGTAATGATCTCACAAGTGTTGAAAATTGCAAGAAGAGAAAGGAGTAGAGCGGTCCAAGTACAGACCCTACAAAGAAATTATCAGCCTTATTAAGAAGTGAATAATACGACTTTGTAGTTGAGAATGATGATAGAAGAGGGGTGATTCTTGTTACCATCCTGCCCAGGCCAAGTATAGCTCTTTTCCAAGATCAGGCCGACCCTTAGCAAAACTATACAAGTAAGTGTACATTATAACGGTAGGCTCCGCCACTCCTAAAATCAACAGTGGCTGGCCTCCCAAAATTGAGTGTATAATGCCACAGATGGCCGTCGAAGCCAGAGTCTCCACAGTGCTCAGACTTCCATCTGAGCAAGCAGAGAACTTTAGAAGAAATGTGAGGATTATCAGTCACAGTAGAGGGAAAGACTTGATGAGTTACCGGTTTCTCTGCTAAGTTGTTCACCGAATGCAATAACGGGAAGAGCCGATGCAAAGAAGACATAGGTAGTCGGAGCCAAGATCCTGAAATAGACCCAACCAAACGGGAATCATCAAATCGCTAAATCTCCAAAGATAAGGCAAGCTTTATTGCACCAAGCGGGTGCTGAAACACTACCTAGCTCCACAGCAAAATCCATTGGCCCAGTCTCGCTTGTAACATGCTTTCCTCCCTTTAAGGTCCTGTATAATCCCCTTACAAGGAGTTCTTATGCTTTCCATGCTGAATTTGCCGAAAGATGAATCAGACAGAGAAGAGAACAGTCAAACAATAAAAAATTGATTTTTTGCAGACCCACATGGTTGAGTCGATTGATTGTTTACTACACACTACTTTTATTGTCTGGAGAGGGACAAGGGAGGAGAACCCTTTGACAACTAATCCAACTTCTGTGCGAAGGCTTCTGTTTTGCCCTTGTTTGGGCTATCGAAAGTAATCAAGATCGAAACTAACATGTGAATAATACTTTTTATGCTCATCATAATCGTCTCTAGTCCTTCAGTCTCTAGCAATATTTACTTGACACTCAAGAATGCCAAGCAGAGCTAATGCAGGGCCTAGCAGGTGAGCCAATGCCAATTTCAGTCATTCTTCTATTTTCACTAGTCCAGACAACAAGAACAATGAAGCACATCGAATTGATCCGGGGATTGCAACCGACAATTGGTAAGGTTGACATTTCACATCAGGCAAGCCGAGAAGAAAAAATAAATGAAGAAACTAGCAGCTTTCTTTCATAGCTTGATGCGTTTCAAGATTAAGTTAAGCATACAATAAATGGATGCAGGGCTGTTTGTGCTCAATGACGTGCAGGGACAAGAGGGGGAGGGGGATAAAACGTGTAGTTCCTGTGATTTTATTATTCCCATAACTAGACCTTTATGTCTCAAGTTCAACTCGGGGAGTTGAGCAAAAAAGTATATCGAAAAGTTGATCTTGGAGAAGAGTAATTGAGGAAGATGGAAATGTCAATGATTATTACAATTCAAATCCCCATCTCAGAGAGATGATTATTACAATTCCTTTTTTATCAGAACCAATGCCAGTTTTTCATTTGCTTTCCTCATGCATGATGTGTCCTGAATCATGCCTCTAGACCATGAAACTTTTCTGGAGAAGATTTGACAAATAACCGAAGAAATCAGAAACAAAGATGAACATTAAAAAGAGAGTTTTTCTAGGAATTGCAAATGGTGACATGAACGTTCCAGTGCTACACAGAATAAGCTTGTGCGTACAAATGTGTCGACATCCATGATGCATTCTCAGAACTTGAGAAGATCGATCCAGAATTATCGCGAAATTTCACATACCCGGAAAGTCGACGCCGATCAATATGAAGGTGATCGGCGTCTTACCAACCGATGAAGATCAAGAACTTCTCCGGATGCCACAACAATGTTCTTCAAGCCATGGAAAACCAAAACAAAAAGTTACAGGAAAATAAGGGGAAAGAGAGGAACGTGAAGTTTATTATGGGGTAAAAGAGGAACCGCCTGGTCATTGTTTTTTCTGGTATTTCTTATTGTCCTGGCAAATTATTAGCAAGTGCGAGACAACGTCCGGTTCTCTCTCTCCCTCTCTCCCCCCCTCCCTTTCTCTCTCCTTTCAACGATGAATAACACGCTAGTTGGCAACAATGTCTTCAAAAAGGAAAATATATACAGCTCGTAGCAATCGAAGTAGATCCCGCTGCCACATGGCGCCGAGTCATTGGCCGCTAGCCAAGTTCATGATGTTATATGTTTGAAAATCCTGTCGTTTATTCCATAAACCATGGTATGATGCTTCCTCTCCAGAAAGCTTTGCTCTAATTATAGAACTTCTAAAATAGGAAAACAACTACTGCTGCTGCTGAGTGAGACCATGATTCTGTACTTAACAGCAGCATCTGCTTAGTCAATAAGGACCATCGTTTCCAACAATAGCATGCGACATACTAACGCGAATGCAAGGCTGCTTTCATGGATCAAAAGGAAAAACCAAAGTTCAATCACCAACTAGAGTATACGACGTATTGGCATCTCCATGTTGTCAAACTACGTGATTGCTTCGTGGAGAAACTAAATTCGGGCATAACAAACATCTGCTAATAATTAAGTTGGTCGACAAAATGGATATCTTGGGGTACGAATCTCGTGACCTGATCGCGAGTCCGGCTCGACCACAAAAGTTTAGTTTACCCGCGATTCTCCTCATATATATATATATATATATATATATATATATATATATATATATATATATATATATATCACATTATTACATTAGATGGCGGTCTGAATCTGATAAACCGCGTCCAAAATGAAATGTATCTTCTTCTCTTTGATTCCAAGAACAGATGTGATTTGTCGCTGATGATTTTAATTAATTATTCGGATGGGCTTAAATTGGCCCGTCCGCCCATGTTGGGCCTAAAAGCCCGGCCCACAAAATTAGAGTCCATGGATGGAGAGATATAACGAAGGGATATGTTTTTTGTTATTTGGAGGAACGTATATAAAGGGGGAAGAAAGAGGGAGAAGATACCTTTTGGCAAAAAGTTACGTACGTATTCTCCCTCTCTCCACTCTCCAAAAAGAAAAACTAAGGCAAGAGGCGACACCCCACAATTCTCCAAGGCTTTTTGGCGTTATTGGATCAAACAGGACCATTTTCTCTTCCTCTTATCGGCGTCGGCGTTTAATCTATGGATAACAAGATACGTTCGATTCTGTGATGTGCCTTAGGATCGGTGATGCATATAGAAATCCCGGGCTCGATTTCCGCGTAAGTTTATGGGTTCGATTTAGGGTCGAATTCGTTTTTTTTTGGGATCCGACAATCCCAACAGTCGCGCAAGAAGGATTGAGGAACCTGAAGAACATCCGAAGAGGACGAGACAAGTAAGGATTGTGAGATTTCAGGGATACGATGTAGATGGTATTTCTGGCAAACTATGATGGTGCGTCACATACGATGCGAGGGACGGCAGCGTTTTGTCCCGGGAGAGCCGGCCATTGTTGGGATGTTTGATGGGGGAGTTCCAAGGGCAATGCCAACAGGTTTCCCTTGTGCCCAAGAAAAGAAAAGAGCGGTTCGGTGCGAAACCGGACTAACGAAGTACGCAAAGGCAACACAAATGAAGAGAGAGAGGATATGCGGTTAGTCGGGCGCGACGGGCATAAATGCATTCCGTGCATTTTTAAACGTGATTACGAGCCTCACATGAGATCCATGATATGGATAAATTAAGATGATCCATTGGCAAAATATTGCGTCTCAACTTCAAACCTGAATATCTCTTTTCATGGGGACATATTAAGGTGAAAAATCCATGATCTTACCTGTGAATCCGGTAAGGACATTCTTCAATTTTTTTTTTTTTTTTTTTTTTTTAAGGTACACAAATGCAGCATAAATAAAGAGAGGATATGCGGTTAGTAGGGCGCGACCTGCATAAATGCATTCCGTGCATTTTTAAATGTGATTGCGAGCCTCACGTGAGATCTACAATATGGATAAAATGGGATGAATCATTGGCTAAATGTCGTATCTCAATTTCGCACCCGAATATCTTTTTCATAAGGACATACTAGGGCTCAAAACGGGTCCACGGTCTTACCTGTGAACCCGGCAAGGGCGTTCTTGAATTTATTAATTTTTTTTCTGAAAAGGAACGAAACTGCCAATCGGTAAAACTACTGAGATCTTGTACAGCAGCAAGGATGATCATCTCAAAGCGGGCCGGCTCCTTGTTCAAAAAGTAACCCCGACGTAGTACTAAACTCAGTTTAGTACGTGATGGCCGATTTAAATACCAAACGAAATATTCACCAACAACCTGTAAATTGTGGCTATCAAAAGAATGTCAATCTCCGGATTGAAGGAAATCTGTCACCTGAAATTAATCAGTCCAACCATGTTCTTCGAGAATTTAAAACCTCATATCAGACGATCTTCACTAAAGCCGCACTAGTCGTTCAGCTAGAACCTGTTTGCGAAACTTTGAGATTTGCAATCGGATGAAATTTTCATTCTAATTTAGCCAAACGCACAAATCGTACCCTAGAATGCCACAATTAGGGTTGAGCATCAGTTTAAAGCCACTACTGAACTAACTCTAGATCGGCCCAACTTGGCCAATCCTGATTTGGTTCCTAGGGGGAGTGGGTCAATTATTGATCCTAGAATCCTTAGACCCTATGCTGTGTGGGTTGAGTTCCGATTTTTAGAGTTTGGAGTCGATTCAATCCAGACTAATCTTATATGTAATACATATTACATATTATATATCTACTCTAAATTCTAACTTCTCCTTTGTTATCTTTACAGTTCAATTTATTATGTAAATTAGAAAGCAGATTGACACCCAATCCTAATTTGACAAAAAAAAAAAAAAAAAAAAAAAGCTCTTCATTGTCCTTGGCCTTGCTCTCCTCACTCTAGCGGCTTGCCTCTTTTCACTTGTCTCACTCCGCTCCCTCTCCTCACCACCCACCTCTGTTCCATCATATCGCGTGTTTGTTTTTATAGTTTGTTGCTTTTAGGAAATGTAAATTTATGCTATTACTTATGTTTGATATATATTATGTTCATAATTTAATTACTCAATATCATATTGATGATGAATATGTAATTTGAAATATTATATTTATCAATTTAGGGAATGCCAAAAATGAAATAAAAATAATAATAATCAATTGATCTCAAGTTGGTCTCGCGTTCACCCTACAGCCGGACTGAACAGAAAGGTCGATCCGGACCTTAGGCTCAAACTTGATAGAGTCAGTCCTCGATCCCAAAAATTAGAAATCAATACTATGCAAATTGGTCCCAAGTTAGGTGCTGAACAAGTCTAATTCGGACTATGCTCACCTATAGCCACAATCGCTCCCTCTATGAACAAGGTGAAAGAAGAGAGGCGCAGCTTCTACATCTCTGCAGTCTCATCGGTGAAGGGAAGAAAACACGAAGCTTTCTGCTAAGAAAACCACATTATGCAATCCTACATTCATGTGCAATGCTTGTTCTTTGAATCTAAAACGACTCGAAATAAGCATTATTGCAATTAAACCCAGCACAAAATGCGACATTTCAATAGAGGGAAATCTCGCGATACAAGAGCTTCTATGATAACAGAAAAGATTCATCGATCAATTACAGAAAAAGGTTGAGTAGAGCTCTTCTGCTGATGCTTCCTCAACAAGGGCAAACATTTGTCAAATGAAAACGATAGCACAATGTTGGTGGTGTGACAGTAGACTAGAAAGGGATTATATTATATTAGAGTTTCCTCCGCATGCTTATTTGCAAGTCATATTTGGAAAAATTTACAAGAGCTTTAGTATTCGAAGCCGTTCTTCATGTTCTGCATCCAACTTCGGTGGGGAGTAACAGCCTCGGAGATCTTCCACTATGTACTCCTGCAAAATTTTAAGAGATTGAATACAGACCATAATTAGTGAAGGACCTTAACTGAGAAGCTCGATAGGCCAGCTAAAAGCTTGGAGCTAAAGACTTTGCAAGTGAATATAACCCATGTAACAGTCCAAGGTACTAGAAACGGCATTTGTTCCGAAGACATTTAGACAATGTTAGCATCAAAACTCTCATCGGGGACTATAGTTTAAAAAATAAATAAATTGCTCAACTTGTACCTTAGTGAGCTCCCTCTTTGTAAGTATATGGTAATGTCTCTGCCAGATCCTTTGGATGGCCATGGTTGCTGCCAGGAAACCATAGGCAATGCCAAGGATCGCAAAGATGACAACAAATACGATAACAAGAGCAAAGCAAGCTTCCATGGATGCTGGAAAGCAGTCCAAGATGCCCCACCCATAACAGCAGTTCTGGCACCCTGCCATCCTTGGATCATTGCCATTCAGGGAGGAGCAATGCAATATAATTCCAAAAAACCCAAGCAGCACGAAAAATGCCAGTACTCCTGCAGAATCAGTGCACAGAATCAGAAAATAAGTAACAAATCTGGCCAGTGAAAAATGACCCTTAGTTGGGCATTTCAACCAAGGTGAAAAAGAATGTAGTTAAGCAAACATCAAAAAGAATATAGCATACATCCATTATATACTAACAGCATGCAAAAACACATCTAGTTCCAAGAGATATTTCCTTTCGAGAAGAGGCATTAACAAGAGATGATCGAGAGAAAGAAAGAGAAAAATTGTGTCTGGAAGTGGCATAGCTGACAAGAACAAATGTTTTCAGCACACTGTGAAGCATGAAATAAAATTAGAGCATCAAAGGATCAAATTCACTTGAGATGTGATGAAAAATCCACAGTTATTTAACCAACATTTTTAAAACAAAACCTTCTCCACTTGAAGAGCTCAAACATGATACTTGAAAAATCATCTAGTAGCACAGGTGTTACAAAAGAAAATGTAAAACCTGTAAGTTCGGGTTATCATATCATCAGTTTGGTTTCGATACTTGATATTGTTTCGGTCCCCATGCCCAGAAACCCATAAATTCAAACCAAATTAAACCGTAAGTTTGGGAGCTAAATTAATTCTTGTAAGAAGTAACAAAGCTACTCCTGACAGGATGAGCTCCTCACATAAAAGATGCCTCGACACTATCTAAGAAGAGGTTTTTGTTTCTCAAGTAAACCATTGTTGATGGATTATGCCTCACCCTCTCTCATGCTCTTTTATGCTAATGTGTTTAGTTAGGCTACATGTTTACTATCTTATGTACACATTTTATTTGATTGTCATTGCACCCCTTTACTCAATAGATTGAAGAAATATGCACTTTTTTGTTGATTTCTACGATACATTGAAGGTACCTAGTTTAGTGCTAAACTTCTTATTTGCATGCCAAGTTGATGCAAAAGGTTTAAATACTAGCCAAACCAAAAAAAAGGAAAAGAGTCAAAAGTTGTTTCTTTCATCTGATTTGTGATATTATTGATTGGATCTGGTTTGAGGGATAGATTTTTCAAAATGAATAAGCTTGGTTCATTTTGAAGGTCAGTTTGAGAGAACCAAACCATGCCATTAATTTCAAGAGAAATCTGGAATCCAACAATATTTCTATAAGCTGATTTCAATACCAGAATTTATCGGAAGTTGATACTAAGGCTACAGAAGAGACGCTATTGCTGGGTATGCAATATCGACAATGGCAAGAAAATTAGGAAACCACTTGAATCGCCAATCACAGCCAAAACAAGCATAAAGATCATGAGTGAGGACAGTTTACCTATACAGTAGTAGAATGGAATGGGATGCTTGGACAGTATGCGATCCCACCCATCACTAAAAGAGTTTCTAAAAGACCCATCTCTGTCCATTATGTAGGCAAAGCCACCAATCACGGAAATTACCTGGAAACAAGATATAATAAATGATAATACGAAGGAAACATCTTTATTTCTTTCACCATGCTCTCACCTCAAAATTCAGAGGAGTTCAGCAAAGACAGGATTAAGTACTGAAAGCTCCAAAATATTGTGTGAAAAGGTTTGTCCTCCTTAAATCTATAGGAAGTGTGGCATTTTTCCAACAACATAAAAGTTTCATCACGAAAATACAATCAGGCAAACCAGGACATGGATTCATAACAACAGCAATACTAGCCCTTCGTACAAGTTCCATAAGAAAATGTCGTGACCCGACATACGTTCATAAAGAGGTATAGTTATCAGTCTGAAGATACAAATGCATGTGATATCTGTTACAGAAACAAATACACCCACCAAGCAAAAAGGAGATGGGATGTGCTGACAATAAATTTCAGTGTAAAATCAGAAATTCCAAGTGAAAAGGAAAGAAGAGGAGGATCACTCACAGTTTGCACTGCCAAGAAAACAAGGAAGACATCTCTAGCCACAAAGAGTCTGAATTTAACTTTTCGCCAGGTATTGTCCTCAAACAACGCAACTCGAAGGTGAAATTGCGCTTTGCAAGTCGTGCAATGTGAAAAGGCAAACCCTTCCTAGTAGATCAACAATAAAAAATAAATTAAAATCCAAACGTCCACAGAGCTCATCCCAAACTCACATTTGGCCATGAAAGCCTAGACAGAATTAAGCACCTTAACTGAGCGCCAATGATCAAGACAACAACGATGGACAAACTGCTGAGTGCCTTTGCACATGCAAGGAGAGATTAATTCATCCCCTGCAAGATTACAAAATCTAACGTCAGACTATAGGCCTAAAAACAATATAGAGCAACAGAAACGTCATCTGGTAACAAGAAAAGGATGCTAAGTGATCACAACTCATGGAGAGAGATGAACAGAATACTACAAAAGACCAAGGCGAGAGGACAAGCAAATTCAAAGAACACCTTTCACGTGTAGATTTCGCCAAGCAGAATCATCCATATGCAGGAAAAGGCCTTACCATCCAGTAACTAGGACTTGCAGTAGGTTTAGCCCAGCTGCTTATAAAAATTTATTGGGGTATAATTCATCCTGAAGGAATGCATCCCCCAGGAGATAATCGGGAATGTAAAATCATCCTTTAGCTACCAACCTACCATCAAACTTCTCTACAAGTATGATCAAGCAAACAGATATAATCCCCCAAACCTGGCAATCAGAATGCGCAAATCAACTAAAAATCACCCACCACCACCAATACATACAAAATCATTAACCAAACAATGAAACCCTATGAAAAAATCAAAATTTGTATACCCTATACGCAACTTATTCTCTTTAAAGATCGACTTGAAAAACAGAACATCTTCCTAGCTCATGCAACGCAATCTGATATTCCAACACGATCACATATCTTCCACTAACACGTTAAAGCCAGGGGTCCAAGCCGCAGATGAATCATCATTTTGCACATGAAAAAAACGCAAGTCCTAATAACTCCACCTGGTTCACACTCGCTCTCCAGACAAATACGGCAACAAGGGACCGACCCGGCCTCGACGTCCTCGTCCCCGCCCTCGCCCTCGCCGCCGCCGCCGCCGACGACGACGAACGCGACACGGTCCCGATCGTCCCTAATCTCGCTTGGGCTCCCGGGGGCCGACTCCTCCTCACCCTGGCCCTTCAGCAGAGGATCGGTGTCGCTCGCGAGCTGCACCCCGGGAGGCTCGAGCTGCACTTCCCCTTTCGTCATCCTCCTCCTCCTCCTCCTCCTCCTCCTCCTCTCCCTCCCCCGAAAAATCCGAGCTTGGCAATCGCCAACGCGCGCGGCACGATGATCGAGAACCCTAGCCTTCTGATCAAAATCGGACAGAACCAGAGAACCGTCGAAATTCCCTTCCGAGGTTTTTGCCGCCGCCACGCCCGGGTCGGGAAACGGGTCGGTTCGAGATGCCAACCGTGTGATCGACGTAAAGCTTCCGAATCGAGGAAAGCGCCTGGAACGCGCAGGGAATCGGAAGCTACGTTGAAGACGAAGACGAAGACGAAGACGAAGACAAAGGTGAAGGTGAAGGTGCTGTCCAGAGAGAGAGAGAAGGAGATTTTTCTACACGTTTGATAATTTTTTTCCTGTTTGAGGAAAAATTATGGAGATTGACGTTGACTCCTTCAATTTGCACCCCCTATATTTCGATTATTATGAAAAAGGACCCACCCCCTACGAATTCAGATTTGTGGTGTGACCCCCGCCAAAATAAATTTCTATGAATTTATGCCCTTCTCGACATTCTCGTCACGTCGCGGGAGATGAGAAGAGTTTTCTCTCCCTCCGACGGAGCAACAGATGTAAGAGCAGGTCTTATCCCGCGAAAACTGGCACCGTCTTCTTCCTTTTACTTCACCTCTCCTTTACCTGTTCACCTAATTGAATTTTGGATATGAGCTTATCCTTTAGTGCCTGCTGATCCGTCTTTTCTATTAACTCAAACCACTATACGCCGGGCCTATGATATTGAGGAGCTAAAGTAAGACTACGAATTCTTCTATCTTTAGTCAGAAAGTAGGGAAAAGCATAGACCTTTCCATTGATTTAAAGTAATTGGACTAATATCTAGGATTACTCCTGCTCAAAAGCAAATACCGCCCCCACCAGATGCTCCCCGGTCCGCTTACCGAGGAACAGAAAGGGAGGACCATTTATCAGAGCAAGTTGGGTTGGGGTAATCAGAAGACAGAATTAACTTGGGGAAAGAGGGATAGAATACACAGTTAGCAAGAGATGGCATTGAATCAGCTTACCCTCTAGATAGAGGGTTAGTCACTTTTGTAGCTATGTCCAAAGGAGCGTAGGATTGGTAAGCTTTGCTGGAAAGAAGAGTCTCTAAAATGCTAGTGTAGTGGGAGGGTGGACTCAATATCCTAGTGCCGTTCAAAGGAGTGTCGCTACACTCGACGATAAAGGAAAGGTACCGCATAATAGGGGGGTAAGGGGTAGTTAAATTACTCCGAATGAGCGAGTTGTAGCACCCGTGTCCCTTTCAGTGCTCTTCTCATACTTGTCATACTTTGTACTTTAGTTCCTACTCTATTCGACGGGCCCGTCCTTGCTTCCTATCTCTAAAAAGGGAGTCAAGGGCGTAACCAACGGAAGGTTCTTACCTTGTCCCCAACATTGTTCTCCGATGATGTCCCCTAGGCGAAAGGGGCCACCATTCTCTTTCTTCAATCATTCTGATCAGGACAAGTGGGTTGGTTTGTTTCCTCCTCCTATATATGCAATTCTCTATCCTCATTCGTGATCATGTTGGGCAAAAGGTAGTTGTAGAGGAGTAGCCATGAAAGGGTGATTCCTCAAGTGCTTCAAATTAGGTTTTTGCAACTAAACATGCTTCGGGATATTGACCCTATGGTCAAGAATCTTCAATCTGTAAGGTCGGGTGAAGGATATTCATGATATTAAATTGGATCTCTCTTCATTTGTTTTGTTCGCGAAGTGGCATACTGAAAAAACGGCCCCTAATCAAATCGCTCTTAGTGTTCAACCACATACAAGACTAAGAAAGAGACAGTCGAAATAGAACAATAACCCTATCGAAATATTGATCATTGGCTTCAACTTCATAAGATTTGAAAGGGAAAACAGGCTGCAGCCGTGGGCTCTTATTGATCACACCATTGCTAACGACATTACTAGCATGCCAGTGGTACCTATGGAATCAAGGGAAGAATAATTTGGAATAAAAGGGAGTTGGTTGCAAGAAGAACAACGAGAGGAAACTCCAACTGAACTTTTTCCTTCAATAGGTAAGGTGTTTTTTCCTTGATCAATCAAAGACCGGTTACACCGATCGATCTAGTTGCTTTTCTAGTCTTGGTGGGTTAGGTTAGTAGGGGCACCATGACACAGACTTACAAAATGATATGGTCTCTAGGACGAAAGGAAGAAAAGATCGAGCTTTGTGGCTCACGACAACTCAAACTTAAAAGCGTAAGAATTTGGTCTTTCACATGCTTACTAAGGCATTCTAGTGCCGTTGAATTATCTGGAGGTCTTATTTTAGTGGGCCAAACCCCTTTTCTATGAGGTAGGTAGGTCAAATAGGCTCACTCAGCCTGGTAAGTCAACAACACTTCCAAATGTCACTTCTTCTGCCTAATCTGTTGCCCTTCAATAAGGTATATTAAAATAGGATCACATTCACCAAGAAATGACCCGCAATTTGGTCTTGGTTTTAGCTACTGGATCACTCTAGTGTTTTTGGTACTACGGACCCTCTGCCATCCGTTGCAGCAAAGCTCTTTCATAAGGGGGAGGGGGCTGTGGGCACTACTCTTTGAATCCTAGTATACTCTTAACTAGCTATTTAGAGTTCCGAGCATTATAATTGTTAGGCCCTGACCTTTATTCTAGCCCACCTTATACTCAATAACTGCCTTGCTTGGACTAACTTATTTGTTGGCTTTTCATAAAACTATTACATAAACTGCCATCAGTCCAGGAGAGAAGCAAGCTACCTTTATTTTATCATCCTTTCCGGGCAGGGAAGAGAACGAAAATAGGCCGCGGATGGTGGTCGTGGTAGCTATTGGTCGGCCCCCCAATCAAGTCCTCCCAATCAACGAAGGCCTCCCCGACATATGTTGCAATGTCTTTAATAGCATGCTCTTACTTCGTCATTCCCTTTCTAAGTCATCAAATTTGGTGCTTTTTGATCCCCAATTACTATGGGGATCTCAATCTCGATTTCCTAGGTATGCTTCCCTGTTCAAAAACCGACTCCATAAAAGGGATATCGCTGCTTTCCCCATAGCAGGCAACAACACTAGAGGGAAGACAATCAGTATCTCACATGTGGGAAATGGGGCCTCCAATCACTAGTAAATATGTTTTTTTCTCATGCCTTTCTTCATTCATGATTCAATATTCTCGTCTCCTAGGCATATAGGAACCACACCAATGAGTCTTGGTCTCTAGGCTCCTAGTACTATGTGATATGGTATTTGCTCGACAATCTAGTTTGCGTCCCTTTCTTGAAAGAACTGCTACCTTGTGCTTGCTTACTATACTGGCTAGACTACCTCCTCCATAACTAGTACTGGTGCCACTACCTATGCTACTGACAAAAGACTCCCAAGGTATTTGTGTGGCATGAGTATAACCTAACCCTAACGGCTGTCCAGCCGTAAAACATATCATTGTAACAAATGGTATATGAAAAAAGTTATATGGAAGACATGAATTTACACCAGACAATTGTGCATTACATGTACTCTACAAGCCACACTCTATTCTCACCTCCAATTAGCTTTTGGCCTCTATTCCTCCTATCCTAGGTAGGGTATCTCGGGCTTCATTTCGTAAGCGTAAGCTATCTAAATAGAGCCATTCTATGAAGGATCAAGTCCAAGCAAGGCGTGAGTGGAAAGGCAAAACTAGATTAAGCCCTTTAAGGGCGTGGTGAAGCTAGTATTGAATTCGCCGTTAAAGGAATAAGCGATGTATAGATGTGTCAAACAATTGATTATCCCTCTACTTTGGAACTCCAAACAAAGTCAAATCTTTCCCTCATGCTCTTAGTCCCTCAACAATCAGGTCCAAAAGCGATTTCCCATTCCTTACCTACCAAGCCGCCTCTCTTCGCCACTCGAAGTACTACCTTCGCCTTCACCTCATTGGTCGGAAGTCTAGGGGGTCCAACAGAATACATCTTATTTTTTTACTTGAGTGGCAAAGGAAAGCGAGATCGTACCTGTTTTTCTAGGCCTGTTCGGACATACGGTTCCCGTTGAGCCAAAATTCAAATAAGTCTTCAAATCTTTGATAATTTGCTTTAGCCGAAATAACAATAATTTCCTTTTCATATATTATGGATAATTTAACCTTTGATTCGACTAAACTCGATAGAATACATAAGAACAGTCTTGTCTTGATGCATTGAGTTGCGCGTCACCAATGTACCTATGGTCACCACCCTCAAAATTTCTGGCTATGTTCTTTGCATTTTCCAATTGTGACTTTTCCTTACATTTTCCAATTGTGCTGTTGGCGATGCTGCTCAGCATTTGCACTATTCAATTCCCTCAGAAAGGCGATAGAAAAAGACCAAGCAAGATTGAAGCAATAACCGCAATGCAAATACGAAATTACGAGGCCATCGCGCAGATATCAGCAAAGCAATCCTGGGACCAAAAGCTCAGCCCGGCCAATGAGTAAACGAGCGAGCTGAGTCGGAACTCGAGAGAGCGTGCGAGGCGGGCATATGCTCCCATCACAAGATCTGACCTGATACATTTGCCGCGGGGTGGCACTTCGGGCATGCCCCGGCTCTTAAATAGTGCGGCAACTCGGGGCAACTCTAAACAGAACAGATCAAAGCAATGTGCACTACCACTGCTACCAGAAAGAATCTCAAGAATAGAGACATTCACATTTAAAAGGAGGAAAACATAAATAGGAGTCGTATGAGAGACTGCTCTTAACGTGACATTGATTTGGTCCCACCGTCTTCCATCCTCTCTGCTCCCAGGTTCACAACGTGACATAAACCCTCATCCACGGGCTACATTTTTAATACCGATTGAAGCTTAAAACTTTGTGGCATCAACGAAAAGCAGGATTACAAAGACGGAAGCAGCTAGATGTTCAGGTGCGCAAACAAGGGAGTTGGGTGTCTGGTCTCCATGTTGTCGGTTTGGCTCAGATAAAAGTAATGGTCCCCCTTGTAGGACATTTCTACTTCCATAGCTTCCGCAGCGACATGTTTTTCTCGGTCTCTTTCTTCATTACCTTCGCCACTGCCATCTCAAAGTCCTCCTGGGTTACATGAACCCTTCTTTCCCTCAGAGCAAACATGCCAGCCTCTGTGCACACGGCCTGCAGAGAAGTGGTTTCACATATCAGACGTTAAGAACACCGACCTAGGGTAATAAGCTCGTGATGAGCAGGTACAAACTCAGTATAGACAAAGGACTGTAGTAAAACTGAAAAGCTCAGTTGACCGCAAGCTGAATATACAGAATAATCTATTATTACAGTGTGAATAGTGAAATGCTACCAAGCAACTTCGAAGTTTGATTTCATAAGACAGGTATGCCTACAATGCCAACTAGAAATGAGGCAGAGAAAATTTCTACTTTAGATGTTGGAAACGGAAGTTTATTTGCCATCAAAGTAATAAGAAGATCAAACCCATCAAAATTTGTCTACATCTTCAGAAGCACAAAAATTTTCAGAAACTTTACAAGAATCAAAAAGGCAATAACTCTTATGTTCATATCAGAGCAATGTATGATATAATTTCCTCACTATGCCCCATCCCTAATTTCAATCAAGACCAAGATTAAAAGTTTGCCCACCGTCATATACTACTCTCCTTTTAACACTTAATTTTCGGTTCATTGCTACACTAGCTAGTCCAACATTTGCTGCCACAACTAAAATTAAGTTACGAGGAGGTTTCGAGATGTATATAAGTAAAGAGCCAGCACAGTGGCTGATTCAAACAGCAATAGCCTAAAATCTAATTTGATGGACAATCAAGATAGACAAAAATAGCAAAGGCCCCGCACATTCGAACAGTAAACATCCCCAATTACTGAATAGAAATTATCTACCATATGCAATCATTTTCTGGTGACAGTACATCCACCATCCTTAACAGAGACTTAAGTTAGTCCAAAACCCTAACTGGTTGCACAATGTGGAAGAAAAATTAAGCAACAGGCCAAAGATTTAATGCTGCAAAAGTACCTTCAGCTCTGCACCAGATGCACCATTCATTTTCTCAGCAATCTTCTTCAGGTCAATCCCTCGCATTAAGTTCATCTTTCTTGAGTGGATTTTAAGGATATCCAGTCGAGACTACAAACAACCAAGAAGGACCACCATCAATATGGCAAAACAAGCTCAACACGTCAATGGCTCACTATGCCAAAAAGCAACTTCATCATAAGGTAGAAAATGACGGATTATAAGTCAACTCAAGCCTACGATCAGTAATCTATCATCACTTTCTAAAGAAACTAACGAATAGCAAGTTTATCTACTTCACATCTACAGGACTATCTATTTGAAAATTCCTGAAAAAAAAAAACTGAGATGCCAATAAACTTTAATAACAAGGTTGACCTCTTTTCTGGAGGAAAAAAGCCCTGCTCTTTCAGCCAAGCCTTCAATACCTCAGTCGCTTTCCTTTTTTTCTACCTTTATATCAATTTTATGAAAGACCCTCCACAATCTGCCAAGGAGAACCTAAACGGATTCCTTGTTTTTCAGATTAAAACAGCCAAAAGAAAGCATCCCTGAAGTCCTCTTGCCTCAATAAAAACTTGGCACGAAATTCATTTCTATCTTATACATATAACTCCTCTTCTAACAAAATTTCCTACAGACAATATATTTGGCCTTTCCAACCAAAAGAAGCATAAAAGCATAAAAGACCCAACTTTCCCATGCATCTAAGTTTAAATACTTAAACCAAGAATTGCTGACAAATGACCCACGTGATAAAGCCAAAAAAAAATGTACCGATTCTATGTAGTGAGAGCAGTAAGAAATGTAGTTCCTCGTGTAAACAAAAGTGCAACAAGTAAAAGGTAGAACTACAACTCCCAAATAAAGGCCATCCATAAGGGGACAAGACTCGTTAACGTCCCGTTCACGAAAGTCATGCCACTTCACATGAAAATATTCAAAACAGTGACAGTTTGTCAAACAGTCAAGCATTGAACAATGGCGCAAAATCTTACCTCTTCATTAGGATTTGGAAATTCAATCTTCCTGTCAATTCTTCCTGGCCTAAGAAGGGCTTGATCCAAAATATCAATACGATTTGTGGCCATCAGAACCTGTCATCACCTCATATAAATGAGTGGTGGAATGATTTAGAGCATAAGGCAGTACACTACAAATCTTGTATCTTTTACCAACAGCCGCCTGGTCTTCGTAGTACCTTAATCTTGTTGGATGCTTCAAATCCATCAAGCTGGTTAAGAAGCTCTAGCATAGTTCGCTGAACTTCACTATCACCATTACCACTTCCAGATTCCATCCTAGCAGATCCAATACTGTCGATTTCGTCCATGAATATGATAGATGGAGCATGTTCCCTGTCAGAGAATGAAATTAATGAGCACATTAGCTGTTAAAATTGCTCCCTAAGAGGCAAAACAGATTAGCTTCGAATAGAAAGACTCTCATCTCTTCCATCCACACAAATAACTAGCGAAATGACAACTCGTACAAAATTGCAGGTCGCTAAACCACACATTGGCGTGTTCAAAGCTCAGAATTTTACTAAGACGAGTTATAATAAGATTCCTGATGCATGGATACAGGGAGAAAACATAGAGATTGGGCACAACTGCAACATCCTCACATTCTTCATCACTTAGATTTGCCACCTCCAAGAGGCAGAATAATATATAAAAGCTCACTTTTCATTGCCTTACTCAGCTAATTGACAAGGAAACTAAGGAAATCACACAACCTTAGCTCCACAGGATGCAAAAAAGTAGAAATACCGGATAAAAGATATGGCAAATTTTAAGTCCAAGAATACCCAAGAAGACTGACCTTGCCATGACAAAAAGTTCTCTGACCATTCTAGAGCCTTCTCCAATGTACTTCTGGACTAATTCAGAACCAGAGACCCTTATGAAGGTACAATCAGTGTGATGGGCCACTGCCCTTGCCAGAAGTGTCTTCCCAGTGCCAGGAGGGCCATACAGCAGCACACCCTATTAAGCCAAAAGTAGAAAAGTAAGTCTCAGAAGAGGAAGCCAAGCATGAAACGATAACAGAACCTATTCAAAAACAAGTGAGCAAACACTACCTTGGGCTGAGCTATTCCGAGGCTCTCAAATAATTCAGGATGCTTAATTGGGAGTTCAATAACCTAAAAGAATCAAGCAGGATATAAGACTGCAATAGCAATAAAAACAGGTCTAACTGGTAAGTCAACAGCATTGTATAGATATAAAGAATAAAACTGCGCAGCAAAAGTACCTCTTTGATTTCCTTGATCTGTTGGTCAAGACCACCGATCATGTCATATGTAGAGTCAGGGACTTTTTCAACTTTCATAAGGTTGACCAGTGGATCAACTTTGCTAGGCAAGATCAAATGCAGAACGTAGCTATCATTGCGAAGAGCCACTCTAGTAGAAGGTGTAATTTTTGTGATGTCGATGTTTTTATCAATATCAACAACATATTTTCCTTCTGGGTGAACCTGAACAAATGAAAAGCCAGTGAATCGATACTTTATTTATTGCATCTAAACTCCAAAAGTTTTAACTCCAAGATAAGAACAACAACATACCTTAACTAGAACTTTATTTTTCCCCATAACTTTGACAACTTCACCAACATATGATCCGGGCTCCTGAAGCAGCTGCAGCTCCTCTCTGAGCATTCTCACTGTCCAAAGAGCAAATTTGACATTGAAAATAAAAATTCAATAACCAAACCAACTTTTTGAACCTCTGTTAAATACAAAAGAGGAGGGGGAGAAGGAGGGGGGAGGGAAAGAGAGAATTTGCAATTGATCCCTTCAATTCCAGTTGCTTTTCAATAACCAACAGAACTTTGTAAAAATCGCACCACCAATAACCATCCCCGCACCCAAAAAAGAAGAGCTGGGAGGGAAAACATCAGAACCACAACAAAGGAGGAACTTTAGCACATCTAACAGCAACGCTGCCAGTGGAGAATGCATAGAAAATGCTATGATGCCCAGCAATAAGAACTACTTTGCCCATTTACAGGGAACACATCCGCATGGAATTGCACAGTCCACAAAATCTACAAAACAACGAAGCATACGACACCCTTCCTCCTAAAAACAAACTTGACGTCTCCAAATCACGCAAATGAAGAACATTCGCATGCTGATCACACTCTTCATCCAAGAACATACCACGATAAGCCCATCTATAATCGCACAGAATCGCATCAAGTTTCCATTTTTACGTCGAAAACCACGCATCAAGACATTACAGAATCATCCCGTCCTCATGAGCCACCATTAACCAGTGAATACACGCATAGCCGAAAACTAATAATCTCCGTCCCTCCCACCGATCGGAATTCACCAATTCGCCATCCGAAACACACGGGCACCATAAGATCAAACGAACAAACAAACCCCCCCAAGTCCGAACCCTAGGGTTCCCGGAACAAGAGCAGAGCCGCAACGCACCTCGGGAATTGAGCTCGTTCCGCTGGGCCTCGAGGCGGTTGAGGTTGTGGGTCTTCTGGCGGACGAGGAGCTGGAGCTCGTGGGTGTGCTGGAGGTAGTACTGCCGGAGCCCCTCGCCGGGCTTCGCGGTGCCCGGCCCCCGCGAGGAGTTGCAGGCCCCCTCCTCCGCCGACGGCGCCGGGGCCGATTCGGGCTGGGGCTTGTCGAACGCCGTCGTCGCCATTGCGGGAGAGGGAAGGATCTTTGAAGAGGCGATCTCAGGGGGAAGGAAGAGAGAGAGAGAGAGAGAGATTTCTTTGGGATTACTCCACTGAAGAGGAAGAGAGAGAAAGAGGGGGCGATTATATCGTCGTGTCGTCGGTGAGATGCGAGCGGCAGGCGGTGCAGGTGGCGGACGATGGTTGCCGTTCGATGCCGTCGTGGGCTTGCGGTTTGGGCCGCCAATCTTTGATGGCCCAGTGGGCTTTTGGCGAGTTCCGAAAGTGTGCGTGTATTTTTCGATCGGATCGACGTTTTGACCTTGGTATGATGACATAAATAGCTTTCCAACTTTGACCCGACGTGTAATGTGACTCGTACAATTTTTAGTTTGCTCGACATGATCCATAAAATTTTAATTTTTTTAAAAAAATTTAGTGCATTAATAATATAAAAAAATTCAATGTTATCATTCCATCAATTCAAAATATATGGAGAAACGATTTTGGTTTAAACAATACCTATAAAAATCACACTTTGTAAAGTAGCTTTACTATTTTTTTAAAAATGATTAATACCACAACAAATTCAAAACTGGTACATCTATGATAAATTTACTCTAAGCTAATTTTTCACTATAAAAACCATAAACAAGTATCATTGTCATAAATTTACCTCCAAAAAAATTTTTGACCAAAAAAAACCCAAATTTGTATATTTGTGACGAAATCAAATTCCATTAATTTCAATTAGATTTGAGTAAATCGTCAAAAACCATAATTGATACACCCGTCACAAACAAAGAATAAAACTCCAAATTTGTATACTTATTAACTGTTATGTGTTATCCAATTTAATATTTTGACAATAAAATTTAATAAAAACTAACAAATGGAAAATTTATCACAAGCCTAGCTATTCGGAATTTTTTGCTATCAAAAAAATAATTTTGAATAAATCTATCATAAATTTATCGTTTAGGATTTTTCGTGGTATTCACCATTTTTAAAAAACTACAAACTGGCAAATAAATCAATGGCTAGCGAGGTCAAATCTAGCCGAGTGACCTCAAGCAACCGCTGCCTAGGTCACACTGGGTTGCGCCACCCAAACAATCATTACCTAGGTCACATGACCCCTTGCCTAAGGTTTGAGCAAACATCGGTCCGCCTCATGCAGCTCTTAATAGAGCTTCACCTATGTAGAGAAGATGAATAGTGTACACAAGGACAAAATTGGAAAAAGAAAAAAAGAAAAAATTGGCAATGGCAGTCAGAAGAAAAAAACATTTACTCGTTCCAAAGTGAGCTTTCTAAAAATGCTGAAAGCCCAAGGTAAGGCAGGCCTACCTTGGACTTAAGCATTTGGCTCAAGAGTTAGGGCAAAAATTTTGCCGAAGCAGCCGAAGAACGTTGTCGGAAGCAGAATCCAGAGTCCAATGGGCGCAGATCCATAGACCTCTCAACAGACCTTTTGGGGGGAACTAGAGTTGAAGCCCATAAAATCTTGCCGTTCCATTGATGATGGACATTACACCTACGAGCCTGGTTGGTCCTTTGTTCTTGACGAAAGTGTCCAAGTATTGATCTCGTTCAGCACTTGGGCAAACTCCAACTTAGATTAATGAAGATCCTGGACATGATCTTCTTTGAGATGGAGGGCCCTTGCCTTGTCTTGCTTTTTCTCGCCTCTACTTCTTGCTTGCTTACCTAACTCTTTTCCTAATGACCCTTCCTCTTTTCTTTTTTAGGTATTTTTCCGAATGTTATAAAGACAGTGTATTTCTCATTTTTTGAATGTATCGTATTCTTTCATGTATGCCTAAGCTTCCCCCATATTGGGGTAATTGATCGGATGTCCAAGGACCATAACCCTTCTTCCTAAGAACTGTTTTGACAATGGTAGATTTGAATCGGGTTTATTTGACTTCTAGTGTAGAACGTATCATGATTATCTAATTACAATAATATTTGCTTACAATTTTTTTGATTCTTCATACGTCGGCATCCATTAAATAGAAATTCTATTTATAGTTCTATCCTTGTTACAGTGCCTATTCACGAAAATGGTATAGTAGATCTAGGGTTTTGATTTGTCCCAAGTTCATTTAATGATGAATGAATGAAGGAACTTTCTCGAAGGCTTCATTAACTGAGGTCTGGCTGATTAGACATCAGGGAGGAAACTGAGCTTTCAATTACCCCTTTTTTTGGGGATTTTCCATCCTCGCGCAAGGAGGACCATCATGTGGAAACACTCGATGTCCATGTGACCAACTTGGAACACTAATGTGCCTTTTGACGTCCGAACAAATATAATAATGAGGGACTGTAACACCAAAAGTGGACATAACTTTTGAATAGTTATGTGCTCTCCTTCTTTACAGGCACGTGAACTGCCCCTTCATTGATGCCCATTAATTTCCACTGCCAAAAGAGAAGTATTTCTGAATAATTCCTAGTTTTTGAGAGGGCCCCCAATTGCCCAGTCCATTCATTGAACTTTAAATTGGTAGGGAGTCTGGTCATGTCCTTGTTCTATTGCATAGATTTTGCGCAATAAATGCAAAGATTCACCACATCTTAGATTGTTATGGTCCAACTACATTATCATTTTCAGGTAACACTAATTTTGATGAAAGAATCGTCAATTTTACATCGAAAATCTCGGATATGCATAACTAGACTTGCCCTTTAGTGCTATGCTATTTTCAATGACTCGATTATGTCATGTTGAAATGTATATATGGTCACATCAATCGAAATTTTAACAAATTCTAAAACGAAGGGCGAAAATTTGTCAATCCCATCTGTTTTAATCATCTTTGTTTATTCATATGTCTTACATGTCCTCACTTGGGTTAAAAAAGAAACTTTCATGTTCTGATGGTTGAGTGCAGAATTCGATTCCAACTTAATACGCATGACGCACATGAGTCTTCTTGCATGCACAACTCATTCCTATCAAAGATGCATGTACCTGTTTCTGAGAGATTGCAGCTTGTGGTCCGGACATGGAGGGGTATAATTATTTTTTAACAGGCATGGATAACTTAAAATAGTCTTCAGATCACTAATTAATGAAGATCCAGCTAAAATTAGATCTTAATTAAAAAAAACCCTGCCCCATATTTATTATACCAAAAAATAACTTCATTACCATCCCAACCTCATTTATCGCACATACCCTCTTTTATATATGTTTAATTTCACGAAAAGATTATAATAAAAGCGGCTTTCGAATATTATACGTGTTCGCCTGTGCAAAAAGATTTCCTTCTTTTTCCCAAATTAAGTTGAAAGTTCTCTTTCCAAGAAAAGCAAAAATATCTAAGGAAAGTCTCTGAAAATCACAATAACCAACAAAAATTTTATTTTTTCCAAGAAAATTTTAGGAGGAGAATATTTCAGTATAATATAGTCATAAGTATCACATAATCAAAAAAAAAATAATGGAAATAAGTGATGGAAATTAATGAAATTCCATTCATCTTTTTCTCTTCTCTCTCCCGCCATTTTATTTAAGGAAAATCTCTTAAAATCACAATACTTAACAAAAATTCTATTTTTTCCAAGAAATTTTTAAAAGGAGAATATTTCAGTATATTATAGTCATAAGTATCACATGCAGCCGGAAAAAATAATTTAAGTAAACAAGTGATGGAAATTAATGAAATTCCACCCTTTTTTTCTCCTTCTATCTCCCCCCAACCCCCAATTTTTTTAAAGAAAATTTCTAAAAATCACAATAATTGACAAAAATGTTAGTTTTTTCCAAGAAAATTTTAGGAGGAGAATATTTCAGTATATTATAGTCATGAGCATCACATGCATCTAAAAAAAAATTTAAAGTAAACAAGCGATGGAAATTAATGAAATTCCACTTTTTTTTTTCTTTCTCTCTCCTCTTTCTCTCTCTTCCATTTTGACCGCTCCAGGCTTTGTCCAGCGAAGAGAGAGATTCGGACAAGCGGAAGCGACCAGGACGGACGCTGCACGTCCCGATGGTGGGCCACATGGTCTCTCGTCCCTCGTCCCTCCTCGTTCGTTCCGTCCCCATCTTGCGAGGACGCCGAATCTGAACAAGTCCATCGATGATGATGTACCCCAACCAAAATTCTTTTCTTTGAACGTTCAAAATCGGCTTCGCCGCCTTCCAATTCTTACATTATATACGCCACAACAACGCGTGCTTCTCGCCACTTTCGTTCGAATTTCGATCCCCCCCCCTCCTCCACCACGCCTCCCTCGTCTTTACGCGTGTGGCTCCGTCTATATGACCCCGCCCTCCTCGCGTTTGACGATCCCCACGTCGCGTGGTTGAAGGGTCATTCTTGGTTTCCCTGGTCGCATACGGGTTGACCTTCGATCTCCCCCTAGCCCGTCTCTCCGGGACGAATTCCGATCTATCTTTTTGGGGTGCCGTCCAGGTCCGAGGTCAGTTTTCCGATCTGGGTTGGTCTAGATTTGCGGGTTCTTGATGGGTTTTGGTTTCGGTGGCGTCCGGTCCTGGCGTTTATCTTGAATCTCTCCGTCTTGGTCGCTCTTTCCATTCCGGCTTTGTCCTGGAAGAGTTTTGTTGTTCGCTTTTGTTGGCCTCCGAATTTCGATCGTGGGTCCTGAAAAGTTTTTATCTTTCTGTGGTTATGCGAATGAGGGATAAAGAATAGGTTTTTAGTGATGCCGATCTCAGTTTTGGTGTTTGGTCTTTTGGATGGAAATGCGGGGAAATCGCTGTCTTCGCTTGTTTTGACAATGTATATTGTTTGTTTGATTTTCTTGATAGAATGAAGATTCTGTTTGGTGTTGGGAATGTGATTATAATCTGAACAATGTGCTGTTGCATCTTTTGATGCCGTTCGTAACTAATTTAACTATGCTGTGGGCATATGAAGGATGATTAATATGAGAAAAGTTCGATACAGTTTCGTCACTTGGAAGATTCTGTATATACTGTTTTCCGTAGTAGGAGTTCTTCGATGCCCTTTGTTTGTGTCTGATCTGACCAGCGCAAACGGTATGACAGGGAAAATGACAGAGCCGAAGCTGGATACACCATTGATCCCATCATCTTCGTCGCGGAACCTCCCCGATTTCAAGAAATCCGTCAAACTAAAGTATGTGAAGCTCGGTTACCATATCCTGATCACTCATGGAATGTATCTCTTCCTCTCCCCTTTTGTTGTGGTGATAGCTGCTCAGCTGTCCACCTTTTCAATAAAGGATCTCCATGACCTCTGGATTCATCTGCAATACAACCTCATATCCGTCATCGCGTGTTCGACTCTCCTTGTTTTCTTGTGTACCCTGTATTTCCTCACCCGTCCCCGTCCCGTCTATCTCGTCGATTTCTCGTGCTACAAGGCTGATGAGTCTCGGAAATGCACCAAAAAGATCTTCATGGACCAGTCTCGACTGACTGGTACGTTCACAGCGGAGAGTCTTGAGTTCCAGAGAAAGATCCTAGAAAGATCTGGCCTTGGGGATTCGACTTATCTTCCTGAAGCTGTCCTCAATATTCCTCCGAATCCATCAATGCAGGAAGCTAGAAAAGAAGCTGAGATGGTCATGTTTGGTGCACTCGATGAGCTTTTTGCGAAGACGAATGTGAAGCCGAAGGACATTGGCATCCTGATTGTTAACTGTAGCTTATTTAACCCGACCCCTTCGCTTTCAGCAATGGTCATCAACCATTACAAACTTCGGGGGAATATAGTTAGCTACAATTTAGGTGGCATGGGCTGCAGTGCAGGTTTGATTTCAATCGACCTCGCAAAACATCTCCTTCAGGTGCACCCCAATTCATATGCGGTGGTCATCAGCATGGAGAACATCACGTTGAACTGGTACTTTGGGAATGACCGCTCGAAGCTGGTTTCGAATTGCTTATTCCGAATGGGAGGAGCTGCCATTCTTCTTTCAAACAAAAGCTCCGACCGGAGAAGGTCCAAATACCGGTTGCTACATACGGTCCGGACCCACAAAGGATCTGATGATAAGTGCTTCACTTGTGTTACCCAAGAAGAAGACTCTAATGGAAAAATTGGTGTCACATTGTCGAAGGATCTAATGGGAGTTGCTGGCGAAGCTCTGAAGACCAACATCACCACACTGGGCCCTCTTGTCCTGCCAATGTCCGAGCAGTTGCTGTTCTTCGCCACATTAGTCGGGAAGAAACTTCTGAAGATGAAGGTGAAGCCTTATATCCCGGATTTCAAATTGGCTTTCGAGCATTTTTGCATTCACGCTGGAGGAAGAGCTGTGCTAGATGCGATAGAGAAAAACTTGCAGCTCTCGGATTGGCACATGGAACCTTCAAGAATGACGCTTTACCGTTTTGGCAACACGTCGAGCAGTTCTCTTTGGTACGAGTTGGCATATTCGGAAGCAAAGGGGAGAATCAAGAGGGGAGATAGGACGTGGCAGATTGCTTTCGGGTCAGGGTTTAAGTGCAACAGTGCAGTATGGAAGGCTCTAAGGACGATAAACCCGCAGAAGGAGAAGAGCCCATGGATGGATGAAATCCAAAACTTTCCAGTGGATGTTCCTAAGGTGGCCACCATCTGATTGCAGGTCCTCGGTTTCAATCATCCTTATGCAGTTTCTTGCCAAATATGCTGAGCGAACTTCCTTTTATTTTAGATTTCTTAATCGGGCCGTTACCATTCTTTATGTAAATTTTCCGTGGAGTTGTAGCTATCTCTTACCCTTTCTAGTGCTGGACTTTTAATTTATTGGAGGAGCAGGGGACTTTCTTGTAGTTAAACATGGGTGAGGAGAACTCGGCTGTTGGTATGATGGTCATTGATGTGTTATTGTGACATGCCATCTTATGACATGAATTTGTTTGCGTTGGCATAAAATTTATCAGTAGCTCAATTTCCAGTACAGATTTTGTGAATTGTTATTGCCTTTGTGATGTTACTGGATTCCTATCTAGAATCGTGAGTAGATGCGGATTCGTGCTAGTACTGTCAATTGAAATTAAAATCTACCTGCGTACTTCCATCTCTGCTTTACATTGCTGGGAAGATGAGTTAGCCAATAAAAGGTTTTATTTTCACCCCGTGCAAGGACTCCCTCTCTCTGCTAGACTCACTGTATCACCTAAATGCAGTTTCTTCCGTGAAACCGAGCTGGAAGTTGGGATCCAAGGCTGTGGTTCCTCTTCTCAAGCAAAACTACTGTTTCTTTTTCTTGCAATCATCAATGCGGTAGTAACAATGAAATGGTATCTCGATGTTACGTGGTGTAATATCTCCAAAGGACAATCAAGAGTTGTTTCATGGAGAACGACAGTCTTGCACGGAGCTCTTATACTAGGATTCTAATAATGTGAGCTTGTACAAAGTACATGATAGAACCTGCCGCTGCATTCCTATTGGCCAACTGAGAAAGCAATTTATAGAAACAGAGATATATGTAGCTAATGTGAACGTACTTATGCTTCAGTTCATTACACAAGAAGCATTACCAGAGAAACCACATAATGAAGGCTCTAGTTACAACATTGTAACGGTATGCAGCTGTGCAGGAATTTGTCCTTGTTTGATTTTTGAAGTGATCCATAAAAGTGGAAATAAAGTTCCAGCGGCAAGAGTTATTTTAACAAGAAAGTCGAGCTCTTCATCACTTCGCTGCATATTTTGCTGCCAGTGTTGGGAAATAAGAAGGTGAACCTTATGCTGGCATTTCTTACACAGCTGCACAGGAATCTAGTCCTTGGTTGATTCATTAAGTGACCTGAAAATGGGAAATGAAGCCTCCACAGGCCATTTTTTTCAAATAAGAATGTTGAGCTCTTCATCTCTTCACTGCATATTGAGCTGCAAGTGGCGGGGAGTAATAAGGTGCACCTCGTGATCTTTGCTGGCATTTCCTGCGACTGCGAGCTCCCTAACTTGAGCAGACTGCACCAATAGACCCCACTCTCCACCTTGTGTATCCTTGACCTAAGCAGAGCAGACACTTTTTCAGCCCACAGGGACCTGTAGGTTGAACATTGTTGTCATAAATTTTTCTGATCAAGTTTTTTTTTTTTTTTTTTTTTCTGATCAAGTTTAAGTCTCCTATTAAGTAAAATATTGTTGCTCCAAGATCTCCAAGATCTTTACTTGTTATGATTCAAAGCCTCACTAGCAGAATTCTATAGGTCATATAGAATGAAAATAACAACACTATACAGTAAGGAGATATAACCAACAATCTACTTTCAACATTCAGTCATAGTCGCTCAAGTTGATGAATTTCTTGATCGAGCATTGGGCTATAGCAGCCAAAACCTACATCACAGTGCCAATCCCACCAATGGAAATAAGTTTTCAAGATCAAGACTTGCAGACAGGAAATATCTGAGGAAGCTTCAAGCACATTGGTACTTGGTTATAGACCTGTATTCCTAGATATTTAGGAGTTACCGAATTAGCTGCCTGAGAAACTTCATTACAATTCTTATGAAATGGTATCCCAATTTAGATAATAATACCGACCAAAAAGATAAGTAGCATAGCTAGGGGACTAATAGCGCAAAATCACAAATGCTATGCTCACAACCAAATATTCTCTCTAGAGGATAGAATGCATTTGGTTAACAGAAGGAAACACACTAGACATTCATAGGAAAAGGATAGGGCATGAACTGCTAGCCTGGAAGTGGAACTTCAGCAATGTCTACTATCATTGACCAGAACAGTGATCTCTTATACAGAAGCAAAACTCAGAAATTAAATGCTTAGTCAGAACAAGAGAAAGCAACCATGACGACTGATAAGGGAGGTAATAACAACCTGTATGTGAAAGATTAATTCCTTCGATATACCCCAAAAAGCAAAGCATAAACCTTCAGCATTACCACAGTGAGTGTCAACAGAAATATGGGCAGATAACGCTGTAGGGGTGGTATGAAACTGAAACCACGAACCACGACAATTTGTCAAGAGAATGTTTAATTTTGAATTCACAAGGACAAATCTAGATGCAAGGAGATATGATCTCGCTAGCAATAGCATGGCCACAGCTTAATGAATGATGGCAGTAGTGTTATGGCCAAAATGCGTCTCTCTGTTGTAATCCTTCAAGTTGAATGTCTGAGTCTCATTTGAAAATGAACTACATTATGCAACGTGTTCTCTTCAGAAACTTAATGTAGCCACGTTTTCTTCTCCCATCTTGCTTTCTTCACAGCCCACTAACAGATACATCATTTTGTCCAACATGAAACATGCACCATACATCTCAGGACACGATGGATCCCCAACAATAAATTCATGGATGATACCATTCACTTCAATTGAACTACAACCGGGTGACTTTTTGATGCCGAGATCTTCCATTTTACTTCTCACCCTTGCAACATCTTCCCATCTGTTAGCAGATGCATAGATATTGGCAAGAAGAGTATGGATGCTAGAATCGTTAAATTCCATTTTCACAAGCTGTTTGGCCATCCGTTTACCCATGTTTATATTACCGTGAAGTCTGCAAGCACTAAGCAGAGCCCCATAAAGTGGAACTGCAATTTCATTATTTTCAGTCGGAACCTTTTCTATTAATTTCTCTGCTTCATCTAATAATCCGACTCGACCAAGGAGATCAATCATACACCCATAGTGCTCAACCTTTGGCTCAATCCCATAAGTTTCTGTCATTAAGCTAAACAATTGGCGACCTTCCTTAACTAATCCTCCATGGCTACATGCACTCAAAACACCAATAAATGTTACATCATCTGGTTTGAATCCATAATCTCTCATTTGTACGAACAGATTTAACGCTTCACCCGTTCTACCATTCATGGCGAGGCCACATATGATAGACGTCCAAGAGGCCGTGTCATGAATCTTTAACCCATAGAAGATTTTTAAGGCTTCGTCTATACATCCACATTTAGCATACATGTCGATTAGAGCGGTTCCAACCACAGCATCTAGCTGTATTCCATTTTCTTCGATGTATCCGTGAATCCATTTCCCTTGCTCTAGAGCTCCACACTGAGCACAACCAGTGAGGAGAGCAACGGTAGTAAACTTATCGGGTTTAATCCTCCTTACTTGCAGCTCCCGAAACAAATCAATTGCCTCATCAAAACGATTGAATTGCACATAGCCATTGATCATAGCCGTCCACAGGACAATATCCTTAACCGGACTCCTATCAAATAATTCTCTGGCTTCATCAAGCTGACCGCAGTTCACATATCCGGAAATCATGCTCGTCCAACAAATAACATTCTTAGTCGGCATCTCATCAAATATTTCGCGAGCAACATCTAAATGGCCACATTTTGAATACATATCCAACAAGGCATTGCTAACAATCAATGTACAAATAAGCTCCTTATTTACATAATCATGAATTTCCTCGCCAAGTCCTAATAACTTCAATGCTGTACAAGCCGACAGCGTGCTCACAACAGTAGCTTCATCCGGCCTCACATTACTCTCGACCAGCATTCTTTTGAAAACACCAACAGCATCATCAAACCTCCGACGCCTAACATGCCCAGAAATCACCACGTTCCAAGAAACAACATCTCTCTCAGGCATTTCATCGAACACCCGCTCCATGCTCGCCGTCCTGCCTAACTCCGCATACATATCCACGAGCGAGTTACCCACATACGCATCGAACTCGAGCCCGGATTTCACCACATACCCATGAACCTTTTCGCCTTCCTCTAGCGCTCCCAAGCACCCAATGGCCTTCAACACGTACGGGTACGTGAAATTATCGGGCGACAGCCCACGTTCCCTCAGCCTACAGAAGACCGACACGGCCTTTCGAAACTCCCCGCTCTTCGCCAACGCCTTGATGACTACGTTGTGCACGAACAAGCTGGGGTCTTTGGCGTGGGCGAACACTTTCTCGGCGTGACGCAGCAAGTCCCCGCGAGAAGGGTCGGCGCAGAAGGCCACCAGCTTGTTGAGCACGTTCTCGTGCTGGGCCAGCCCGACCCGGAAGACCCGGGCGTGGATTCGCTTGAGCTCGCGTAGGGATCTGCAGTTCCTGAGGTAAGAGACGAACGTTGTCGGGCTGGGAGAGATGGAGTGGGAGGAGGAGTTGAGGTAGCGTGCTGAACGGACGTCGCGGGGTGTCGGCAGACGGAACGGGACGCGCAGTCGAGTCAACATGTGCGAGGCTCAAGACTCAACACAGAATTCGGGGTTTTAAATACTAATGCAAAATAATAATAATAATAATAATAATAAAATAATAATAATAATAATAATAATAATAATAATAATAATAATAAATATTTAGATTAAACGAAAAAATAAATGATATTGAGGTTTTAGCCCTTAAAATCTCTATTTAGTGCGATTGTGATCTTTTTGTTCATGTATTTCAATGAATTTGAGTAAGCCATATTTGCTCTATGATTAAATTCATTAAGTATTCTATGCCCAGATTTAAACTAATGTGATTACATTGGCAATGCGGATTGATCATGTGCAAGATTGTGGCATACATCTTTGCACAATTTCAATTTCTTTGACACTATGTGGAGTTAGTGTTGAACCATTTTTGTTGATATCATAACAATGTCATCAATGCAGCTCAATAATTTGCTAAAGGCGAAACCTATCTCATGCGTAATTAAGTATCATAGATCAAAATTGACTTATCTAGATAAGTTACTCAATTTTAGAAACATGAATGTGAAAATCAAATGCATAATGCTTTGACTAGTTCGCTTGTCATATTTTGATCGGCATGCCTTGATTGGAATTTGATTGTGTAATTGTCGGCCAAGACGAAAAAATGATCGACATCTCTCTATTTTATGAAAATGGAGAAAACCCAAAATCGCAAATAACGTGGAAATCGCGGGGGTTCCAAAAGGTCCGAAATGACGACGATCTTGCATCTTGGATCTTGACGATGATGCGTCGGAACATCTTCATGTGGGACGACCATTTAATTCAGTCAAGTCAGAGTTGTCGCATCGAATCGCTCTGCTCCACGCCCTCTCCATCTCTCTCCCTCCGTCTCAAACCCACGACCACGTCTCGTCTCGCTCGACCCCGATCCGGTTCGAGCCCAGGCTCCAAGATCTCCTGCAAGATCCCTCCACTTCCCCGCCGCCAGGTTCTCGCTCTCTCGATCTCTCCTTCTGGGTAGCTCTCCGATCTCGTTCTTGCAGCTGAATTTTCTTGAATCCGGCCGTCTCCGGCCAGACCCACCAGATCCCGGCCCCCGTTTCCCCGATCCCGCGTCCCGAATCCGGTAATGCGAGCCGTTCCCCGCCCGAAACCGACGCGGATCGCTTCCTCGAGCACCCGCGCGTCAGGTGTTTGTTGAAAGTCCCCGAATTGGGAGTGTCAATCTGTCTTTGACCCACTTGAATTGAGCAAAGATCTCGCGAGTTTCTAGGTTGGGTGCTCGATTGGGAGGTGGGTTTGGCAATCTACCATGTCTTCCATTCGATTAGATTCCCAGAAGCCGTACTTCGCTACGACCGGCCTCGTGGTGGGCTACGCTCTCTCCTCGAGTTTGCTTGCAGTGATCAACAAGTTCGCCATCACCAAGTTCAACTACCCCGGCCTCTTGACTGCGCTGCAGTACTTGACTTCTGCTCTGGGCGTCTGGGTGCTGGGGAAGCTCGGGTTCCTGCACCACGATCCGTTCGTCGTCGAGACTGCCAAGAGTTCTTCCCTGCTGCTCTCGTGTTCTATCTCGCGATATTCACGAACACGAACCTCCTGCGCCACGCCAATGTGGACACGTTCATTGTCTTCCGGTCCTTGACGCCCCTTCTGGTTGCCTTGGCCGATACCGCATTCAGGAAACAGCCGTGCCCGTCGAAGTTAACGTTTGCATCGCTAGTCATTATCCTAGGTGGTGCTGTTGGGTACGTAGCCACTGATTCGGCTTTCACATTGACTGCGTATTCTTGGGCATTTGCTTATTTGATTACGATCACGACTGAGATGGTGTACATAAAGCACATGGTCATGAATCTTGGATTGAACACTTGGGGTTTCGTGTTGTACAACAATTTGCTGTCGTTGATGATGGCTCCAATCTTCTGGGTTCTCACAGGAGAGTACGGTGACGTTTTCGCTGCTTTGGGAGCCAATGCAGGGAACTGGTTTGATTTTGATGCATTCTTTGCTGTCTCTTTGTCATGTGTATTTGGTTTGCTGATCAGCTTCTTTGGTTTTGCCGCAAGAAAGGCGATCTCTGCAACAGCATTTACTGTGACTGGGGTTGTGAACAAGTTTCTTACAGTTGTCATCAATGTGCTGATCTGGGAGAAACATGCGAGTCCATTCGGTTTAGTTTGTCTCTGTGTTACTATCATTGGAGGAGTCACGTATCAGCAGTCAGTCAGTGGACCGAGCAATACTCCAGCTCAGCGTGAGTCCACTATGCCTAAGCAGGTAGACAGTGAGAATGAAGGCGATGATTTTGTAGAGGATAGGCAGGGAAGGGTGACTGGTAAACTTGCTGTATGAGTTACATTGTATTGCCTCTTTGATTATTCTAGATGGTGAATAGAATAGTTGATGCGCCATCTTTAGCATAAAGCTATTTGAGATTTGAGGCCTCTAGTTTGCAATGTGTTTTGACTATTATTGTGATTCTATTGTCTCTTTTAGAATGTATTGATGTTCTTATGAATTATGCTTGATGTGTTGTTCAATCGCTTTTGCAAGTAAACCGTATGTCATTGGATGCTTCTTCTACAACTTTTCCCGCATTCTTGCGTGTTATGCATATAAAGCACCTGGCAATGTGGCAGTTTTACTCTTTCATCGTTTGGTGAGAGTCTAAGTTTAACGAGACTGACTGAAGGTTTGCATCTTTTATCATGTTCTGTCTCTTATATCTAGCCTCTACCTTAAGATTTGTGCAGAATGAACTTGTTAAAGGAGTGACGGGCCTTATACAATGGCTGTATAAATAGCTGATAGCTGCCTCTGAACGCGTTTCGGTCACCCTTGGCTGCAGTATCTCAGTAGAAGCACTGCTGGTTTTATCCTTTGTAGACCTAGTCCTGTATCCAATGAACTTAACTTGTGGAGATCTTCAATCTCTCTCTCTCTCTCTCTCTCTTATCATGTACACAACTGCTATGTCTTCTAGTTGTTCCTTGCGCATCAAGTAGTCTACCGTTTCTTATTATTATTATTATTTTTTTTGTTGAAAATGTAAGTATTATAGAGTATATAAAGTACAACAGCTTATGGTATCCCTGGCATTACAACTAGAGGTAATAATTCAAAAGGATGGAGGTAGAAAGTCTTCACATAGTAGCCAATACCGCATTTGATTGAAAAGGTTTAAGTTTTTGATAAAGTGAAAATCTACCTCTTACATTTTTACACACATTGGCTAAAATAATATGGATGTCAGTTGAATTGTTTTGAAACCATTTATGGTTGTTCTTTATCCAAATGTGATATATGGTTGCTAAGAAAGATACCTTGAGGAGTCTCGCTATCAAATCTTTGCCTTTTATTGCCTTATATCATCCATTTAAGTTCCTCATTCTATCCTACTAAAGAATGTCTAATCCCATATTATGTAAGGATACCACGCCAACAGCTGCTTGTCCATTTGCACCGAAAGAATAGATGAGTTCTGTCTTCTATATTGGTCCTGTAAAAGTTACATTGGATATCAACTGAGGTCATTCATCGTGCTATGATCTCTGTTTTCTCTGTAAACTAGCCCGCCAATAAAATTGCGATTCCTAATGCCTCTACTCCACAACCAAACCCGTGTTTGAGTTCATCATAAATATCATGACAACCGTACCTTGAGCTAGATATAACTTAGAATATATTATAATTTGATGAGACATCGCCAACTCCAAGCCATACTACCCTTACTATTATGGTTTACATGGTCGATTTTTTATTATTTGAAGGAAATCCAGAGCATCAAGAATTATGTTCTGGAGCCGTATCCGGCGTCGATACAGCCCTCGCAACCGTGTCCATGACCTTTAGAAAACCTCATTGCATCAACCCATTTCTTCTCAGTGTATAGTTCTCTGACGTGGGGAGGGTGATTTGATGAGGAAGAAAGCCAGGTTCAAAGAAAACATACTGGTTTTGGGCTCAGGGTTTTGGTACCCGAGAAGCCCGTGTCTGTTGTGAAGTTACGATGTGGTGAGTGGATTAAGGCCCAGAACAATGGCAGACATCGTCCACGAACTCAGTTATCAAGGAATTAGGCCACAACCCCTGATTAATTACGGCCTAATCAAGGGTACTTTGAGTTCGAACTGCAAAGGCGCCCTGCTCTGTTCATGTTTCTGCAGAAATTCTAGGGCGAGGCGAAGCGAGCAGTTGCCTCGGAACGAAAGGAATAAGGATACCATATGCCGAAATCCGGGCGATCGAGTGTTATTTATCGCTAGGCAGAGTTTGCGATGAGAAACCATCATCTGTTTCGAGAGCAGTCGATGGTTTTTCCGCATGTGGTGCCTGAACTTATGATGATGAATAGCATCATCTTCTGTATCTCTGCCTTCTGTCATGATCGGTATGCTAAACAATTTACGAGGTAAGATGGACGTGCAAAGAGCAACGCGGTATCATAGCGTGAGAATGAGGATGGCTAACGGGGAAAATTGTCAATTTGTTCTAAAATTTATTGTATTGTCAGCTAATTCAATTTACCTTTTGATTGCGTCAATTCATTCCTAAACATATTAGCGATTTGCTAATTTAATGCTTCTGATTAATTATAACCAGAAGTTATTGATGTGGATGTTGGCTATTCTATACAGTACAATTTTTATAATTTTAAAAAAAATTAAGAAAATTTTAATGATTTTTTTATTCTTGTCTATTTTTTTTTCTCTATTTTTACATTGGGCCAGTGGCCCACTGCCAATTGCTAGATGAGAGCTGCTTGTGGTTGGCGAGGGCTTGGCGGCCCTTGCCTAGAGGTTGGCATAGGTCGAGGGTTGTTGGCATGGGTCAAGGGCTGCTGACCCTCACCTACTGGCTAGCCCCCAACCAATGGACGTTGCCTTTGTGTAAAAGCAGAAAAAAAGAAACAAAAAAAAAGAAAAAGAAAAAGAAAGAAGAACCGAGCGTGCTATCTCTTAGGTAGCATCGACACCGACACTTGACACATGATACGACATGACACAACACGCTGACATATTATTTCCAAAAAATAGAGAATTTCGATATGGTAGAATACGTTGTATATTATATGTTTTATATGTAAATAATCAATTATTATTTTTATAATTATTTCAATCAAATTAATCGATTCAAATTCACAAATAAATAAATAATAATAAATCCTATAATAAATCTATACTAAAAATATTGATCCATCATTATTAATATCCTTTATTATTTCAATATGAAAAATTCAACTCCATTTCAATAAATCCATAAAAGTTGGAAAGAAAAAAAAAAAGTAACTCACATTTTAGGCTTGCGTGTCAAACGTATCGAACTAAAAAACTTGAGGGTAAATTGTGTATCACAAGAAGTGAGAGTCAAAAGAGAAGAGAAGAAAATATTAGATTTTTCTCCTTTCCTAATTTGTTATTTTTATTATTGATTTGTATTTTTTTTTTCACATATATATCTTTACCATTCATTTATTGAAAATTTTAAAAATTGATCTCGTATGTCGAAATCGATGTTCATGTCAAAATTCAAACTCGAGTATCGAAAAGATTAACCAGATATTGATTTTCCGACACATGTTCATTGAGTGTCCGAGAGTGTCGGACACATGTTGAAGTGTCCGACACAACACAAAAGCTTTTAAGGGTGTCGGTGCTTCTTAAGCTATCTCTAAATCATCTCACTGTTTTCTCCAAAATGGAACACTGTTTCTCACATGTAGCAGTTGCTATCCACGTCAATTTTTACAACTGTTTCGCTTTCCCTCCCCCAACTACTTCAAGATTTGCTCCCTGAATAATTGTGCTCGAGCCGAGTTAGGTTGGAATTCAGTCTCCCTCGACCATTCACATGTACCACAGTCCTTGGCTGACTCGCCATATATGCAAATCTACACGATCATCTACCCATTTTTTCCCCAGTGTATTCACTTCTCTATTCTTGGCCTCGGATGACCTGGAGCGCCATAAACAATTAAATAAGCTCGTGAAGCAGTACCAATGATTAGACCTATCAAATGGGTAAATCGGATCGGATGAAAATAGTCCGATCCAAATTGACTCGGTTCATATTGTTAAAACACTTTTATATTTAACCAAATCTAAGAAAACTCGTACTCAAACTAAATTGAGAGCGTGGAGTGAGCAAAACGGGTCTATGACCCATTACGACATGACATGGCTACTAATGATCTGTCTTCCAAACTGCAGACTAACTCGATTGATCCGATTCGGCTGGACACACGCAGTGGTCCATGCAAAGGAACAAGAGATTATTGAGGAATCATTGCTTTGTTCCGGCGTCGCCCATCAAAGAATACCGCGCGCCGATGCACGAAATTCCAATCGCACTTATCCAACTTAGCTGGCCGATGTAGAAATTGGCAGCGACGCCGGACGCGACCGGCTCGCACCAGCACGAGAATTGCGGGGAGAAAACTGGAGAGCACGGCACGCCCCACGCCCCCACGCCCCCACCTTCGTACGCTCGTGCGAATTCGACGACGCGACCTGAAGGGATGGAGATGCTTCTCGGGCCGGCAGGAGCTGACGCGAATTTACGAACACGATTACGACCCGCCGGAACGGACCCCATGGGCCAAAGGGATCACGGAGGAGCAAATATAACATGATAATGTCAGCTAAAAGAACGGGAATTGAATGGTCCCCGAATTCTGGCCCCCGCACACATGTATACTATAAGGTCCCCCAATTCTTTTCTCTTCCCTCTTTTCCACCCCAAAATATTATAATAATTACAAGACCCGCCCCGACATCACACGTGTCGCAAAACCCATGTATTCATTCGGATCCCGCCAGTACCTCAATTAGTTTATATATGGGTGTTTGTGTGTGTGTGTGTTTCTAAGTAATAAAAGAATCGTGCTCTTTTGCCCTTATACTTTCGAATTTCTTGGAGCCATTCCGAGGGATGGTCCCAAATTCCATGCAAAATTCTAACTAGATGGACCACGTCACGTTCGCCTGCCTTTTCACGAATTTTCTCTCCTTGGCGGATCCTTGGATTTTAGTCCTTAAATAAACCGGCGGGAAATCGCGAAATAAGTGATTTCTAAACCACTCGAATCTTCTTCGAACCCGTTTCTGCTCTTTTTACATAGCTTTCGGCATCTCGAATATACGAGGCGTACCGTATGAACGTACAACCGATCGCATTGAGCCTTTCTATTGAACAATTTTTAATCGCTCGGGTGGGCGCGCATGCGGTCGCCTATATTCTTAAGGTCGCGATTCTCAGTCGTTGTCGATTGTGTTACAATTCCGCAAGGACGATATTCTTTATTTTCCCGAAAGGGGAGGAAAAAAACAAATGAAACAATCGAGAATTTGGGTAGTGCAAATCCCCTAGAACCGAGCCATCTAGGGTTTCCAAACATGCCCTGATTTCCACGACACTCTTGTGAATCGAGATTAGTCGCCCCTAATTATTCCCGAATAATAAAAGCACTAAAATTACCTTCTTCCAAAGCACCCCGATCGTGCAAATCCACGTTTTGACCGGTAAAATGTCGATTAATTAATTTAAATTTTTTTTTCATTCGAATTCACATGCAGCTCTCTCCCGCCACGAGAATAAATTATGTTTTTGTCCCTTTTGTTTTAAAGTTTAAAATGTGATTGAAATAAACATTTATTTATGTCCTCCTAAATCGTGGGATGAGAGAGAGGGATGGGGTTGCTTTTCGATAACGTAAACTAAATAGGGCAAGACATGTGCATGCGATATTAAAGAAAGGGTTTTTGCATGGATCGTCCAACGTCTAGATATTCTAGTACTTTATGATTTGCGTCGAAACTTTTGAGAAAATATTATATACATACATATATATAATAATAAATAATATTATACACACAATATATTATTTTCTTTAAACGGCGCGGATATACACGACAGAGAATCTCTGCATCTTATAATTTTATAAGACGCATAATACACTTGTTCTCTAATACTGTAAACAATGTGATTTGTATAAAACCAAGGTCAGAAAATCACGGTCGAAGCCCAAGAATATCTTCTCTCTTCTACGAAAAGAAAACACTCGGTTAGTCTCGTGGACTCTTTCGAGCTCGGTAAATGGTAAAGACGCAGGTACACTTCAATTTCGCACCTAAGTTGTTCTAGTTGTAAATGCCACTGCAGATGTCACGCATTGAATATTGCTTGACCCACTTCCCGTACTCGAACTTGGTCACATGGGAAAAATGCCCGAAATCCTCCTTAGAAAAATTCATAATTTCAATCACGAACTTTTACGTATTCAGAGTTTTCATTGGTTGATCAGTGCAATCTACTCCCTAGACTTTTCGGAATTTGTTGGTTTATAACCTAGAGTTTGCGGGGTCAACGGTTGGACAAGTTGTTCATGAAATCTCAGGTACGCTCACGTTCCGACAATCAATTGAACCTTCAACTTTTGGAGGACCACGACTTCCAGCCCTAGAATAATAATTCACGTCGTACCCCTGCCAGTATTTATTGAGGAAGTTTTCATCCAATCCGCTACCTGCATTTAAAAAATTTCTTTAAATCTATATACGACCCATCATTCTTCACGATTTAGATTCGATTCAGTGCATCTACTATACTCGTGTAGTCACTTCTCATACTTATTAAGTGACCATCTCTCTCTCCCTCCCTCCCTCCATGCCCGCAAAGTGTGCATTTATCATGCTCACAAAGTGTGTATTTCTCAAATGGGTTTCTGATTTACTCAAACATAACACTAATGACTTTAATTCGAACGCTATAACCAAGTAGTAATTTGGGCGAGTTTATACATGTAAATGTCCTTAATTGCACTGCCAAATATATAATTTGCCAATCTCAACTCAGAAAATCTCGTAAGTACTTATTCGTCACGAGATTTTGCTAAGCGCGGGATTTGATACTTGGCTCCGTTTATTGGTAGTTGATTAAACCCTGTTATCTTTTTCTCTTTATTAACTCCACAAACTCCTTCATCAGTTCCAACTTTTTCATTATTTAAAGCAAACAATTCACCTGCCAACTTGCTGTCCATCTCGTTATCAAATTAATTAACCCTTTTGTCCGGATTACCTTATTTTAATCCCAAAATTCCTCCTTTCTTTATGATAATTACACCTGATGCACGTAGATTGATTCGTCAACACTGACACCTGTCGCCCCAGTCTCGCGACACATGTCTCATCTGATGGAATATTCCCATCACGATGGCATTGCCACTCCACCTACTATCATCACCTAACACATACCACTCTCGCATTTAAAATCTCATGAAAAATATAAGGAAAATCAAGACTTTACCTTATTATATTATGTTTATTCTTTCAAAACTGTGGAGATATAGTCCCATTTTCTTTTTTTTTTTTTTTTTAATGGAAAAAATGAAGTAAAATAAATAAATAAATTATATTAACTTGAATTAAGAAGAAGGGTGACGGGAAGGAGGGTGGGTGACAGGTTGAATATTCCCATATGTCCCAAGTTGACTGCTAAAAATCTCAAGAAGCTTAGTGATGAAAATAACAACAGAGCAATAATAATTTCTCTTGGAATGAATAAAGTTCTTGCAGTATATGATATATATATATATATATATATATATATAATATTATATGTTCACATGTATATATAGCATAAATATATTTTTTTATTTCTTTGAATATAGAATTAAAATCGATAAAGCTAAAAAAAAGGCTTGAAATCTCGTTGGAATTAGTTCGTGGGTTCGATCCAAATGAATGGAAATCTTGAATCATCCAAAGTAATGTACGAGGGCCATGCAAGCTGTTAAAGTGTCATTTTCAGGTCCATTTTAAGAGCCGACTGCTTAAATTAAGCTACTGCCATCACTTAGTGTCTTTCTATCCACGTTTGCTCTCCCATTCCAATCACCCTCAAAAGAGACATTTATAATGCAAGCTATTATTTCTTACTTTATTTTAATTTTAATTTTTTATATTATCTATCGTCACAAGCAATTATCTCTACCATTTTTTAATATTATCTATCTTTGATGGAGCGATGGGTTTGACAAGTAAAAAGGGGGCTAGGAGGGACGACAGGCGCTAGTGATCCCCTCTCTGCATTATCATAAGGGTCTTATTCACTTACATAAAGTTCGATTTGAATTATAATTACTTCGCATCACTCATCATCAAAAAAATTCAAAGTCGGCGAGCTCATCATCATAGCTTTCACCAAGATGTTAGTAGTCAGAAAATCTTTCTACACGAGATATATCGTAATTGAGCAAGCTGGATGGGTGGTATGTCAAATTGGATTCATGACCTCGTGAAATATAGATGACCCATTTACTTTAACAGTTCAATAAGCACGGGTCAAAAGATCATTCGACTCAGGTAAAAATTATGTTTTTGGCAGAGAAAAAAGGCATCAATTCGTCCAAAAAAAAAAAAAATTGACATAAAATTTTTGTAAAATTCTCTATAATTTAAGGCGTAGGGACGTTCAACATAAGAGTCCGAACCCTAGGCGGTAACTCCTCTCTACCGTCGGCTTTTGTTGTTGTTGAGAACAATCTGGAACGGCAGTGTCTTCTTGCGAATCGAGAACACGTCCAATTGCCTGCAAGAGTATACGTCAAAAATACAAAAATAAATAATGACGAATTAAAAAGCTGACTTCAAGACAATCGAAAGTTATAGCCAACTTCGATTTTGTAGGTTGTGCTTTGCATTTCTCAATTGATAGAAAATTTGCCAAATTTAAATAATTATTTACATATTGAATGAAAGAGATTCGAGAGGCAAGATTAAAAGAATCTACCTAGCTCATTTGGGTAAAAGATGAAGGAATTTTTTAATACAAATTTTGAATTTTAACTCCCTTTGTAACCGCTGACTTGTCGTCTAGTCATCGCCCACAACCATAGGCCTCGAGATATAGAGCTATCGAGCCACCATGGTCGTTGATCTCGCCACGAGCTCGACGACCATGGAGGAGAGAGAAGTCGAAGACCGCGATGGCTACGGGCAAGCGTGCGGTGACTAATGCACGACAGTGTGAAGCGGACCGGTCGATCTCCGTTATCCATTCGTCCGAATTTCGAGGATACTTAATTCGAGATAGGCACGATTGTCAAGTAGCAGAGGTTAATTCGAGACAGACGGGCACTCGCGCTAATAAAGTAAAATAGTGGGAAAAGAAAAGGAGAGGGAAAAGGAAAGGAAGAAGAAAAAAAATTAAAGTCGTGGAGAAAGAGGGAAAAAAGGGGAAGGAAAAAGAAGGGGGAGGAGGGGCATCGCAATCAAATAATTGGAAAAAAAAAAAAAAAAAGGGCAAAAAAGTATTGTTCATCCGACCAAAAAAAAAAAGATAAAAAAAAAAAAAAGATTACCAAAATTGCTTTTTTCATGGTCCTACACCAACGTTGTATATGTCACCTCTCTTTCTCTCTCTATCTCGCGAAACCCACCTTCGCCTCTCCCTTTCAACTCTCGCTTTCTCTCTCTACCCCGGCATGC
The DNA here is from genome assembly GCA_014182555.1 of Eucalyptus erythrocorys. NCBI lineage: Eukaryota > Viridiplantae > Streptophyta > Magnoliopsida > Myrtales > Myrtaceae > Eucalyptus > Eucalyptus erythrocorys. The sequence goes on along the minus strand of CM024599.1, from coordinate 52,091,024 downwards.
CCGTCAGCTCGCTCCTCCTCCTCCTCCTCCGACGAAACCCACTTCACTCCTCCTAGGAAAAGTCAAATCCATGGGCCCCTTCGACCCCTCTGCCGCCGCCGCCGCCGCCGCCGCCGCCAGCAGCTCCTCCTCGTCGTCCTGCTCCGGGGGTCGGCGCCCAAGCGCCACCACCACCACCACCCGCCGCCGCCGGATCTCGACGGCCTCCTCGCCGGCGCCGGCTACAAGGTCCGCTCCTCCGAGCTCCACCACGTGGCGCAGCGACTGGAGCGGCTCGAGACCGCCCTCGTCAACTCCGCCGCCCACATCCCCCACCTCGCCTCCGATGCCGTCCACTACAACCCCTCCGATCTCGCCTCCTGGGTCGACTCCATGCTCTCCGAGCTCCCGGGCTCCTCCTCCTCCTCCCCCTGCCTGCCCTCCGGCTTCCCCGACCCGTACTCCTCCGCCACGGCGGCGGCGGCGGCTCTCGGCGGCGGGTGGGTGGACCACCCCTCCTGCTCGCCGCACCCACAGCCGCCCCAGAACGTCGTCGTCCCCCAGCAGCAGCAGCAATTGACGGTCGTGACGGCGATGGAGGAGGATTCCGGCATTCGGCTCGTCCACGCGCTGATGACGTGCGCGGAGTCGGTCCAGCGTGGCGACGCCTCGCTGGCCGGCTCCCTGGTCGAGGAGATGCGGGCCCTGCTGGGGCGCGTCGACACCTCGCGCGGCATCGGGAAGGTCGCCGGCTACTTCATCGACGCCCTCGGCCGGCGGCTGCTAGGCCTCGGCTCGGCCCCCGCCGCCTCCGCCTTCGAGAACGAGGTGCTGTACCACCACTTCTACGAGGCCTGCCCCTACCTCAAGTTCGCCCACTTCACCGCCAACCAGGCCATCCTCGAGGCCTTCGACGGCCACGACTGCGTCCACGTCATCGACTTCAACCTCATGCACGGCCTGCAGTGGCCGGCCCTGATCCAGGCCCTCGCCCTCCGCCCCCGCGGTCCCCCGCTCCTCCGCCTCACCGGCATTGGCCCGCCCTCCCCCGACGGCCGCGACGCCCTCCGCGAGATCGGCCTCCGCCTCGCGGAGCTGGCCCGCTCGGTCAACGTCCGGTTCGCGTTCCGCGGCGTCGCGGCGTCGCGGCTCGAGGACGTGAAGCCGTGGATGCTCCAGGTAAGCCCCAAGGAAGCCGTGGCGGTCAACTCCATCATGCAGCTCCACAGGCTCCTGGGATCCGACCCGCCCCGGGAGCCCCCCATCGGGTCGGTCCTGCCCTGGATCCGGAGCCTGAACCCGAAGATCATGACCGTGGTGGAGCAGGAGGCGAACCACAACCGGCCCGGGTTCCTGGACCGGTTCACCGAGGCGCTGTACTACTACTCGACCCTGTTCGACTCGCTCGAGGCGGCCTGCCCGGTCCAGCCCGACAAGGCCCTGGCCGAGATGTACCTCCAGAGGGAGATATGCAACATCGTGGGCTGCGAGGGGGCGGCCCGGGTCGAGCGGCACGAGCCGCTGGACAGGTGGCGGGCCCGGCTCGGGCGAGCCGGGTTCCGGCCGCTGCACCTCGGGTCCAACGCGTTCAAGCAAGCCAGCATGCTGCTGACCCTGTTCTCGACCGAGGGCTACGGCGTCGAGGAGAATGAGGGTTGCTTGACGCTCTGCTGGCACAGCCGGCCCCTCATCGCGGCCTCGGCGTGGCAAGCCGCGCCTATTGTAGTGAACTCGCCGGCCGCCGGCGTTATTAACCCTGATGACAATAATAATCAGCTGTAAATTTTCTCCTTTGTCTACCTTTCGTGCTCTTTTTTACTTTATATCTCTTCTTTGGGGATTTTCGCGTTATATCATTGTTAGCAACGAGGTAAAATTTAGTTTTAAGAGGCGCCTAATTCCTGTCCTCTCTAAACATTGGGTCATTTCGATTCAATTTTACATCTGATCTTAAGCGTGGCGCCGATGAGGAGGTGCCTTTGAATGATTGCCCGGCTGCCTCTTTTCAGGTCGCGCTCACCTATGCCGACGTCGTCGATTGAAACGGACATTCCAAGCTCGATTCAATAATTTCAAGCCGGCTCAAGATTTCGGCCAAATATTTTTCATTCACACGACGAAATTTATAAAGAAATGAATGTGTGACAATTTTTAATGTATTATAAAAATAACAGTCAATTCTTGACCATAAAAAGTCAAATGACAAATAATAATAAATCATTATGAAACCCACTTCTTTAAGAATTTATAATTCATAATAAACTGTTATTCTCACATGACTGTTGTGCTAATGAAGTGTTAATTTATATAACTGGAAGTGGCCGGTGTTAATTTATTGATGATAGGTGAGTGCCGCCTTTCTTCCCAGTACATATATTAACTATCTGAAATGCAAAAATAAAAAGTAAAGGTACCTATGATAATCACTAAAATAGATACTTAGAGCTTACTTTTTTATGTGGAAGCTACTGAAGACAATGAAAAAGTTACTTTAGGTAATTTCTATAGACCGAAACTTACTATTACAAATGAAAAATACTAAGCAAAAAGAATGTTAGAATGTTCAATTTAAAAGTTTAAATTGATAGATAGAGGGATGTCGCATATATAGAATGTGTGTAAACTCCATGGTCAAGTAATGTTGGATATTTCAACGTCATTTTTCAAATGCAAGATGGATTAGAAATGACACGTGTAATTTGACGAACGGGAGAGATACACACGAAATAAACTCATGTAGCTCTGACACTGAGATAAGGTATATGCGGACAAGAGGATTGTATAATTTTTAACACGGAGTATCAAAGAAAACACAAAAAATTTTCTGATATTTTTCAATAGAGAAGAATTCTGTAATTTTTCCTAATCGGCCGAAAGTTACCTTTTCTCCTTGGAAACTTACTAAATCTTTCCATTTAAGTTAATAATTAGTCGTAATCAATCTATCAAATTGATTATATTAAGTTTTTTTTTTAATTTTAAATTGGCGGTGGCTTCTTATGCTAAACAAGTGAGTATCACCAGTAATATTTTGACGAATCCGGCAACTTCATTTACTTTATAATATTTCCACTGACTTCTCTAAACTTCTCTAGAAAATTCTAAAAACATTTAAAAAAATTTTAGAGCTTATCTAGTGACCTCCCAAAATAATTTCTAACAACGTGGAGTGATCAATTGAAATCTAACATTCTCTCTCCGTTGGCACCCACAGAAAATCGTGATGATGAGTGAAAATCCGTTTGCTACAAAACCTATTGATTATTAACCATGATTTTGTTTTTACGCTCGATAAATTACTGTTACATACTTAAATAATTCAGTTAGTTTTGTCTGCAATTGGTGTAGAAATTCTCCCCTCTCGAGCGAATCATTTAGATCCGTCCCTACGAGAAACAAAGTAACTTTCGAAGTACTAGCTGTAAGAACTCGCAATTACCAACCCTTGTGGTACCTAGCGTTCGTGGTACTTGGAATGCCTTTGTAATTCGGCCGAAACACCCCTCGCGCGAGCTCGACCGGTTCCTCGGATCCTGGGGGGCAACCTCGGCCTAGTTGTACTCGTACGGACTTCCGGAGTGGCACGTTGCTATAAAGGTGGCGAAGCTCCCTTTGGTTTAGTCATTCCAGCAAGATGTTTGTTCTGGAGTCTTGTCAAATGGTCCGTCCCACCACTAGATTTTGAGGATAATTTCACGGCACATTCTGTGCAAATGGTCTTCTTTTTGCCATTGGGGAGGACCACGATGTTGGATATCTTCCAAACATCGGACCTTCGCCGCAAACGCTGTGTGCCATTAGTTGGAGTTTGCTGCTCTTCAGGGTTGAGGGGTGCCTTGTTGAAAGGTGCTCCCCCGCTGTTGAATTTCCCTTGATGACGGTCTGCCGCTTATTTGGGTCCATTGCGAACTTAAAGAATTGTAATATTGTGCATAGAAATCAAGAATTTTTTGAGAAATCATAAGAGTTTCGAATAAGGAGAAATGGATGACGGTGAAAATGAGAGGAATTAAGTTTATAGAAGCTAATTTTTCTATATGGCTAAATGGTCACGTTGGCAAGATTTTTTAAACAATGGCATTCTCATATAAATAGAAAAAAGGGGCTTGTGTCAACACAGCCTACTGGCAATAGCTACCTATGGTTTTGAAACATTCATCAAATATATAAGTTACGGCACTTTACGACACAACCACAATACTGTTACACGTCACCCTATTGAGATATAATTGGACTATCAAAACAATTTCCTCATCCAAATATAAACCATTAGCATATATATATACACACACACACACACACACATATATGTATATATATCATAACTATATAAATAGGAGTCATTTTCTTTCACCAAGAAGCCGTACTTTTAGTTATCAGTCATCCATTATCAATTAGATATATCTAGCCCTAAAACGAGCGATGTATCCTTATACCAGCCACATCCATTGCATGATAGATGACAAGGATGCCATATTAGATGCAACATCAATCAGCTAATGGCAGCCGCCGGCTTAATTAATGAAAGAGCGCTGATGCATCCCCCTAAATCTCAAGCCGAGACCATGCCAAATGCGACTTGATGGTAGCTATCACGGTATCATAGACAATCGAGGTAAAATTCCTCATCAAGACCCGACCTTCGGCTTGGTCGGGATATCCACTGGAATTGGACACAATTTAGGGAGGACTATTGCGAAAAGAAGAGCCACTCGAGGGCAAAGCTAAAAAGAAAGGGATTAACGCAATTGAATAAGAGGGAAAGTTCGACATATCCCAAAAAAGATATGGAGGGGTCCCAATGGGATTAGTGTTGAGATAAGAGGGTCCATTTGTATGTTTACCTGACCAATTTTTAAAAATTGGGATAAGGGGCCGTGCATTGAAAATAATTAGTTTAACGCGTGAAAATTAAGTCCTATATGGATAAGGCAGTTTGACCAATTGAGGTGAGATGAAATTCATCATGATTGTCAATATGAAGTGACCCTTTGATTGAAACTTTCTTTATTGCGCATGAAAAATGAGTTTGCTTCCCCTGGAAAAACGTCCCAAGTTGGCTCTTAAAAAATTGATTAGGCCAAGCCAATATCCTTAAACAACTTTTTGAAAACATCCCAAATGATTATTAATGACTACATTGCTTGATTTGGATAGCGACGTGAACTCAGACCTCTAAATTGCCCTAGTAAGTTTACGGACAAGGTAAAACTCTAGACTTAAGATAAGATGAGTGGTTAAAACATAAGATATATTTTATAAATATGATGTAGAAACTGAATCTGTATCATGCGTCTAATTTGTATATGTCTTTTCACCAACCAAACTCATTAATCTTACCCAGTCATATGAAGAATTTGTCGACTCAAAAGTGATTGGGAGGCTATCGAGAACGATTGCCCAATGCATCGTTTTTTCTTTCAAATTCAATGTCAGATCCCTAAGTCGAGTGGTTGAGGGCAGTGGACAGATGCAGCTGACCAATTTTTTCTAAACTTAGAATGGCTTGTGTGGTCCAACTTGCTCCAGTGGTTCACTCGGAAATATAAGTTTTCGTGACTTTGCCCGTGACAACACGCACGACTATTTTTAGTCTCGGCAGAGCGCGACCCGAAAGCTGCACCTACCTGAGTTTTGAAGGAACTAATCCTTCCCAAAATCAATTTTCGTAATCCTTCGAATAGGCCACCAAGCCAATAGATGGCGACGACTCCATCCATCTTTGATGTTTTGATGGCGTGAAAAGGGCCTCCATTTCATTCAAATCTTTGCATGCATGGTCAGCATTCGAGATGATTTCGTGAATTCCAGGACTTACCGTGTGATCATGTGTAGATCTGTTCATCGCACGAAACGCCTACGCTAGCGATTTTGCAGATGGGTAATGTGGGATTCTGCGCTAATCGAAGCGACAAGAGCCCCTCCATCCATCATCTGTAATGATTGCGAACGGGAGAAGGATAAGAGGAAGAAAGATGAAGAAGATGATGGAGGGTGTTGGCCACGGTCGCAGGACGAAATCTGTACTCTACCCTCGCTTCCAACATTACCCAAAATCTGCATGTTTACCACGATGTGATCGAGCTGCAAGGGTTTGGATTTCGAGAGAGGATTTGTGCCAGCCCCGCTTCATTCCTAGTAGAGCTCAACACGTTCAAGCTCCGCGCAAATGACTAGCAGCCATTGCTGATGCACGAATTCGGTTACCTAAACGATATCGAAGTCGATTACCTAAATCTGCCCCTCGGCAAGGATGGCGCGACTCGAGATTCGCCCTCGCTTGAGCCATGCCTCGACCTTGTATGCCTCGGCTCACGCCTTATCGTTGCAGCGGGGTGTCATAACATAGATCGTGGTGCCATGGCCGGGGGCGGCCGTCGGCTCTTTGCCTTGACAATTTGTCGTGCCATCTCCTCCCCCCCGGGGACGCCGTCCTATCAGCTACATCTTTTCTTACTCTTTCGATATCGATTTTTGCATGTTCAGCAGCTAATTAACTTTGCACAAGACCCACACGACCAAGAAATACGTTGCACGAGTTAAAGCGTTTTTGCTACGAAAACGTAAGGAAGGCATTAAATCAGAGGGGTAAAAACCCAAAATCTCTCTTGAGTCTCTGCCTCTCTCTCTCTCTCTCTCTTTCTGTGTACCGTTCGATGGGGCATTGGATTCGGATCTGGTGATCAGCACGGTGGGGCAGGGAGACCCGGCATCAATGGTGGGGACCCGCGGACGCAGCACAATCACGTGTCAGTCGCTTCCCCCCCCACGGGTCGAAAGCGACGCCACTCCCCCGCTCCCTTCCTCCCTGCCTCCCTCCTCCTTCCTTCCTTCCTTCTCCTTCTCCGGGTGAATTAATAATTCCCCTGTGCCTGGTCGTGACGCAGAACTTTCCCCCCCATCCCCTTTTTAACTGTAGGTAGAGAGAGAGAGAGAGAGAGAGAGAGAGAGAGAGAGACCCGTCATCTATGGAGGAAGGGCTCACGGAGGGGACGGCCGGACGGACAGGGTGGGGCCCCGCGTGGGAGCGGCAGTCGTGATGGATGTGGTCCAGCTCGAGACGGGGTGGCGGGGGGGGGTGGTCGTGCATGTGGATATCACATGCCTCCTCCACCATTTCTCTCTCTCTCTCTCTCTTTTCTTCTCTGTACGAGTTGCTTCTCTTTCTAGGGCTTTTCCCTGTGGTGCTTCGTTTTTCTCTGTCGAAGCGTGTCGGGCCGTGCGTGCGTCGACGACGATGTCGGAAAGTCTAGTTGGATTGATTACGATGTTGGAGTCGAAGTCGTGTGTGATTCATGCGTTTTCTCTGCGGGAGTTGATTTAGGATCTAGTCCTACCATCGTGAAAGAATTGCGATAGAAAAGGGTACTTTGTCGCTGCTGATTCAGTCGACGGCCTAATAATTTTGAACTTACGCCGACAAACATGAAATTCCGTCACCTCAAGCATCATTTTGTAGCTTTATCTTAGACTTAAGGGACAAAATCTGTACTTTATTGCCATCGAGGAAGGAAAATTCCGCGCAAACTTTGCCTTGGGTCGGATCTAAAGCGATGAAATTTTGGTTTTGGTTTGGCACCTTTGGTGCGTACTAAGGCCAAAGAAACACCTTACATCTTTGCCTTTGGTTTGGAGTTAATTCATGGTTACAATATATAATCGATGTGCACGACAAGTTCTAAGTTTTTAGTCGAAAAGGTCGTCGCTATTGAGGTTTAATAAGTTGACTTTATTTGTATATTTGCCATACCACAAGCAAGTCACTGTCTAATCCCTCAAATGTATAGTGACCGCCTTATAGTTGTGATAATATTATAATAGAGATTGTCCTTGAAAATAAATAAACTCAAAGTTGATACTCGAGCAATGAATTGACTTATGATAGGATGTGCTGTAAGCGTAATTATGACATACAATTTAATAATTTTTGTAGATATGTAACTAAAGTCTGATGCTAGCACATAGGTTACGGAAGTCTAATTTAATGCGGTTAAAGTTTCTTTGCATCTGGGGCATAACTCAATAGCAAATTAGTGGGATAATTATCTACAAAGTCCTAAACCTATTGTACGTTGGCTAGCTCGATCCTAAACATTTCAAATTGGTAAATTTAGTCTTCACGATTTGATGATTTTTCAATATAGTCCTAATTTAGTTATAGACCATTTAATAATTGCAGAAATTGTTGAGTTCATCTTTGGTCGTGCCACGTAGGGTAATTGATGTTCACATTAGCGGTTAGCTAAAATTGGCTATAAGATTTAGGACTAAATTAGTCAAATTGAAATGTCTCTAATCGAATTAGCAACCATACAAAAGATGTGAGACGTTTTGGACAATTTTTCTGTGAATTAGTAAATGCTAAGTGTTATTCCTTTAGGAAAGTTGTCATTGTTAAAGTTTTAATAGCAAGTACTAAAAATTCGTGCTTGTCATTGTGGAGAAACGTCTTCTGCTAACAATTTCTTAATAACATACTAGAAAATAGATATTACGATATCGATTTCATTTATACCTTATTTAACATAATATAACTTTAAATTTCTCAATTTACATCCAAACAGTTTATTTTTACCAAACTTTCTTAACATAAACACAACTTTTTCATGATTTGTTTTTTTTGCCACTCTCCAAGTACGTCCTGTAATATTGCATTTTGATTATGCAATTTGACTTGTCTATGACTTTATTAGCGTGTCTGGAGAATAAATTTATCACTTTTTTATTTTAAAAGAAATTAAAGTTACAATTTATATATACGTTTTATCTTTTATAAAATTCGAGCCGATCTGGGTCATTTCCGGCCCAAAGAAAAAGAAAAGTCAAGAAAGATTTTTCTCCTTAAATAAATTATTATTATTTTCTTTTAAACTAGTTTCGTCGTTGAAAGGTAATTGGCTGGACTTTTCCTGCTGCCCGAAGAAAAAAACAGTTCGGCCGCTTTTCAGCAACTGGAATAGCGACTCAACGTTAACTTGCTAAACAAGCTGCGGTGAATTTTCAGACCAGAAAGCCCTAATCCCCCCCAAGCATCTCTCTCTCTCTCTCTCTCGCCTCGCCGTCTTCAGCCTCGTCGACCCCACCACCATGCGTCTGTCGCCTTCGCCAAGTGGTTGCCACCGCCACTGCCGCCTTGCGACACATTCCAGCGGGTCTGCGTGACCAGGTTGCAGACCAGGTCACTTGATGGAAATTGCATCCAGTTACCTGAGTAAGACGGTAGCTCAGATGTGAGATATGGAGTATTCCTGAAGGGTGCTGCTAGGGTCCAAATGTGGAGTAAATAGATGGGGAGTTTTCCATCTTTGGACTCTTCTAGACCAGATTAGACTCCAATGTTCGTACGTGATTGGGATTTAAGATTCATTGTGCTGGTACATTTCGAAATCATTTCAAACGATTATACCAAGAAACATTTGTGCTATAAGTGCCGTGAGGTCCATGGATTTATAACTTGTGCCACAACTCGCGCATGATATATTCTCAAAACCCTAATTCGGGAATGGAGAGTAGGAGCAAGATAAGCGACTAAACTTGGTTTCAACGAACACCGAGATTCGTTTCAACGTGGACAAGTCTACTCACTCTTTTTTCTTTGCTCCAAGCACCAAGCTCTAAAATTTTCCAGCGCTGATTGAGCAAGTGAGAAAGAGAGAGAGAGAGAGAGAGAGGATAATGATATTTAGAGAGTTTTTTTTTTTTTTTTTTTTTTTTGGGGTGGGGGGGACCGCAACGTCAAACATCGAATAAGAGTAAATGTCAAAGTCCAAGGAAAGACAACGATAGGAAAAAATCTTAAAGTCCAAGGAAAGACAACGATAGGAAAAAATCTTTCTCTTTAGAGAACGACTCAGTACGACGTTATTTAAGTCAAGAACAACCACCTTAAAGTCTAGGTAGGACTTGTTCTTTTTATATAAGAAGGCCATGTATATATGAACTTTTATTAGAAAAGTCACTTACAACTTTTGCCTAGAATTTATAATTGGAGACAGTTAAATGATTGTTTTTTCTCTGATTTGATACTTATGTGATCCAGTAAAAAGTTTTAATATTAAAGTGACCATCATATAAAAATTTTGACGCCTCTCATATCATTTTCCTAGTATAAATCATATGTTATCTACAATATACACATTATTCACTGGTTCTCTGATATGATTTTGTGACATGTGATAATGTGGGATGAACTTCATGAAATTACACATTATCAAATGTCATGATTGATTTGTGGGAAAGTGCACCTCCTCTTTTTTCTTTATTAATTCACTTTCGCGTTTTACTGATCCCCCTTTTTTTTAATTAACATTCTTTAAAGGGTGATTTCATTGAACTTAATTCTCAACAGATTTGCCCATTGCCATGTCCATCTCTCCTATAGTACTCAAGTCTTGTAACGCGGTACCTAGATTAGTATATACAATCTCACAAACTTATTCATTTCATCGTAGATAACGGATACTAGTTCACCAATGAAATCGCGATTTACCGCACTTTTTATTGCATTACTACAAATTGAATGCATTCAAACATGTTCTTATGAGCACATGTTACTGTGCATCAAGGACGACATACTAGAAATCATTCATATGTGATCAATCAAACCGATAAACCAGTATGTACTAAATACGTAATCATATCCTGTAAACCTAATCTAATTCTAGATCACGTCGACTCTGGAAAATGTCCAAATTCCTAATTATGGTGACAATTAAAGAAGAGAACAAGTTTCGTATTAGCTAACCTAGGATAAGTCTGACGGATGGAGGCCCAGAATCAGAACAATCGGGTGTTTTTGGGCCCAAATGGGATTGAAAAATATAAGCCCAGAGCTCAATATCAAGAACAAGGTGGTGGGGGTGCTCTGGTAATTGCATTCAAAGTTGCTTTTGTCTTGTGGTAAAGAAAAGAGAATGAAATTTGGAGCAATCTTCAATTGTTTTTTACGCCATTTGCTAGATTCCCGTTTACTTCCTCCTTGTAACTTGTCACCTGATAATTGAATATGGCGAAATGAGAAGAGGAGAGTATTACGAAACAACTGAAATAATTTGAGGCTATAATGACGTCTCTAATTTTGAAGGACGAAAAATTGAACGAAACATACATTTATGATCATCATCAGAATAGACATTTTCCTGAACTGAAAATGGTTTTCGTAATTTGAAAAGAGTAAAAACCGAATAAAATTTACATTTATTTATGCCGTCATAATAAAAACAAATTAGAAGAGTCGACTCCCTTCCCTAAGAAGAAACTGTCGAATAAAATGTAAGTATCACATTGAATAAGTGAAAATGACATTTTAGTCCCTATAAAAACACATAAAAGTTTAGGCAATAGAAAATGAAGAGGGGCAATTTTAGGTAATACCCAAGAAACAATTAATAATTGTGTTTTTGTGTGAATTAAAGCTGGGGAATGTGCACTTTAACTTTTACCATAGGCTTAAGGTGTGAATGCTACATCTCCAAAGCTTAGTTAAAGGCACTGTTTAGATCAAAGTAAAGGAGAAGAAAAGAAAGGTAAAGGGATGAGAAAGAAAGTGAACTTAGTCTTGTGCTTCGAGAGAATGTGAATTAATTTCTTATTTTCTTTTCTCGAGTCTAAGCTGCTGTAAAGAAATCCAAGCAAAGGAACAAAAAAAAAAAAAAAGTTCTTTTCTTTCGGTGTCTCTTCTTTTGAAGAGCCTCCCTTTTAAATGTTTCCCCTTCATCAAATTTGACGAATGGTGGGCAATTTTTAATTGTATGTCAAAGCCTTGATTAATTCGAAGTTTTATGATTTTAAGGCTTGTTACCTTTTGAAAATTTCATGTTAACCCACGATTATTCGGGGTTTTCTTTCATTTGAGTATGATTATTCTGTGGAGGGTAATCTCTTTCTCGGTCGAGCCGAAAGACCATGCTTGCAATTTCTAAAAGCAAAAAAGAAGAAAAAAATGCCTTTTTTTTTTCAATGACTTTCCTCAAAGATAATTTAGTCCCTTCCTTTTTTGAATGAGGTTGGTCCAAGTTGAGGAACTTTCACAAATTCACCCTATCTCTCATCAAATGAGTGCTTTTGTCACTGAACTTAACTAGTCTAATTGGAAAAAAACTATCTTTTTGTTGAACCGTGTGAAACTTTGTGAGATCAATTACAGCTTAAGAATTTGACAAAAATAGCTTATAAAAAGGATACAGAAGAGGACAAAGAAAATGATATCGTTAAATTCATTCTGTAATTGATGTGAATATAAATAGTACTCGATATATATATTTTGGAGAGATATGCAAGAAATCACACACATTTATTTTCTTGCTATTGACTTGATGGATAAGAATGGAACGAGAGGAACATCTACTCATCCCATACCGACATCATCCACTTAAGATTCCATCAAATTGTGGTCCTAATTCCTAAGTTGCTTATTATCTTGGGGTTGTGGGTCAATAAATTTTCAAAATAAATTTTATCTATCTATATAGTGGCATATAATTTAATAAGTCTGAAAAAGAAAAAGAAACAAGAGAATAACACAAAATGCCAAAGCGTCCATATAAATACAATCTTTAAATTTTCTTCCCAAAAGGACATGGAGCATATCATGGAAACATGACAAGCACCCCCTTTTTTGCCATTATGCATTCCCCCCTTTCTTTAACCCTCTCTAGATATTTGCACATAAAAATTAGAATAATAGAAACAACAACAAAATTTAAAAACCCAAAAAAAAAAAAAAAAAAAAATCTTCATAAAAGGAAAACCTAAAACCCTAAGACCCTAACGTGAAAATTTTATTTGTCATAGAACTTAAGAGTAATCTCACTCCCATTACTCTCCTCATTATTGTCATCTCTCATGGTGATCAATCCCTTCCTTTGATCTCCACCGTTGACGTGGTCGCCGCTGTCACCCTTCCAGCTGCTGCTCTCCGACTTGCCATCCTCGATACTCTCCGACTGGCCATCCCCGCCACCACCCCTCATTCCGGACTCCGGCGAGCTTTGTGCTTGGGGATGAGAAGTCCCCTTGTACACTTGAATCTGGTGGTGGTGGCCGTGGAGGGAGTGGTGGTGCGCCGCCTCGTGCTGAGCAGCTGCCGCTGCCGCCGCGGAGTAGAATTCCTGCGGCATGGCAGGAGGCGTGCAGTAGTGATGCGATGCATGGGCGGTCGGGTGGCCGCCATACAGCGGGGAAGTGGCTGCGGCGGCAGCCGTCGCGTAATCGGGCGGGACCCAGATGCCGCCTAGGACCACCAGCTGCGGGGCGGCGGCGCCGGCTGTTTGTGGGCTTGGGCTGGGTCGTCTGGTGTGAAGCCTGTATTTCTGTGTTCACCAATCAAGGAAAAGAAGAAAAGAGAAAAGATGGGTCAAGCCGTGCTTCTTCTTCAGATGTCAGTTTGAATTATAGTACAAATCTCTCTCTCTCTCTCTCTCTCTCTGAGGTTGTCAGTTTGATATGGTAAAAGTCTGTTCTTTTATCACAGGTTTGGCATGTCTGAGAGAGAGACAGACAGAGAAGAGAAGAGAGTGGGGGAGAGGGATGTACCTGGAGATGGCTTTTAACTTCATCATTGGTCAAACCGTCAACCTTCATCAGCTCCCTGATTTGCTTTGGGGTGGCCACTGCTTTTTCACGAACCACAGACACGAAAAAGAAATCAGGCCCACTTCATATAATAAATGATTGCAACAATGATGCAATAGAAAGAGAATCATGGTGGTTTGACTGTAATGATGGAGTTGATGACCGTGCATGTAAAACAGCCCGATCTTCTCTGTTGAAACATAGTTTCTTATGTGAAAGAAAAGGAATTCCGTGTTAGTCCAAAGATATCATGGCTACCATGAAAAGGTTCATGTCAATTCAGTGTTCCCAAATTTTTTTAAAAAAACTTGAACGTGAATGTCAATTTTCAACCAACTAGGGTTTTTCACCTGCAATATCCATATACGTATATTTTCATGATGAAATTCCAGTAGTACCTTGAGAGCCGCCAAGCATCTGTAGGGCATTTACAAATCTTCGATGCAAGTCCGGCGACCAGCACCGCCTCGCCTTTCTATGAGTCTGACCATTTGCGGCCGTCGTGTTAGTGTTGGAAGCGTTGGCTGTTGCCGGAATCTGCACTTCTGCAGAACTCACGGCCCCTTTCCCCACTTCGCCATTGCCAATTTTACTGCAACCGTCTCTTCTCGCGCATGAGACTCCATTGCCGTTCTCGGCTTCTGGATACTTCTTATCTTCCATCTCTTTGTCGGGCGAGCCAAGAGCGAGCTCCGGAAGAGCCCTCAAGCTTGGGCTTGGGCATGACCCATTGCGCTCCTTGGAGAACGGAAGGAAGGCTCCTCCGTTCCTCTGTTTATTTTCGAAACCGAGCTTTGGGCTGACGTTGAAGCCGATGTCGGTTTCTTTAGGCGCCAATGATTGTTGCTTGTTGGGGTTATCGTTGCTCGTTTGGCTCCATAATTGAGCAGATGTCATCCAGCTTGCCTTATCTGATAGGTTTGGTGTCTTCTCAGAGCCTTCAGATGATGAATTTTTCAATGGTATGAATTCTTCAAGAACAGGCCTTGGTCCTGAATTTGCTCTATAGGCTTGAAGCTGTTGCTTTGATACCTCTACAGCTGCAACACAAATAAAAAGTTCAAATAAAATGAATTTATTTGAAAGGAAATTAAATTAATCACAAAAAACCCTTCTTTGTCATGTCTGAACACAGGCAGATATTCGCAAAAGGCATAAGCAATCAGAACATTATTCTACTTTGGATTATTCATAGAAACAAACGAAAAGGAAAGTATTTAGCTAACCCTAGAAAGCCAATCTCCAACTTCAATAAAACGAAAAGAAAAGCCCCAAAAAAGGAAAAGGTTAAAAGATTGGCACTCAAAACTATGGAACATGAATATGCATGCGCCGATCAACGATAATCTTTTTTCTCTATTTGAAATGAATCTTGAGATGTGTACGTGGATAATACCGTTATCCATGTGCAGGCCGACTCGCATCGATGCAAACGATATGCATTAGCATATACGCATGTGTAGACACGAAACGTTAGAGGGATTACCATTGGTGAGGAGCTGCATGCAGAGCGGGAGCTCGCGCTTGAACGCGTCGATCTTGAGACGCTCCTCCTCGAGGCGGGCGAGGAACTCCTCGAGCTTCTGGGTCTGGTCGGCAGCGTGGTGGTCACCGAATGACTTCAGGAGCATGGAATAGCTCTGGGGCTTGCACTCTAGGGTTAGTTCGGAAGGAGAAGCCATAGTTATTCTCGAGCGCGCGCACCTCAAAGCCTACAGTTATTATGCTGGGTATTAACTGCACTGTGCTTTGTCCTCGGATGGTCCTATGATAAGAATAAGAATTAGCTGTGGGGGTGTGTGTAGGAACAAACAAGAGCAAAAGGGTTTGTATGGACTCTTCCCTTTCTGAGGTTTGAGAAGATGATGATGATGAGAGAGAGAGAGAGAGAGAGGAAAAGAGAGATGGCGTAGGTTTGTGAACACAAGGAGGATCGAGAGAGGATCACCTCTCTTTTAGGGGTGAGTTCAAGGGAATAAAGTAAGGTTCTTCTCTCAGAGAGAGAGAGAGAGATAGAGATGGGAAAAGGAAAAGCAAGGAGAGATAAAGCAAGGGGATGGTAACTTCTTGCAAAGAAAAACAAAGGGCAAAGAAAAGTTGAAAAAATAAAAATGCGTGAGGGTTGGTCTTTCTGATAGAGAGAGAGGGAGAGAATCAAAGGGGTGTCTGACACCAGAGAGGAGTCATGTGCTTCAGGCCCCGGTCTTTTCTTGGGAGAACCTCTCTTTTGTACGAATTCAAATCACAAAAACAAAAGATGATTCTTCTTCTTCTTCGCCCCCCTGTTGTCCTTTATTTTGCTTTTCTTTCTCTCTTTTCCAATTTTTTTTTGGCTTTCCTTTTGTCTTTTGGCCCCTCTTACCCAGGAATCCCTCCAAATCAAATAGTATGTCTGTTAAATCACACCGTCAACCTTTAATTACTCAAAGTGTGTACAGTCCTAACTCTAACCCCATAACCCTCATCTTATGTTGATCACAGTACACTCTTATTGATTTATTTTCGGCATGATAATCGTAATTATATAAAAGTCATACGTTTCAATTGGTTGATGATGGAGTTTCGCAAAATCAGACATATGTACACGTGGTAGCGCGTGTGCATACATACAAAAATTAATGCTTTAAGAAGAAAAAAAGGCGTGTCCGCCATGGTAGAGGACCAAGATGGTCTATTTCAAGATTAAACCCTAAGAGAATGAAAAGCCTAACCACGACTATTAAGTGGGCATTAGATGTTGGACACGTGTACGGCCAAGTAGTACTTACATTCTGTCCCCGCAAATGCCGTCTCTTTTCCTTCCTAATGATATATTTACTATATCGATGATTCTAGCGCAATTATCATAATTTATGTATATACATGTCCTTTGGAGGGAGCTAGCTTAGCATATACTATATATCCATTATGTTTTGTTACCCATATTAATATTCACAGAGAGAGAGAAGACATATTCAAATGGTGCTATGTATCAATCCACCATGCAACTTTCTTTTTAGGCTTCAAAAGTTTGCATGATTGTTCTAAATTTGAGTGCATTCACAGAGAGAGAGAGAGAGAGAGAGAGAGAGAGAGAGAGAGAGAGAATATCTAATCTGCATGAAACATTCACCATAAAGAATAATATATTGTCTTTCAAGGAAGGAATATCTTAGTTCCAATTCTACGACTCTAAATTAAGGGAACGCACCCACACACACAAAAAAAGCTTAAAGGTCCAAGCAAAGAAAAGTTTAAATAAAGAATCATTTCTAAAAAAAAGAATAATAAAGGAGGCTAAGAACCGGGAATCTTCTTCTGCTACTTAGCTTTAATGAAGTGGGTAGGAAGGTAACAAAGATTCTTCTGCTAATACTTTAGTAATTATAATATTGCGTTCAATGTGTTGGCATAAATTAGGGTTTTGGGCATGCAGGCTGTATTTCCTGAAGTATTCTGCTACATCTAAAGGTGTCTTCTTTTGCGCCTGCTTGACATTAACTTTGTGAATATAAAGCGGAATCTTGATTGGTTCCAAGGGAAAATACCTGTATATTACGTGAATATAAGCTTATATTCGTGCAGAGCACCATGTGAAAGGCCCCAACTTCATATATTCTATGTATTATGGAGTAGCTTAATTTCTGACCAAGTAAGCAAAAGATGGTTTATAGAACTGTCCATTGCTCACCGATCAATATGGCGACTTGCAAGTAAATCTCTAAATTCATTCGATGCGTCAAAGCATCCAATATAAGAATCAACCCCATCACTTTCTATGAGTTGTGTGTTTAGCTGGATTCACTCCATGGGTTCGAGAAACTCACTGCTACATCTCCAACCAGAAACGAATGTCTTCTTTGTGCTCTATCTAGTGATATATTTAATATTACATTGGTTTTGCTTTTGGCCACACAAACAGAGGGAAGAAACATTGGTTCGAGAAACTCAATTTACCAATAAGTATGAGCAAGAATATGAATCCTATCAATCTATAGCGAGGATTACCCTTGAGATATTCAAACATGTTACGTAGCACTATCTTAAGGAAATGAATTTAATTATTATGTGATATGTTGGTCTATGTCCCAGAAAAAGGAAAGAAACATCATACACATCTACTTAGAAATGCGTAATTATAATGAAGCTCAAAAGATTCAAAACGAAGTAAAAGAGTCATCATGGAGTCGAGAGATGAATTGACATCTGATCAGGGGACGAGAGGCCCAAGTGCTAACTCACATGCAGCAGCTGCAGCTGCAACAATTCGCCTCTGTTAACAGTAACTCGAAACTTTCGTTTCGAGGAGGAGCAGCACATGCCTTTCGCACGAAAGAAAAAGGCAAAGGCAAAAGGAGGGGGGGAGGAGTGCATCAAATTCCCTGAACAGCAATTATGATGGTTGGTCGCTTTCCATCACCACCCTTCTCGGACAAGCCTCCAACTCTCCCCTTTTTCTCTCTCTCTAGATAGAGAGAGAGAGAGGAGCTGTAAAGGAGATTCCCTCGTGCCACGTGTCCCTATATTCCCCCATATCGTCCTTCTGAATATCCCTTTTGTCTGGAAGCAAAAATTGTGTGGGAATATTCCCCCTCCCCGTCGTCCCCTTTATTTTTATTTTTATTTTCGTCTTATTATTATTATTGTTTTTGGGGCGGGGGTGGGTTGGAATGCTTGCAGAAAATCGACACCGAGGTTTGTGCCGAAAATTTTCCGGCAACTGTAAGAACTGCGTGTTCTTACCAAGGGGAAGTTGAAGATGGCTGCAATTGGTGGCGGGTTGATGGATCCAATGGACTACCAGATTAATGTAAACTGGATTCTTTGCAAGTCTCATCTATATTATGATAAATATGTTGGCTTTTTATCCAAAGGGATAGGCTTGAATTTTCGGTCCTTATGTAAAGCAAGCTTTGAGCTTTTTTCTTTTCATCTTACACAATGTCATTCTGAATATGATATTTTCTCTTGAATACTTCACATGATAGTTATCTTCAAAATGATTCCCGCTCGATGTTATCCCGAGCACGATTGTTTTATTAAAAATGATTGTACAATATGGCATGACGCATTTTTAAACTTTTCATATGTGGACTCCTATGCAAACGAACTTGTTAAGACGCTTTTATGTGTGAAGTGTTTGAAGGTATTCTAATGTTGCATATGAGTAATGAGTTGATCTATTCGACATGCTTGGACATGTTGCAAGTGGTAAAATAGTTCAACCAATCATCACGTGATAATTATGGGGCAGGTCCTAAAATTTGTGAATTTCCTTCACTTTAATTATAAAACTGTCATAATAACTTTTGATCCGGTGCATCGAAGTTATAAGTTTTAAGACTTACCTGGAGGAAATTAAAGTTTTGAGATTAAAGCGTATGAAGTTGACAAGTTTGGAAAACTAATATCTTGTATACAACGAGAACTTTAAGATTTATTATTTTATATAGTAGTTTCAAGTAGTTGCAATAAATGAGGAATGTTTAATTTAAAACTTTGGAACGTGTCTGAAAATTAGAATCCACGTAACTCGTCTGTAAATTGGCCTGGTTAAATAACAAGTTTTATCCATTATATAATATTCTATTATCACACATTTTAATAGGAGATGTGGACTTTCAGTACAACCTTTTTTAATTACAATTGGTTTCTAAGTACAAATCAATTTAGTTACTTCCTTTTTATGGGTATTTCAATGTCAGTTTCTTTTTATGCTTTTACTTTTGGAGGAGTTCACCTTAGATCCTTTCGCTTTTAAATGGTTAAAAATTGTGGTCATTTTAATTCTCTAGTCATTCCAACAAATTTCCATCCGAAAATTTGCCATAAAATGTGAAGTCGGCACCGGCTATTTATACGTGGCACGTACGTGTATGTACAGACATCTAACGTACTTGAATTCTTGGTCCCAGTACTTTCTAAGATGATCAAATTTGATTTTGGTCCTTTATTTTAGCGAAAAAAAGGGCCCCCATATTATTTTTCAACACAAATGTAAAGACAAAAATAGTTCCTCTATACTCAAACGTGATTGGCGGAAGGAATTTGTCTCTAAATTAGGATAAAAAAACCTTTTCTCTTCATTTTTCTCGCAGTTTAAAAAGTGTCAAATAAATTATTAGGGTTACTTGCACACTTTCTCAGTGGGGATCAAAGACCAGAATAGGAATAAAGACTTCCACTTCACGAATGAAATAAAGGAGTGACAACATAGGTGGCAGCTAAATGCTCCGTTGTTAATTCGATCTTTCGTTTTTTATTGGCCAAAGAAATTAGGTCAAGATTTTTAGTTAAGTAATCAGAGATCATCTCATTTCTAACCTAATATTCCAGTCTCTTGTCAGCACCTAGTCCTCGAGGAGGAGATGTTTCACGGATGAAGACCATCTATTAAATACCACATTACGTAATAATTATCAACTAATCGAAGACGGCAACAACCAATCGTTTACATGTGAGGAGATTGATGTGGATTGAACGGAATAATCTACTAAATTTTGACACAAGTAAAAGAAAGGAAAACATCAAGATTCTAATTCTCGTGAATCCAATAATTAATTAGGGTTTCTCAATCGACCCCTCAAAAAGACCACCAATTCAAAATTCAAAAAATTCCGTCCAACTTGGTTTTGAGAAAGTGGGAATATGGTTTTATACTTAAAAAAAGACGGGAGAGAGGAAGAACAAAGGGAAAAGGAGAGGGGAATGGACTGACATTGCCTTTATGTTGCATTTAAATGAGATATTCTAGGGCTTTACGGAAAGCTAAAACTATGATGAGTACATTTACGGGCGGTGAGGTTGCTACAAAGAATCCATCATCAAGCTCAAAATTCTATCTTTTTTAGGTTGATGATGATGATGAGGATGAGAAACTCTTTCAATGGTTCTGCTAAATTCCATGCACCCACATTTTGGATTAGATTCCCAGTTGGAGCATCAGAATTTTCAGTTTTTTTTATTGATGGCTAGCTGTAGGGGCGATTGAAATAATAAGGATTCTCCAGAGTTATCTTAACGAGATGATACTTTGTGCCTGCTGTTCATTTCTCCTTTTCGATTGCCCCCGTGCTTTTGAGTCACGAGTTTATCTTGATGTTATTTCTGAATGAAGTATGCGGGAGAAAAGGAAGGGATTTTGCTTGGGAAAAAAAAGGGAACGCAGTTAAAGGATGCCAATCCGCCAATGCCAGTGTCACGCTCCTGCTCGACGGGAGAGGAGCCGACACCTCCAAATTCAAAGGCTCCACCTCTTATCTGGCCTCCAAATCTAGAAAAGTCGAGGGGAGAGAGAGAGAGACGTAAGGCGGCGGCGGCGGCATCGCTGGAGAGCGGGGGCGGTTGGAAGGGTTGTGAGCTAGGGTTTAGTGGGGGGATTCGATATACTTGTGGTGAGAACTAGAATTAGATGGACAAATACTACGATAAAGACGACAAACAGGACTAGAACAAGTCACGGCATATTTGCACCCGGCGTAGAAGTGATTAAGCCTATCTTACGTTTGGTAGGAGTGATTAGATGGAAAGAGAAATGAAGGACAATACTTATCATTTCTAGTCACCTCACCTTTTGAGCGATTTACAACTCATAGGTTAACTAAAGACATATGAAGAGGGAATTCAAGAAGCTCCTAAGTATCTTTTCTCTCTCTTTTCACCCGAATAAACCAAGTGAAGTGATCTATTCTTTCACTTCTTTCTGAATCCCTCCAACCAGCATAGTTTGGTAACAGGAAAGCACGTTTCAAGTGAGGTCAATATTGGGCCCATAAGATACTCCAGCAATTTACCCCTTAGTTTTCTGGTAAGGTGCGAGGTAAAAACCCTAGATGAGTGGCCCTTCAGACGAGCACGGGAAAAATATGCAGTTCGGTGGGTCAAGAATCAAACATCTGCCGTGTTCTTCCCATACATGTACTTGTATTATCCTCAGCCACTAAACTAAGCTCATAGAAATGAGGAAGTTCTTACTAAAAGAGCGAAAGAAGCTGCTCTTTCTAGTCTTCAAAATATTAAAAGACCGAAGTTAATTCTTAATCGCGCTTTCACCAATAATATCAGATCTTCTAATATAATCTTCTGTTTATCGTATTTTAAGCGTCGGAAAATCATTTGCGCAATCGAGCTCGCACGCCTTTCGTCTTCCACCCAGATCCAGCGGTGGGAATTGGGGGGGTCCCCCTTCGTGTGCTATGCAGCGGAGCTCCATGCAATCACAACCCCCTTTTTTCTTCAAGCACTTGCGTTTGCATCTGTTTGACCAAAAAGATAAGAATTGGGGATGATGGGTGAATAAAATTGTTTTAGCATCTGAAGCCAAAGAGAGTGGAGGATGGAATTAGAATCGCTTTGGTCGGCCTCTAACCAAAAGGCGAATTTCCGAATTGGAGAAAGGCAACGTTTGTACAAGTCTTCCTGAAGACAACCCCCTACTTTCTCCCAATATATATGTATATACACACACTCACATACATAAAATGCATTTAAACAAGCATTTGAGTTTTGACCTATTGCTGTCACGAGTGTCAACACAAAGTACACGATATAAGTTCTCTTTCGACTGTTGAACCGATTCCGCACGTAAGGTGTCAGCCGCTGCATGGTTGGACATAATGCGGGACTCATGCGTCGATTATCTTCTCGATATTCCCGGCGCAAGGACGATTCGTTATTCCTATCGTGGGAAGTTTTTGTATTTTAATGTGGGAAGTGTGTGTGCTTCTTTTGGGGGTCTATCATAGGATTCTGATTGCAACTTTAATAGGGGGAGGATTACATGCTTTTTTCCTTAGGCTGTTCGAAAGTGGCTCGCCAGTAAAAACGAGGGAATATATAAACGTGTAGGCACTGTGCAAGTTCTTCTTGATCTTATCAACGCCCTCCCTCCCTCTCTCTCTCTCTCTCGGGCGCACGCAGAAACCCTAATTTGAAATTTTTAATCGATGATATGCTGAAATTTGTAGGAACAGAATGGATTTACAAGATATTACTGCGACGAGTTGTGGGTGATTCTTGAAGTTTGGCTATTCAAGCATCTAGTAAAGTTTGGCACGTAATTTATTTGTGAGCCATTTGAGAATATCACGCTCACTATTCTGGTGTTGGGATTTAACTCTTGACTAACATGAATGAAGAGGTGATGTCATTGTGGTTGCTGAAGAGTTTCTCATAAGGGTACAAATAAATTTAGGCCTAATAAAACAAGTCTAGAACTGAATCAAATTCAAGCGATATTGTTGTTTCGACGGGCTAATTTTTAGTTCGATGGATTCAAGGGGGTTGTAAGATCAATTCGAGAATGTTTATGGAGGGCACCATTGACTTCATTTTCGGCTTGGAAACCCACTTTTTCCACGAGTTCTTCCAGAGGCCGCCTTCTGATTTTGGCGTGCAAAATGTGCACCTTTTCAGCCCACCTACTATTAAGCTCCATTTGTTTGGCAGAAAATGAATGCTTGGAAAATATTTTCCTGAAAATGATTATTTATATTATTTGAAATAATTATCATAGGACGGATGTTTATTAAAAACAATGATTAATTTCTAAACATAATATTTTTTTGTTCATTCATTTTTATAACCGATATCGGTGATCATATTTAAGGAAAATATATTTCAAATTATTCAATTTCGCGAAACAAACGGAACTTTAATTTATTTCAAATTTTGTCATTTCTTTGAGGGTTGATTTCGATTATTGCAGAGTTTATCATGAATAATTGCGTTATTTTGTTCTCGCTATAGACAACTCTCCTCGGTTATGGTTTCTAGAGGATTAGGCAAATTGTGAAGATCCTCTCTATTCTCTTCAACTTGTCCAATAATCAATCCCACTAAGAAAAGCACTAGAAGTGTTTGCAATTTAGATAAGTCCAAAATAAAACCAGCAAGGATATTAATTGGGAAAATTAATTAAAAAAAGTCACATTCTTACGGATTGACGAAATTGAAATATTTATGACTAAATTGATAAATCCTCAAAATATTTAGGACTAACTTGGCCAAAATGAAATATTTAGGATTGAATTGATACAAGCACAACAATAGGTTTAGAACATTTTTTTTTTTTTTTTTTTAAATTTCCGGGATATTAATATCTTGTGGACCTTTCATGTCAGGTGGCTGGGTCTTGCCCAGCCCAAAATGTTCTGACCCGAGGGGCCACATGGCGCAGCCCAATATATGCCCAAAACTATGACAGCTGACTTTGATTCATGAAAATGTGATTCCCTTATTTGTGCTTAATGTCATATGCAAATTTTATTGTGGAGATCTGTGTAGTTTGAGACCTTTCCCATGGTTTTATAATAAGAAAGGCTCCTCCTATTATGAATAAAGAGTTCGAGCGGAGGAGAAGATAGTAATTCCATGCTTTTCCTATGTGTGATTAAGGTTAATAATGCCTGTCAAAAAATGGTTCCAATTGATTTTTAGTAACATGGACTTACCAAAAACGAAAAGTATATGTCTGCTATTAATTTTTCATACATCATTTGCCCTTTTCTGATAGCCTGTCGAGCTCTTGTAGTTGCTGTCAACTATCTAGCCACTCGTTAGGCAAAGAGTTTTGGTTAATTTTCGCTTGAGGGGGAGATAAAGATTTAAAATTGCAATGCCAAATCACCTTAATTCATGATCAATGTAGGAGGGAACAGGTTGAGGAAACCGATTTCTCGCCTTAAAGATAAATTCTTGACATCTTAGGCGCATTGATGAACTGGATGATCGCCTTTTATGGAGCTCAACTAGTATTAAGTCTTGACGATACCGACTTATATATTGCTTGAGAAATATGCTCATACTACCTCATTGATCACCCTGCATTTACTTTTGGTATTGCATGCAAGTGCATGCTGGGCTTGAACTCCGGCTCAACACATGTATGCATGTGATCTTCAGACATTATCTACGTTTGGTCAATGGTGTCTGCACTGACACTCGGTATTTTAAGGTTTTTTTTTTTTACCCTCAATCTTCTTGGAGCAAAGTCAAAATCCCAGGTTTCACCTCCCAAAATCAGACACTCCTTTTTCATAAAATTCTGTGGGACTTTGAAGAGAGCAGCTACTCCCTTCCAGGTTTGTCTTGAGCCGAGAGCATGGCAGATTCATGATTTGAACTGCACATTTACTCTATGTAACGTATGTGTGTGTGTTTTATAGGTAAAGTAGGAGTATTGTCACACTGTCTTTGATTTCACTCCTGTTCTCGTGTACTGAATTAGTGAAGATTCTGGTTTTGTAAATTTTTCGTTCATTGCATCGTGGCCCTTCTTGAAACAGAGGAATATGAGTAAGAGAAAACATTCCACGGGTCCTTTTCTTTTGATCTTGTTGGACCTCTTAGGCTCCATTGCTTCTGGTTATGAGGATGTGACACGCCCGACTGTTGAAATTTACACCTTTGCTCGCAACACAGAAATCGAACAGCATTGCATTCTTCAAGCCACCCTTGTCTCCAGGGAAGTGTGCTACGAGGGCGTGTCGCGACTGTTCATGGAAGGCCTATACGATACCCTCCTTGACGAAATGTATCTGATCGGTTACAGAGAGGTCGCGTCCAGGAGCGCTCTTACTGAACAAGGCCTCGATTGCTTGATTGAATTGAAGATTAAGTACTCTTCTAAGACTGCACGGTGGCTAAAACTCCCAAGATCGAACTCACCATTGCCAGCCGAAGAAATGGAGACAATCCCCTCCATTTTGGGCCGATAAGCCTCCAAACTTTAAAGATCTTATCTCCGGCTCACATGTGAGAGTTAGCCATTCGTGGAGGCACCGAAGGAGCTCTTCGGATTCTAATCCTTGCAGTGGAGATTGCAATCATATTGAGCCAATTCCGCTACATGAGCAAAAACGCCGATGTCGTTCCGCATATATCTCTTGTGATGCTCAGCATTCAAGTTCTCAGATATTGCGTTCCTCTGATCGGCGGTACAACGATCCTGTTCAAATCGAACGAATCCAAGTCCTACGTTAAATTTTGGGGAGGTTTAACTAGCAATGAACAGTTGATCCTCGTTCTCAATTACTTCGGCAAGCTTCTTGTATTAACCGCCTTAGTGCTCATACTGAAGCTTTCCAAGGATGTGGTTTGATCTCGAAAAGCGTCTCCTCTCCACAACACTATCAGATTCAAGTATCCACCGATCGATAAACCGGTCCTGTGCACTAGCGATCCACATCTGCGGTTTTCTACTCCTACTTGTTCTTCCGCGGGTGCAGCTTCGTCTCAGGATCGAATGGAAGAATTGGCTAGGAGACTATCACTATCTGATGCAGACATTCTTCCTGCTTCCTCAGATCCTCGCCGACTTCATGTGGCAGAATCACATCTAACCCGTCAAGAAAGTGTATTGCATCAGCTTTACGCTGCCGGGCTTGGTGACCAGCTATGACGATTACGTCCAAGACCCTTTCAACATCGAAGGCGACAGGCGGTCTCCGACACCAACATCACCTCGGTTTTCGGAGATGCTGCTTTCTCTGTAGCCACTGTAGTGTTGGCGGCCACGGTCCTCGTTCGGCGTGGCGTGAATCATTGAAAGAAGATGGCCATGTTCTTCATTTTTCCAGATGTTCTTTATGATGCGAGTTTCTTGAGAAGTAATAACCACCGTGCGTTATGTGAAGATGAAGAACCAGATGAAAAATATGAAGATGAACAAATGCAGATGGAGATGAAGAATAGAATCTAGGATAGAGTAATCAATTCCGGAAGTGCTTCGTATTTCATTGTATCAAAGTATCATTGTAATACAAAGTATCTGAAACAACAACGATGAATATGGATCCTCTGTTCTTCCTCCTCTGCTCTATCTTACTTGTATCTCTTGAATTGAAACCTTCAGCAACTGATCATTCCTTCGAGGCTTTCATTTGATACTGTGATGCAGAGCATCCATGGAGGATATCTCTCTCTTCCTCTGTCTCTCATCTCTGTCTCTCTACCCTATTTTCTCTTATTATATCATCCCTTCTTTTTATCGAGGAAGAAGTACTTTTTCTAGGGACAGAAAACACTTGATATTGTTCATAAGGAAAACAGAATACAACTAACAGATTACACCTTACAGCACACGTGTTAGTTTTTGGATTTATATAACTTGGTGATCCATGTCATTCTCCATTTCAGGCGTCTCCTTCATTGATGTCGATGCAAGCTGGTCTTCATCATTGATCATCATCTCTTTGTAGTTTGCTGCATCCCCAAGTCCTATGCTTTCTTTTGTTTCTTGTTTTTTCAACACGTGCTGTTCTTCTTCTTCAACTCTGTTCCTTTATATATTAACACGTTAGCTTTCTCTACGGAAAGGGACGGATTTTCTCAAAGTGAAAAGATACAGATGCGTTCCACTTAGCACTCTGCATTTTTCTCTTGAATTGAAAGGATGGACACCTTCAAATAGCCTCATATGCTCATGACTGTGCTCTTTCTAGGCTTAATCACGACTATTAGCGCTCTGCTCGGCGGATAAATTGCTTTCGACAATGTAGTGCAGAAATTAGTTCTCAACTCTGATTTGTGTCGAAATTTGAAAAGTAACTCTCGCACATCACTGATTTAGATCGCAACACGATTACATGATTGACGTGAGCTCTTCAAAAGTTCCTTCAAAATTAGCTTTTAAAAAGATTTGGATTTTAAGAGAACTTGTTAAATCCAAGTTGATTACACGCTGTATATATGAGGGTAAAAAAGGGGTTAAGATAACAATTTTGGAGCCAAACTCAGCTCTTAAGGTGCTGCATGGCAACCTTCCCTGGCCAAAAAATTGCTATTCTTTTGTTCTCCGGAACAAAAAAAGAACAGAAACCTGTTTGGTAACGGCAAGTTATCTTTTTATTCCCGAGAATAAAAAGTTAGCCCAGGAATGGTTTTGGAATAAAAATGAGAAGTTAAAAAAAGTTGCTTCTTATTCTCGGGAACAAGTTTAAGAAATAAGTGAATTTTTTTTTTCTTTTATTCTTCTCTTGCTGACCGCCATTGACCGTCGTCTAAAATAAAAAACAAATAGATATAAAAAGAAACTATTTTTTACCAAACGCATTTATATTCTTTTTCTATTTCTAGAGTAAAATTTTTGTATAGTTACCAAACGGGTTTTTTTACACAAAAATTGTTCCCCAAAATAGAAATAGAAAAGAACTATTTCTGAAAAAAAAAATTTGTTCTCCGACTAAGAAATGTTGCCTTGCGCAGCCTAAGAGTCATAGACCAACCAAAAATTGCAAAGAAAACACTGGAACACAAGAAGCATGTAAATCGAGGTGATCGATTACAGAGTAGATAGGTTCTAAATTTCAAATAGAACCGATTTACAGTTTTTGAAATTTTAGAACCTATCATGTTCGCCTTGGAATTAACCGTCGAACCAACTCCTTTTACTTTATCCACTTCCAAGGTTTATCCAAGAACTTGTTTTTATCCTTTATTTTTTTTTTTTTTCATTTTTTACAGTAAAATAATATGAACCTATCATGTTCGACAAGCAAGGTTTGTGAGGCTTGAACGAGCGCGGCAAGGTGAGAGCAAACAAGGAGGAGGGTGAGTCATGTGCGAGAGAGAATGTGCGAGAGAGAATAGTGAAGTACTTGAACCAAATTAGAGAGAACAAAGAAAAAGAGAGACATGGAGAAAAAGATGCTCATTGAAAAACAAGACTTTTAAGACTTCATGAAATAGGTTTCAAATTCGATTAAGTCAATCTGATTCTATGTGGCTCTTCATTCGAAACTTAAAATAAGAGGATTTTTAGGATAGTCCGATTCGGTTCTTAAGTAGAATTTGGTTTGTTGCATAGCCCTATTTTTTTTTTTTTTTTTTCGCTCCCAGCATAGCCCTACTTAGGATGTGTTTGGGAACCACTTTTGGGAAAAGTTCTTAGGAAAATGCAAATACTTTTGAGTTAAAGGTATTTTCCAAAATACAAACCGTATTTGGTAAATTATACTTTGAAAGCCTTTGTGAAGTACTTTGAGTAAAATGGTGTTTGGGAAAATTATATTTGCAAAGTCATTTGTTATTTAAAAAAAAAAAAAGTTGGCCGGCGGAAACGAGGCCGACGGCGAGGAGCGAGCGGCGGTCGGGCGAAGTGGAGGAGGTAGCGCGCCGTGACCCGGGCGAGCTCAGGCCACCTCCTCGCGACGAGGTCGTGGGTCGCCGGAGGTCGCGGCGAGGTGGAGGAGGTCGGGCGCCGCGACCCGGGCGATCTCCACGACCCGGATCCGGGTTGCGGCAAGGTCGTGGGTCGTCGGAGGTCGCGGCGACGGCTTGCCGCAACCCTAGCGACCTCGTGACCGCCGCGACCTAGGCGATGGCGGTGAGGTGGAGGAGGTCGCGGCGCGCGACCCAGCGACCTCCGCGAACCGATTTGGGTCGCGGAGGCGTCGCGACCCGATCCGGGTCGCGGCGAGGTGGAGGAGGTCGCGGCGCGCGACCCGGGCGACCTCCGCGAACCGGATCCGGGTCGCGGCGAGGTGGTGGAGGTCGCGCGCCGTGACCCAAGCGACCTCCGCGACCTCCGCCACCTCCGCGACCCAAGCGCGCGACCTCCACCACCTCCGCGACCAACGACCTCCGCCACCTCCGCCACCAGCGACCTCCGCCACCTCCGCGCGACCTCCGCCACCTCTGCGACAAGCGACCTTCGCCACCTCCGCGACAAGCGACCTCCGCCACCTCGCCATGACCCGGATCCGAGTCACGCGGCGGTCGGCGACGGTCGCCGGGTGCCGCGACCACGCCGGCCTCTCTTGCCCGTCGCCGATCTCGCCGGCCTCCCTGACGAAGAAGAAGAGAACAGCCTCTCTTCTCTCTCTCGCCCCCAGCATTCTCGGGATGCTGAGAAGCCCAAGGCTGCCTTGGGCTTTCAGCCTTGCAAGGGTTGGCTTTCAGTCTAAGAGCCTTGAAAAGCTGGCTCCCAAACACCTGTTATTTGTCCCAAGGGGCTTTCCACGCCCAAAGCCCTTTCCAAAGCCCCAGCCAAACGCACCCTTATTAATCAGAAAATATTTCGATTTTCAAAGTATTAATGCATGAATTTTTTTTATTTGTTTTTTTCGGTCGGATTTTTTTTTCTTTATTTAATTACTTAATAAAAATTTAGATTTTTCTGGTCAGATATTTATGGATAAGACGAGAAGGCCCTTCCCGCTTTCTGTGGCAGCTAACGTTGTACTTACTCATCACCATGGCCATTATCTCTTCTCCATCTCCATGCATGGCTTCTCTTCCGGTCAAGACCATGCCAACCCCACAGCCTTCGCCGCCCAGGCATCCCAAGATCCAAAATTTCCATAATTCAACGCAAACCCACTTCGCCAATCCTTCCCCAGATGCGGAGATCGGTCGCAAAGCCACCTGCAGATCCTACTTCGCCGGCATATCCGCGCTCTGCAAGGACGGCCGGATTCGCGAGGCCGCGAACTTGGTCGCCGAGATGGAGCTCCGGGGCGTCCGGGTCGGGCCCGAGGTCTACGGCGAGCTCCTGCAGGGGTGCGTGCACCGGCGGGCCCTGTCGGCGGGCCGCCAGGTTCACGCCCGGATAGTGAAGAGCGGTGAGTCGTTCGCGAGGAGCGAGTACGTTGAGACGAAATTACTGATTTTTTATGCGAAATGCGGTGTTGTGGACGTTGCGGATGTTCTGTTTTGCAGGCTGAGGACGCGGAACGTGTTCTCGTGGGCCGCCGTCGTGGGACTGCGGTGCAGGGCGGGGCTTTGCGAGGAGGCTTTGATTGGGTACTGCGAGATGCAGGAAGATGGTGTTTCGCCGGACAATTTCGTGGTCCCGAATGCGGTGAAGGCTTGCGGGACTTTGAGGTGGATTGGGTTCGGGAAAGGGGTTCATGGGTACGTGGAGAAGATGGGTCTTGGGGGGTGTGTTTTTGTGGCGAGTAGTCTTATTGATTTTTACGGAAAGTGCGGGCTTTTGGAGGACGCGCGAAAGGTGTTTGATTCTATACCTGAGAGAAATGCGGTCGCTTGGAACTCGATTATAGTCAGCTATGTTCAGAACGGGATGAACGAGGAAGCGTTCGATGCGTTCTATGATATGAGAGTTGAAGGCGTCGAGCCCACACGAGTTACTGTGTCGAGCTTCCTTTCAGCATCGACAAATATAGGTGCGATTGACGAGGGCATGCAGGGACATGCGATTTCGATTTTGGTAGGATTAGAACTGGACGACATATTAGGTACTTCCATTTTAAACTTTTATGCTAAGAGTGGTCTGATGGAGGATGCCGAATTGGTTTTTGACAGGATGGTTGAAAGAGATGTGGTGACATGGAATTTGCTTATATCTGGATACGTTCAAAATGGACATGTCGAGAGGGCACTGGAAATGTGCAATGAAATGAAACTTGAACACTTGAGATTTGACTCTGTAACGTTAGCATCGCTGCTTTCTGCTTCAGCCAAGATACAAGACATAAGACTTGGTAAAGAGGCTCATGGTTATTGTATCAGAAATAATCTCGAAGATGATGTTGTGGTATCTAGTAGCATTACGGAAATGTACGCTGCTTGTGACAGAATAGAGTCTGCAAGAGATGTTTTTGATTTTACCAGAAGACGAGACCTTATAATGTGGAATACTCTGATTGCTGCTTATGCTGACCTCGGTGCAAGTGGTGAGGCGTTGAAATTGTTCTATCAGATGCAACTAGAAGGGGTGCCGCCGAATTTGATTACGTGGAACTCATTGATTCTTGGGTTCCTAAGAAATGGACAGGTTAATGAGGCTAAGAACTTTTTCTCGCAGATGCAATCTCATGGCGTTCGGCCCAACTTGCTCACTTGGACCACCCTTATCTCTGGCCTGGCTCAAAATGGCCTTGGCGACAAAGCAGTTGAGATGTTTCAGCAAATGCAAGAAGCTGGTATTAGACCTAATCTCGTGTGCATTGTTTGTGTGCTTTCTGCTTGCAGAGACATGGCATCGCTTCGTTTGGGAAGAGCCATTCATGCCTATGTCTTGCGGCATAACCTCTCTTCATCCTGTAAGATCACAACCTCTTTAACAGACATGTACGCTAAATGTGGAAATGCTGAGGAAGCAAAGAGGTTCTTCAGTACGATCTTAATCAAAGATACCCCAATCTATAATGCAATGATTTCAGGCCATGCACTACATGGTCGAGCTCATGAAGCCCTTGCACTATACAAACATCTAAAAGACAACGGTCTCAAACCAGATAGCATCACATTTACTAATGTCTTGACTGCATGCAACCATTCTCGGCTGGTAAATGAGGCTATGGACGTTTTCAATGACATGGTCTCCAATTACCATGTGAACCCGAGCATTGAGCATTACGGGTGTGTGGTGAATCTACTCTGTCGGTGTGGCTATTTGGAAGAAGCATTTGACTTGTCACATACAATGCCTTATGAGCCAGATGCACGTATTCTGGGGTCCTTGCTTGCTGCTTGCAGAGAACATGGAGAAATCGAACTCGGGGAGTATTTGTCCAAACATTTGCGAGAATTGGAACCCGAAAACTCGGGAAATTACGTGGCACTTTCTAATTCATACGCAATGACGGGGAAGTGGGATGAAGTGTCTAAAGTGAGGGGGATCATGAAATCGAAAGGACTAAGGAAGACTCCTGGGAGCAGTTGGATTCAAGTCAGGGGAGAGGTTCACGTGTTTCTCGCCGGGGATAGATCGCATGCAGAAATCAGTGAGATATACACAGTGTTGGCGGCGTTAGATGTGGAAATGCGATCGGCACAATCTTGCAAACATCCTATGATTCGCCAGGATGAATTTGCATGGTGAGACTTCCTGATTCAACAGCCAAAGCTATAATGAGCGACATTTGACATGTCGACGGTGAAAATCGAGTTCCCTGGATGCCGGTGTTTCAGCATTTCCCAAAGTTGCGATCACATGTACTGGAAAGGCTGCCGTTTCTCTAGGACATGCCGAAGTGTATAGTTTTTGCAGGGCATGTGTAATTACTTGTGAAGAGTGCTTGTCCACACCTAGAAGAAAGAAAGAAGACAGACAGACAGACTTGGACTACGCCATGGCAGTGGTATGAGCTAGTCGACTGTAGTTGACAAAAATCTACCCTGCTTAGACCCATTAAGTTCCTCTTTTTGCAGAAGATCTTTTATATCTTGAGAAAAATTTTGAAATTTTTAGTAATAGCAAAGCAAAAATTTCTCGTTTATCCAAATCAATCATGGCATGCTAAGCGATACGGAAATTCCTTTCTTTCTTTTATATCAAGCCTATGGTACTTTTTATTGATGGTGGATTTGAATGGATAAAAATGCCTTCTCTCAAAACACTACACATTTTAAATTGCAAGCGATGTGAGGCTCAAGATGTTGATCCTTCAGGCCGGGTTTTCGTCTCTATAGGTGGTGGAGTGTGACCGTCGGATCCTTTCGATGGATCATCGGAGGATGCCGGTCTGGTCCCTTCCTCGGCTTCACTCCTAGCCCTCACCTCCTCCAGCATCCGCACCACCTCCGACATTCGAGGCCTCTGATCCGGCACGATGGCGACGCAGGCCATCGCGATTTGCAGCACCCGCACCATCTCCTCCTCCTGATCACCGCCCGTCATCAACTCCGTGTCGAAAACCTCGGCCGTCCATTCCTCGCTGACCACGGACTGGACCCACCGCGGCAGGTCAATACCTTCCTCGCCAAGCGACGCCTGATTCGGTGATTTTCCCGTGAGAAGCTCCAGGAGCAACAGGCCGAAGCTGTACACGTCAGACTTGAACGTTGCCTTGCGCGTCTCAGTGACTTCCGGGGCACGATAGCCTACATTTCAAGCACAACATAAGATTGAGAGAGACTTCAACACAAGAAGACATCAAAGAGAAAAATTTGACTCGAGAACGTGATAAATTCAAGCAGTTCTGACAAGGATAGAGAACAGGACGAATAACACCACGCAAGACGAAAGCATTGCCTGTACCTAGGATCCGGGTGGCTGGCGCGGATTTTGGGCCCAAGAGCCGGTTGAGCCCGAATTCTGAGACGGCTGCGGTGCCATCGGGTCGGAGCAGGACATTGGAGGACTTGATGTTGCCGTGGACCAACTTGGCCGATGCATGGAGGTGGGCGAGGCCCCGTGCTGCCTGGATGGCGATCCTCAGCCGGTTGTCCCAGTCGAACGGCGTACGGCCCGAGCCCCTGCTACCTGCAGCACACGGTTGTTAATCGCCATTGGCATCGGTTCGTTCAACGACTTAATCATCACGGATGAATGGCGCGGATGATGTGATCCAAGTTCTAACTAGAGAAAGATAATTGATTAACCTAAGTCATACGCTACGCGACGATGCAAATTTCGTTCTCAAGGGGTTAGAAAATCTTTTCGAACATCTTCGTTGAAAAACCCTCGACTCGCAATCGAACAAGGCCCTATCAACCGTCGTGGAAAGGGTCAAAGCACGACCAATAACGCGCGCTTGCATGTGCGGCCGAACGCTCACTAGCGAATTGAGAACCGACGTGTCTAGATAGCCAAACGTTTCAGTCAACACATCATCGGATAACGAAAGATACGTTGCGAGAGAAAGCAACGGAAGAAACCAAATGTTCTAGATTCACTGTGAGCCAAGACAGTGTGCGGACACTGCTCGTTCGGACCACACGGTGTTCTCGGTAGACCGGGAAAGAGAGAAAGGGATCGGGTTGACTCGTCTGCCTCGTGCCGTCGAAGTCCTAAAGGGCGACGCGCCATGATTGGACGAGGCAGTAGCTCTCTCTAGCTGAATTCACGGCCTTGCTTGCCAACTTGCCCTTCAAATTGCGTGTTCGCTTTCTAATTTGATGTGAGTGGAGGATAAACTCGTTCCCTTCGGAAAAAAATTTCCAAGAATACATTTTAAGTTTCGCCTGCGTTATCACTTGCGTACTTCTTGTTTTGTATGTACTAACTTTGCTACTTAGGTTTTGTCTTTAATAACCACTTTGCATCTCCACACCGATTCTCCTAGTAGTTTCATTCAATTCCTTAAGGAAAACACCCACGCCAAAATCTTACAATTTCCCACATTCTCTCTCTCTCTCTCTCTCTCTCTCTCTCTGTGTGAGTTGAGGCCACCTCCAATCAAGGTCGTCTCTCTCTCTCTCTCTGTGAGAGTTGAGGCCACCTCGAATCAAGGTCGTGAGCGACAGGTAGGCCATGGACGACCCCGTCAAGGTGGCCCATGACCTCAGTACAAGGTCACGAGCTATCACACTGACCATGGAGGTGTACCGTTGAGGCATGGAGATATGAAACTAGGATAGAGTTTATGGGAAATTTATTAAACCTATCAAACAGATGGGTCAAGTCAAGTTTGGATCGGGCTAAAAATGATTTGATCAAATTGACTCGTTTAATCCGTTTGATCCATTGTCATGCAACACAAATCTAATGGTTCATATCTAACTCGACACATACCCAACTTATATTTGACTCGACCCATATTATTACCCAATCTAAAAAAAATTACATATACGAACTAAGGTGAGAGCATGAGTGAGCGAGTGCAAGATTGAGTAAGAGTGAAAGAGAGTCAAGTGGTGGGTTAATTTTAAGTAAGTTTTGAACCTATTTAATACTCATATAAAACCCATTTATGACTCAAAAGTCGGGTATAAATCTATTTATAACCCATTTATTGAATATAAATCATTTATATAACAAGTCAACCCATCAAATATGAGTTAAGAAAAGGGAGTTATAACCCATTTTAATAGGCCTAAAATTTGTAAATAAGATAATTTTATATTTTTATTAGGGGATATTGTCCACATAATTGAAAGTGAAACTAGCATTTTCAAAAAAATATAGAGGTACATGAGTGGTCGTTAGATAAAATCATAAGAATGTTTTTTTTTTTTTTTTTCCATACTCTTAATCAACATATCGAGTTGAAAAATTTCTAAGACTCTCGTCGTGTTTTGCAACTTCACGAGGGTGATGAGTACGACCTCTCAAGTTACTTGGAAACGAGACACTATAATTCGAAGGATACTACCCTAGAACCCAGCGCTTAATCACTCAATCGATCTTTGTTACGGATTGGCATTATCATTTCTTGGTATTGAAGAACTTCTATAGTACGTGTAAAACCAGATTGGGTGTGCGAAGAAGAAGAAGAAGAAGAAGAAGAAGCAACGTACCGTGAAGGAGAGTAGCCAAGCTTCCACGAGGCAAGTAGTCGTAGACCAGCAACTTCTCGTGCTTGGAGTAGTAGTACGCCTTCAGCCCCACCAAGTTGTCGTGCCTCGCCTTCCCCACCGCCTCCATCTGCTCCTCGAACTCCCTCTTCCCCGCGGCCACCTCCCTCAGCCGCTTCACCGCCACCTCCGTCCCTTCCTCCAGCAGCGCCCGGTACGACGTCCCGCCGTTCCCCTTCCCCAGTACCTCCGCCGACGCCCTCAGCAGGTCCTCCAGGTCGAACTCGACAGTTTCCAGGCCTGCGATTCGTGCATCAAATTCGAGCGTCGAAGTCGAATCCATTTGGTTTCGTGACATTCTTTTGTTGCTTAAACATAACATTTGCCGCATTTGGCTAATTTGAATTTCGCTTTACGATTTAAGTTTTTTATCAGTTGGCCTAAACTTTTAAGGCATTGTTGACATATGTTTTTGTAATGTATCAAATTCAATCGATCGTGTAGATGAATACATATTAACAGCCCGTACCTCCCACGAACACTAGCTTGTTCTTCTCCACAGCTTCGGCGGACCCGCTCGTGAAGTCCTCCTTCGACGAGGACGTCCACACCTCTGCCGCCGCGGAACTGTGTCCTGCCGCAGCAGCGGCTGGCTGCTTCGGAGGCTTCGCCGGCCGCCTCCGTGATCTTCCGCGGCAGAGCAAGAGGAGAAGCAGCAGTAGGAGGAGGAGCATGAACAGCGAGCATCCGACCGCAATGGCGATGACTGCTGTTCTGGAGAGTCCGTTGCTCTTCTTCGTGCAGGGCTCAAGCGGCGCGCCACAGAGGGCGAGGTTCCCGGCGAATGCGGATGCGGGGAACTTGGACAGGCTTGCAGGGATCGAGCCATTGAGGCGGTTGTTTGACACATTGAAGCCACGCAATCCCATGGCGCCGATGCTCGGCAGCTCGCCGGAGAAGTTGTTGTTTTCCAGAAACAGGCCCGTCAAATGTGCCAGGTTGTTAATGGCGGGTGGAATTTGGCCGGAGAAGCGGTTCGACGACATGTCCAGCCGAGCCAACCGGGTCAGCCGGGTCAGCTCCGGCGGGAACTCGCCGGCGAACGCATTGTTCTGGAGGTAGAGGCTGCGGAGCAACGTCAGGTTGGAGAAGTCGGAGGGGATCCGACCGGAGAGCCCGTTGTAGCGGAGGCTCAGGACCCGGAGCCGGCTCAGCCGGCCGATGGTGCCCGGCGGGATCTCGCCGACGAGCCCCACCGCGGGCAAACGCAGGGAATACACGAAGCTCCGCGCCGGGTCGCATTTGATCCCGACCCAGTCGCAGGCGGAGGCAGAGCCGTTCCACCGCACGCGGCGCCCGTGCGGGGTCTTGCCGAGGAAGTCGAGCAGGGCCTGCCGGTCCTGCGTCGGCTCCGAGGCGGCGAGCCGGCTCAGGATCACGAGGGACACGGAGAACAGCAACGTGGGAATCGCCATTAGGGCGGGAGGGACACGACACGATGAAATGGGTCGTCTCGTCTTCGCGTTTCTGGTGCCGTCTCGGCCGTTCGCCTCACGAAACGTTTCCCCACGGCGTCCCCGGGCAGATGAAGAGACGCAGTGAAGAGACGCAGTGGCAAGAGCTTCTCGAGAGAGAGAGAAAGGTCTTGTAAGAGAAGAGGAGGTAACGGTGCAGATGAAGAGACGCAGTGGCACCAATATAGGAAACGTCTCTCTCTCTCTCTCTCTCTCTCTCTCTCTCTCTCTTCTACAGCGACTCTTGCTGCCTCTTTGAATTGAGCGGTCAAAGAGATTCAAAGGAGGGTCGCTGTTTTCGCCGTGGACGAAATATCATACGCGCAATCGAATTTGTCGGCGTCTGTTCGAGCTCTCCTCCGGCGGAGGTGGCTGTCGGAACTCGCCGCCGCGCGACGCGAGAGTGCGGAGGGAGATGAGAAGATGTGTGGGATGTGGCCGCCGTGAGAATCGGCGGGTCCCTGCTGCATCATAAAGGCCCCTCCATCGCGGTTGCGCGAATTTAATGCGTTTCCATCTCGGTTTTTCTTTGGCTTTCGTCGTGAGTTTTTTTTTCCTACTGTTTACACCCGTTTCGATCTTGTGGGGCTCCGTTGCTGCTCCAGCATGTGAATGCTGGTGGAGTCAATCCTAACGGGGGTTGACTTGGCTTACTCATTGTAGTTATCTACCCTTCCTGTATAAGGAATCTGTTTCCAATGGAATCGGGAATTGGATATGTTTCCATGGGCGATTTGATTCAATTCTTGGGTAGAATCGCTTGAAATCGAATCGATTGCACAGCCCTAAATAGTATTAGATCGTGAGTAATATTCGATGCCAAAATAGTCATATTTCTTATTCAAGGATAATGGTGCAAATGATCTCCGAGTTTTGGCCTAATATGC
Organism: Eucalyptus erythrocorys; assembly: GCA_014182555.1. Taxonomy (NCBI): domain Eukaryota; kingdom Viridiplantae; phylum Streptophyta; class Magnoliopsida; order Myrtales; family Myrtaceae; genus Eucalyptus; species Eucalyptus erythrocorys. Next base: position 52,052,950 of record CM024599.1, on the reverse strand, counting down.
AACATATAGTCTTCGAATTTTTAGTTTGTGCAATGTAGCTCTTAAACTTTGACCTAACGTACAATGTCATCCATGTTAGGATATACATGTGAATTGTGGTAGAGAAGTCTCACATTGGAAAATTTGATTCTTCTATCTTTTACTTGTCTCTCAATCTTATTTTCTTCAATCAATTTATTGCTTGGAACCATCGCCCGTCGAAAGCAGAGCAATTTGAACATGACTATTCAACTCAAGATCGACATCATCTACTTTACCAAGTCTCGGTCATGCTTAATGGGTATCGTGAAGGTGATTATGATCTTTTCGGACGTGTTATCAATTTAGATTTAGATTTAGCTTTAAATTTTTTACGTTCAAATCGCTCGTCAATCGGAAAAATTGATGCCTTGCTTGAATTACATGAGGATAAAATTGATTTTATTGGACGGCATGAATTAATTTATTTATGCAGGTCTATAGCCTACTTTTATTTCGGTTTTTATTTACAAGATATTTTCGTCCTCGGTTTTGAAGGCGTGAGTGGGAAATATGCTTTTCACATTGTGATTTTCTCGGGCAGAATCAAAACGAAAGCGTACGGATGTTTGATTTCCAAGTATGAACGTGAATGCTTCTTGTCGGCCGCACTAGCAGCTACGTATCGAAAACTGCCCTAGTCGACGGACCAGGTGAAAAATGGAATTATGCCTTGGTTTGAAAATGTTTACCTCCTCTGCAACCAAGTACAAACTTTTAATATTGTGTTCCTCGCTCCTATACAACAAGATTATCTTTTGAGCACGATTAAACTTGAGTTAAGTAAGTGAATCTCAGATTGGCGAGACATTTTTACATGAATTTCTATTGATTGAGTAAGAAACGAATAAAAGCATGGTGGCTGAGAAAGGATGATGTCGATCATTGATAAATTTCTCAAGAAGGGATCTTGTGCATCATTCATAGAAGTTGAGCAAAGATTGCCATCACGATACTGATCAGCGAAAGAGAGCATGAGCAAAGGGAAAGTGTCAATGTACAAAAGCGCACGCATCTTCAAATTCATCGCGCCATCGTTGGTTAGGTCGCTTTGGACTGAAATTGTAGCAATTGGCAAGAATGGTGTTATATGAAGGTCTAGGTTAAGATAGATGATGGTGCAAATGGAATAGCTTGATTTAGGAAGTGACCAAACATGGAAGGCTCACCTTAGTGGGGAAGTACGTACGGTGAAAGAGTGAGGATGATTTTTTTTTTTTTTTCTTAAAAAAGGCTTAGGGTGCGTACGATTTGACAAGGAATTAAGCAGCTACTTAATATAAGGTAACACCGCGGCTTAAAGGTTTTTCTAGGAAGGTGTCTAATTGGATATATTAATGGTTTCAGACTTATCCTTTCCTCTTAATGATATCTTAGAATGAAGCCTTTGGTTGCCCCCCTTGGATCAAGTAATTAAGTAGTAAAGTTTAGGGTGAGGCAAGTAACCACAACATGGAACTACGGTTATTTGGTATGTTTTCGAACCGAATCTATCCGTATGATTAAATCACGAGGAAATTATCCAATAGATCCTAAAATTGTTGCAAATATAATAATTTAGTACTTAACTTTTCAATTTTTTCCAATTTAGCCCTAAACCTTGACACAAAATTTCAGCATAATTTTTCCAATCAATTTTTATTGGAAATCGCTGACATGGCGGTTTAGTCATCGCCAACCTCCTATGTGACACACCATCACATTAATAATTTATAGCAAAAATTAATCGAAAAAACTATATTGGAATCTCCCATAAAAGTTTAGAACTAAATTGACAAAACTAAAAAGGTTACAACTGAAATTAATATTTTGTACAATAGGTTTTCAGATTGATTGAACAGTTTCCCCATTTATTCAAACGGGATTTTCAATCTCTTAATCACTAAGTTAGTCCTATGAGTGAGAATCCTTGAAATAAGGCTCTTTGTGATTGTGACCCCTGAAGTCCGTGGACTCTAAGTGAAAGCATTAATATTTTTATCAACTTTGACAAAAATTAGTCATTACGTTGGGAAAAGGAAACATGTCCACTTCATGCGCCATTGTGTCCTCAAATTGCTTTCTTGTTCTCAACTGCCTAACCGTATAGATCTTCAGGAATTTAGGGTTTACGACTTGCATTAGAATAGGTAGACGTAAATGATACCAGATTTGACAAGTTACTAAAACCTAATGAGATCAAAAAAAAAATCATAATAAAAACAGAAGAAAGCAAGTTTTCTCGGAAAAATTATCTAGAAAGTTATAATTCTATTATACTACGGTTAATTCAATCTTAAAACTTTCAATTGTATTAATTTATTCATAAACATTTTGACCATTTATCAATATAATCCTTCCAACCAATTTTAGTCAGAAATGATTAACATGGCAATTTAATTAGCGTTAAGCTGTCCAATGTGGTAAGGTCAGCATTGAAGTAAACAATTTGTGTATTTTTTAAATTTCTGAAATTTTCTTGTTTTCTTCTTTTTCTCCTTTTCTTTTCCTTACACATGTGGCGAGTACTCAACCATAGAAAGCAACTAGCAATAGGCGATGGCTGACAAGGATGTCCACGCCTTGCCCAAGTAAGGGACCCTCCCTCGCCTATGGCCAATTGCTAGCCATAGCCAAGGACCAGCCATAGGTGCAAAAAAAAAAGAAATGAAGAAAAGGGAAAATTTCAAAAAGAAATTAAAAAAATCATTCACATCAACACTAATCATGTCATGTAATAGAGTGGTCAAAGCCCACGTCAGTGATTTTAGGTCAAAATTAGCCGGAATGACTATATTGACACATTGTTGGAAGGCTTAAAATTATTGACATAATTGAAAAGTTTAAAACTGAATCGACTGCTATAAAATAAACTTATAATATTTTGGACAATCATCCCTCAATTAGTTATCTTTCAAATCAAACGCTCATTTCCTATTTGAAACTATTATGAGTAAACCATTTTCATTTGGACATTTTTTCCAATGTCCTGTTGGAGCCGTCGTCCTAAGGTTCCGAACGTGAAAAGGACGGACGGACAAAAGGAACATTAATTTGTGAGCATTGTTGGATTGGCGAAGGAAAGCGCGCATATTTGGCATTTACTTAGCACAACAAGCTCATCCATCCAACTTGATGTGTGCAAATGATTGTGTTTTGACAAATTTAACAACATCCAACTAGCAGTAGGTGGAAGAAATGACACCAGGGACCGACCCCAACACTATAAATCTCTAGTAGCAACCATGGATGTGAAGTAGTTATGGTGTGATGAGAATAAAGGGGATTAAATTAAGTTAGGTGTGTCGGAAATCTGCCGTTTTATTTCGTTCTTTTTGTTTCATTTTGCTTATAACTTGCTAGTGATCAGCATTATTGTGGTATGGTGCATGAAAAACCACTTCTTCTGGTGCTTCTTCCATCCAGAGAATTGGTTCTCTTTTTAGGGAAGCGATGCTACTCATTCATTTCTTGCAGCTACTCAAAAGCCTACCAAAATGGCCCGCCCTTAAATTGTCTTGTTCAATCTTTTATGAAGAACAGCTGCGCCTGAATCCAGCTCTACGCATCAACCTCATGAAATATCTCTCACTAACATCACCAACCGAGATAAAATGTACGCCAATCTTAACAAATGTAGTACTAAACAGAAAACTTTGCTTTTGCAATTGATCGTGCGGTAATTGCAAACACAATCTCATTGGGCGCATTCCTTACTCCCTCGAAGCCGACCTATTAGGTTTACATCTCGCCAAATTGGTCCGTGCCTTCAAAATTATCATATTACAGTATACTATGTCATCGCCTCGAAGTTATGTAGGTAAATGTTCTACATTATCGATAATATTAGTTAAAATAAGATGTACCAATTTAAAGCCTAGATATCGATTCCATCCCGTTTTAAATATTATTTTGGTATGGTTTACTACGCAAAGTTTTTCTCAATCACGATATACTCAAAAGTCAAGATTCCCATCTATCAGGGAGAGGCGTGATTGGCTCTTTCTATCAACTATCGAAGTTACCAATACCATCCCCACAACTAGACAAGATCTGCTGCTTCCTCAGCCACAGTGTAGGACCCTCGCTGTTAATAACGATAGATCTTACCATATTTTTTACTTTAAAAGAAGCGGTCTGGTTCACGTTTACGTCGATATGTCCTCAATACCTTTCAAGATAGATGACGATGCACATTCATCTGTATCCATCAATACAAATTTGGTAGGACATAGAATTCGCCGTTCCCTGCAAATGATAACAGCAATATATGCAGGCTCGTCCTCTTTTTTCTGTCATCGATTATTAGCACAGTCAAGCACCTGCCAACGATTAAAGATCCCACACATGAGTTCTCTGGAGAGACAGAGAGAGCCCAAGAGCTCACTTGTGAGACTATGAAACTATCGACGGAGAAGCACAAGGTCCAATTCAGACCAAATTCGAAGAGCCTCGAATCCACAACAGCACGTCAGTATCAAATCAACATGAAACAATCCATATGTCTAACCAATTGTGTGACAATATATATAGATATGTCAATAGAAAAAGCATGGCACAGACAGATGCGCCAACACTAAAAAGAAGGGAAGTACGGGGACTTTATTGTGCTGAAGCTCAACCTGGACTTCAACAAAGACAAGACAAACTAAGGCTTCTATTTCAGTTCTTCAAACCACTAAAGCAAATGCAGAAATGCAGATACTCGGTTCCAGACACATCATCTATCCATTACTCAGACTCGACCCCATCACATAGCTCTCCATGGGATTATTCTCATCAGATGCCACCCGGCATGGGCCGGAAAGTGCCAAAGTCTTGACTGGAGCTCTCAAATTTCTGACAAGCTGGTCCACCAAAATGCATCCCCCATTGCAAATTGCCGACGCTTGATGCCCAAACTCATCATGGTGACAGCCCAGAAGAACAGAGAGCATGCCATCCACATTTCATCATTCAGATATAATAACAATCCCCAACAATTAATGATCTCAGTACCCAACATATCTTGACCAGGGTTACCAGAAGAAGCAGCTGCTTACAAACCTGGCATTATAAAATTGTCCAACTTCCCAAGATTTCCTCCTGAGCTTCAAAGCTTGGCTTACCTGTCCAACTGACATAAGAAGAGTCATAGTCAAGACAAGAACAAACTCAGAAGAGAAAGAGATGGAACAAAGCCTGCTATACTAAATTTGTATGAAAAATTGGTGTATTAAGCATGTGGCGGACTCTCATTATGACTCATCTGTTTTTAATGTCACTCCAACTGAATTTCTGAAAATTCTTTTTGATTTTGTAGTCTGGCACAACATATGGTATATCAATTTAGTAAACTAGTCTTCATATACCTAACCTTATTCAGAACATAAACTCCTGGATCAGAGGGAACACAGCTAACCCTAATTCAAACCCAAAAAAGCCACGCCTCTGTCTAAAAATTACAGAAGATCATAAAGAAAGCCAAGAACAAGTGACTGCATTGGACAAATGCAACAACTACTAACTGGTCCTATAATTAGATAATGCTGACGCAATCAACTTTAGCATGCAAAACCTAGTTTTTCAAGGCATTTTGTTTTTTCCTAAATGCCAATTCATAATGCCTAGTTAGTAAATTCATCGTTAAAGAATTCAATATGGCTTCTCTCAGTCATCAGGCTCCATGATACTAATCTGCTAAGTTTATTAACCAACCAAGGCTAATGTAGTTGGTAATTCTCATTTCTCAGAGGTTGAAACAATAATTGTGAACATAGAAATCTCACTTGCTAAGTAGAACTTCCAATCTAAAGGCCAAGGCCATCCACACTCCAACACAAACTTAGCATTGATAGATCCGCCTAACTGGAGCTTGATATGGCAGAAGGGTCTCACCAATATCATTCCTGACCAAAAAAAAAAAAAAACACATACATTATCATGTACACACTCCAGAAGTTAGCAGACTGACCACAAGCTCTTAATAGTTATCATAAACTTAACCATACCGCAACATGCTGTCACATTGATCTCACACAAAATGACGATCTGGCCAGACTGATCCTTGGTACTGCTCTGGCAAAGGACCGAGCTGTGGGCTCCCGTTAATTATTCGCTGAGGTTGCTGCATCTGCTTCTGATGATCCAGAGTCTCGTGATCATACCAGCCTTTATGAATTTCCATTTGGTGGACTGATGGAACTTGCTTTCCCGGAAACGGGAAGCTAACGGTCCCAATTGAAGCAGCACTGCCACTAATGGGCGGTATGTTTGCAAAAGATGAATAACTAATGGAATTGTTCACTAGGCCCCGAATCCGGAAGACATCTGATACCCATCCAACCAGCTATAATCATCCAACCTTTGGTTCTGATGGGTCAAGTCTAATCCAGAAAAGGGTCCATTGGCCTGCTTAGGAACAGCATTAAAACCAGGAGGAGGGCCAAGATGTCTGAGTGGCCTAGCAACTGGTTTCTTTTTTGAACCTACAGGAGAAGTAGATGATGGCTTCACAGCCAAAGCATCAACACTAACTCCAGAAGACATGAGAGAATTATATATGGGTGAAGGAACCATGGCATCTGAAGCATTTGCCTGATTCAAAAACAAGCTGTCGCTACTAATAGCAGACTGTCTGATCGGAAATGAATTAACGGCAGGGAAAAAGTTGACGGTGTTCTCATTGATCTCAGAATGCGCCAGATGCCCTTTCTCCAGCATCTTTAGATCTTTGAAGCCATTAGACAGCAAAGTTTCTTCTGTCAACCAATTTGAAGTATGAGATGTGATAGGCTGTAGATTACCAGCAGAAATGGGGTTCCATGAAAAAGCATCTGAAGAGGTCAAATGCAGAGAGTTATCAGGAGGCGCTGCCATAGAAGCAACTGGAAAGGGTTGATCATTTCCAAAGACATTTTTCTGTGGCTCCAACGTCTTAGAAGAGACAATATATTGAACAGCAGTATCTGTTTGCTTCTCTACTGCTGTCGGCTTAAAAACAATCTCTTCATCCTCCTCTTCCCCCTCCACATATAGCTGAGAATTTGACTGGAACTCCTCCGTTTTCACAGCCATTTGTGCTCCAATTTCTAGCAACATGTCATTTGCCTTAGGCACAGTAGAGTCAGGAGGATGAATATCCTGTGCTGACAGTGATTCTCAACGCCAATGACAAATTTCTTAGCCTTTGAGTCATACCAAACTGTTTTGTTATTGATTTTAACCCCTCCTACAAGCACTTTCCCAGCTGCAAGAGTTCTTTTAACACGAGCATTCTTTTCCTTGATCCCTTCACTTCCAAAAGAATGTTTTCTTGAAAAGTCCAAAATGGTTTGTGCAGGAACAAGCGGCAGAAATCCTCTCAACTCAAAATCTTCCCACAAAGCAAGGCGGTTTCCAGTTTCCCCTTCTTCATATCTGCTCATGTTATCAAAGCAACTTTCATCATCACAGTCATCTATGGACATCGACCCCATCGACAAAAGCTTATTCATAAGAGAGATGTAATGAATCCACAAATTTGATCTAACAGTTGCCTGCTTCTCATCAATATCGCCACCCATGGCAACATCAGGATAAGATGCCAACCATTCCACAAAGACCAAAATGCCAGGTAAGAGGTAACTCAAAGAAGGATCATGAACTTGTTCGCATCTCTCCATAACTAGTCCCATGATCTCAAAAACCGCAGTCAATGCATTCTGAAGGAGTACAGCACGCTGAACGATTTCTGCATAACTCTGGCCTTCACTCTCACGTTTCACATTATGAATAGTATATATAAGGATAGACACAAGCCTGACAAAGAAAAGACCATTCTCAAAAGCATCATTGCCAAAACTCATCTCTTCTTCTGGCCCAGAAGACATAAGATCACATAAACCAGTGACAACCGAAGAGAGGACTTCCACAAAGGTCTCCAAGCTACACCAAGAATGCCAATATTAATAGCAAATACACCAATAAAATAGCAAAAAACATAAGAATTACTAACAAACACTTACCTTGTTCGAGTGAACAATATCCCATTTAGACGGACAAAATGGATGCAGAGTGAGTTGTAGGTATCATGGGTGTTGGAGTTACTTTCTTTGAAAGTTGCAGCTTCAGCATCTCTAGATGCAAGCTTGGCTTGCTGTCCTCTCACTTTTCCAGCAGACCGGACCATAGAACTTTTAGCATCCCCATGCAGTAGAGAGAAACTTTGACGGTTCTGACAATTCAAAAACAGGGAAAAAAACAAAGATGTGAACTAACTATTTCCCCAAACACACCAACACAAAAGGCACCATAAATAAGTACTTGCTCAAAATAAGCAATGCCGACATGAATTACCGAACAATTCCCTAGCTTTAATTAGGTTAAGTGCTACGATCTCATCATACAGTTCACATTACATATGGAATATGCTTATCAAATTAATTGAAAAACCGGAGGCATTTGTCACCCTAACAAATAAATAAATTATAGGAATGAACACCTCCATATGCAAAGTGTTTTTCAAAGTACCATCTTTTAGTAGGCAACTATGATGACTGCATCTGGACTCCAAAACTGCAGAAGTGGACGGATCTTCCGATTGACTAATGAGTAATGAGATTCCCCATTAATATACATGTTAACACCTTTCCAGCTGATATTTGGATCATTGTAGTTGTATTATCTTTATGCAAGCTCCCCTTATATAAAAATTATTGCCTACGAAACCCAGATGTTCTTACCAGCTCATGAACGTCCAACAAGTGCATATTTTAAATGCTTCATACTTAAGACCATGATCGTTAAGGATTCTTATGATCAACCCAGCAGAATACAATACTGAAATGGTAAAGACTGATCCCGTGTAGATCCAGATGGCATCACGATTCTACCCCCAACACTAAACATCCCACTTTAATTTGTAATCAGGCTTTTTCAAAAATTCTCGAGAGTGGTAGTGCAGAAGGAGAAAGGAAATGGCATCTCTCAATGCCACATTACATAAATTAGGTCTAAAGTCTCCACACTGAAAACCCATCATGCTCTCAAGAACAAGCTTTTAGGCCCATTTAGAATGGTAGAAAAAGAAAATCAGAAGTGTGCCATGACAATATATCCTGAGAGATGCCACTTTCTATCTCCACTTATGGTGCCACTCTCCAATAATATGACAGAGAAACCCAAATCAAGTTTGTTTCTTTTTCTTCACACCACTCTACTAGTAAGCAGCATCACCATCTCCAATTCTTCCTCTTTGAACTCTTCCTTGTTCTCTAGAGCATCTGATTATGGGTTTGTCGTGTATATTGTTGTTTATCCTCTATGCGGTTAGATTGTATGTATATACTTCTTTGGGATCTGTCTTTGTCGACAGTCCTTGCTCTCTCAAATTAAGAGCTCTATATTTCAGCTTTCTTCCTCTTTCAAAAGGCTAAAATGCAAGTAACTGACTCTTTGTATGTATGGTCATCTCAAGTTGCTTAATTTGTTTAACCCAAAATCCTTGATCTGATCTTACTTTCAATCCATGAATAACCAAGAAATTCTTAGGACCCAATCCTAACCACTCACTCAAGACTCGATACAATAAACATCAGAAAAGAATAGAAGAAATGCAACATCTATGAGATTGGAGTGTCACACGACATAATTTCAACAATCTGAGGAACTAAACCTACAGAAATCACATGCTAGAATGTCAGGATTTCATTGTATCTTGAAAGGAATACCTTTTCAAAGGCAACAATCAAGTTGTCCCTTGCAGTAGAACATGGGCTGTCGACAGCCAAACTCCGGAAATATCGGTACACAGTCAGCAAATCATCCCCAGAATAAGAAGCTAAAATTGCCAGCTGCAGAGAAAGCGAATTGACGCATATGAACATCCAGAAAGCACTTTAAAGCGGAGTAGTTCACCTCAATCAAAAAGTCATTAAATTATTAATGCGGAAAATGAAACCTGATGATGGGGATTCCCAATAGATGGCCAAAGAGATGCAGCTTGGAGATAATAACTTGAAGCTGCTGCATACTCACGAGATTTTGAGTCAGGCTCTCCATACAGACCTTTGTAGCGTGCAAGATCGCCCAAGTAAATCAAGCAACGGTGACAAGATATCAAAACTCTTTTTACATCCACTGAATTTTTTCCATCTTTCTCGGACAAAAGTCTACTGTCTACATCCTCAGCGAAGTAACCAAGTGGAAGACCATACTTTGATTTGATTTTCAAGATCAAATCATGGTAGAATCCAGTTGCTTCAGAAAGAAAATTCTTAAAATGCAATCTTATTTTCGTTATTCGATCTGGACGAGACGAGGGTCCTTTCCCATTGACTGATGCATTTGGATTTGCAGATGCTTGAGCAGCACTGAAGTGTGCTCTCAATTCCTCAATTTTCTTGTAATGCAATTGCCATAGAGCATGCTCAATATTGTGTTTCTCTGAAAATGTGTGATCCTCAAGAATTATTGCTTCATAGTTCTCACGCATCTGTTGCCATACATTTGGGTCAGATGGAATCCGTGCCTGGGCAGACTTCCGACGCCTATTATCCAACTCAATGTTCTGTACAAAGGGGCATGCATCAGAATGCAAGACCACAAGTACTGTCAGCCAATACAATTAGGTAAAGAAAAGTACCTTTTCATAGAGTCGTCGTGCACGCTCCCAGGATGGAGCAGGCATATTATCTGTCTGTATGATCATTATCCATCCACATTACCACCGCTTGCCTTCTTGTTTGCTTCAGTGCCATGCAAATCCAGGAACAGGTATGAGCTTAAAATGGCCAAGAATAATTGATGATTAAAGATGACACGGAAACATTAATGCAGTGAAACATCTGTTTGGTGGTGCTAAAATGGGAGTTCAATAGCTAATTTGTGAGAATTTCATATTGCACCATGAAATAGCATCATCAATTGAATGCATGAGATGTAGACACGGATTTTGTGATTCCATCAATGTCTATGAAAAGCAACCAGATACTTTTCGTTTGAACAAACTAACCAGGAGACACCAAATACCGGACAGTGACTGCGTAGACCATGTCTGATGCTCTTCAAACAGGACCAAAACGCACAAAATATGGCATCACACAATCAAACAACAACTTCCTTATAATGGTATATTCAGTAGATGCGATTAGAAAGAAAATAGGAAAACTAAGTTATGATATTGTTTGGATGCAAGCAACAGAAAGGAATAGAAAAAAATGAATCATGACTATTATGTCCTTTTGTGCATTCAAAATAACGTTATAAGTGAGAAAGAAGAAGGAATCATTTAATGAAAGCATCAATCCTTCCGAATCGCTCCATTTTCGGATGGATAGAAATACAATTAACTACACCTAATCTCTCCTAATCCTTTCCTTTTCCTTCTTTTCCGTTCCCTTCCCGCCATCGAAAAAAGTCAGCATATTTAAAATCTTCTCTCTTCCCACTCAACCCCCGTCAACAAACATAACTAAACTTCTAAAAGGAGAATAATTGTATTAACAAGACCTCAAGAATCGACCCACCACTCGACATTACACCATAATTACAGCGGAAAAGCACGAACCCAAACCCAGAGACCAACCACTAACGTCAGTTGGCAGGGTGCAATGCACCGCAGCACAAGGCAAACATCTCATCATGCAAATCCCTTTCGAATTACAGCGATCAATTAGACAATACAGCTAAAACCACCAACTCGGCTCCGCGTCAACCCTATCGCACGAAATTCGATCAATGCCCATCAATCAATCAATCAAGCCACAGAGTGAAACCACCACTGTCGAAAAAGCTCAATTCCGGCAGCTGCTTCAAGGAGCGGGGCGGGGATCCCACGGCAAGCTCAATCGAAAGGAGAGAAAGAACGCGGCGCTCGCGACACCGAAATCGACGGCGGCGGGCGCGATTTCTCCAAGAATTCGAACGCGAAAAATCTCAAAAAAAAAAAAAAAAAAGACGCCGCGAGAGATTTCCCATATTCAAAAGAATCAGCAGGCGCGACTGAAAATCGGAGGAAGACGACGAGAGGAGATCGTCAACGCGGGAAGCGAAGCCGGAACCGAGCTTTTACCTGACTCGCAGGCGAGCGCCGGCGGGGTCGGATCGGAGGGGCGGGAGGACCGGCGGCCGGCGCGGCGATGAGAGAGAAAGAGCGAAGAGAGAGAAAGGAGGAGGACGAGGAGGAGGAGGAAGCTGAGATTTTATGGAACGGGGAAGAGGGCTTTTCTACGGTCCTCGGGGAGAGAGAGAGAGAGAGAACGAGACCGCCATCCCGAAGGAAACTCCGTTTTGTACTATTTATTTATTATACTATTTATTAATTATACGTCTAAATCGCAAACGTCTTACCCTATAAAAAAAATTAACAAAATAAAAAAACCAAAAAGACCTCGGATTGTATGCCAAATATATAATTATCAGGGGAAAAAAAAAAAAAAAGGAATTCTCTGAAGATTGGGGCTGTCTAGGAGAGTTAACTAAAATTATCTTAGGTTGACAAAAAGAAAATTCGAATTTGAATTCCCAAGGCATTGAGATCTTAGGAATTTGAATTGTTATAGTTATCTCGACTATCTCTTAATTCCGATGCTCGGGAAATTCGGGAGGAAAGGCATAAAGCACATACTAGGAATCTTTTTAAGCACGAAAGCACAAGATGAAATGGTTTATGATAACCCTCTTATTATTGCGCTGGGGGATTCTTCCGGGATTTTTTCGTGTTCCATAAGACATTATGATTCATCCCTACTAATATTACATAAGCTTTTAATGGAATTGAATTTAAAAAAAAAAAAAAGTTTGCGGCTGAAGGTGCCGAATTTGCTTTTTTGTGCATCGGGAAACTTGATTTTGATTGCAAATACAAAATTCGTCCTAAAATCGTAATCACACGCCGATTTAAATGTCTAAATTTGTCGTGAAATAAAATACAAGGACAAAAATTAAACAGCAACAATGCCACGTGGACCAATTTTTTGTTTTTTTGGTAATTATCCTTAATTTGTGCAAGATAATAACTTGTGGATAAACATCATGAACCCTCTATTTAAAGAACTCTTATCATGATTAAACATTTTCTCCCTTCAAACTTGCCTTATTTGACCAAATGACACAAAAATGAAGCACATTACCAAACAAGAGAACTGTGATTCCATAAATGGAACATATTTTACTACAATTAGATATTTTAGCTATTTATGAGTATATCATAATTTGGGATTTCACTCCACTATGACAAATTTTACCATAAAAATAAAATAGAAATCAAATCCTTGCATTAAGAGTAACAAAATGATGATTTTTCCCTAATGACATTACTTTACCGCAAATGAGACTAGCGTGCAAAATAGAACAAAACACGCCATTAAGTCTTATAATGAAAGAGAACTTTTTACCACAAGGGCGCATTTTCCTTTGTTATACATTGTCCTACCATAGATAAAACTCTACATGAATCGACAAATTTTACCAAAAAAATGAGAGCTATGCCATGTGTGGGTCGATTCAATCTCATTTGAGCAACAACTTCGACAACAAGTCTTCATAAATTATGAATCAGATCAATTTCCAATCCAAGATAATGATATGATTTGATCATAGCTGAATTCCTTAACGTAAACAGTTAAGTTTTGATACAAGTGAATCGTTTTTTGTTTTCTTGTGTATATGACCAAATAACATGATGTGATTTCTCAAGTATAAAATGACGATATTGCTAAACTCTAAAAGGGAATAAGGGAAAGATATTGCCTTAAAAAAACCCAAATTTTGAATTTTGCGTCTCACCAAAATGCGAATAAAAGCAATTTGTTTCATCTCCCCAACTTCCAAAGAGAAATCTCCTCTCTATTTTTCTCACAATAAGAAAAGTGACAGGTTTTCATTGTCTTTAGAACTCCTTTCTCTCATGGTCAAAAACTGGGACATTTGGTATGCGATGTTGACATTTAGTAATGTTTCCTCTTCTTTATAATTTATTTTGATATTTAGGGCCCTATTTTTCAGGTGATTATTGCGCGATGATAAGACAATTTATGTGTAAAATTGATAGGGTTGTTGCCGTTCACCACCTACGTAGATCGTGTTTGGCGGTTGTGATCTAATGAAGCCAATATGCCAATGGTAACCTACACCAACCACGAAGAGTAGAAGGTTGCAGTTGCCCCGATTGTGGCTATAAACCTTAATATGCACTTTTATTGCACTCCATGCTCGGTCCTTTAAAGAAAGTACGGTTAGATTTTTGTACTCTTAGAAAATCTTCATAATGAATTAAGGCATCTGCAGCAATAATAAAAATCACACATTAAATATACTTGACAATGATGCACGTGATTTTTAAAAACATTGATTGTGCTTATCACGAGTAATACCATGGTCGGATATAATAAAAATTTGTAACATTTTTTTATTTAATTACTCGGAAGAGTGCGTAAATCCATTTTCACAAAATTCATAACAAATCAAAAAGACCGCCCATTACGGTTGAACCGAAGCGAACGGACCGAGCGACGAGGTGTTGACTTTAAAAGGTGTTGACCTGCCGACCGTTCCTGCCGAACACGGCGACGACTCGTCGTTTCGGACATTTCCACGCTCCAACGTACGGAGACTCCGCCTCTCTCTCTCTCTCTCTCTCTCCTCAGTATTTTTCTTTTCTCTTTTTCTTTCGTTTTTTTTTTTTTTTTTTTTTCCGATTTTTCGTATTTTAGCCTTTTTCTCCTCTCGAATTAAGGACGGCTCGGATTGACCGGTGAGAAAGCGATCGAGGGGCGCAGATTTCTCGACAGGCAACCGGTCGGGGAGGTCGCGAGGGGAGATCTGAGCGGTCGAGATCGCGCTGGCGCCGATCCGACGGCTGAGAGAGTCGGTGGGGGGGCGCGGGGGGGTCGGTCCTCGTGAGACGACCATAGAAAGTCGCTCCGAGATCGCTCTTCCTCGTCTTCCATCCTTCTCTCTGTTCCTCTTTCCTTCTCATGGCCGTGCCGGATTTCGCCTCGCTGGTGCGACTCTCGGGAAAACCCTAACTCGCCGGCGGCCGGCGGTACGGCGGCGAACGAGGTAATCGGTTTCCGTTCATCTCGCGATTGCGCTTCGATCTTTTGTCTCTCCGATTTTCTTTAGCCCGAAGCTGTCGGTTTTTTCAATTTGCAATCTGGGAAAATTGGGGGGGAAGGTTTCGCGATTTTTCGCTGTCGGTTTCCTGAGCTTCTTCCCGAGGGGATCGCCTGGAAATCGAGGCCCGGTTGCGGACGGACTCGCCGATTCGGTTCGGCGGGAGGGCCGGCGATCCGGTCCGGCCGAGTTTTTGAGCTTTAGCGACAGTGGCTGCTGTGGTTGTTTTGGTGAGAGAACGATAGTCATACGTGATGCATGCCCAATCGGCTTGTTCCGCGATGTTTGTTATCGATAGTCCGTCCAGACTCTAGTAGGTTTTCAAACTGGTAGGTGAGCCGTGGAATTCGTGTTAGAATCTTGTGCATTTGATATGGATTGCAATAGGGTATTTCGTGGCGTGAAGTTCTGTTAAGTTAGCAATTTGAGCTGCATTCAACCCCCAACAAGCAGCTGCCATGCTGCATTGCTGTTTTTGTAGTACATTGAAATCATTGAATATTCTCGGTAATTTAAAACTTACATGCTTTTTTGAATTTGCATGGCACTGAAGCAAACAAGAAGGCGGACAGTGTTGATGTTTGATGGATAATGATCGTAGAGATGGATAACATGCCTGCTCCATCCTGGGAGACTGCACGTCGTCTTTATGAAAAGGTGCTTTTCCACCTACTTGCATATGTATTTTGTGCCCATGTTCTTGCATTTTGACTTATTCTCTTTGTGCAGAACATTGAGTTGGACAATAGGCGTCGAAAGTCTGCCCAGGCACGAATTCCATCTGACCCGAATATATGGCAACAGATGCGTGAGAACTATGAAAAGATAATCCTCGAGGATCATTCATTTTCCGAGAAGCACAATATCGAGCATGCTCTGTGGCAATTGCATTACAAGAGAATTGAGGAATTGAGAGCACACTATACTGCTGCTCAAGCATCAGCTAATTCAAATGCATCATCTAATGGGAAAGGACCCTCCTCTCGACCAGACCGAATAACAAAAATAAGACTGCAGTTTAAGACTTTTCTCTCTGAAGCAACTGGGTTCTATCATGATCTGATCTTGAAAATCAGATCAAAGTATGGTCTCCCTCTCGGTTACTTCTCTGAGGATGCAGACAATGGACTTTTGTATGAGAAAGATGGAAAAAATTCTGCTGATGTGAAAAAAGTTTTAATTTCCTGTCACCGTTGCTTGATTTATTTAGGTGACCTTGCACGTTACAAAGGTCTGTATGGAGAACCTGACTCGAAGGCTCGTGAGTTTGCAGCAGCTTCCAGTTACTATCTCCAAGCTGCATCTCTTTGGCCGTCTGTTGGAAACCCCCATCATCAGGTTTAAAATCACTAACCCAACAAAACTTTGAGGAGGGTGAATTGCTAGACTTTCTAGTGCTGTCTGGATGTTCATGCTTAACAAATCGCTTTCTCTGCAGCTTGCTATATTGGCTTCGTATTCTGGGGATGATTTGGTAACTATTTATCGATATTTCCGGAGTTTGGCTGTGGATAGCCCTTGTTCAACAGCAAGGGACAACTTGATTGTTGCCTTTGAAAAGGTATTCCTTAGGATGAATGCATTCATAACATGCTATGGAAGTAATTCTGCAGTTTTAGTTTCCCAAATTATTGAGTTTATGTCATGCTGGTCTAAGAGATGTCACATATAGTGTCTTCTTTTCTGATGTTCATAGGATCACATCTTGAGAGAGATTATTAGGATCCAGATCCGCACTAAGTGTTTTATTCATGAAGAGAATCTGATCAAGGATCATAGGGTGCTACAAACTAATTAACTTCTGATGCCTATGCAGACAGAGAGTCAATTATCTGCATAGGAACATTTAGCAACGAGAAAGGAGGCTTAATGGTGGAGCTCAAAATTTGAGAGAAGTTGAGGTGCATACGAGAGAGATATCATAAACAGGCACGCACACAACTGAATGAGCATTAAAGATAAATAAGTATCTATTTATATAATACAGCACATTAACATGACAATCAGTAATCAGATGCACTAGAGATAGGAAGGAAGAATTCAAAGAGGAAGAGCTGGAGATGCTGATGTTGATAATAAGTGGCGTGATAAGAAAAATAATGCAATAGAAATGGATCAAACTAGGGGTGGAAGTGAGTTGAGGTACTGGTGAGCTAATGAATTTTGATGCAAATTACTCGTTCTTGGCTCGATTCCTTTTAAGTTTGAGTCAAGTTCTAGTGGTTTGACTGCTTTCTCAAGCCATTTTGAACTTGAAATGCTCGAATCAAATATCTCACAGGCCTAATCGAGTAGGTGTATTTTATCTATCTGGTTTGTACATATTTATAGAAGTAAATAAAATTATTTGCTTTTTCAATCACAGTTTATTTAAGAATTCAAGCTCAAGTTTGAAAAATCGTGCTCAAATTGAGTTGGCGCCTTGAATACCGGAGTCTCCTCCAGCTTGCGTTTGAACTGTTTTGACTGCTCTTTACTCAATTACACCCCCATGTTTGACTGTCAGATTAGTGGAGATTATGGTGCAGGAAAAAGAAATGGCTTCTCTCAAGATCATTTCTTGTGGCTCTATTCTGCCTTTATTTTTTTACTGTGCCAAATGGATCTAGAATTTTTTCCCACAACCCTGATGGGTCTTGGGCATTGAGACTTTAGACCTAACTTAGCTGTTATAGTTTGGTCTGTCATACTATTGGATAGTGGCAGTCTAAAAGGAGAAAGGATACTGCATCCCTCAAGATCTGCCCTCATGGCTTCTTCTGCTTTTCTTTCTGTTATTGTCAAATGGGCCCTAAAGCTTTTTATTTGGGAGCATGGTGGATGACGGTTCTGGGACTTATAGGTATTTTGTGGTTGAAAAGCCAAAACTTTAAAGAAAAGTGGGATGTTTAGTATTGGATGTAGAAAAGCGATCCCATTCAGATCTATATGAGACTAGTCCTACTCATGATCAGGATTGTACTCTGCTGAGTGAATGTTAGGATCTGTGACTCTCCTGTTCTCAAATATAAAGCAGATGCTAAAAGCAAATCTCGGACATTAGTGAGTTGGTAATGCATTTGGGTTTTTTTCCCTGAAGGGGGATAAATGCACATTAATTGGTTTTCCTCGTAAGTAATTCGGATGGGCCTTAGCTTCCGAAATTGTGGAATCCAGATACAGTCATTGTAGTTGCTTTTCAATGATGAGATTTTGAGTAAAAGATTTTGCATTAGACAGAACCGGCAATAGTGCTGTATCTGCATTGGTGACTGCTTTTTTTTTTTCCTCTCTCTTTCTCTTTCTTATGTTATATATATATCTATATATATATATATATATATATATATATATATATATATATATATATATATATATATTTTTTTTTTTTGGGAGGTGGTAAGGGGAATGGGTCAACGGTTGATTGCCTTTTACCTTAAATTGAAAAAAAGCCTGTGTAGATATGGTCAACTGTATGATGAAGATTGTAGTGCTTAAGTAAATTTGCTTGGAAATTGCTTGTTAAGTTATATTGGCGTGCTGAGTTTTTGTGAGAACTGATTCATGGAGCTTTGTGTTGGTGTATGTATGGAAATTTTGAAATAGTTACTTTAACATATATGGTTCTACATGTTTTGTGATTGTCAGAATCGTCAGAGTTACTCTCAACTACATGGAGATGCGACTAAAACTTTTACAATGCGGCCTGCTGGAAAAGGAAGGATACAGCAAGCCAAGGTTGGATCTAAAGATACTGTTGCTGAAGCTGCAACTTTGAAGGGAAGTAAAGCCAACGCCCATGATACCTACAAATCGCTTTGTATCCGCTTTGTGCGACTAAATGGGATTCTGTTCACTCGAACAAGGTTAATGCTAATTGGTGATCCTTATACTTTTTGCTTTTTATGTGTTGTATTTGCTGTTTATTGTGGCATTCATTGTGTAGCTTGGAGACCTTTGCGGAAGTCCTTTCTTTGGTTGTCACTGGTTTATGTGATCTTCTGTCTTCTGGGCCAGAAGAGGAGATGAATTTTGGAAAAGATGCTTTTGAGAATGGACTTTTCTTTGTCAGACTTGTGGCTATCCTTGTATATACCATCCATAATGGGAAACGTGAGAGCGAAGGCCAGACTTATGCAGAAATAGTTCAGCGTGCTGTGCTGCTGCAAAATGCATTAACTGCAGTCTTTGAGATCATGAGGCATGTCGTGGAGAGATGCGAACAACTCTGTGATCCTTCCTCAAGTTACCTCTTACCTGGCATTTTGGTTTTTATAGAATGGTTGGCATCTTCTCCTGACATTGCTACAGGTGGCGACGAGGATGAGAAGCAGGCAACTGCTAGATCAAATTTCTGGAGCTATTATGTCTCTCTTATGAATAAGCTCTTGTCAATAGGGTCAATGGTCATAGATGACTCTGAAGATGAAAGTTGTTTTGGTAACATGAGCAAATATGAAGAAGGAGAAACTGGAAACCGGCTTGCTTTGTGGGAAGATTTTGAGTTAAAAGGATTTCTGCCTCTTGTTCCTGCACAAACCATTTTAGATTTTACAAGGAAGCATTCTTTTGGAAGTGAAGGGCACAAGGAAAAAAGTGCTCGTGTTAAAAGAACTCTTGCTGCAGGAAAAGTGCTTGTTGGTGTGGTTAAGATCAATGACAAAACAGTTTGGTATGACTCAAAGTTGAAGAAATTTGTTATTGGTGTTGAGTCTCAAATGTCAGGAGAAGACCTCATTTCTCCTGATTTTAATGTTCCTAAGGCAAATGATCTGGTGCTAGAAAATGGAGGACCATCTTTTGTAAAATTTGAAGAACCTCTGTCAAATTCTCAGCTATATGTGGATGGGGAAGATGAGGACGAAGAGATTGTTTTTCAGCCTATGGCGGTGGAGAAGCAAACAGATACTGCTCCTCAAAATTTCATTTCTTTGGGGATGTCGGAGCCTCAGAAGAATGACGTTGGAACTCATCAACCCTTTTCAATTGCTCCTACATCAGTGCCCCTTGATAATTTTCCACATGTGACCGTGTCAGATGCTTTTTCATGGAACCCTGTTTCAGCTGGTAATCTGCAACCTATCAAATCACATACTTCAAATTGGTTGACAGAAGAAACTTTGCTTTACAATAGCTTCAAAGATCTAAGGATGCTGGAGAATGGGTATCTTGCACAACCTGAGATTAAAGAGAACACCGTCAACTTTTTTCCTGCGGCCCATCCAGTTTCCAGTAGACAGCCTGCTGTTAATAGCAATGGTTTTTTCTTGAATCAGGCAAATACTCCAGAAGCTGTTCTTCCTTCATCTGGATATAATGCTGCCAATTCTTCTGGAGTGAGTGTTGATGCTTTGACTGCAAAACCATCATCTGCTTTTCCTGTAGGTTTGAAGAAGAATCCCGTTGCTCGGCCCCTCAGACATATTGGTCCTCCCCCTGGTTTTAATGCTGTTCCAAAGCAAACACATGGACCCCTTTCAGGTTTAGACTTGACTGGTCAGAATCAAATGTTGGATAACTATAGCTGGTTGGATGGGTATCAGATATCTTCAGCAATCAAGGGCATCGGGAATAATCCCATTAGCTACCCATCTCATGCAAACTCCCCACAGAGAACTAGCAGTGCTGCTTCAATTGGGACAGTCAGCTTCCCATTTCCTGGAAAGCAGGTCCCTATGGCCCACCAAATGGAAATTCAGAAAGGCTGGCAAGATTATGAGAGTTTGGAGCGTCTAAGGCCACAACATCAGAAGGAGATGCAGCAACCTCAGCAAATAATTAATGGGAACCTGCAGCTTGCTCCTTCGCCAGAGCAGTACCAAGGATCAGTCTGGACAAGTCGTCCTTTTGTGTGAGGTCAATGCAACAGCATCAAGTGGTATGATAAGTTTTCAGTGACTGTTGGAGCTTGTCGTTGATCTGATAAACTTATTTAGAGCTAGACTGATAATTTCTTCTTTTTATCAGGAATGAATGATTTTGGTGAATACCGTCACCCTTCTTCTGCTCTATTAAACTCCAGTTAGGCGGATCTCTCAATGCTAAGTTTGTGTTGGAGAATGAATGGCCTTGGCTTTTAGATGGGAAGTTGTACTTACCAAGTGAGATTTCTTTCTCCCAAATTATTTAAGCTTCCTCAGCATTCTAACAACCCCCTTTCTCCCGAGAGAGACAAGGGGAGTTTTTTTTTTTTTCCTTTAAATATATCCAATATCTGTGACAAACCATATCTGTTTTCTGAACAATTGACTATACTAACCAGATATTGTGAATCGACATCCAAGGAAAAACGAAATGCCATGGGAATCGACATCCAAGGAAAAACGAAATGCCATGTAGGAGAAATCAGAACTTGTTGCATTTGTTTGATGCAGTTGCTTGGCCAGAGCCTTCTTTTTTCCGTCTAACCTTATGGTTAGACGAAGAGAGTTGCATTCCTTTTTTTAATTAAAAGGTTTACTAAGACTTCTTCCCACAATTGGTACAGTAAGAGATGTGACAGACTGCCGGTGGCCTTTGAAACTAATTAGTCATATTCAATATCCAATGAGTTTGCCACATCACTTATGCTTTGTTTGGAAAGCTAAAGGAAGGTGGGGGAATGAAAATTATGAGGGAAAATTTTAAATCTCCTCCTCTCCCCTCTCATGAATTCCAAAATTTTTGAACTTTTCAACACAGAATCTCATTCCCTCGTCTTTCTCTAGCTTTCCAAACTGAGCATTAGTGTGTTAATTTTGTGGACCAATCTTATAATAGCAAGTATTGTTCCCTTTTTCTTTGTGTCATTTTTTCTCTTCTTGACTTTGGCTGCACTTGTATCAGTTGAACTGTAAACCAAGCTTTGAAGCAGAAGTTGATCTGGAGGAGGTTGGACTTATTTAAAATGCCAGGTTTCTATGCGGTGCATCTTCTGGTGATCATGGTGAACATATGTTGGATAGGGAGATCATCAATTGTTGGGGCTTATTATATTATCTGAAGAGTTGATAAAATGTGGATGTGGTGCACGCTGTTCGACTAAATTGTCATCACTGCTTCTGTCTGATGGAATGTGATGAGTTTGGCCATCTCTCTGGTGTTGTCAACTTCCAATGCGGGATGCATTATATTGGATCAGCTTGTCAGAAACTCAAGAGCTCCAGCTACTACTCTGGCTCTGGTCTGTGCCAATGGTGTTTGATGAGAATAATCCCTTGAGGAGTGATGTGATGTGGTTGAGTCTGAGCAATTGATGTGTCTGGAACTTGAGTATGTGCAGTTCCATATGCTCAAGCGGTCTGAAGAATTAGATAGAAGACTTAAAAGTCTCGTTTATGTTGAAGTCAGCTTAAGCTTCAACAAAATAAAGTAATTGTACTTGCTTCTTTTAGGGTCGGCCCTGTGTTTTATGTTTGGAGACATGAGGTAAATATCGTCGAACAAATGTTGCATCTGCGTCATACTTTTCTATGGATATATGTAGTCATAAATTTGGTTTGACGTGAACTTTTCTATGTTGAATTTATTGGCAAACATCGTAGCACGTTGGATGGCAACGTAAAATGAATTTGTAACACATTGAAGTCGGGATTTGAAGTCGGGAAGTTGGCGTCCGGGTGATGCCAGTCAGACATGGCTCTGTAAGTTAGGCTGTCTTATAATGGATGAGAGCAAGTTTCTGACTTGGAAAGCAAGTTAAGATTCCCTTTCACATGGTCATTGCCGAAAGTATTCTCGGGGTTTGGCCCACATAGGTCAATCTAGGTTCATTACAATTCATTGGACCAATAATTACTGCTTTTGCCTAACGTAGGTCTTTGGTAGCGACTTTGAAATTGGAAAGGGTGGAGAAGGTCAGAATTATAGGTGCCTATGAATTTTTTTTCCAAAAAAAAATTTCAATCATATGTCTTAATCAAACGCGAGACGAACATATGAAGCTGTCAAGCAAAACAAAGACCTGCATAACAAAACAAAACAAAACCTAGAAACCAAAAAAGTAGAAAGCATGCAGCTATAGAAATATTCGCATTCCAAAAGACTAGATCTGTCATGGTATCAAAATACAATCGGCTTTGTTTAGGTGTTTGTAAGTTGACCTGACAAATTTTTGATAATTGGTCTTATAAATGGTAAATTAGATTAATAGATAGGTATATTACCTATACAAGTTTTAGGTTCCATTTATTTCGTAGAAAATAAATTATTTGGAAAACATTTTCCTAAACAAAATCGCATATACAACTTAAAATAATTAATCAATGAGAAATGTTTTTATTAATAACAATTTATGTCTTAACATTTTTATAAATGATAAAATACTTTTTATTTAATTTTCTTTGTAAGTGATATGAGCAATCATTTTTAGAAATATGTTTCTTAAATCATTCATTTTTCGTGAAATGAAATGCGCCTTTACTCTAAATCAATTGTGAATTATTTCATATGCATCAAAAGGACTGGACCTTCAATGCGTACTGCTGTGTTTGAACTCGAATAGGTAGTGAAATTATTTGAGTGCTAATTTTTATTGTATTAGTGTGGACACCAACTTTTGCAACTCATATGATCTGACAATTCATATGTATGGGCATATTACTCTCGACGCATTTAATAATATCTGCTGTGGCCCAATATGATAGTGCGATTAGCTTTAACAGAGCAATTTGGGCAGAGCTGAGGTGTTTGTTTACTTGATATGTGTATGGTGATTAGGCTAAGGAACAAATATAAAACAAAATAATTATCTATTGCTAATATACTGATTATTTTGTACAATTTTTTCTTTCTGTCGGCATATATGTGATCCCTAACTGAGGTGGTGTATTACTGCTGGATTCGTGAACCACTCAGTCAATATTGAGGTTAAATCACTTCTAGTTTTGCCAAGCTTATTTAGAGTGGGGAGAAAAGAAATGATGGGGATACTAAGATCAGGATACATGACAACACCTAAATGGATGTACTTATTTTGAGTTTTCTAACTATATCGTAAACAAGTTGTGTTTCATACAAGAGAGAAGTCATTTAATGAGACCTAAATGTATTGTATGGGTACCAATTTAATGCTAACAATTTAAATCTTGCTAATTTAGTCCTAAACCCATATGTGAAGTTCCAACATAGTTTTTTAGTTAATATTTGTTGGAAATTGCTGATCGTGCAATGTAGGACGACTAGAGATGGTGGTGTGCCATTGATTGTCATATCAATCAAAGATATTTTTTTCATTTTTGGGCGTCAACCAGGAGGTAATAAAATTTATAATCAATTACAACCAATTATAATATACATAATCAATGGAGATATGTGCTCATATGCACATTTGAGGGTCATGGAGTATCAAATAAGATATGAAAAATCTCCCCAATATATATTTCTAACATCTAGAAGAAGTGAACTATAGCTTTAAAACATATTCCAAAAAAAAAAAAAAAAAAAAAAAAAAGCCTAGGTGGATTGTTGAAATGGTTCAGTGTGCTCAAGAGAGAACTCATCGGCTCATGCAAGCTGCATGGCCACAAGCTGACGTGGTTGTTATGTGTTGCCATGGCTTCCGCGCAGGCCACATGATGACAGAATGTTGTAACCGATGTTAGTCGTTATTGAAAAGAGAATGACACAAAATGCAATGTGTGCTTCAGGCATGCTTCGAGTGTGCAATTGGGTGCAATGTGCACGCAAAATTTCATCATATTCGCTTCGCTTTGATAATAAGATAAGAATATGCGAAAGAGAGTATTGTATAACTTTTATATTTGTGTGTTATAATAAAAGTACATGAGACAATATGAGATGACTATTTAAGGTAATAAAATATTTTAATTTTAATTATAATCAATTAGGATAAATATAGTCAATGGAGATTTACGTACAATCTTGAGAGTTATGGAGGATCAAAGAGAACACAGAAAATCTGCTCTATATATTTCTAACATCCTCCAAATTTCAATTCCCATTTTAG
The DNA here is from genome assembly GCA_014182555.1 of Eucalyptus erythrocorys. Classification (NCBI taxonomy): domain Eukaryota; kingdom Viridiplantae; phylum Streptophyta; class Magnoliopsida; order Myrtales; family Myrtaceae; genus Eucalyptus; species Eucalyptus erythrocorys. The sequence goes on along the minus strand of CM024599.1, from coordinate 52,027,953 downwards.
TAGGAATTTTTCTACTTTTTAGCTTTATGAACTATTCTTTCTTTAAAATTCAAAAAATGAGAAATATTTTAATTATCAAAAATCTTTAAAATTACAAGTGACTTTTTTTTTTTTTTTTTTTTTTTTTTTTTAAGGAGGGGAATATCTCAAGACCTTAATTTTTATGTGTACAAGAGTAGATGAATTTTTTTCTAAAATCGTTCACAAAATTGTTTTTATCTCTTCTCATTCCCCTTCTTTGAAACAAAGCATAGAAAAATATTTAAGGAGGAGATGCTATCTTTCAATTTATTTGGAAGGGCACTTGTGACATTCCTGAATTAACTCACTTGAGGTATTATTCACTTTGACTCGTTTTATATCGAATCTCACAATTTTGTCCTTTTGACATACATGTGGACACTTTCCCCAAACATATATCTTAGTAGTGCTCTCACCCGAGAATGCTTAGTATTAGAGTTTTAATACTAAACGTGTTGTTACATCAAAAGGTACTTATATGAATTAATCCTAGTTTTCACATATTTATATCTTAAGCATGCCATTCCCATATTCGGTGTACAATTCGGTTCATTCCTACAACCTTCACCATCCTAAAAGCCTATGAAGAGCCACTCATTGTCCAAACCCTTTGGCCTTGACGACCACTCCCCGCCCTCCTCAAACTGGGTCATAATAGGCCCACTAGCTTCTATGTGACTCATCTTCTAAACAAGGGGGCCTACTATAATATTATATTGTGACACCCTTAGATTAACTCACTCAAGGCATTGTCCGCTTTTACCTGTCTCATATGGAGCCTTATGGTTTCGTCCTTTTGGCTTGCAAGTAAACACTTTCCTAAGAGGTCACTCATCCTAGTAATGCTTCCACTTGAGCACACTTAACATTGAAGTTCCAATACTAAACTTGTCGTTACGTTAAAAGGCACCTTAGTAAGTTAATTTTAATTTTCACATATATCTCCTAAGCATAATCTCTCTATTTGGTGTACAATTTGGCGTGTAATTTAGTTCATTCTACCCCCTTCACCATCATAGAAACTTATAAGGAGCAGTTCATTGTCTGAGCCCTTTGGTCAACCACTCTCCTTCCTCGTCAAACCAAGTCATCACAGGCTCATTAACTTCTAAGTGGTTTGTTCTCGAACCACACACTTATTAGAGAGGGTCTCACTTTGATACAATATTATGACATCCTTAGATTAAGTCACTTGACATATCGTCCACTTTGGTCCGTCTCATACTAAGCCTTATGATTTTGTCCTTTTGGTGTACAAGTAGACCTTTTCCCAAGAAGTCGTCCATCCTAGTAGTGCTCCCACATAAGCACACTTAAACATTGGAATTTCAATCTAAACTTGTCGTTATGTCGAAAAACTCTTCCGTGAATTAATTCCAATTTTCATATACACGTATCCCAAGCACACTCCTCCATTTGGTGTGTAATTCAGTTTATTCCTAACCTTTTTGCCATCCTAGAAGCTTGCAGTAGCCGTTGTTTGACTGAGCCTTCTAACCTCGATAATCACTCCCCGCCCTCGTCGAACTAGATCGATATAGGGCCATTAGCTTCTGTTTGTTTCGTCATCGAGCCACACAGTCTTGCTTGGATATCGTATTATAACATCTCTATATTAACTTAATCGATATATTTTCCCTCTTGACCCATCCCATATTGAGTTTCTCGGGGTTTTGTCCTTTTAGTGTATAAGTGGGTACTTTCCCAAGAGGTCATCCATCTTGGTAATGCTCCCACCCGAGCACGATTAACATTGTAGTTTTAATGCTAAACTTGCTATTACATTAAAAAAAAAAAAAAAACCTCCTTGAGTTGATTTTAGTTTTCACATATATATCTCCAATACACTCACCTCTTGATTGGTGTGCATTTGATTCATTGTAGCCCCATTCTTAGAAGTTTGCCAAGAGTAGCTCCTTATTTGAGCTCTCTAAAGCCAACAATTACTTCCCTCTCTTGTAGGTGGACCAGGTGGTTACAACACTATTATGAGGAAGTAAATGTATCAATTATATCAATTTGATATTAAATGTGGTACAAGTATATTGGTTTTAGATTTTTTGTGTCATAAAAAATAAAAATTAGTTTGAAATAAATGTGATATAGATGTACCAAACTTGGAGTTTTTAATGGTATAAATGCAAAAAATGAAAATAACCAGTCTTTTCTTTTCCTAATACAGTATAAAAATAAAAAGAAATTGACTATTTGGATGACTAATGCCATTATATCCTTCAAAATGTAAGGGTCTTTAATGGGAAATTTTATCTTCATAGTCAAGTTTTCTATATTTTTTAGTTGTGACTTTCTATCCCTCACCTAGAGAGAAAGTATTATTTGTGTATTAAGATGAAAATACACGTACCTATTTATAGGTTTTATAAGATGACTTTTTAAGGTAATAATATCATATGATATTAGTTATAATCAATCAAGGAAAATTCCAAACAAAAACCCAAGGTGCCCTCAATTTCTCAAATAAAAGCTTGAAATAAACATTGTCTCAAATAGGAGTTTGAAATGCCTCATTTTCTCAAATTAGGGGTATGAAGTGGACCTTATTTTAAATAAGAGTTTGAAGTGGTCATATTAGTCTCAAAGAATGACTTAACATTACCGACTAGTTAAGGGCATTTCCGTTCTTTACATTTTCTCCCTATTTCTTGCTCTCTTTTTTTTTTTTTTCCTTTTTTCATTAAAAAAAAAAGACAAACTAAAAGGGAAAATAAAGACTAAAACTTAAAAAAAGAAAGAAAAAAATGAATAAACAAATTAAAAAGAAAAACCCAACTGAAGGGCTAAGGCCGACAGCCCTATCGCTTGTGGTTGCCAAAAACCTTGCAGACCAAAGGTGAGGGCCAGCTGGCCTTTGCAAGCATCAAGAGAGGACATAACTTTATCTTGGTTTGGGTGAGGATCTTCGCCCATATTTAGGAGAGGGTCACAATGTTAGGATACACAAGTGACTTTTGTTAGAGAAATCTTATATCGGATAATTAATGTGGTGTAGAGTAGTTAATATATTCTAGTTGGCCCACAACTCACAATTAAGCTTTTGAGTGAATGTGGGTTTAACTGGATATATTAACAAGCTTGAAATTAGACTCCCTCTTGGTGATCTCCTTGGAAGAAGGCATTGGGCTTCTACCTAACAAATAGGATCAAAATCCATGGTTGTGATTTTCAAGCTATGAGCGATGCAGTGTAGCAATGCGAGCCTGTAGGAAGTTGATGCAAAAAGATGCCTAAATTAAAGGGGTGTGGACCTAACACTGACCTCACACCTGAGGGAAAGATTGTTAGGATATATGTGTGAATTGTGTTAAAGAAATCCCACATAGGAGAATTGATGCAATGCTGATACGGGAGGATTGGGCCTCGTCAATGAAAATGTCAATTATGCAAGAGAATTGTCGATTTCATTGTTGTCGATATCAACTTACAAGCTTGTTATCAATTTCAAGACTAATAATCGACTATCTAGTAACTAGAGGTTATTCTAAACAATTTCCTTTACTGTTTGGCGATATTCGAAGATGTTTATTGGAGTGCCTAAGGAGATGAACGAATTTAGAGTCTATTTTAATTACTTTGCGTTTTATCAAGTGTCATTAGTGAGTCTTAAGTTTGTTGTAGTTTTCAAAGAGCCAAAGTGCAAGTCGATAGATGTTTTAATGCATTTTCTAGTTCTGAGGCCATTGTTATGCTTTTCTAGTTCCTATATCTTTAATTAATTAGGTAGCTTCTTTTGTTCAATGTCTAGTCCATTTCCTATGTAATTATAACTCTATGTAATGAGGCAAATTCTCAAATATCAGACTAAACATTTGAGATTTTCCTTTGTGTGAGCGAATATTTTTGGAGAGTGGATTACCCCCAATTTCTATATCTTTAGAAGGTGGATTCTTCCTCGATGGTGAGCCCAAGAAGCATTATATCCTCGGCTGGTGGTTTTCCTATAGGCCTTGGTGGTGAGCTTCGTCTATCTCGATCTTGATCCTCAACGAGTTATACGTCCCCTACACCTTGGTTCCAATCATATTCTATCCCTCATTTTGTAACTATTCATCAACATTCATCCCTCATACACTCACCCATCTTCGATTATCACTCAAAACAACTCTCGCCTATCCTGCCACTACATCAGGTGCATAATAGTTTATATATTTTAATTAACCCATAACTCATTAACTTAAACTTTTGAGTGAATGTGAGTTCTATCGACGAGCTTGGATTTAGGCTCTCTCTTGATGATCTCTTGGAAGAAGGTATCGAGCTTCTATTTGTCTTTCTAATATACGACCCTCTCTTGATTCTCACAAGAGCTTGCTGGCCCTTTTTAAGGCATCGACAATGTCATTAGCCATGGCCAACACCCCATCGGCGATTGGGCAACGGCCACGGGCGGGGTTGGCTAGCCTTTCAGCCTGTATTTTTTTTTTTTAAGTTTTAGCCCTATTTTTTTTTTCTTTTTTAAGTTTGTTCTTTAAAATAAAAATTAAAAAAGGAAAATTAAAAAAATAAGAAAATGTAAAGGACGAAAATGCCCTTGATCAACAGATAAGATTAGATCATTCTTTTAAGACTTACATGACCACTTCCGATTCTTATTTGAGAAAATAAAAACATTTCAAGCCTCTATTTGAAATTTTCTTATCAATCAATAATATGCACATTCAAGAGAGATATATGCACAATCTTAAGAGTTATGAATAATCAAATAAGATATGGAAAATCTACAAAATATACCTCTAAACCTTGAAGAATTCAACTATAGTTTGAAGAACAGAATAAAAAAAATGCCCACGTAGACTACAAGGATGGCTCAATGTGCTGAAAAGAGAACCTACTGGCCCGTGAGGCCACGCAACAAGAAGCTGATGTGGTTACTGCGTAGACAACGTCGCAACAGTGTTGAGAATTGACTTGGACAGATGGATGTGAGTTGTAATTGAAAGGGAATGACACCAGATGTGAGGTATGTCTTGGATATGCTTCGAGTGTTCATCAAGTGCGATGTGAGCCTGGTTTAGGCAAAATTGCTACTTTCTGATAATAAAATAAGCATAAAATATCATAATATCATAATTAATTAGGACAAACGCTATGTACAATTTTGAGAGATACGGAGAATCAAGGAAAATATGAAAAATTTCTTGAATATATCTTGTACCTTTCAAATTTGAATTTCCATTTGTGGAATTTTTCTACTTTTCGCCTTTATGAATGATTCTTTCTAAATTGGCAAAAAGAAAAGAATAATTCTTTCTTTAAATTTTTCAAAAGAATAAAATTTAATCTTAAAAAATAAGAAGTGGTGTTCTACGTTCACATGTTCATAAGCCAAGCGAGCTTGGTTAGATTCCATTTGTGAATATCACGACACCCCTTGCCCCCACGGAATGATGCATGTATGACGATGCTGCTTTATCTCATCTTTCAAATGTGTAGTTCGAATCCATCCTCACATACTCATGTCACAAAGGCATTGAATTTACTCATCACAACCATCGCAAGTAAGAATGAGCCGATTACCACCATGGTCATTAAAAAAGGGAAAAAATCACCAAAAACCCTAAATTATGCACAAAGTGACAAAAATACCCCAAACTTTTTTTTTTTGCACCACCAAAAACCCCCAAGTTTGCCATCGTGACACATTTACCCCATCGATGGTATTTTCGTCTTTTTATTTGTTTTTTCTTTTTTTCTTTTTTTTTTCTTTTCTCTTCCCTCCGCCGGCTCCAGGTGAAGGGAAGCCGGCGTCCGGCGAGGGCGCCCTCGCCGGCGTCGGCCCGGCGAGGGCGCCCTCGCCGGCGTCGGCGGAGGGCCTCCCTCGCCGGATCCGGCGGCGAGGGCCTCGCCCGACGCCGGAGGGGTGCCCTCGCCCGGTGGGCAGGGCCTCGCCCGACGCCGGCGAGGGGGTGCCCTCGCCCGACCCGACGCCGACGAGGGCCGCCCGCCTAGGGTGTCGGGCGAGGGTTCCCTCGCCGGCGGGTGAGGGAGGCCCTCGCCCGACGCCGGCGAGGGCCGCCCTCGCCGGCCGGCGGAGGGCGGCCTCGCCTAGGCCCGCCGGAGTCGGCGGAGGGAAGAGAAAATTAAAAAAAAAAAAAAAGGAAAAAAAAAAGAGAAAAATGTTTTTAAAAGCAAAATGACCAAAATGCCCATAAGATTTAGGGTAAATGTGTCACGAAATGAAAGTTCGGGGTTTTTGGTGTCACAAAAATAGTTTGGGGTAAATGTGTCACTTGGTGACAAAGTTTGGGATTTTTAGTGGTGCAAAAAAAAAAAATTTGGGGTATTTTTATCACTTTGTGCATAGTTTAGGGTTTTTTGTGGTTTTTTCCCTTAAAAAAAAAGAAAAAAGGAAACTCATACATATATTCGGCAACATTCCAAATAATCTCCCTACCTATACACTGAAAATTCAAAACAAAAATTCAAAACATAAAAATTTTAAATTTTTTTCTCATTTGTCGCCGCATACTTTATGACCCCTCCGGCAGTGGTAGGTTGGGCAGCAGGCCACTTTCCTATCTGTAAAAAGAAAGGAAAAACAGAGGCAGAAAAATCGAATCTGCATTTCCATTTTCCGCAATTCCTCAGCTGCCCATCCCATCCCGGTGGGTCAACACGCCGGTGGTAGTCTCTGTCAAATCCCAGAAAAACACTACAACTACTACACTACTGTCGCCCTCCCTTCTCTCTCTCTCTCCCCTCGCAACACGCGTGACTTGCGAACGAAGCTCCCACATGGCCGTCCTCCTCCTCCTCCTCCTCCCTCCTCCTGCTGCAGCACGCCCTTCTCTCTCTATCTCTATCTCCCCATCATTATCATCCGCTGCATGGTGAAGGCCTTTTCGCGCGGCCCGACGATACTGGCGTCTCTCTCTCTCTCTCCCTTCCCTCGACCCTCTTATCATCCGCCGCTCGGATCCCCATGACGTTTGCTCGCTGGCTCGCTTTCTTTCTCTTGGTCCTCTTTTCCCGCTGACTGAACCGAGGCTTTGAATAAACCTCCGCGACGACGACGACGACAAAAGACGCGCGTGCCCCGACGAAGAAAAACGAGGCGGGGGGTCGCTGGTGCGTTCGTTACTCGCTCCGTGATGCTCGGGGACACGTTGTGAAGGGAGTTTTTCTGGCGCTTTCTCTTCTTCTTCTTCTTAGGCGGAGAAACGTTCACGGGGGCACTCTCGTTTCTCTCTCTTTTGAGTGCTTCTCTTGAAGGGTTTTGGTGGGTGTGAAGAGTTTGGTGTGATACGAAGGGAGTCATGTCTCAATCCAAGTGGGAAGCTGAGAAAATGTGAGTGCTCCACTCGTTTGTTCGGCTCCGTTTGCTTTTTGCCTTCCTTTCTCGGTTTCTGGATTTCGCGCCGTCGCTTTGCTTGCATGCCGCGCCGTCCACTCGTCTCGAGAGCAGCTTCGCTTGCGGAGGTTGTCGTGGCGCCGGTCGTTTTTCATGTCCTCGTTTTCTGATTTCTTGTTCTTGGTGATCGTCGTGTTAATGGCGTGGTGAGAGGGTTCCGTTCGTTTCGGCAGATTTTGGGGTCTCGAGTTTGTCCTTTGTTCTTCGGTTTTTGTCTTGTGTCTTTTGAAGTTTTGGAACCATTTTGAAACATGCCATTTCTACTGCGCTTGCTGACACCCGTCATTTGGGCGTTGAAAAGGGTGATTTCATTCATTGTTTCGCTTGCGTAGAGAGAGAGAGAGACTATAGAGATTCTCTTGCCTTAAGTAGATCACTAAAAGGACCAAGGGCTGTTTCTTTCTTTTTGCCCCCTTTTCCAGTGATTTCCTTCTTGAACACGTCACGCTGAATAAGAAGGACGAGAGAAATGCTATTTCTTTAATTGGTGGAAGTTTAATTTGTTTTACTCTCTGCATGTTCTTGGAGAACTACTGTTGCTGTCGTTTGTTATTGAGTTGTTGTCAGAATGCCTCTGTTATCCATTGTGGAAGTCATGGAGCTCTTCCTGTTTCTGTGGCAGGTTAGACGTCTATGTCTACGATTACTTTGTTAAAAGAAACTTACACGCTACCGCGCAGAAATTTCTAGCCGAAAGCAAGATCTCGACCCACCCTATCGGTGAGTTCAATGTACTTCTTGCGGGCGCCTTAAAAATCAATTACAACAAGCTCACCTATTAGGAAAGAGTTATGGTTGGAAACTATTCTTAGCTTGAATATGCTAAATCCTATCATTAATTACACAGTTAACTTTTGATGCTCATAAATTATCTGTTCCAGCTATAGATGCACCCGGTGGTTTTCTGTTCGAGTGGTGGTCTGTCTTCTGGGACATATATATGACGAGGGTTCATGAGAAACGCTCCAACACTGCTACATCCTATGCCGAGGTGCAAACTCCATGCCTGAGTTCCCAATTTTGGGTCTCTGTTTGTGTTATTCTAGGATTTGTGTAATGTAGAATACACAGAAATTGATCCATCCCATATGCATTGTCTCCTGTTTAACTGCAAAGTATTTAATTGCAAAGTAGATCAATTCTGGATTTTGCTTGTATAAAAACATGAGAGTGGGTTTGCATGCATCCTTGACAGTTGTTATAGTTCCTTCTCCAAAATGTACATACGCGCATCTGGAACTGTTAACATTTCTCCATGCTATTGGGTACATAGTACTCTCGTTTTACACCCCTTTACTGGAATGGTCTGTTTATTAGCTTGTAAACCATATGCTTCTGTTCAAAAATTTAGAAAAATGCAAAAAAAAACCTCTTCGAAGAACTTTGACTATTTTTAAATGATCATTACTTCATGTGAACACGACACCGCCATTAATAAAGTGTGGTGGACTTGTGGGTAGTAGATGCGTTGCCTAGACTGAATTCCTCAGCAGCCATCTGACCTGAAACTCCTATGGTGCCAATAGAAGCCTGCAAAGACAAGGACAGGTCTCAAAAATCCTTTGTACATCTCTTTGGCGTTCCCAAGATCCTCTGTCATATTGAGTTTGCTGGATTGACTTGACTGATCACCCTGTGGTTCACAGACCATTTTCCTTTCCCTGCATTCTCTGTCTGAAGCAGGGTAATTGCAACATATATACCAGAGTGACATGATACATAACATAGAAGATAATCTTGTGTGAGTTGTATGACATCCTACTTTTGCATGCGATGGGAAGATGAGTGGATGAAACTTCAAAAGGCTAATTCCCAGGGTTAGAGTGGTAACTGCCCACAAGTCCTTGCTAGAGGGTGTTTTATAACCCTTGCTGCAGAGGTTATCCAAGATGATCTATTCCTTGCTAGGCCAATTTGGTAGACTGTTTGCCTGATATGCTTAGGAGCTTAAATGTGGTATAACTAATACTATGGATGACATGTCCCATCTGGTTCATCTTTAACTACTGTTTAGGGACAGAATCAGAATCAATTTGGCTTCAACCATTGGCTGAAATCTCGGATGCAGTCGTATCATCCTTCCAGTCAACTACAGTTGCAGCAGCAATTGATGCCCCAAGCACAACCAACGACATCTGTCTATGATTTAGAAAGCAGAAAATTAAGGACGCTTCTCCAAAAGCAGAGTCTAGGTTTTGGAATTGATCAGATGAATAATGCGGGTGATGTACCTGCTAATGTTCAGCCTACAGCACGGATTGGTTATCCTGTACTTCCCTGTGGTAATGTGGATGTCCCATTGCAGGTGCTATTATCTTTCTATACTAGCAATTAGGCCATCTAAGAAATGTTCGATTTGTGCCTTTTTATGAGGTTTATTATTTACCTAAGACACTTGCTGACAGTTATTTATATTCTCTGTTAAACCAGCAACAGGAGTATCCACAGAGCTCACTTTTGAACCATCAGTATCGAAATTCTAGTATTCCTATCCTGTGCCCAAATAGAGTTATCTCTTCAGGAGGTCCAAATGCTGATGGCAACTGGCCAATGACTTTCAAGGAAAATTACCAGGTCAGCCAGTGAGTGATGTGGCAATAGTTCCTTGTCCTTCAAACTTCTGAGATTGCAATTATTTTCTTATCAAAAACAGATATATCATAGGTACATTTCTCCAAAACGTGTATTGACTCTGGAATACCGTTTTCTGCATATGTCCCGACATTAATTTTTAACTAAAGCTTTAGCTTCATCGTGCATGCATTTGGATGATAGCCATCATTACACTTGAAGATTATCATCATGAAATTAATTGTAAATCTAAATTGACATGTATTGCAATTTATTTCATCAAATTTTTTTTTTTTATTCAATGTTTAAATTAAGGCTTTACAAAAAGAAGCTTCGCAAAAGAGAAAGCGGCCAGATTCAGCTTCATTCCCCGCAAAGCATTTGAGGAGTGCAGATGCTTTTGGAGTTTTTCCTCTTATATCCTCAACACCTGCTACCATGATGCTGGATGACGATATCTCTGTACCTTCTTTGCCACAAATTGGTCATTCCTCTTTGCCTTTGCCCATACCTGGCTCTGATGCTACAGGTCCAGTATTTTCAGCAACCAACAGATTGGTAAGCACCATATGGTATTATTTGTACTTTGCATTTGGATTTTATGTATCGAAATGGACTTCACATGACTGGTTTCATTTTGATATTGTGCTTCTATATAGCTGTACATAAATGATGTCTCGTTGTCCAAATCTTATCAAACAAGCTTACATCATAGAGTAAAAATATTTGACTTGTCAGTGAAGAAGAAGAGGAGTGTGGATAATTTTATTCCACGTGATGGGGAACATGGTAGACAATATTATTCTTTTGACAAAAGCAGTTGTTTCATGCAAGTTATTGTAAATTGCACTTGTATGGAAAAGAATGATGTGATGATATTGTGTAGGCTCAAATGAATGTGGTTTTGGATGCATCTTTGGCAGACAAAAACGAGTCTATCTCATGCTATGAAGATGTAGCCACTAGGGAAATGGTTATTAGCAAAGGTATGGCAAATTACTGATTCCCTTGGCACTGTTTTTCCTCCCGACCATTCAATTGCTTGTACTAAATCTCTTGTAAAATGATGAGCCGCCTGAGGATTAATGTCTATATTGTTGGTTTAGGGTTCACTCTTACTGAATTCCAGAGTCTTCCTACTAGTCCAAATGATGTTGAATTTTGTCACTTCTCATACGATGGGAAACTGCTTGCAACTGGCGGACATGATAAGACGGTATGAAAATATTCAAGCGTTCCCTCTGAAATGAATGCGTATATCAAGACAGTTCTCTCAATTGTGCTGTCAAAATACAGTTGAATGTTGATTAAGGGATCTTTTAATTGGAACTTACCAAACAAAGGATATATGACTTGTTATGATCTGCAGGCAACATTCTGGTGCACCAAGTCGCTTAGATTGAAGTCAAAGCTTGAGGAGCATTCCCATTCAATTACAGATGCCCGCTTCAGTCCAAGAATGCCTCGGTTTGCTACTTCATCAGCTGATAAAACTGTCAAAGTTTGGGATGCTGATAATGTCAGTCCGCATTTTGATTTTTTTTTTCTCCTGCTGATATTAGTTTCATGAAGGCAGTCCCGACTTTTTTAGCATGTTAATGAACCATTCCCTACCAAACTACAGATGGCTTTTGATATTTGATGCTTATACCTGGGGAGCCGTGAGGAATCTGTTCATTCTCCTCTGATGGTAGTGAGCTATATTATCATCACCGCTGTTGATTTTGATTTCTTGAAGGTCACCATAGTGTACGTTAGCTGGAATTCATCAAAAAGGTTCTAGCATTTAAAGAATAAATCCTTCACCAATCCTTTTTGAGAGCATGTTCTGTTGATGGTGAATTTATGATTCCTTCTTTAACAGGATATTCTGTGTTATTGTCTGTGACTTCACTGTTGATGACAAGATTGTAGAAATGCATGGAGTTTATTAATCTTTTCATCACTTCAGATAATCCCCCTGTACAAAAGTAACATACTTTTCTGAAGCACTTCTCGTCAGTGGATTTCATGCTCTGCTTGTGGGTTGCATTTTACTCTTTGTATTGGAGCAATTGAGAGGAGTGTGCACACAAATCCATTTTACACATGTTGATGATGTTTAAAATGTCAATTTGCAGCCTGACTATTCCCTTCAAACTTTTACTGGACATTCTTTTGCCGTTATGTCCCTGGACTTCCATCCATGGAAAGATGATCTCATCTGCTCCTGTGATAACAACATTGAGATCCGGTATTGGAGCATCAAGAGTGGCCGCTGTGTGGGGATTATCAAGGTTAAGTATTGGTGCTTTTGTTTCTGACAAAATTGTATGACAAAGCTTATGCATTCTCAAGCTGAAATTGTATAAAAATCTCCCCATTATGTAGGGCGGTTCAAGCCTTATGAGATTTCAACCTCGGGCTGGAAGGTTTCTTGCAGCTGCTGCAAAGAATGTTGTTTCAATACTTGATGTGGAGACTCAAGTTTGTAGGATGAAATTGCAGGTCATTTCCAATTTGCTCAGTCTTCATAGTTGGAGTTAATATCTTGGCACTAATGAAGATGATGGGGAAACTGTGCTAATACATGTTGGATGTTGATGTGTGGGGTTTTTGTATTTGATAAAGATGGTATTCTTTGGTTATTATTTTTCCATGGACATATTGTCCATGTGGGTTTTACAGGAGGAAATTTTCCCGCTGGCAGCTAATAGGACAGTATTGTCCATGCAATTTCTTTTCAGTGGCGAATTGGTGTAAATCATTTTATAACCTTGTTTAATCAAAATTACTATTTTTCTGTATCCTTTCCTTTGACCCCAGGTAGCTTATGCTTAACTAAAAGAGCAAGTTTAAGTTATTTCCGTATACACAACTTGTGAGAAATTTCTTCAGTTGACTGTTCTTGGACCTTCAAATTTACCTCATTATAAATAGATGTCAGTGAGTGTCTTCATTTTCCATGAACAAGCTGTCATATGATTATGTATCCATGGTTTGAACTTAATGACTATTTACATCTTCCAGACAGATTCAATGTACCCCATCAACCCATGAGATACTCCAGTGAGGCATATGGACTCATTTTGGGGCAATGAGTAGAAGTTGAAATGATAAACTGTGTATATGTGGGTGCAATTTTTTGATTCTTCATCCAAAAATGGACATGACTTGTTGGGCCAATCATCCCTTAACCAAAAAATTCGATGATATTTTATGTCAGGATTCACCGAGGTGACCCTTTGATTAATATTCTTGTACGAATGGATGCAATAGGAGAATGTAATGAGTGTGGTCATTTGGTTTATGATCTGCAACAGTTTTTCTTTTCGGTTTGGGCCATACTGGACGATACTTGCTGAGAACTTTTCCCAGTCAGAAGTTCGAGTAATTGATAGCCAACGTGATGATGTTACTGCAGGGTCATGAAGGCACTGTCAATACCATCTGCTGGGATTCTACTGGCGAGCATTTGGCATCTGTGAGTGATGATTTGGTTAAAGTGTGGAAAATTGGCTCAAGTGGCAATGCAGAATGTGTTCATGAGTTGATCTCTGCTGGGAACAAGTCCCATGCATGCGTCTTTCATCCCTTTCATCCGTCTGCAGCAATCATCGGCTGTTCTGAGGCAAGTCATTGCTCTTTATTCTTTTCCACTTCATTAGCTAGTCGTAACGGCCATGTAAATTGGAACATGGACTCTCCAATACAAGCAACGCACAGTGTGCATGTGTACTTGGTAGGCCCTGCAAAATACTTCCTACAATTCAGCTTCTTTGTCCAGGTGATGATTGTTTTTCTGATGTGGATTCATTGTTATCAGAATCTGGAGCTCTGGGATATTGCTGAGAACAAGAAAGTGACTCTCCATGCGCATAACAAGCCGATATCTTGCCTAGCTGCATCAAGTGTCAACGGTCTTATTGCTTCTGCTAGTCGCGATAAGTGCATCAAAATTTGGAAGTGAGGTGATCATTCCTTGTTTCCTTCTTTTTTGGGTTGGTTATACACATATATATACCAGTTTTTTCGATTATATTATGCCACCGTGGGGAAAAGCTCTTTTTAATGGGTTTTGGCTTTTACCCTTTTCTCTTGAAGGGCTTGCATATAGCATAGTTTGCCCCTGTCGCAAAAATCTAAAAGCTTGCATATAGTACAGTGTAGTATGCAAAGAGTAGGTTTTGTGGTATACATGAACTTCAGTGAGAAACCTTTCTTCTTGTTTCTTGGTTAATCTTGGAAACACTATGATTTGATATATACACAACACATTCCCATGCATCATGTTTCGTTACTTGTGAAATGACTTTTTATCTCCTGGGGTTCCATGAGTTATGGAGCACGAAGTTGAATGTGAGTGAGATTGGATGAATACAGAATCTCCCAAGCGTATTCAAGATGATGATGATGATGATGATGATGATGATGATTATGATTATGATTATGATTATGATTATGATTATGATTATTATTATGATTATTATTATTATTATTATTATTATTATTATTATTTTTTTATGAAGGACAGGAGCTCCGTGTATTCGTATATCCATATATGAATGAGTACTATCATATACGAAAAATTTACCTGTGTGCGCTTTGTTAATACCATACCTTTTGCAAATTTTAAGTATGCCAAGTTAAGTCAATGAGTTAAAGGAACAATGCGTTGACTAGAGTCTAGGTCTTGAAATGCTCTGAAATATTATGTAACTAACCTAGAAAAAATTACGCGGACGAACAGAGCAAGTGGAACATTTCAGTGTGACAAAGGCCTAAAGATTGACATGCTGCTTGACAGGATTTAGAGCATTACATACATGTATGTCATCATACTAATAAAATCACAATTAAACTGCTTCAAACAGAGGATATCAGCGGACGCCATTTTTGTACGTTGAACTTCATAGTACGAGTCTATCTAATATTTTTTGATGATATCTTGCACGTCTTGCAATGAATTGCACAGAGTGAACGTGTGAATTATGTTTGGTATTTTAATTCTTTCCCTCATATCAAGGTTGGCAATATGATGAAAAATGAAGCTTGGGAGTTTGATACATGATGGTAAAATTTCTATTCGTAAATGTTCGCATGGTCAATCTTAACTCCTCCAGATTATAACCCAATTAGCAGACCATGGCTCCGTTTGGAAGGAGCATTTCCAAGGTCCTTTAGGCCCTCAAAGGCCTTTGAGAGAAATTTGAGGTGTTTGGCAAACAAATGCTAAAGGCCTTTGTGCAAATGTATGGCCTCCCAAATGCTGAAAGCCCAAGGCAGCCTTGAGGCTGCCTTGGGCTTCTCGGCATTTTCTAATGCCCGGGGTTACTTGTTTATATTTTTTTTTTTTCCAAAATTGTCCTCACGAATCTTTTGTTTTTCCGGTGCGTGCCCTTGTAGGGTTACTGTTCATCTTCTTCCCCACGCCGCGCGCCTCTTCTTCCCCACGCCACGCGCCTCAGGAGGTCGGGCGACTCCGGCGGCCGCCGGAGGTCGCAGTCCTCGCGGCGACCCAAATCGGGGTCGCCGGAGGTCGCGGCGAGGTCGCGCGACCAGATCTGGTCGCGGCGGTCGCGCGACCTCTCGCGCGACCAGATCTGGTCGCCGGCGGTCGCGCGACCTCGCGCGACCAGATCCGGTCGCCGGAGGTCGCACGACCTCGCGTGACCGCATCCGGGTCGCCGGAGGTCGCGCAAAGGTCGCGCGAGCCGGAGACCGCCTCCGGCGACCCAGATCCGGGTCGCCGGAGGTCGTGACGGCGTCGCGCGACCTCGCCGGCCCAGATCCGGGTCGCGGAGGTCGCCGCCGCCGCCGCCACCGCCCTTGCCGGTTTTCATTTTTTTATTTTTATTTTATTTTTTATTTTCACAAAAGTCCTTTTGTCTCCCAAACACTATTTTACTCAAGGGTACTTCGCAAAGGGCTTTCAAATTATAATTTACCAAACGCACTTTGCATTTTGAAAACACTTTTCACTCAAAGGTCTTTGCATTTTCCTAAGGACTTTTCCCAAAATGCTTTCCAAACGCAGCCCATGTTTCTTAACTTAAGCTGGCGGTGTTGGATGGCACGGATATGACGTGCTGAAAAATTCAAACGATCCGAATCCAACCCGTCCCTGGTATGTTTGATGGTACATTGGACACGAATGTAACATTTTCTGATTGTAAGTCAACTATTTAACATACAATATCGAAATTACGATAATTTATGGTAAGATGAGTCGGTACAGATATGAACGTGATTATAATACGCTTACATGAAATGTAGGACCACTTGATGGTATCCTTTGCGAGGATGTACCTGGGTGACCAATTCACCAAAGATACAAACTGCAATGATACCCAATCTAATTCCTTTCCACTAAAAATAAAGTTCATATGATGCGATTAGCTCCATGATAGCTGAGAACATTTTTAAAGGGGGTTATTGAGCACCATTCATCAATGATTAAAAAAAAAAAAACACATTAATATGTGTGATAGTCTTCGCTTTCAAAGGTTACTTAATTTGCATCATGTTACGCGTGTTTTGATTTTTTTTTTTTTTTTTTTTTTTTTTCAAAGGCTTCTATAATTGAAGCCAGTTTGATGTCGATCCATGATCAATTAAAGTTGTAGTCGTTAGAAACTCAAAGGCTTCTATAATTGAAGCCAGTTTGATGTCGATCCATGATCAATTAAAGTACTATTTTAGCTTCAGCTCAAAAGTGAATGGATTATATTATTCTAATATGCGCTGAAATCTCAGGGACTTTGTAGGATTCGAATTTACTATGCAGATAATGGACAGGGTAAATAATTGGATACGAAATAATGAAAATTGCAAAGAACTTGCATTGGTTCATCGTTCATGCATGCCTGTGCTTTCTCGATGACTAAATTTGAACACAAACTTCTCCAAAGGAAATTAATGGAGTGCAAAAGCAAGTACAAAGCTTAGAAGACCCGGCTGAAAAGCTTTTACAATGGAAGGTAGGAAAGTTAATCTAAACGGAACCATCTTCTTCAAAATCCAATCGGCACATTGCGATTTCCGACGACTGCTCGCAGTGTATTTTCTATCTCAAATGCGTGCTAGATATAATTTTTCTCGTCGTTGTTCTATCACATCAAATACAAATTTTTTAATGATTGTTGCTATACAAATTAATCAGCCCTCGCATGGTTTCTTCGAGCATCTTTTCATGCTAGCACACGTCCCATGTACGAGCAAATCTTCTTCAGAAGAAGATTTATACAAATGAAGAGGACCGTCGTCATTGAATATGGGAGCCTTGTAGTGAGACCCACATGATCAATGATTATGATGATTTTACAAACATAAGCCGTGTCGTGCGGTACCACGATTGGCTCCATTTATGCATGCACTAGCGAAACATGGCTAATACATCCGTCTTATGTAAAAACAAAGCACTGCGATTTGCGCTTTGCGTATATATGTTGCTCACATGTTCACGGAAGCATCGCCACTCCTAAAGAACGGTGAGAACTCCGAGCACCGAAAGTCGTAGCAGACAGAACCGCAGTATATCAAAATGAGTTCTGATAATCCTACTACGCATCAGCTTCCGAAAGTAGATTTCTCCATATCCGACTTGAACCCGGGAAGCCCGTCTTGGGACTTGGTTCGTGGCGATGTCATGACCGCGCTCGAAGAGTACGGATGTTTCGAGGCGGTGTGTGATCAGCTTGTCGACGGTGAGCTTCACACGAGTCTCTTTCGAGCCGTGAAAGAGTTGTTCGATCTGCCGGAAGAGACCAAGAGAGGTTTCACCGACGACAAGAAACCGTACTGGGGCTACGTCGCCAGCCTCCCTTTCGCCCCAGGATATCAGGCGATGGGGATCGAGGGAGCCCTTGACTCTCCGGCGATTCAGAACTTCACAGGCCTCATGTGGCCTGACGGGAATGCAAAATTCCGGTACTTTTCGACCTCATGATCTTCCAACTCTCCTTCCTTCCTTTTCCGACGCAATTACTAATTCGCTTGCGGTTTGATCTACACAGTGAGATTGTGCAGTCCTATTCATCAAAAGCCGCAGAACTAGGGAAGATGGTGATGAGAATGATCCTGGAGGGTTTGCAATTGCCAGTAGAAAAATATCGCGAGGATCTCATCGAAAAGACGAGTCATCTCCTCCGGATGACAAAATATGAAGCTCCCAAGAAAGGAGGGACTCGGGAAGTTAGCGGAATCAGTCATAACGACACAGGCTTTGTGGCGGTTCTTCGTCAGGATGGGTCGGTGAATGGTCTAGAGATCAAGGCCAAGGATGGCCAGTGAATTAGGGCAACTCCTACAGCTTCCTCCTTCATAGTCATGTTGGGAGATGCAATCCATGTGAGTATTCAACACTTCATCTCTCTCTCTCTCTCTCCCCTCTTCTTTAGTTCATGCATTCGATGTTAATTATTCGAGTCGTTTCCATTCGATCCGCTTACGTCCAAAGAAAGTTGTTTCCGCACGGTTCATTAGGTCGATCATTTTCTTGCTTGGTCATCGTAAGCAAATGCATCTGGTTCAAAAGTTATAACTCAGCGTCCATCTCTACGTACAGGGATGGTCCAATGGGAGATTGTACAGTCCGGTGCACAGGGTGGTGATGAGCGGGACTCGAGCAAGGTACTCCATCATTCTATTCTCGACGATGAAAGGCGTGATTCGGTGCCCCGGAGAGCTGGTCGATGAACAACACCCCTTGCTTTTCAAGCCCTTTGAAGAAATCGATCTCGTACGATCAATTCGCGTGCTCGAGACCGAAGAGGGGTGGGAATCTGAGTCGACTCTTAGAGCTCGATATCTTGTGTGAGAAAAGGAAACGGGTGTTTGGTTTGATTTCTTTTCCTGGTTTCTTTGTATGTATGGAGGTTCAAGATGGAGAACTTCATTTGGTTAATTTGGAACTAGAGGACTTCGTAGTTTCTAATAAGTATCATTCGACGATGTATCAAAAGATGTCTGGGTCATAATATCATCTAAATATAATGAAAAGAAAAGTTTAATAGCACCGTCGTTTTGGGCGTTTTGAGGCCGAGATCTTCCTCGGTGAAGAAGCCGCCAAAGCCGCTAAGGCGAGCTGTCGCCGATGGCCTCTCTTCCAGCTGGGCTCACCACGGGGTCCTAACCTCCCAGAGCTCGTCGGCTGCACTTGAATTTTTCGGTTCTTTTCTTCATTATGTTTGCTAGATTCTTGCTTCTTACGGGGTTCTTGATTTTTTGGGTCCCTGCCAGATCTTGCAAAAGTTTCGACTTTTGTTCCTGGAGGGTAGTGCTTGGATTCCAAAACAATACGATGGAAAGTCAGAAAAAATCGAACCCGGGCAAATCAATCTCCCGTTTTCCTCTATTGAAAAGAAACGGTGGTTAGCATAAGATCGTCAGAAATTAATTATTACAACTCTGTTATCCTCAGCCGGATCCCTTTTTTAAGGTATTTTCTGCTTGTCGTTGCTCTTTTGCACCTAACGCAAATCATTATTTTTCCTCGACAAGATTGAGGATTATTCTATCATTGCTGAAGTATCCCCAGAAAGGGTCCATGTCCTGCTCGAAGGGACTGTGATCTGTATGGACAGCAGGCCCCTGTCATGATTTCCACTCTTCTTGCTGCCTTCTCCGACACACTCTTTGATCTTTGAAGTTGGTCAACTTCTTCTTCATTTAAAAATGCACGTGACACTTCAACTACTCTAAATAAGTATTTGTATAACTATAATCAAGAAGTCTTTCACCTAAAAAATAGACACCAACGAATTATACGGGTGTGTTTGGTTAGATTTTTGGATAAAGCTATTGGGAAAATGCAAAGGACTTTAGATTAAAGGGACTTTTCAGAATGTAAATTGTGTTTGTTAAATTACAATTTAATAGTCCGTTGCGAAATACTTTGAGCAAAATGATGTTTGAAAAAATTATATTTACAAAGGACTTTTATAATAAAAAAATTATCAAAAGAAAAAAAAATTGATTGGTAATGGCAAAGGTCGTCGACAATCAAAATTTGTTTCGGTAGCCGACATCCGACTTAGGCGCCTCGAAGCAACCGGGGAGGGCCACCCGGGGTTGAGCGACCCTTGAAGACCACCGGCGAGGGCCGCCCATTGATGGGGAGGGCCGCCCGTCGGTGGGTGGCGGTCGCCGCGGTCCGGCGACCCTCGGCGAGGGCCACCAGACCTCGCATTTGGGTTGCGGGTCAGCGACAGATCTGGGTCGCGGCAGGGTTGACGACCCAAACCTCGCCGCGACCCAAACAGCACCACTCCCTGGCGACAGTCGCCTAGGCCACCGCGATCGTGCCGAGCCGTAAGTGGTCGCTCACAGCTTTGAGCAACATGTTGGCCAACCTCAACGGAGAAGAAGATGAATAGCACAATGACGAGGGCAAAATCGGAAAAGTAAGAGTTAGTGGGGGTAGTTTTGAAAGAAAATAAAAAAAAAAATTGAACAATGCCTCTTGTATGCCGAGAGCTGAAAGCCCAAGGCACCCTCACAACTGCCTTGGGCTTTCAGCCTTGAGAATGCCAACTTTGGCCTAATAGGAATTTCAAAGTTGTTCCCAAACACCCAATATTTAGTCTAAAAATCCTTGGAAGCTCCGAATCCTTTGCAAAGCCAATTCCAAATGCACCCTACATTAACATAGGACCAAAATTCAGAAATATGTCGACCTAGTTCATCACTAATTCGCTTCTGCTTGATTGACACAGCGAGATCGTGCAGTCCTACTCATCGAAAGCATAAGAACTAGAGAAGATGGTGAAGAGAATGATCCTGGAGGGCTTGCAATTGCCGGTGGAAAAATACCGTGACGATATCATCGACGAGACGAGCTATTTCCTCCAGATAATGAAGTACGACGGGATCAAGGAAGGAGGGATCGAAGAAGTCAGCGGGACCAATCTCCGCGACCCGAACTTCGTGACCATTCTTCGTGAGGACGGAGCGGTGAACGGTCTGGAGGTCAAGGCCAAGGATGGCCAGTGGATTAGGGCAACTCCTTCAGCTTCCTCCTTCATGGTCATTCTAGGAGATGCAATCCATGTGAGTGTATAGAACTTCATCTCTCTCTCCCTCTCCCTTAGTTTCTGCATTCGAGTGGCTTCCATTCGATCTGCTCGCTGTGAAAACATGTTGTTTTTCAACAAATCTCATGCGGTTCATCAGATGAAGCATTTTCTTGACTGCATTTTCTTGACTTGGCCATAGTAAGCAATTGCATCTGGTTGAGAATGTTATAACTCTGATGCACATTAGGTATGGTCCAACGGGAGATTGTACTGTCCAGTGCACCGGGTGGTGATGAGAGAGACTCGCGCATGGCATGCCATCGGCCTTTTCTCAACAATGAAGGGTGTGATCCGGTGCCCCGGCGAGCTGGTCGACGAGCAGCACCCCTTGCTTTTTAAGCCCTTCGAAGAAATCGATCTAATGCGGTATCATCGCATACTCGAGAACGAAGAAGGCTGGGAACTTGAGTCGACCCTTAGGGCTCGTTATCTTGTGTGAGAGAGAAAACTAGTTTCTTGGTTTGATTTCTCTTCCTGCTTTTTTAGTATATGTATGGTGGCTCGAGATGGAGATGTTTATTTTGTACCGTCAATTTCTAATACGTATCTTTCGTGGTTGCGTACGTCCTGATATCATCTACATTAGTGAAACAGACATTTGTTGTTGAGTCACACCATCACAAAGCTCAAAATAGAATTTATAGGTAGTTTTTAGTGTCACTTATTTTTTCTTGTTCGGTCGAAAAGCTTACATCGTGCAGAATTTATCTATAATTTTCGTATATTATCGTATTATCGAAAGAGAAAGTCCAACTAGACGATCATATCGCTGAAATAAAAATTTCTTAATAAATCGATTTTCAAATTTGAGCTCCGGCCCTCGAGTAGCATATACCTGTATGGTGTGTACGACACGTGCAAGTTCGTTCAAGAGACGATAGATCGTGGTAAAATACCTTTGGCTTTGTGTACAAATACCATAAAAGAAAACGAAAAAAATACTTGTATAAGCATTTATGTAATAACATATAGAAAAATAGGAGGGCCCAACTAAATGCGTCGAGCATTTCGTTGAGAGAAGACATTCTGAAGTTAATAGTTACTTGTATCTGCTTTAGAAAAAAAGTAGCATGCTTCAAATAAAATTGTCAATAATTTCAAAGTGTTCTATGATATTTTCCTTGATTTTTTAACGATAGCCCGAAGCATGAGAAATTTAACTTATTTAATGTTCACATAGTCAAACTTCTCCAAAATTATTATCCAAAAAGTTCTAAATCTATCATAAAAAGGACCATTGAGTTTTAAATATTTCAATTATGGCAATTTAGTCCAAACCTTTCAATTGTACAAATTTAGTCCTAAAAATTTTAACGGTTACCAATTTAATCTTAAACCTTTTAGAGATTTGTCAATTTAGCCCTAAACCTATTATTTAGATATCTGACCGGACATACTACATTGATAAATTGTTAAAAGATTTAAAATTAAATTGACACAATTGAAATATTTAGAACTAAATTGGCAAATTATCAAAAAGTGTGGGCTAAATTAGCATAATTAAAAAGTTTAAAATTAAATTGACTACCGCACAATATATTTAAGGACTTTTTGGACAGTTATCTTTGGTTCTCTATTATTGATGCTACGCTCATTTTTGTCGGAAGATCTAGGGTTTTACGGATTTCTTTCTTTAGCCTTTAACGTTGAGGTAAATTTTTTCTAACCTAACATGATTAGCCTCCCATTAGCCTTTTGCTATCTTAACCACGTTTTTATTTTTATTTTTTATATACATTTGATGCTTGCTTCTTGGTGAAAGATATGTGTTGGATAGATTAACTCTAAAAAATCGAATTATAAAGTGATGCAATAGTCTTTGAGCATTTCAATGAATGAGTTGCTGCACCCCTGCCCAGATATTCTGGCTCTGCCGCTGCTCTTGACACTCCCTCCGGCACGATGTCGGTCGAAGAATACAGATGTTTCGAGGCATCGGTTCGGTGCGGAACTTCAGACGAGTCTCATTGAAGCCCGTGGAACGAGTGTTCGATCTCCCGGAAGGGACCAAGAGCCACTATAATGTATGTTAGACCCCAAAAGGCCAAATGGCGGCCATCTCGAGAAGCAGCAGCATCATTCCTCGGCTTTCTTGAGCCATGAACATCTCCGGAGTCCTCGGATCTCCGGCAATTCGGGACTTCGCCGATCTCTTTTGGCCCGATGAGAACACGGGGACTTCTGTGC
Organism: Eucalyptus erythrocorys; assembly: GCA_014182555.1. Taxonomy (NCBI): domain Eukaryota; kingdom Viridiplantae; phylum Streptophyta; class Magnoliopsida; order Myrtales; family Myrtaceae; genus Eucalyptus; species Eucalyptus erythrocorys. The sequence goes on along the minus strand of CM024599.1, from coordinate 52,004,751 downwards.
TTTGACCTGTTCATTTGCTTCTTTTCTAGGCAACTCTACCTCATAGTTGTTAAGCGGTCATTCAGTACAGGCACGGGCGCTTCAGTACTTTGACCTGGTCATTGGCTTCTTTCCTAGGCAACTCTCTTGTCAAGGCCCAACTACCGGCTGAGAAAAATAGGAAAAAAAAAAAAAAAGAAAAAGGAAAAAAAGAGAGTCAGAATTAGCAATATTCAATCTAAATTGGTCGAAAAAAATTAAATTGATAAATCATCAAAATATTTATAACTAAATCAACACGAATAATCAAAATTCAACAATCCATAGAAAGTACAAAGAAAAACCTCCATCCTCCTTCTAAATCGAACTCCAAAATTCTCTCTTTCACGCAACCAACTGTAGCTTTCACTGTTGTTCAAATGTAGAGGCAAACGGACTAACTTAACACGCACATTCATTCTTTCTTTATACTGGGACTTCGCTTGAAGACCACCATCGAAAGCCTTCAAGCTTCTTGAGGAAAATTGGGATACCACATACCATGCCATGAGAAAAATATTCAAAAAAATCTTAAACCTATTATACAACGGTCATTTCAACACTAAATTTTTTTCAATTTTGTCAATTTAGTTTAAACCTTTTGATGATTTGTCAATATAATCATTCAGGCCAATTTATGGCTGACAACGCTAACATTTATGATTTTTGCAATTCTTTTAAATTTTTTCTTTGGTTTTCTTTAACATTTATGATTTTTGCAATTCTTTTAAATTTTTCCTTTGGTTTTCTTTTTGTTTTATATTTTTTTTCCCTTAATACTTTCCTTTCCACTAGAGACCGATCGCGACCTTCACCAAGATCAGGCTTGACAACCAACCATAGGTGAGGGTTGCGACACCCTGGCTTTTTGGGCAAGTGTGGCCCTAGTCAGCCACAAGCAAAAAAGGAAAAAGAAAAAGGGGGAAAAAGACAAGAAAAGGAAAGAGAAAAAATTCAGAAATTTGTTTTAAAAATTGCAAAAATCGTCAATGTCAATACTATTCACATCACGTAGGATAGTTGATAGTAAGATAGTTGATATTAACTAAATCGTCACGTTTATGATTTCTTGTCAAAATAAGTTAAAATGACCATATTAAAAAAGACACATGATAGTATAATCATGTAACAGTGTCACAGTCATAACTCAACCATAAGTGTTACGAACGATGAAACAAATATAGAAATCATGGGGAGGCCCACATTTGACCTTGTGGTTAGCATTCCACTATGACACTATTACACGGTTATGTTAGAGGTGCTCATTAGAAAATTGTCAAAACTTTTATAATTAAATTGACCAAATTAGAAAAAAAAAATCCTAAGATTGAATTAATCGCCACCTAATAAATTTTAAACTTTTTGAACAGTCTTTCCCACATAGCACATCCATGTCCTCCACCTTCAACTTCTCGACCAGCGGCCCAGCAGCAAGAGGCACCACCAATTCGATAGTGGTGTTAACAGCACGGTCATTATGGGCGTTTCGAGGCTGAGGTCTTCCTCGGTGAAGAAGCCACCGGAGCTGCTAAGGTAAGCCGTCGCCGATCGCCTCTCTTCCAGCTCGTCTCACGACGGGGCCAGAGCTCTTCGGCTGCACTTGAATGTTTCGGTTCTTTTCTTCATTTCGTTTGCTAGGTTCTTGCTTCTAGTCGGGTTCTTGATTTTGTCGGATCCCTACGGAATCTCGCAAAAGTTTTACTTTTGTTCCTGAAGGGTAGCGCTTGGAACAAAACGATGGAAAGTTAGGAAAAAAAAAATTCGAAACCGTCCAAATCAATCTCCCGTTTTCCTCTATTGAAAAGAAAACGGTCGTTGGCATAACACCGTCAGAAATTAATTATTACAACTCTGTTATCCTTAGCCAGATCCCTTTTTTAAGGTGATTACCGCTTGTCGTTACTCTTTCGCACCTAACGCAAATTACTATGTTTCCTCGACAAGATTGAGGATTATTCTATCATTGCCGAAATTACTCGAAGGGACTGATCTGTATGGATAGCAGGCCCCACTCATCGTTAAATAAATGATCCAGTCCTCGCCCGGATTCGTCAAGCATCTTTTCTTTTGCTAGCACGCGCCCATCTACTTCGATTCCTCGTATGTCTTTAACGAGGATAGGCTCGATCTACTTTGACCGACATGATCGTCACCAGCGAATACGTCGGCTCAGTAACGGTGTCTTCTGATCACACTTCGAAACCCACCACGTGGAACGCAGGAAATTTCGGCACGAGACTAGGCTCCGTGATGGCCGAGAGCGTGTCTGGACACTCGGGACTAACATGGCGGATGTAGAAAACGCTGACCGGCGAAGAATTTGTGCAAAGAAATCATTGTTTCATCAGAACTTACGCTGCCCTGTCCCAATGCATAATTTTAAGTAAGGAGCAGCATACGTCATGGATGACGTTAAGAATTATATAATTATCATGTGTTTGTACATGTAATTGTCTTCTAAGGAATACAGCTGTTATAAGTTCACAGGAGCATCGCCATTTCTAAAGCCCGTTGAGAAGGCCAAGCAACCGAGTATATAATATAGCCACTTCGGAAGACTAAACTGCGGTCTGCCAAAATGACTTCTGATAATCCTGCTAAGCATCAGCTTCCAAAAGTCGATTTCTCCCGCTCCGATTTGAGCCCCGGAAGCGCCTCTTGGGACTCCGTTCGTGGCGATGTCGTGGCTGCCCTTGAAGAGTACGGATGCTTCGAGGCGGTGTACGATCGGCTCTTCGGCCGGGAGCTTCACGCGAGTCTCTTTCGAAACGTGAAAGAGTTGTTTGAGCTGCCGGAAGAGACCAAGAGACGCTTCGCCGACACCAAGAGGCCGTACGACGGCTACATCACCGACCTTCACTTTGCGCCGGGGTATCAGGCCATGGGGATCGCCGGAGTGCTCGACTCGCCCACGATTCAGAACTTCACGGATCTCATGTGGCCCAACGGGAATGCGAAATTTTGGTACTTTCATGATTTCCACTCTCTTCTTGCTGCCTTTTCCGACACGCTCTTTGATCTTTCAAGTTGGTCAACTTTTTACTTCATTTATAAATGCAAGGACGCTTCAACTCCTTTTAATAAGTACTTGTTTGAGTTTAATCAAGGGTTCTTTCACCTAAAAGACAGCCTTTAACGAATTATAAGTTCATCACTAATTCGCTTCGGCTCGACGGACACAGCGAGACTGTGCAGTCCTACTCATCGAAAGCATCAGAACTAGAGAAGATGGTGAAGAGGATGATCCTGGAGGGCTTGCAATTGCCAGTGGAAAAATACCGCGACGGCGTCATCGACAAGACGAGCTATTTCCTCCGGATAATGAAGTACGACGCGCTCGAGGAAGGAGGGACCGAAGAAGTCGGCGGGATCAATCACCGCGACTCGAACTTCATGACCGTTCTTCGTCAGGAGGGAGCGGTGAACGGTCTGGAGGTCAGGGCCAAGGATGGCCAGTGGATTAGGGCAACTCCTTCAGCTTCCTCCTTCATCGTCATATTGGGAGATGCCATCCATGTGAGTATACAGCACTTCTATCCATTTTCTTTGCTTGGCCATAGTAAGCAAATGCATCTGGTTGAGAAGGTTGTAACTCTGCTGCACATTAGGGGTGGTCCAACGGGAGATTGTACAGTCCGGTGCACCGGGTGGTGATGAGAGAGACTCGCGCACGGCACTCCATCGGCCTCTTCTCGACGATGAAAGGCGTGATCCGGTGCCCCGAGGAGCTGGTCGACGAGCAGCACCCTTTGCTTTTCAAGCCCTTCGAAGAAATCGATCTCGTGCGGTATCATCGCATACTCGAGACCGAAGAAGGCTGGGAGCTTGAGTCGACTCTTAAAGCTCGTTATCTTGTGTGAGAGAGAGAACAAGTTCTTGGTTTGATTTCTCTTCCTGCTTTCTTTGTATATGTATGGCGGCTCAAGATGGATATTTTTATTTAAGAAATGATTGTGTGACAGTTTTTAATGTACGGTAAGAATAACAATTTATTCTGAACCATAAGAAATCAAATTACAAATAATAATACATTATTATGGGACCCATTTCTTCAAGAATTTGTGACTCACGATAAATTATTATCTCACAGTACCCAAAGACCGTTATACTAGCAAAGCCCTTTTTATTTTATACCTTTTAATCAATATCTTTCGTGTTTGTGTAAGTCATGATATCAACTATATATATATATAAAGAGGTTAGTAAAACAGACATTAGTAGTTGAGCCACACCATCACAAAACTCCATCTAAAATTTATAGATAGTTTAATGTCATTTTTTTTGGTAAAGAAAATTTATAGATAGTAAAACAGACATTAGTAGTTGAGCCACACCATCACAAAACTCCCTCTAAAATTTATAGATAAGTTTAATGTCATTTTTTTACCTTGTTTGGTCGAAAAACTTACGCCGTGTAGAATTTATCGATAGTTTTTGTGTATTACCACACTATAGAAATAGAAAGTCCAATTGTACGATCATATGGCCAAAATAATTTTTTTAAATTATTTGGTTTTCAAATTCAGGCATGGCTCCTCAACTAGCTTATAATATATGATATGTACAACATAAGCAAGTTTTATTGGTAGTTTGTTTGTAAAACAAATTAAAAGGTGCCTTGTTTCACATTGAAAAGATGTGAATAGACACATGGACAAGATTTGACAATAATCAACTATTATAATTTTTATTTATTAAAATTCTGATTATTTTTATAAAATTTTAACCATAGCATCATGTTGTGACTATTCACGAAGGAGTTACAATTATTTTTTATTATTTATTTATTTAGTTGTAAATTTTATTATTTCTTCCAATGGTTATACCAGAATTTGTACTTGTTCAAACATAACTTCTTAATCCTTTGAAGGTTGTATATATTTGGATATAAATTTTTATTTTTTATTATAAATTACTAAGCATTCACTGTTCAATAATGATCTTCCTTTTCCAATTTTGTTTTCTTTCAAAAGATATACATCCATATTTTCCATTTGTTTCATGAAGAAATACTAAAATTACTATCTAATATTCTCAATCAATACTTTGTTGTATCTTAGAGAAAATTTACCAACAATCATTAGCAATGTCTCGGGACAAAAAAATCCTTAAAGAAAGGGATATCATGCCTCAAAATCCGGCTTAATTACTCTCTCTGATTCAAAGCCATATTTTTCTAACAATTTTAAAATTGTATATTGCAACAATGGAGTCAGGGGGATCAAGGTTATGAATCATGGAAGAGAGACTTCTCTTGTTCAACAATCTTTCTTTCAAGATTTTGTTATGAATAAAGATATGTTTTCATCCTTTTTTTTTAATGAAAAATCATCAAGATCAAAGACCCCTAGCTTTGAATTTTCGCATTTAAGAACATGTTATCCGCTTTATGGATGGTATCAAAGCATGAGTTAGGATTTCATTATTTTTTATTATTTTTTAAAATTATGATTTATGGATGAAGATTCATTGAATAATGTTGGTCTTTTTCATGTTATTTGCGTGTCGTTAAAATTTTTTTGGCGGGCACTGTCGAAGGAAATCCGAACGATGTGTGTGATAAAAAATTGGGCGCAAAACGGAGAAAATTGGTGAGAAGGTGTAAAGGGGAGAAGGCGCATGAATCCATGTGCCCACGCGCGTACTAGACATCATGCGCGTGGAATCCACGCACCCACGCGCCAACATGCGCACTGGAGGCTGGCGCATGGGATACACATGCCTACTGTCCTCCACTCGTAATTACGTTTCTACCCCCTTAGCACATCTATTTACGATTCTGCCCCCTCAACCGTTAATAAACGATTCTGCCCATCTCTACACTGGTTATTTACGATTCTACGCTGGCTAATTAATTTATCATATTGCCCCTAGATGTTAAATTTATGGTTTTGCCCCTTTGGAATTATGATTTTATAGTTTTTCCCTTATGCTTCAATCTATGGTTTTGCCTTTGCATGCAATTTGGTGAAGTGGATACTATCTTGGATATTAAAGTTAAAAACATAGTGGGAGTCATTCTTTGAGCCAAAGTGATTACATGAAGAAGATGTTAAATAAATTTAAATATCTTGATTTCAAAGAAATGAGTACTCCATTTGATTCCTATAGAGGACCTTTAATGTATGTGATACATAGTATTAAACCTAATATTACTTATTGTATGTGCAAGTTGAGTAGATACTAGTAATCCAAATGTAGAACATTAGAAAGTTGTTACTAGAATTTTTGGTTATCTTATTTTCTTATAATAATCCAACTATATTAGAAGGATACACCGATGCTAGTTGAATTACAAGTGCGAGAGACAAACAATCCACTCTTGGATGAATGTATTGTTTCTGGGCGAGCAAGAAACAAATGAGTATAACTAACTCAACTATGGAATTAAATCATTATCTTAGTAGCAAATGGAAAAGAGGCTAAATGGATTAGGAATATATTATTATATATCAAATTATGGTCTAATTGTATGCCTCATATTTCTATCCATTGTAGTAATTGGGCTACTTTGGCAAAAGCTTATAGTAGCACCTACAATGATAAGTGTAGACATACTAGTCTAAGATATAAGTATGTGAGACAATTGATTAAAAATGGTACCATAACAATTGTCTATGTGAGATCAAGCAATAATTTAGCGATCCCTTGACAAATGCTTTCCTAAGAGACATGGTAAATATCACCTCACAAGAAAAGGGGCTAGAACCCTATAATTAAATTTACTAATAATGGTAACCCAACCTTTTTATAGAATATCACTAGTTACAAGGATCAATGGGCAAAAACAATTTATTGAATGTGATTATTTGATACTAATGCTAGCCTTGATATAAGAAATCAGTATCATCTATTACATTTTATAGGTTAAATCGAATTCTTGATTAAGTATAATATAAATTGTAATGTATTAATAATAACATAAACATATAGTAGATACTTAACCTATGAGCTTAGAAGTAGTGTCACTTCTTACGAAAGTTAGGATTGTTTTTTAGAGAGCTCGTGAAACAGGATTAACCAAAAGGCTATAATAGTGCAAAGTAATATAGAACTTATCGCTAAAATAAGATATTAATATATATATATATATATATGATATTTTTGATTCTTTTATTTAAAGATACAAGCTTAAAGCCAAACTACTTGTCACTTTGATAGAGTTTTAAGATACTTGAACTAAAATTATATTTAACTCAAAAGAGACCTTTATATATGTACATTAATCTCATAGAAATTTTAGCTGTATATTTTTGGTGTTTTATTCTAATTTTTGTTTTTACAAAAAAAAAATGGGGGGTTATTGGTAAAACAAATTAAGAGGTGCATTATCCCACATTGAAAAGATGTGAGTGCGCATGTGAATGAGATTCGACACTAATCAACTATAATTATTTTTATTTATAAAAATTAGATTTATTTTTATAAAAAATTAATCATAGTGTCCTATTGAAACAATGCGGTTGTTCACAAAAGAGTTACGGTTATGTATTATTTATTTATTTATTTTCGAATTTTATTATTTCTTCCAAGGATTAACTCGAATTTGTATCTCGTTCAAACATTACTTCTTAATCCTTGGAAGGTTGTGTCTATTCAAATGAAACTTTTTTTTTTTAGCAATAAATTACTGAACGCATTTATTCAATAATGATCTTCCTCTTTTAATTTTGTTTTCTTTCAAAAGATATACATCCATTTTTTCCAATTGTTTCCCTTAAAATATCCTAGAGAAATACTAAAATTGTTACCTGGTATTATTTTATCGAAATTTTGTTGTATTCTGGAGGAAATTTATCGATAACCATTCACAATATTATGAGGCAAATAAATCTTTAAAAAAAGTAATGTCACGTTTCAAAATCTGACTTAATTGCTCTATCTGATTCGAAATCATATTTTGCAAACAAGGGCATCCAAGAGGCGGTGGATTGGCGAGAACGAAGCTATTTCACATGGTAAAACACTTGATGTATAGAGGAAGGACACAGTCTTTGTGTACATATACAAAAAAGAAAACGAAAAAATACTCGTATATGCATTTATGTAATAACATATAGAAAGATACGAAGGCCCAACTAAATGCGTTATGTTACGCGTATGTGCTTAAAAAAAAAAAAAAAGTAGCATGCTTCAAAAAAAAAAATTGTCAAGAATTTCAAAGTGTTCTCTGATAGAGCAGGCAAAATTTAACTTGGTTTATTGTTCACATAGTCGAATTATTCCAAAACATCTCCTCAGTTTTCTTTTTTTCCTTTTTTTTTCCCTCAGTTTTCTACTATGGATGCTTTGCTTATTTTTGGCGAAAGCTAGGGTTTTACGGAGTTCTTTCTTTAACCTTTAACATTGAGCTAAATTTTTCTAACATGATATAATTCACCTCCCCTTAGCCTTCTACAATCTCAACCGTGTCTTCTTTTTCTTGGTGAAAGATGCACGTTAGATCGATTAACTTTAAAAAATCGGTTTATAAAGTTATGCAACAATCTTTGAGTATTTCAATGAACGAGTTGTTGCACCCACTGCCCACGCATTCTGGCCCTGCCGCTGCTTTCGAGACTCCGTCCGGCACGATGTTATGACCGCAGTCGAAGAATACGGATGTTTCGAGGCGATGTTCGGTCATTGGTTCAGTACGGAACTTCAGACGAGCCTCTTTGAAGCCCGTCGAACGAGTGTTCAATCTCGCGGAAGAGACCAGGAGCCGTCACGTCAAACCCAAAAGGCCCAAATGGCAGCCATCTCGAGAAGCAGCAAATGAACATCTCCAGAGTCCTCGGATCTCCGGCGATTCAGGAATTCGCCGATCTCATGTGGCCCGATGAGAACACGGGCACTTCAGTACTTCGACCTGGTCATTTGCTTCTTGCTTCTTTCCTGAGCAACTCTACTTCACAGTTGTTAACCAGTCATTCATTGCAGTGTCGAGTCAGTCGAGTTAAATCGATATAGTGCCGAGGTCGACTCAACTCAACTCTACTCGCATACCCAGCGATCGCGTGTAAAGGGCTAGTGCCCAGATCTTTATTAGAACCTATCTCTCATTGGTGTCCTCTTCGTAAAAAGAAAATGTTGTGAACTTCGATCTACGCAGTTTCTGATATTTCCATCAAGACAATTTTAAGGAACCATGACAATGTAACATGAAGTACTCTTCCCAAATGTCTGGCTACAAAAAGTAGACTCCAGAAATTACCTCACCCAGAAAGAGAACTCACAGATATCACTCGCATGAATAAGTCGAATTACGCATCTGTAAATTTCCAAGGTAAGGGGACAATCGTCTCAACATCTTCAGACACTTGCTCAAGAGCAATCGCTTTATTCCGACATACTCCGTTCTTTGTACTGACAATTACCCGCTAAATGAACCGAGACGAACAGAAATCGATAGGGAAAATGTTTACGCTAAAATGAGGACAAGTAGCAATTGCAGCATTAAGACTAGCAAACGCTTACGCCTGCAGTACTGACAAAATTTGTGTTACAGAGTGAACTTATCTCTATTTTTATTGCATAAAACTGTATGTTTAGATGTTGGATTATCTTGATTCTGCATTCTTGTATCAAATGAGTTAATTATGAATACTTGAGTATCAAGTTCCTATACAATACCATGTCTGACGCGGAATTGCTATATTTCTGGATGCAACTCCACAAAACCCATGAGCAGCTGCTGGCAGCGGAATTCTATTGTTCTCTCACCTCTTTTGGAAGTTGAAGGATTTTATTGCGTATGCAAAGATGAAGGCGAACAATATGCAGAAGCCGAACACCATGATCCCAGCAACACCGACGAAATCATGTCTGTACCCAAAAACATCTTCAAGCAACTGCCTTATAGGTACCAGAGTATAACCATCCGCTAGCTTCAAAAGTTGATCATCATCACCGTATTGTGAAACTAAGAGGCCATAGAGACTCCAGGCTACTGGGTTTGCCCAATAATACCATCTCCACCAAATGGGAATTCTCTGCAAAATAATTTAAACTGGTAATCGCCAACATAAAGACTAAAGAATAAGAGCAGAAGAAAAAGAGTGATGCTTGCATTGGATTATGGTTTTCCTCCGTTTTATATGATGATGAGAGTATATAGATACAGTGACTTATATCCTCTGGATAGTTAAAACACAACACAACAGAGTAATCAACAAAGACCTAGAATAGTGGCCAACGAGTAATTTTAGACAACACTGACCAGAGCAACTTCAGGGACAGCAGCAGCAGGAAAACAGAATGGTGATAAATAACGAGTAGGTTTGTGATCGCATGTCAAGAAATTCTTTGTAACAGCCCCTTATTTACCTTGTGGGGAATCATGAAGCCACTGAAAAGGTTCCAAAGCATGTAAATGGGAGCAGCAATAATCGCAGCCACATTGTGATTAGGTGTCACAGCCGTCGTCATCATCCCGTAGAAGGTGAAGTACATCATGGTAAAATACATAAAGAACAAGTACCAGACGAACTTCAAAAACGTCCACTGGAAAGCGGCCATGGAATAAAAGACCGTGCAGTAAATAAGCGCCTGAGCGAAAACATAGGGGAATTCTATGACGACCTGCAGATATTAAATTTTCAAGCTTAGATATCGTACGAGGGCTTCCTGCAAGTCAAAGCTCAACTACCAGACCTATTGTTAGAAGATGCACCTGAGCAAATGCAAACGGCAAAGCTGAGTACATCCCTGCAGCTCTTTCTCTGTATGAAACAAATCTTTCAATGGAAACAACAGGTTGAACAGCAGTGGCGTTGGTAATCCCAATGAACTGGATTGCTGCATACATGGATCCCATGGCATTAAATAAGTCCTGCTGCGTCTCTCTGTGTCGAAAGAAAACCAGTTAATTTTCGTCAACCTACTGGGGGATGCAAATTTACCTAGGTGACTGGATGGAAATTTCCAAAGTGTCACAGGAATAAAAAGAGGAAATTTGCACTTTTTTTTTTCCTACCATAAATACAATTCAGCAGGAAATGTCACAAAGAATTACATTATAAAGTGAAGTGAACGCTCAGACATCACTATTCTTTTGTTGTGTTCAATATTGAAAAGGACAAAGTGATAGCCCTCTGGTGATTTGTACAGACAATAAGCAGAACAGGTTAACAATTTCTCCACTGTACAAGCCCAGCAGAGGGAAGCCCCACTCCCTCCATCCAACTGGACCCCTTGTCAGAAAACAGATTAGTGTTAAATCATGTCCACAGGCTTAGTGATTAGTGTTAAGTGCAACTAAACTCCGGTCTTCCAGAAGCACAGATGTAGAGCGTGGTTCATGGTTGCCTGGATCACTCCACGTTTAAGCCCTCCAGCTTTGCAGTTACAGGTCATAGGCCTATAGTTCTTGGTTTCTCTCCATTACTCAGAAATCAGAAGTATACAGGAAAGAAAGAGATTTTTGTTGATATTACACGTAGCATTCAAAATTGATATGGCGGAAATGCTCCTTCCTAAAAGTAAGCATCACAAATTCTTGCATTTTTAAGAGTATCTTTACTTAAGAAGTGCTTGAAGAGCCACTCAAGGAAGTGGTGAGAAAACATTTTTCTGAACTTAATTACTGTCATAAAAGGTTGTATGTTCCTGATCAGCTAGAGCATTCTTTGCCAAATCTGCAGATGTGCTTCATTATCATCAGTTCTATGGAGGCTCAAAGTAGAGAGAAGTTTGCTAGACAAAATCCTTCTTGCACATGTGAAACACAAATCTTCCACATTGTTTGATGGCTTCATGAGATATCAAGGTAATGAATCGTGAGGCCAACATATATAATAGATTGTGACTAGCTCCATTGATTCTTTTTTTTTTTTTTTTTACTTTCTTTCTTGTTGATTCGATCTCCTAAAATCTAATGAATGATTACTTAGTTTCTATTGGTAAGCTTGATAAGCAGGCTCAAAAAAGTAGCCAAAAGAAAGGCAACAATTGGAAATAAGTAACTATAATTATGGGCGTGGCAAAACTATCAACCAAGTACCTTTTTGCACCAAATCTCCAACATATGGTCCCAAGCATCAAAGAGATTATCACAGTATAGAAGAAGCGAACTGCACTGTATTGAGGGTTTCGCCAATATGAAAGATTCTGCTTCCAAAGACAAGCTATAAACTGCTCAAGGTAGGATTGGTTATACTTGGTTGAGAATTTCAGCTGATTGAAACTATTGTTAGGCTTGCTTAGAGTTTCAACCAGTTCTTTGTTGCGTCTGGATGAGAAAGGCAAATCACCAATTAAGAAGGTTGAAAACATGTATAGGCAGAAAGCATAAGCACAAAAGATACTAACCGAAATAGATACGATTGCCGGTAAATTTCTGCAAAGTCCACACCCAGACGATTCTCTTCAGCTATCGAAGTAACCTCAAGCATCCAAGCAGCAGGATTATATCCACCTCTAATCTTTGGCACTCCTTCAACTGCCTACAGAATAGACTGGCAACTGTAAAAGATGGCCAAGGCAAGGCTTATCTAACGAGCTAAACTTCCCCAATAACGAAACAATCTAAACCAACCAAGCAGAAATCATAAGTTCTACAATGCAGAGATATGCACAATTCCCACCTCAAAATACTTGATGAGCTCACAAGATTTGGGACCAAGAGGACCGGCATATATAAGCTGTCCTCCACGCTTCATAAACAAAAGCTGCAACCAGACAACAGGTTTTTTTAATTTTGAGTAGATAGAACTAAGAGATGCTTTATACTCTCATGAATCAGAAACCATCCTTCAGAGACCCGACGCAAAGTCAGATATCTGTTCAAGAGACATAAAGGAGATATACTCGCAGTAGTCAACCTTAAAATTTTCCTTTTTATATTTTACTTGAAGTTAGAAGACCTGTCTAGACATGCAATCACAATGAATGTACACTCTTTATTCCACGATAAAGGCATGGAACTGTTTCAATGAAAAGTGAAAGAAGTTTTCAGAGCAGAGTAACAAAGAGCAAGTTCTAAGACTCTGCACTTATAGTTTGAAAAGAGTATTACTCCAAGGGATAGAAAATCTACCATGAAATAGATTTAAGGGGGAGATTTCCTAGTTAACCTAATAAACTCAGTTCTCTAACAGTAATAATTCCATCAATGCAAGCAGATGGCAGCCCAAAAAAATGAAAGAACTGCTACAGATCATCTCAGGCATAAACTTAAGTCAGAAGGAACATTACCTCATCAAATGATTCAAAAATGTCTATACTTGGCTGATGAATGGTGCAAACTATTGTTCGGCCAGTATTCACAGTGTTCCTCACAGTCCTCATCACAATGGCTGCAGCCCTTGCATCGAGCCCCGAAGTGGGCTCATCCATAAAAACTATAGAAGGGTTAGCCACCAGTTCAACAGCTATCGTTAATCTTTTCCTTTGCTCCGTGGACAGACCATCAACTCCAGGTAGACCAACCAATGCCCCAGCCAACTGTGTCAGCTCCACAAGCTCCATAACCTCGTCAACGAAAGCCTATAAAACTCATCTCTTTAGAAAGTCAGTTTTCCAGCACGTTAAATTCATAATATGCAGAAAAGCAATTACCCTCTGTGTCTCCAAGTCAACATCTGCAGGTAATCGGAGCCAAGCAGAGAAAAGAAGCGATTCCAGAACAGTTAAGCAGGGGGAGTGAATATCATTCTGCTCGCAATAACCAGAAATTCTTGCAAAAGTTTCTTGCCTTTTGGGGTATCCCGATACATGTATGCTTCCTTCAATGACACCTCCAGTCTTCCTCCCTGCTAAAACATCCATGAGGGTAGTTTTACCAGCACCACTCACTCCGACCAGTGCTGTAAGCACACCAGGCCTAAACGCTCCAGTGACATTAACAAGTAGCTGCAACTTATCTTCCATTATACCCTGTTGCTTTAATTCCTGAAGCACAAAAATCAATTTGAAAATATACCAATGAATAAAATGAACATGATAATTGGCATTCAGGGAATGATACTTGAACTAACCAGAGGCACGTCTACAAAGTAATTGATATTGCTAAAAGACATTGAGACTGGTTGAAAAGGCAGAACCATGCCTCTCCGCTTAAAATACTTTCCTGCACAAAATAGTGGGGTTGAAGAATTTTCACTTCTATAACCATAAGCGATTAAGAGGAAAGGCCATGGAGAAAGCTCAACAAACCAGCTCGTGATCCTGAATGCTGGAAGTACTCTCTTAGCTCAACGGCAACACCTTCACCTTTCCTTCTTTGCTCTCTTTCTTGAAGTTCTTCCTTGGAGACAACGGCTTGCTGCTTTCCTAAAGCTGCATATGGCAAGTGTATGATTTAGAAATTGAAATTGCTGTGTAATTAAAAATGAACTGGAAGTAGCTACAACAGCCAGTTTGCAATAGTGAAGAGATGTCTTACGGTCAAGGCAAGCGAGGAACAATGTGAAGAGGATGTTAAACAAAATTGTGTATCCAAGCAAAGCACCAAGTCCAATCCAATACCAGTAGCTCTTTGGGAAAAGACTGCGCGCTCTCAATAATGCTTCACCTAGTGAAAAATCAGAGTTCCCAGCTCTCTACAAATATAAACACAACACTGAAGATATATGAGATTACAAAAAAGTAAAAATGGCAAAACAATGGCCTATTGCAGATTGAATGCATCCACCCAATGTCCCCCACCCCCCAAAACAAAAGATTGAAAGGGAAGACAATTTGGGCACCTAAATGAGCCTTATCAGCTGGTGATCTCATCGACACAAGATCCTCTCTCTCTCTCCCTCACTTGACAAATCGCAAGCAATTTCTCTTCACTTTCTACTAGGGATATATGTATTTATTTATATTAGTATCCAGCCGAGTGGAATGCAAACGACCCAATAGCATTAGTGCTCTGGTGATTGCACCATTAATGATCATGGCACATTGATGAAGAAAAACTGCAAGTCGTGTAGGTAACTCAGCATAATCTCCAAAACAATGTGTATACTATTTCAAGATGAGTCATCCGCAGTGACCACTGCCGGCAACTAGTGAAATTTGAGAATGTGAATATCTACACACATCTCTGTTTATACAGAAGTTTCATACGTATTGCTGTATCAAGTTCTGTTACATGTGAAGCATGACCAACAGCTCTTTAGTATTGGAAATTGTTCTTTATCAAACATCAGAGAGTTGCTTTCATCTCATACAGGATTCAGAAGTGCTTAGTGTTTGATGGATAGATTAAATCACTCATGGTCATTATATTTACTCTGTATTTCCAGGTTGGTCTCATAGATTAAGTATCTCCTCTTTACAAGCTCAAATGGATGACATTGCTTATTTGTCATTTCTGACAAGTTGTTCAGAAGAGCTCCAAGGCAAGTACACGGGATGAATTTTCTTATCTTACCTTTTCCCAAGAATGCCCGAGAAATTCATTGACAGAAGCTGCATTTTGAGCAAAGGCCAGAGGAGAAATCCAGTAACCCCAGATCCACCAACTTGGTATGCGATCTACAAGATGCGAAGAAGAAAATGAGTGAAGGGAAAGCAAAAACGTTTGCATAGCATGTTTTGCAGGATATCGGCCAGACCTCTTGAAATGATGTAGCCTCCAAGAGCCATCACAACCAGCATTGCGAAAGATCCAAAGGTGTTGGCAACTATCATATTTCGACCCAAGGATCCCATGACACGGAAAAGACCAATAGACATCTGGTGCAGAAAGAAGTATAACAGGAATTGTCGGAAAAATCTGCAAAGATGGCATGATTAGAATAACGATGCAACCGACATTCTCTAGTAAATATCTCCTTGATAGAATGGCATACCTAGTAATATCAGGATCAAATCCAATTACATAATAGGTAACTGCTACCCAAAATCCAGACTCCATGAGTGAAGTTGGAATACTCAAAAGCCAAGAAGGTAAGGTGTAAACCCAGCTAGGATAGAAGTGCAAGTCCCTGTGCTTGTAAAGGACTGGAAGCTTTGCAACCAGCAGAGAAACCTCCGTAAAGCCATTAAAGAGAATGATAACCATGGAAAAGTATAATGCTCCCAGATATAGACCTCCATCATCGATGGTGTTGTGATGAAGTGTTGAACGGAAAAAGACACTCATGGTGATAAGTGCAACTAAAAGAAGCTGAAAAAGTAGAAACGAAATGATGAATTAGCAATTTGAACCGATAGGTCCTTTGATAAATCAGCAAACAAGAATGCAAATGCATTTCCTCAGAGGATTTATTTAGTTCATGCTTCAAGCTATGAGCTGCTTTGGAGTTCCCACAGCTATAATGGTAAATGTGAGATGGAAACAGGGTTCTCTTAAAAGCTGAACGCTTGACAATTAAGGAATGGTACCTGGATGAATTTGAATACATATATAAACGAGTTCCGTTTCATTAGAAGCATCTGCCAGTCAAAATTGGTTTTGAGAAGTTCTTTCTTGCTAGCACCATAGCGAGCAGTTGCTAAGGCTGCTGGATGATTATAACGTCTGTCAAAAGGAACACGTAGTTCCCGCGACAAGCTTTTTCCGGCAGAATACAGTCGAAAAGCTTCTGCAAATTTTCCCACAGGTATATATCGGTAAGGGCGATATATTTCAGACCAATACTGCTCTTGGTCCTTCTTTGAGGTCACCTGCACACAAGAACTTGATGACCGATTGAAGACAACTAAGCAGACATCAGGCCGACTAGTCAGCTACTTACTTCTTGCAAGAAATCTGCCACATTCTTCCTTTCAGGACAACTGAAACCCAGAGATTTGAAAAAGTTGAGAACATCGCTGCGGGGTCCTTGATACACGATCTGGCCCTCACATAAAAGAACGACATCATCAAATAACTCATATGTTTCTGGAGCAGGTTGAAGCAGCGATATCATGGTGGTGCAACCAAGGGCTTCGGTGGAATGCCGAAGATACTTTATTATTTGATAAGTAGTTGAACTGTCAAGACCATTGGATATTTCATCCATGAACAGAACCCTAGCAGGACCAACAAGTAATTCACCTGCAAATCATAAACATCAAAATTAACCAAAGTTAAGACGACCTTTCTTTGACCACAACAGGAACTACAGTGAAACCTGTTGTAAGCCGCTTCTTCTGGCCCCCAGAAATCCCCTTCAGCATTTCATCTCCAACCACAGTATCAGCACATATGTCCAACCCTAAAATCTTTGTCAGATAAATCTTAGTCCCAGAGCACTATAGTTCTTATGAATTTCGAAAAACACAAACATGTCACCCCACTCTTAAGGGCCATATTATTGCAAAAAGGAAGTCGTGAATTTTCAATTGCTAAAATTGAGTGAGATCTGTCTCGTCAAATTTATATGAGCCAAGCTAGAAATAGACAAGTTTGACATCTGCACTCTTTACATAAATAGACGTTCTTGAACATTATCTGAAGACAGACCTAGCTGTCAACATTAATCAATAAGATTTGAAGTTGTTAAAACTTTGATAAGAGATTACTTTTGTGACTAAGCAATGTCGAACAAGACCAAAAGCGTAAGACCAGGACTCTTAACTAAAACGTACTTTAAGATGTAGATTATCAGCCTGCCATATTTAGCTTGCAGTGAGAAGCTTAGAAAACCTAGTGACATTTGTTCGGAAAAAGGATCAGAAATCATGGATTGTATCTGTCCTTTTAGGTTTCTAAACTGCCTTATTTGATTTTCCATAGTTGTGAACCGGCACACGCTTTAAATGACCCACTGCATCAATTAAAAAAACCTACCATAAAGAATTTCAAGTTAACTTACACAACGGTGTAGACATAAAAACGATGCACCAAAAGAATCACTTCTCACGGAAAAAAAGGGAAAAAGAAAAAGGAAAATACTTAATTGTTGGCCGGAATATTTTCTTTCCGTTCCCTTTTTTTAGATAGTAAACAGAACAGCTAGAACCACAGGAAAGGGGCATGCAGAGGGTACCTTCATAACGTACTCCCCCACAAGGCTAGTCTCTTGTCCTCCAAGCGCAAGTGACTAGATAAACAAATTATTAGTTGGTGAATAATCAACGACAGTAATAGCTTTCCCGGGTGAGAAAGTAAAATCACATGCAAAAGATCACCTTCATGAATATATCAAGATCCTCATCAGGTTTTATCCCGGCCATCTTTTCTCTTCGTGAAAGCTCAAGCAACATATCTGCAGCAATAGTTGTAGTTTTCCAAGCAGTGAGTACAGTCGCATACAAATGCAGTACATCACAAAACAATTTCAGTGCTCACCATATTTGAAGCCAACACCCTGACAGCGACCCGCAAACTCAAGAGTTTCTCTCACAGTCATCTCAGCCACATGCAAGTCCTGTTGACTTACATAAGCAGAAGTTCTCTGAGGAACAAACTCATGTAGGCCATGCCCATTGTATGTAATTTCTCCCGACACCTTCAGATCATTAAAGAGAGAATCATCTTGTCAAGATAAAGCACAGTAATTGATCTGTGCAATCCACAACATTCACTAGATATCCTTCCCTAAACTCCACAATTGGGGTAGTTTACTTTAATATGAACACAGTGAGAAGGATATTAATGCACATCCATGTTGAAGTATTTTGGCCATTTTAAATGACTCTAAGCAGAGTCAGTCTACCCACTTATATGATTCTCCAGTTTATTTAACAACATTTACAAAGAGCCAGCTAATGGATGGCAGTACAGAAAAAAGCTTGTAGTCTTCTCAAAGATTCCCAACTGAAGATCTAATAGATACCTGCAAATCTTTAAGACGGCCTGCAAGTGCCAAGAGTAATGTCGTTTTTCCAGAGCTTGGAGGACCCAGTAGAAGCGTCAATCTACAGAACAACAACTGATGACATCCTTTTCAATCTTATAAGACTGAAAATTTGACACCAGATTAAATTGCGAGATGTACCTGGAAGGCCTTATTATGCCACTGATGTTGTGTAAAATTGTAAGCTTGCTTCTGTTTCCCCCTGTAAATCCGCGACTGCCTTAACAGAGCCTAAATGACAGCCAAATCGAGTCATTTAAATCTGAAGCTCTGACACTGACCAGTCCATGGATTTATTTCATAGGGGTTTTCCTTTGAATTGTGTTCACTATATACCTCGGTCATGTTGCATATGAAATTGGGGATAGTAGGCAGAGCTCTGCTTCCAGTGTGGACAAATGATTCAACTGTCAAATCCTGAAAGCGAACCTCAATCTTTGGATATTCCAATTCTACTCTATAGACAAAATTAGAAGGATACAATTAGCACATTGAATAATTAAAATAGTAAAATATAACATGACTGCAATCGAGCGCAAAGAGTATGTCCGCTGAATAAATAGCACAGATGTTCCAGATTTTTATGCAAGAACCGAGTATTCACAACAGCAGAATCTTCTATTTAGAGGTGGAAACCCCAAATTTAGCTTCTGTCACCAAACGTAAGACTGTCCTGAGACTAGATGATCGGCATAATGCTTCAGGATTACAAATCCCCAAAACATTTGAACAACAGAGCAATGTATTTGTCCATCAGTTAGTAGACAAAGCTGGTAAATTCAGACAAAACACATAAAATAAAATAAAATAAAATAAAAAGCCTCGTAAATTTTCCGTTTCCGCAACTTTTTAAGTGGAGATACTAAAGAAGACTCTTTTTCGCTTGCAAATAACTGGTTTCTCCCATTAGGATCTGACTCACTCTCCCCCACCAGTAAGTGCTCTGTTTCCTCTCTCATCATTCAGCGTTTCCAAAAGTTGAAAATCTCAAAGCACATTTCATTAGCTTCTACCGTTCTGCAAGTGCTAGGCAATGAGTACGACAGAATCTCCCCTAAAGCTCAACCTCACACCAGAAACAAAACTACAAGTAGCGAAGTCAGGAGAAGTCTTAGTTCAGCAGCGTCTACGAGGCAGAGCTTCCTGAACCGAAAAAACAGCCGTCGCTTCTCTGCCGCCACTTTCCCGCCGGGAGCGAAAGAGAAGAAGAGGAAACAAAAATTTTCACGCGAGGGAGACGGCACTCGACTAAAACTCGCTCTTCTCGTCGCACCTCAACACCGATTACTACTAAACTCAAAAGCAGCGAGCGTGTGTTGAGCAATCATTACGCTTCGAAGCGGCGGCGCATCTGCTCGAAGAACCGCTCGGGGTCGTGATCGACGGAGCTGACGAGGCGGTCGAGGAGCAGCCGCTGCTCCGGCGCGTCGAGCTCCCGCAGGCCGACCTCCTTGGACCCGCCGTCGGGGTCGCGGAAGATGCCGCGCCGCACCCGGGCGTAGGTCGGGAGCCGCTCGAGCGCCGCCCACCGGAGCGCCTCCTCGTCGTCGTCCCCCCCGCCGCCGCCGCTGAAGCCGTCGCGCCGGGCGGAGGAGCCGGAGCGGGCGAAGACGTTGTCCTCCGAGTTCCACATGCTCAAGCTCAGGCTCAGGCTCAGGCTCAGGCCAAGGCCACCAGAGACAGCATAACAGAAACGGAGACAAGGCACGAAGACACACAGAGAAGAAGAGAGAGAGAGAGAGAGAGATTATGAGGGGACGGGCGGGGGAGAGGGAGAATTAAAGCGCCAGCTAAGTTCGAGTCCGGAGGTTGGTGGCGGAGCTCTGGTGCGCATTAATGGCGGTCTCTCTCTCTCTCTCTCTCTCTCTCTCTTCTTCTCTCCTTCTCTCTGTTTCTCTCTCTTGCTGGAGCTGAGAGGTTTTAACGCTTTTTGTTTACATTCATTCGCAGCGTCTCCATCGTCGCTGTTCCTTTGCTCTGTCTCTCTCCGTGTCTGCCACTGACATGCAGAGTACGTGAATGGTGTTTATAGAGAGAGAGAGAGGGAGAGAGGACGGATGCTGTTGACGGTGGAGGGGGCGGGCGGGGCTCGCTCATTTAATGGCCGCGGGAAAGACGAGCTTTGAAGAAAGCTTCGTGCTGCCCCCCCCGCGCGCGAGCGTCGGCGATATTCCCCCACCCTCGACGGTTGTTGGCTCTTCTTTTCAAAAAAAAAAAAAAAAAAAAATGGGAGAATTATATAAAGGCTTCGTGAAATTTGGCACAATATTTAATTTCGTCCCTTAATTTTTTACATGGTCCGTTAAATTTAGCTTAATGTATAATGTCACTCCTTAGGGTATAATAATTTATGGGAAAATTGTCCAAAAATCATGAATTTATTGTGTTTTTATCAATTTAATCTTTTAAAGCTTCTAATTTTGTCGATGAATCCATCATCTAGTCATTTTTTATTAAAAATTGTTTACATGGATATCAGACGCCTTATGTGACACAGTCACAGACAACACCAACATGAACAAAATTTATTAATTTATTTTTCTTTTCTTTTATTTTTTATCTTTCTCGTCCTTACTCCACCAATCTCCCAATCTCAACAATGGCCAAGGACTAGCTAGAGAATATAACCGTCATCAAGATCTAGTGAGTGGCAACCTTGTGGGCCTCCGACAAGGCTGGCCTTGCCGACCTTGGGCAAGGTCAAGCCTCACCTTCACTAGCAAGGCCGAGCCTTGAAGGCCAATGAGGTTTTGTGGTTCTAGGCCTGACATGATTCGTGATGTCCTCAAAGGTCCTCAAAGCTTGACCTCATCAAATTTGGCGAATGTGAGCTTGCCCAAGGCCGACGAGGTTATCCCTTGCTTGAGGCCAACAAGGGTCAACCTCACTTGAAGCTAGTGAGGTCGTCCCTTGCTAGATGCTAGCAAGGTGACCCTCTCCAATTGTAGCCTTTGGCCGGTCTTTGGCCATCATTAAGGCTAGGTGACCAATGGAGGAAGGAGGAGAGAAATTAAAAAAAAAAAAATTACACAAATTATTCAAAAAATCAACAAAATTTGATTACGATAATACCGATCATGCTATATAGAACAACCAACATCTACATCGACGATTTTTGCCAAACGATTGACTTAATTAGCAAAATGTTAACAAGTTTAGAACTCAATTGAATTAAAAGGTAACCACAAGAAAATTGAATTGAAAGATCTAGTATTGAATTGGTATAGATTTGACATTTTTGGACAATTTTTCCATATTCTACTTTATCATGTAACGTGAATAATTATTTGTTCAAATTAAATAACTTAAAAATAATTTTAGATGGATTATTTGTGTTATTCTTCCTTCGTGATCTTTACATTTCCTTTCTCTATTTGTTCAAGAAAGAATGTACACTGCCCATGTAAAGAGATGGAACATGAGCAGCTTTAGCCACTATAGATTTGAGGATCGTAACCATAAAATGATCATGATTGATAGTGTACGACGTCCTTGTGTCAAAAGACAGATCTTAATATATAATCTCCTTTGTCATGGTACTTTTACACAAGGGATAACGTCTTTTCACATCATGACTCTTTAAATTTTTTGTTGACATTTGATGTAAACTTTAAATGTTTTTATTATTCAACTTTGATACGATTGTGGAGTTAGTTTTCATATCGCGTCATGTAAACTCTTTTGTTTTTTTCCTTCTAATGTTGACCGTCACTCTGGCGACCAAAAAACCAAAAAAATTGATGTAAATTGTCACAACGTTTTTTATCCAAATAATCAAAATATATTATTGTTTCCTTTTCTTTCTCTTTTTTTCCTTTCATCTTCTTCATCGCCGGTGCGGTCCTCCGCCTCCCCTCTCACGGCCATATTTTCCTTCTCTCTTTTCTCTTCCTCCGTTTCAGGGTTCATCGCGACGCTTTCCTCCGAGCCCGATGGTTCCCTCTCTACAGCAAGAAGTGATTTTGCTCGCCCTTCCTCACCGCACGCTCGCTCCAATCACACAGTGGACCAATCTTTTCTTCTTCAAACTACAAACGAGACGCGCTCATCGGCACAAGAGGCCTTCGTCGAGGATGAATTGGGGGCGTCGAAAGGAATCGATGAGGGGGCGACGGATTAACGATCTCCACGCGACGGACGAGGTCGTCGATCCGAGGCCGGCAGCCAGCCTTAGGTCGAGGCAGCGGACCAATGGTGTGACGGTGGTGAGGCGCTGGAACCATGGCTTCAGGGTAGAGAGATGCGGGGGAGGAGGGTTGGAGAACGGCAAACGTGGAGCGGCTGCCGGGAAGGCAGGAGGTGGTAAAAATAGAAAGAAAAAGAAAGTAGAAATTTTCCGTGGTAAGTGGGTTAACGGAAAAGCATCTCAATAGAATAGTCTCGGAGTAAACTTGAATTGATACCCTCATGCTATATCTATCCTAAATTAATATATCTTTAACGCACTTATCTAAAATTACAGTAAATCTTATATGACTGTATTAATTTGGAGTAAATAGTTTGGCAAGCATGAATTTTTCAGTGTAAATTATTGCCGACTGGCCTTGCCCGGAAAAGGAAGGAGGGTTTGGGCGTCACGCGAGGGGAAGGCGAGTGGGAGTGGGGGGTGCGGGCGTGAGAATTAGTGAATTACGGTGTTGGAATTTAAACTGAAACGGTTGGGAGGAACGCATTCGTCACGCCTTTAATTTGTGGCTTTCGGTGACGGCGACGGATGATCCCCGAAAAGGGCGCGTGAAGATGGTTTCGAAGGCCGTTTGATCGATTAACCCCGTGCAAATTTGCGTCGCCAAGAAGGTCATCATCCATGCAAAAAAATAAAGAAAACCTCGATATCATATTTTATGTTTTTCAGTTATTTTCAATTGTTATTTTTGTTCTTATTGTACAAAGGCATCCCGCGTTTTGCTCGTACGTAGCGAGCACTAGTAAAGGTGAGGTTGATTAATTACAATGTGAGGACAATTGACAATGATTTGAAAAATATTTTTTCTGAAAATGGTCACTTATTCTATTTGATATAATTAGTTAATGAATAATATTTATCATTATCAATAACAATTTATATTTAAATATTTTCATAAACAATGAAAATATTTTCCGCCCGTTATTTTTATAAGCAATATAAATGATTATTCTTAAGAAAATAATTTCAAAACATTTATTTTTCTCAAAACAAATAAGTCTTGAGGGAGACTTTGCCCCTACCCCATCTCTTCAATGACCTTTCACTTTATCTCGAGCATAGAACTAAAATAATTCCATTTCCCCATTCCATTTTTTTTTTTTTCACTCTTTTCTCTTAAGCCACGAATGCGTTGGATGTGCTGTTGACCTAGATACATCTTAAGCCCACTCATCGAAAGGTTTGTTGACCTAAATACATCTTAAAGCCTAACTCATTGAAAGGTTTGAAATCATCCCAATCGATTTCTAAATTTTTTCAAGAGCATCGCCTCCTTTGAACTATAATGCCCGTGGGTCACCTGTTGCACTTTCAACTAAACATTTAAAAAATTTCTGTTAGGTCCGAAACCGGCACCGGCACAATAGAGGATTCACATTCAACATTGGGTGAGCGACACGTGTATTTGAACTCGCATTCGGTTGTTCTATCGGTTAGGTTTTGTTATTATGGTGAGCAAGGACGGGGCATGGAGCATGAACAGTATGGTGGTGTGGGCCGACAAGAGTCTACATTAAGTCGCCGATTTGATATCTTTTTGCATTCATTGTGTGCTCCCCAATTTTGGGTTTTGGATAGCGAAACCTGCCGCATCCCATGCTTTATTTCAATTTCATTTTTATTCTATTCTACCTTACCTTACCTTATTTTATTTTATGGGGATGGACCAAACTTAATGGATGCACATTCCTAGCTGTTTTTCCGGCATGGCAAAGGAGGAAAAACGAGGGTTTTCGATTCACACAGAATTCCTAGGCGGTTTAGTCTAACCTAATGGATTTGCACCTTGTCTTTTCAGACATTGCAAAGCCAGATGGAAATAAGAGGAAAAAAAAAAGGGACAGTTGTTGAGCAGTTATGACCATATATATCATGAAAAACGAATACATTTGGCATATACTCATGTTGTGATCTGGGGTCAACCTAGGATAATTGGTCCAGCAATTGTCTACATTTTGCGCATTAGTGACTAGAGTCTTTCTAGGAATTAGGTAGCCGACCCTGGCTTCCTTAAGCTTGGAGAATCAGACGTGGACAAGAGGTTTGAACTTTCGTTAGAATTAGGAATATAAGCCAGGCTTGTTGAAATTGGTGACTCTACCTAGGAGTGCCAAAGATAGACGACATGGGGAGAGCCCTGCGTCCTTTTTCTTGTCCATATTTGTAAACGGCATTGCTCTTCGACAGCTTGATCTTTTGGAGGAGATGATTGAAACACTCAACTTCAATAGAGTAAAGGCGAAAAGATCTTGAGTATGGATTCCTCAAGCCCCCGTTCATTTATTTTTGAATTTCGATTCATTGATACTCCATAAGCTCCTACAAGTTCTCGTAGGCTTTGACATTCTACAGCCTATTGATCGCTTGAGGAAGAGTGTAATAAATGCAATATCTATTATTCTACATTGTTTCCTAGCCCACTTGGCCTTTTGAACAAGATAGACACACACTCTACTTCAGTGAGACTTAACCAGCACATTACATTCGACAGCCAATCCATTTGTCCTTCGGACCTTATGTTCCCTCAAGGATTTCAACAAATCTAGATGAGTTGCTAATATGGTTAGCCATCAACTAGTTCCTAACAGGCGGGTTTATCATTTCGGTGGAAAAATTCTTATATGTATTCGATGCATTAAGTTTCTTGGCATTTATCGAAATCGTATGTGAATGTCGTGAAATTAAATGATATTTAATAATTGGAATCGATGCAATTCTCGTTTTGTATATGCAAGCGATGACAACTCATATCCCAGTGTAAGAGAAGGCAAAGTACAGAAGGCCCTATAATTACAATTTCCATTTTCGAACTAATCTCCGAGTAATTTGTACATCAATTTGACTCAAATATAGCTTCTACCAACCGGAAGGATTGAAGAATGCGGACGATGTCAATTACAAAAACCTCGTGCAGCAACTAATGCTGGCGACTAAGTGCGGATAGCTTTAACTTCTGTTCTACACTATCACCCACCTCTTCCCCCGATTCTCACTTCTCTTTCGCTTTCAATTCTTGCCAGAAATGTAGGCGGAAACTTTACGCTATAAGTCCTCCTTGGGCCCATCATCTTTAATTGGGGCAATAATTTCTTCTGGAAGCCGAAAAAATATTTATGGGAACGCGTGTCGAAAAGACTATGATATTTCATATGCGAATTTTGGCGTACTATGGTAACGAATGATACCATATCTTCTTAGGAGAACCGACCCCGTATGCAATCTGGATTGTTGGATCAGAAGGACAGAGATAAAGTTTCGGCTGTCGGACGATTTTAATGGTGGTAACTTACCAACATTTAAGGGAATTTGTCGACTATAAATTTGTCAATGTTTATACGTGTGAAGGCAATTACTTGTTGACAGAGCTTTTAAGTTCATGAACTGTGAGAAATACTACGACCGCGTACATGGGTTACAAAAGAGTAGGGAAAAAGCGATCACAGTAAAATTAGGTATTTTTACGATTTTACAATTGTTTTCATGAAGTAGGAAAATGCCCGCCTCTGTTTACAAAGGCGGGCGTGGTACGGGAAATGAAGGTGTTTGTATATGGTGTAACTATGAAGAAATCTACATTTGCGTAGATGGGTTACTGAGTAGGGGGAAAAAGCGATCACAGTAAAATTAGGTATTTTTACGATTTTACAATTTATTTTCAGTAAATTAGGAAAAATTTAGAAAGTTATCGCTAAAAAGCGAGTTCGATTTCCTTTTTCTTTTTTGGGGAACGGGACAGTAGGAGTGCCCTGGAATTGCAAATACTTCTTCCCAACAAAATGGTTCCCTAGTAACATGTCGAATATATTTTCACATGATTTTCTTGTAATCACTTGTGAGTCTTCAGAAAATTCATCGCTTTGGTTTTTTTTTTTTTTTTACAGGGAAGGTTGCAGTAAATGTTCAAAACTTTGGATAGAGTTAGTTAAAACGCTGAAAGTCGTGGATCAAACTTGTGGCCAATAATTTATGTGTGGAGTGCAATCAAGTTCTTTTTCTTTTCTTTTTTAAATTGATAAAAGTGAGTAGGAAAACGATACTGAAAAACTCCAGGCCTTACATCTTTAAGTTGATGTGAAGTCTTAAATCTTTTACTAATTTCGAAGCCAAGTCCTAAACTAATGTTGAAAGGATGTTCAAGCGGCAATGTAATTAATCATCGAGTGTCTACAATGTAGGCAATCTTTTTGCGTTGTTCATCTACTTGATTTCAATTTTTTACATAAATAATTAGAAATCAATTGCACCAATTAACAACTTTTAGGAGTCGATTAGATTATATGCATAGGTTCGGAAACTTTGTGCACCATCGTCCCCATTCTTGCCTTAGTTGTATATGATTTTGACTTGTTAGTTGCATGCAAGAGGGTGGAGTTTTCAATGTGTCTCAACTCTCAAGTTTTCCCCATGTGACATTAAATATCGTCAAAAACTAGAAGACCTAGCTGATAATATCAAGTACAAACTGACATTTGACTACTCGTTCATTTAGGTTG